>CP141147.1:26954887-28154887 GCA_035235625.1 Saururus chinensis
TATCTCTTCTTAGGTTAAGTCAAGTCAGGTTGAGTATGTGGTAACTAAGGGTGTCAATGGGTAGGGTATGGGTCAAGTAAGGCTTTACCTACATCCATACCCGCTTCCAAAAAATTTACTCATACTTTACTTATTACCCATTTCCCCATTCATTACCTATACCTCACCTATTACCAATTACTCATTACGTAAATGGGCTAGTAACAGGTAAACGACCAAACAAATCAATAAATAATAACCAACAATACAATATAAATTATTGTAAATAATTTATATTTTTTAAAATCCTATCCAATGTATCATAAGTTCAATCCAACAAAGACAATGAGCAACATTGCTTACACAAACCTCACAGGTCATACAAAAAGCAAATAACATAATAAGAATATGACATCTTATATACTTATATATAAAAAAATTAAGACTTAAAAATAATTTTTATTGCTCCAAAGTCCTTTGCTCATCATACCAAAATGCTACAAGATATAAAATTAATCTTGTTACATATAGAAACCTTATTCCTCCGATCAGTTATAACAAAGTAAAAAACTAGGTACTTATCAAAACCAAAGAACATGACATTAAAAACTAAAAAACAAAATTTTCACAGCTCACTAAACACAAAATCTCTTTGCTCATCATTAGCTCTCCTAGTGTGATTCATTGAAGATAAAACTTATATTTACTCTTCAAGATACATACTTTATGCAACAAGCATAACGTAAGAGACATGAAAGATTGACCTCATTCTCTTTCGTTTTCTCTATAAGTTTTCATTATAGTATATATATATATATATATATATATATATATATATATATATATATATATATATATATATATATATATATATATATATATATATGTATGTATGTATGTAAGACATTCTTTTTGGGCAGCATATATAAGTGTGTCTTTATATTTAATTCGGGTAATGGGTATAGACAAGGGGTTACCCATACCCCTTGGCATAATAAATGGGTGGGTGAAATTACTCTTATTTTATTTGTTACATATTTATGAATTACCTGCCCAAGAATTTTAAATCTGGCAAGCGAGTGAGGCGAGAAAATGGTTACCCATTGATATAGCCCTATGAGTAACACTACTTTTTTTTATCATTTATTTTTTTAACTTAATATTTTAAATAGCATGAGCAAAAAATATTTGGCCCATCCACCTGGATGAGAACTCTCCCACCCCTAGTTTTGGGCAGCCTGCCCCTCTTGACACAATCTATGAATATCGATATCTATATCTATATTATTATTAAGGTCAAAAGGAGGTCGGAGATTTTTATCATATTATACCAATATTGCCCTTTTATAAAAACTTTCAATTAATTTAGAATTTAAAAGATCTAAAATATTACAATAATTTTTCCACTAATAAAATAAATAGATTTTATAATCCTAATTTGTTTAAAATTAATTTTTGTTATGCTATGCCTATATTGTCATTTCAAATAAACTCTTAATTAAATTAGAATTCAATAAACCTATAAAAGTAGAATAATTTCTCCAATAAGTACAACCTTGTAGCCCCAAAAATTATGGATTATCTAATCCTAATTAGTTTAGAACTAGTTTTTGCCAAAGATTTTTGTTATATTATGTATATATTGCCTTTTGAAATAAACTGTTAATTAATCTAGAATTCAAAAGACCTAAAATATTGTAATAATTTATTCAATAAATATAACCTTGTAGCCACTAAAACATTTAGATTTCATAGTCTTAGTTGGTTTAGAACTGATTATTGTCATGTTATGTCTATATTACCCTTTAAAAAAACTCTTAATTAATTTAGAATTCAAGAGACCCAAAATCATATTTTTGTCATGCCATGCATATTTTACTCTTTCAAATAAACTCTTAATTAATTTAGAATTCCAGAGACTTAAAATACTATAATAAATTATCCAACAAGTAAAACTTTTATCCACAAAAAAAATATAGATTTTATAATCCTCATCAGTCTAGAATTGATTTTTGCTATAGATTTTTTTCATACTATGCCTATATTGCCCTTTTAAGAAAACTCTTAGTAAATTTAGAATTCAAGATACTTAAAATATTATAATAATTTATTCAAAAAATATAACCTTGTAGCCACACAAAAAATCTAGATTTCTTAGTTCTAATTGGTTTAGAATTGATTATTGTCATGTTATGTCTATATTATAAAATTCTTAATTAATTTAAAATTTAAGAGACCTAAAATATTACAATAAGTTTTCAAATAAGTATAATCTTATAACCACATAAAAATATAGATTCCATAGTTTTAACTGGTTTACAACTTATTTTTGTCATGCTATACCTATATTGTATTTTTAAAAAACTCTTGATTAATTTAGAATTTAAGAGACCTAAAATGATAGAATAATTCCTCAAATAAGTATTACTACCAATATACTAAAAATATTTATAAATTATTATTTATGGATCTTAATCATAAATCTATTGATTTAGAACTTATAAAAGTGAGAAAAAGGGTAAAAATTTTATCATAAAAATTCTAAATTACCCTTAATCTATAAATATATTATTATTATTAAAGTGAAAAGAATGCCTAAGATTTTATCATCAAAGTCATAAATTACTACTCATATATCAAAAATATTAGGAAAATTTATTTAAATAATAATTAAAAAATAAATATTTACCAATTTAAATCACTTTGGGAAATATTTCTCAAAGTGATGTTACTTTTTGCCACACAGGCGCCAGCCAAACAGTTGGCGCTTACATAACTTTTTTTTTAATTTTTATATAATTTCATCATTTAAAACGACAAAATTAATTTAAAAATTAATTTCGTCTTTTTAAACGACGAAACCGGGTTATGCCCCTAAACCCGATTTCGTCGTTTAAAAGTTATTTCGTCGTTTCAAACGACGACGAAATCACCACTCACCTATCCGAACCGTCCCCGTCCTCGTCCTCGTCACTTCTAACCGTCTTCGTCCGTCCTCGTCACTTCTAACCATGAATCCGACCACCCCACGACGCTTTTGAATGCTTTACAGTTCGCTTTTTTCGTCATGACGGAGCCAAGGGAAGATGCCAGCATGCCGAAGCGGAGGACCTTGAGATTGATGTGGGCGCGGAAGGCCTCCTCCACCTCCTTGCTGTTGAGCAGGTTGATGGCCAGCTTCAGCCGCTGCGCCACCAGGCTGGAGAAGAGGAAGAAGCTGAAGGACACCACCTCAAAGACGATCACCCGCTTGGCCTCGGTTACCCCTGCGTCGCAGGCTCCTCCCTCCAAGCTGTGCTGCCCGCGGGTGGCCAGCGACAGCCCCACGAACACCGCCACCGTAAAGAGGGAGTTGACGTTCACCAGCCCGTCCAGCGCCGTCACGTGCACGCTCGTGGTGGTCGGCGGGGAAAACCTGTCGCAGTCCTTGGTATGAGCGAGCTGTGGACGGTGAGCTCCACCACCGGGAGGCTGTCCGCGGACTGGGTGAGCAGCATGACGCGCTCGTGGCCGCCCCCCGCAGTGGACAGAGAGGAGTGCAGCGGCCATGAGCAACATGATGCGCTCCATTGCACCAAACGCCGGTCGTACTCGTAGCGGCTCCATTAGCTGACCGGCGCCGAGGGAGAGGAGCTGCAGGTCCTCCACCCCACGCATGTGCGGGAACTCCTGCTTGTTGTGCAGCACATGCGTGATGGCGGCCGCCGCAGGGCTGCTCATGGCCAGCCCCCCGTCCACCGCCACGCATCGTGTCTGGCCATCCACAGATCGCATCCCCACCAGCTCGAACACCCCTGGCGTCGCTGCTGTCTCCCGGCACACCTCCCAGAGGCGGAAGTCGCTGCCCCTGCTCGTCCAAGAACTTCCAAGTCTCCTCGGCACGGAAGAGGGGGCAGGTGTCGCCGTCGCTGGGAGCTGCAGAGAAGAACATGGCTGAGAAGATCCCTCCGACACTGGTTCCGGCGACCACGTCGAAGTAGTCAGCTATGCGCGCGTCGGGGTCACCCGACTTGGCCTTTAACGCCTACTCTAGGTAGGCGAGGGCCTTCCCGCGTCTGCATGCGAAGCGAGAGAAACGTCTGCATGCCAGCCCGGTACGCCATCATCTGCTTCTACACCTCCTCTCTCACCGTCAGCCCGGCCCGCCATCATCTGCTTCCCCCACTATGACCTGTTTGAACACCAGGAGCAGGCCCAGCTCACTTGCGCAATTCATCTTTCTGAAACTTGAGCTGCCTTGCTATGAACGCCTCTATATCGCCATCCGGAACTCCTCGCTGCTCATATCCGACTCCTAGTTTGACCGGGTAGGCCCCGATTCTTCCAGCCTCTGGCACGAGTTATCACTGTCGTATCGCCGCAGCTCCGCCTTCTTCCGGTACGCCACCATCATGTCCGACGTGGTCCTTCGATAGTACTCCTTCTTCTCGTCCGCCACCAGCGGCAACTGGGAATCCATCGACAAGGTTGAGTCCTTTCCCTCATGCGGATTCTCCATGCACACAGTCTTGTCTAGGCAAATTACCTCTTCCTTCTTATTCACCTCTTGGCAGATTTGGCAGACGACGCCGGATGGTGAGTGTTGAGTAACTGGGCGCTGCAACAGGTAAGAGGTAGGTGGATAGGAACGGTGGCCACGAAAATGGCCACGAAAGGTGTAACGACCCCTGCCACGCTGAGTACCGCGTGAAGGACGTGGTGCACCGCGTTGGAAGAAGCGGGGAAATGGCACAGCGGATGTGTATAGTGCAGTGGGTGGTGAAGGCAGTAGACCTGCGGCTGTGGAGTTCAGTTCATCTATGCGGGACTCATGAGCGAGCAGAAGTGCAAAAAAGTCATCATATGTCAGGTTGGTAGAACGGACGGAAATGGCTGTCCGGAAGTTTTCGTAATCTGAAGGCAGGCCAGAGAGTGTGTGGGAAATAAGGTCCGAATCGGATACTGGATGGCCTATAAGAGCGAGAGAGTGAGCATAACTTTTGAGGAGAGCCACGAAGTCAGTGATGCTTCGGTCGAGTTTCTTGGTATTGTGTAATTGTTGACGAAGGAGTTGGAGAGGGCGGAGAAGATGCGGTCGAGGGAGGCCCAAATTTCTGCAGTAGTGTTGCACTGAATCACATAAGTGGCTACTTCTTTGGAGATCGTGGCAAAAAGCCATGTTTTGATAAGATTGTCAGTTCGAAACCAGTAAGAGTACTCTGGGTTGGGTTGAATCTGACCGTCTCCAGTTGTAATGGAGGCCGGTGGCGTTGGGAAATTAGGAATGAGAAAGCTGGCAACGTCATGGCTGTGGACTATGGTAAGGAATTGGGTTTTCCAGAAGAGGTAGTTGGTGGTGTCAATCTTAGTGGATATTAGGGACTGTACGGTATGAGAGGAGAGAGTGGAGGGGGTGGAGGGAAGAATGCTGGGCCGTGGGGGTGACTGACTGCTAGAAGCTGAGATGCCAACACAAGAAGCAGAGGTGGCGGAGGAGGATCCCATTGCTGAATGCTCACCAAGGCTCTGATACCATGTGGGAAATGACAGGAAGAAGGAGAGACGAGAGAAAAATGAGAAGACAGAAGTGAATTGTATTCTATTAATGATCCACACTGTTACATTATGATAAGAACAGAGTATAAATATAGAGGATGCGAAAGCAGTTGGAACTGCTGGTTGGAGATCGTGGAAGTCAAGGCTTGATAGGACTAAAGAGAGTCCGTTAACAGGAGGCTTGGCCCTCGTCATTTCTAAGTAACCCGTCATAGAGGTCGGAGTTGGGGAAGTTATCCGGAAGAGAAGTTTGCGCATTTAGATGTGACGATGATAGTGTTGCCGATGAAGAAGACGAAGCGGGGGACGCGAATCTGCTGGGGAGGATATTTCCGCTCAGTACCGATTGGCCACCAATGGGTGCCTTCCACGTCCAATGGGTGCCTTCCACGTCACAAAGGCTAGCAGATTTATGGAGACGCTCAATCTGGATGACATTTAGGTTCACGGCGAAATGGAACCGGGAATTGGTTCACATTCGCGGATCCGGGAACCCGGTTTGCTAACAACGACGAAACCAGATTGAGAAAACCTGCCTCTCTTACAGAAGATGCAAATCAGAACAATTCAGAAAAACCTGAGACTTTTTTCCTGCCTCTTGTTCTTCCTCTTCATCGACCGTCGCCACCGGAATCGTCCACCGTAGTGCCTCCCTTTTGATCGATCATGAACAAGAGCCGCCGGAATTGGACTTATCGCATAGATCAGAGCCGAGGAAGATACTCATTCATCTGTTTTCGGCACCCATTGCACTCCACCTCAATGTGAGTCATCCTTTGGTTGTCCACCTCCTCTTTGTTCCTGAAGCTCTTGGTTCGTCTTCTCTTTATTCCACCTCCTCTTTGTTTCTAAAGCTCTTGGTTCCTCTGGACAAGGAGTAAAAATCCTTTCAGAAAAACAACAGCTTCTGGTGTCATCTCCTGACTGACCGCCCTCTTACTCTACTTTTCCAGCCCCTCATAGCTAGGCGCAATACAATCAGGGAGAAAGGGAGATAGAGTCCAGATGAAATGAGGAGAGGAGGGACGATGCCCTTCGATTCAAAAAATGCTCCTAGTGGCTACAAAAATCTGCTGTAGTTGAGGACGACAATTCAGTGACTACGAGGGCTACTGCAATCATAGATATGATTATGCGGCTCTTTTATGCTGTTGTTGAGGAAGACAATTCAGGGGTTGTGCTACATATGCAACATATCAACTCTACCACTTTTGAATTGCAGTTAGTGGTAAAGGTAAACATTTTATGTTTATAATCTTATGTAGGCTGTGTTTTTTTATGATAAAACTTGTAACTTGCTATGTTCATACCCCCTTTTTTTTAGAATAGTTAATACGGATGAGATTGAGGAGGATCTCTCAGAGGTATATGTTGCTCTGTTTTTGGTGAAACGTTGCAACATTATCGGGCAACGCCGCAACGTTGTAGCATTATTGCCGCAACGGTGCAAGATTAACGCCGCATCGTTGTACCAATAACGCTACAACATTGCAGCGTTATTGCTGCAACGTTACCAAGAAATGCTGCAACGATGCAGCAATAACGCTGCAACGTTGCAACATTATCACTGCAACGTTGCAGCGTTATTGGTGCAATGCTGCAACGTTATCGGGCAATGCTGCAATGTTGTAGCATTATTGCTGCAATGTTGCCGCTTTAATGCCGCAACGTTGCCGCATTAACGCCGCAACATTGCCACATTAATATACAACCCCTTGCGCTTTGACAACTGGAAGCGGCTTGCAACTATCTATGATGAGGTAAGCAATTTTGTGTTCAGATAAGCATCAGTGCGAGCTGCCTTTGCTGACATTATTGCCAAATGATTTTATAATTTTTCAACTATGACATAATGAGGCATTCTTATTCAGGAGGTAGATTTGCTGCTGAATGATGGCAACAAGCACATCAATGTTGTGGAATGGAGAAAGCATCATTCTTTACTTCAGAGAGTTGAAGTTAGTCGAAGAAGGGCTAGGAGATGTTCGTTAATGAGTGTGGCTGTAGCAACAACTCCTTATCAGAAGGTAAGTTTTACGACCTTAGTAATTTATTTCTGTTGATTGTTGTTTCATTTGCTTAAAATCCCATCTGATTTATTAATGTGATCATATTCAGAGTCAGATGCACGAGTTACTGGCGCTAGTGTATTATGATAGCCTTCAGAATGTTGTTCCATTTTATGATCAAAGAACTGTTGTACCAAAAAAGAATGAAGTCTGGATGTTTCTGTGCCAGAATTATATGAAACACTTCAAGAAAGCTTTTGAGTACAAGTATGTTATTGCCAATCCTGACCTGTATTCCTTTGCATGTCCCTGATCAACAAAGTGGAATGTTAATTTTTTGCATCTTTTTATACTGTAGGCCTGACTGGCTGCATGCTTTCTACTTGGGTAAACTTTGTGAAAAGATGAAGTACCCAGCTGCAAAGGCCTTTTCTTACTACCAGAAAGCTCTCAACTTGATTAATTCACCTGTAGATACTGTTTATAGGATGCATGCTTCGCGTTTGAAGTTACTTTATAAAGGTGGAAAGCAGAATATGGATGCCCTTCAGGCTAGTTTTCTCATAGCCTTTTGTCAATGTTTTATTTGTTGGATCTTCACTACAGGTGGTCATTAGTTGAGAAAAACAAAAGCTCATTAATTTCTTTTCCCCTATTTTGAGTAATCTATTGCACCTACTTTTATACTATATGCAAATGATGTTTTGTCAAGATTTTAGTATTTATTTTTAGCACCATCTTTCATAATTTTAGTTAGATCAACTGGAATTGCGCCTTGGCTGAACAACAATAAGAGGAACCTTCACAAGGTCTTCAGTTTGAATGCCTAGTACTCCTAGTGGTTTCTTATTCTAGCCTGAATGATGTTAAAACTGGCAATTTATATAATTTATGTCGACAGATGCTCATCATCCTAACAATGTGACTTGATGAGAAAGGGTGTCTTATACATCACCTTTTTGAGATTTTTTTATGTTGGATGATAGAGATTGCCTATAGAATGTTGGGATGGATCTCCAATAATGTCAAGAAAAACCATTAGCTAAGTTACTGAATTCGTCAACAAAAATATTAGTAACGGTGGAGCTGTGAATGAAACTAACATTTCCTCAAGTCTGAGAGAAATGTCAGTGAATGCTGTTGTGTTTGTGTCTGCTAAACTTGAAATATTGATATTCATTTTTGACATAACCATTGCCTTATCAGGTTGTAACTGCACATTCCTTCAGTCAGTCAACTAAGGATACTGTATTGAAGATATTTGGTTGGAGTGATGAGGAGCTTCATTTTTGTATGACTGCTAAAAACAATATAGAAGCTAGCTTTGAGAAGAAACCAAAGGATGATGAGCTACCCCAACTGGAAGAGGCCTGGAACATCCTTTTTAAGGATTGCCTTTCAGCTCTTAAAATTTGTGTGGAAGGTGAGCTCAAACATTTCCATAATGCGAGGTATAAGATGGCTCAAGGCCTTTATAGAAGGCGTCAAACTGGGGACTTTGAACATGCTAAGGATGAACTCTCATTCTGCTTCAGGTCTTCTCGTTCTTCATTTACAATTAATATGTGGGAGATTGATGGGATGGTTAGAAAGGGCAGGTAAGAGTAAAACCATATTGATAGCTTATGTCTTTCTATTTTGGTGATAAAGGAAAATATGTCACTAATTTTTTTTAATAAACAGGCGGAAAACTCGAGGTCTTGGTGGAAACAAGAAGTTTATGGAAGTCAGTTTATCTGAAAGTTCACGAAAATTCATTACTTGCATCCATAAATACACCTTGCTTTATATGAGCCTCCTAGAGAAGACCAGGGACTTCTGCACTCTTGATCGGGCATACACATCTCTTAGAACATATAGAAGGGTAATAATGAAGGGTTTATGTTTGTTACGGTATTGACACATCTACTTAATGAGAATTTGCAGCTAGAGGATGATTTGATCGTATATGGAACGGGAAATCTTGAGATATCTTCCCATGTTTATTGACAAATAACTGAAAGAAGAAATGTAATATATATTATCTCTATTCCCAAAGAAGAAATGGATATAATCGGTATATTTCCAAAGATGACTTATTAGGCTCACATTATAAAGATGGACATAGTTGTATCACTTGCCAAACCCCTGTGATTTTCCATGATCAAGGTTTTCGTGATTGTCCCTTAGTGAGTTTGTCTTTTTAACAGTTTAGTTTGAATTGTCTAAGGTAGTAAACAGAGAAGTGAAAAATCTAAAAATTGGACAGAGTCAATACAAATAACATTTCCGACAGTTTTTTGTTTCTAAACTGTGATCTAATAGTTGTGGTTGGCTGGACTGATCTCCCAATGGTGTTGTTTTAAAGTTAGAGTGACAGACATAATTAATTGAGTTGGAGAATGAAGTCCTCACTCAGATTTAAAATGTCTGCTCTTTCAAACAATTTATATATAGAAGGAACGCTGCAATGTTGTAGCAATAACGCTACAACGTTGCAGCATTATTGCACGTTATCGAGGAATGCTGCAATGTTGTAGCAATAACGCTACAACGTTGCAGCGTTATCGCGGCAACGTTATTGCTGCAACATCGCAGCAATAACACTGCAACGCGTTAAAGCAATATCGCTACAATGTTGCGGCGTTATCACCGCAACGCGTTGCAGCAATATCGCTACAACGTTGCAGCGTTATCACTGCAATGTTACAACGTTATCGAGGAACGCTACAATGTTGTAGCATTATAGCTGCAACGTTGCAACAATATCGCTGCAACGTTGTAATGCTGTCGATGCAGCAACGTCGTAGCAATAACGCTGCAACGGTGCAGCAATATCACTACAACGTTGAAGCATTATCGTTGCAATGTTGCAGCAATATCGCTGCAACGTTGCAACGCTATCGAGGAACGCAACAACAGTGCAGCATTATCGCTGCAACGTTGAAACATTATCGCTGCAACATTGCAGCAATAACGCTGCAACGTTGCAGCAATATCACTGCAACGTTGTAGTGTTATTGATGCACCGTTGCAGCGTTATTGCTACAATGTTGCAGCGTTCCTCGATAACGTTGCAATGTTACAACAATAACGCTGCAATGTTGTAGCGATATTGCTGCAACGTTGCATTAATAATGCTGCAACGTTGCAGCGATAATGCTGCACTGTACGAGATGCTGGTTTTTGTAACCTGGTTCTGTCTTGGTTAGAAAACTGGGTTTCCGGTTCTGTGTCTATTAAATTAAATTTGACCCAAATCCCAGGTCCATGAACGTGAACCAATTCCCGGTTTCGTGTCGCCGTGAACCCAAATGCCATCCAGATTGAGCGTCTCCGTGAATCTGCTGACCTTTGTGATGTGGAAGGCACCCATTGGTGGCCAATCGGTGCTGAGCGGAAATACCCTCCCCAGCAGATTCGCGTCCGTTAACAGGAGGCTTGGCCCTCGTCATTTCTAAGTAACCCGTCATAGAGGTCGGAGGTGGGGAAGTTATCCGGAAGAGACGTTTGCACATTTAGACGCCCCGACTTTATGACGAGGGTGACGATGATAGTGTTGCTGATGAAGAAGACGAAGCGGGGGGTGACGAGGATGGCAGCGAGGTGGCTGAAGAAGGCGAGGGGGAGGCTCGAGGAGAGCCACACGAGGGAAACGACTGCGACGAGGGCCTCGACCTCGACGAGAGCCTGAAGATACCATGTCGTCCTTCCAGTGGACCTTCGGCCGACGCTGCGCTTGACCGATAGAGCCTGCACCGCACTGATCTTGAGGAGCTCCACCGGGCTGGAATGCCTCACCGATAGAGCCTGCATTAGTACGATCCAGTAGAGGCCGAGCCCGATGCCGAGGTCAACCAAATGGATCCAGCGGTGAATGGAAAGTTGGAGGCGATGTGGAGGTGGTGAATGGGTGTTCCATCTGAAAGTCGGAGTGGACGACAGCACGTCGGTAGACAACCCGCTGCACCGGGTTACCCGCGATAGAGGAGAAGTCATTGCACTACCTAGTTACATGGGCTGCAAAGTTGCCGTCTGCATAGGCGATGACGAAGTCCCCAGTCTCCGAGCAGGGAGCGAGGTTGCCCACAAATGAGAAGGAGGTCTGGAGGTCCAGGGAGATGGAACGGCAAAGGCCTGGGAGGTGGAGCTGAGGAAGTCTTCAGTGTAAACGCCGAGAAGAGGCATTGGATAGGTCCCGCAGCAAGAGACGTGTAATGGATTCCTTGTATTCGTGTTGGTATAATATGTGGTGATTTCGTCTTTAAGGTGATTTCGTCGACGAAATCGGGTTTAAGTATTATTAATATAATTTAATTTCGTCGTTTAGTCATTCTAAACGACGAAATCAATTTAAAAATTTAAAAAAAAAGCCACGTACTAACTACTTGTCTGGCGCTTGCATGGCAAAAAGAAATATTACTTTAAAAAATATTTCCCAAAGTAATTTATTTTAATAAATATTATTTTTTTAATTATTGTTTATATAATTTTTTTAAAATATTATTTATAAACTCTTATTTATAAATTTTTATTAATTTATAATTTAGAAGTTTTAAAATATTATAATAATTTCTTCAATGAGTGTAACCTTATAACTATATATAATTCCATAGTCCTAATTAGTTTAGGACCTAAATTTTTTGTCATAAAAATATTAAATTACCCCTAATTTATATTATTATTAAAATAAAAAAATTAAAAAATTTATTATTAAAATATTTAATTACTATAATACACTAAAAATATTATTTATAATATACTAAAAATATTTATGAATTCTTATTTATGAATCTTAATCATATATCTATTGATTTAGAACTTATAAAAGTGAAAAAAAAGGTAAAAATTTTATCATAAAAATTTTAAATTACTCTTAATTTATAAATATATTATTATTATTAAAGTGAAAAAAATGCCGAAAATTTTATCATCAAAGTCCTAAATTACCATTAATATATTAAAAATATTATTTATAAACTCTTTTTTATGAATCTTTATTAATTTATAATTTAAAAATTTTAAAATATTACAATAATTTCTTCAATGAGTATAACCTTATAACCATATATAATTCCATAGTCCTAATTAGTTTAGGACCTAAATTTTTTGTCATAAAAATATTAAATTACCCCTAATTTATATTATTATTAAAATAAAAAAACTGAAAACTTTATTATTAAAATATTTAATTACTATAATACACTAAAATTATTATTTATAAATTAGGTAATATAATTAAAATTTAATTTTAATTTATATATAATATAAGAATTTAAATCAATAGAGAACGCATTATGCACGTACACTTTTACTAATCTACAATACTTACATGTGTATAGCAGGATGGGTTAGCTAAAACTGGGAGCGGAAAACCCCTCATCTCCTTCCGCCCTCCACCCGAAAACTCAAGACCGAACTTTGTCCTCCTAAGCGCCCGCGCCAGCGCCCCGAAGAATTCGTTTCCGCCTCCTCTTCCCCCGCATCTTCTCCAGGTTCTGATTCCTGATCCGAATCCCTCCGATTATTTGAACCAATTTTTCGATTTTCTTTCATTCGATTCAACATCTTTTTCAGCTGAGGAATCAGGTGCGCATCAATCTGGGTCCTCCCGGATTTCTGGTTTTTGATTTGTTTGAACCGGTTTTCTCGCTGTTGATTTGGTTGTTCATGGTGGAATTTTTCTGTTAACTTTATGATTATGGACTTGCCATGTCGGTCATTCTTTCTTTGCATGATCGTTAGCTAGACCTTGCTTTGTAATCATGGGAGTTGAATCTGAAAGTAGCACGAACGCATGAATATTTTCCAATCTATATTTTTGTCGTCATTTAGTTTTGTCTTGGTTTTTGCTGCTTTGAAGCTTGATGCAGTTGTCTGTAGTTAAGAATATGCTGAAGATTGAAAGAATTTGAGAATCTGTTGAGAATTTTCGTACGGGATGGTGTATTTAGTTATAGAATTCAAAAGATTAGTTACATACTCCCTCCGTCCTAAATTAATAGCTCTATTTGACAAAAAATATTGTTCCATATTAATAGCTTTATTTTATTCAATTTAAGTGGTTGGGTACTTAAAAAAGAGTATCAAAAGCTTATCCTCATTTCTCTTAGATGTGAGTTTCACCATTTAATAAAAATCACTATTTTGCCAAATGGAGTTATTAATATAGAACGGAGGGAGTATTTGTTTGGGTCCAATCAAGGAAATGAAATAAGCTAAAATTAAGAAGAGGCGTTACAACACTTGACCTGGCATATCCTTCTCATCCCCCTTCAAGCCCAAGGGGCGCAGCAATGCAGAAGTGCTTGTCATGCAGCTGGACAAACCATGGTCAGCCAAAATGATTTGGTGAGATCATCAGCAATCTGTGCATTGCTTTCAGCAAACTGTAGATGTAGCTATCCATTGGCTGCCTTCTCTTGAACGAAATGAACGTCAATTTCAATGTGTTTTGTTGCAATTGTGGAATGCTTGGTTAGATTCCATGTATAAAACACTTACTTTGTTGCATAGTAGAATAAGGGGCCCTTGGGAAGAAGTATAAGAAAGTGAAACAATGTAGAGACCACATATTCTTGGATACAGATGGGTCTGGGTTGTTGTGATAAGTAGAGAATCATCAGCTTGAGAGCAGGTGAGAGGGGCAACCACCTTGAAACCTTCCTTATTCCCTGCTGTAGATGCCTTAAAAATAAACTAATTGCATATGCTTGGAGACGACAATGGCAAGAGCACTGTATTCAGCTTCAGAACTTGGATGAGAAAAAGTAGTTTGTTTCTTAGAACCGATTGGGCCCCATGTAAATAGCCAACCCCATAGTAGACCGGTGATCTGCAGGACATCCAGCCCAATCAATACTGGAATAGCCATGAAGAGAGAAATCCAATGAGCATGTGAAGGTCAAACCATAGAAGGGATAATGCTTCACTTGTCGTAGGATATGTTTTGCTGCAATAAGATAAGATGATCATGGGGCATGCGTAAATTGTGGACGTGACTGATGGGATAGGAAATATCATGATAAATCATTGCCAAATATCGAAGATATCTCACAAGTTTGCAAAATTCTAGATTATTTAGTATAGGCTCACCATTTTCGAGAGAGTTTATTTCCTGGACTATTTTGGTTCTTAACATGTTTAGCTTCATCAAAACCAAATTGTTGTAATAGGTTGATTCCATATCCAGACTGAGAAAAATGAGATTGGGATGCCAGCCTACCTCCATGCCAAGAATGGAGGGGTCAAGATCCTTCATATCAATCTTATGAGAAAGAAGATTAAAAATCTGGATAGCCATTGAGTTATTGCCTGTGAGTATGATATCATTAACATGTAGTAAAGGAATATAAAATCAGGGCCGTCAAAATGGGTGAACATAGATGCATCATAAGGACAACTTAGAAAATCTTAGATAGAAAAAAGTAACTAAACAAGTGATACCAAACCCTTGGTGCTTGTTTCAGCCCAAACAGGGATTGTGATGCTTACAAGCATAAATAGGGTTGACTAGATCTCCGAAGTCCAGTGCCCGTCTCATATAAACAGTTTCTTTCAGAAACCATGAAGGAAGGCATTTATACATCAAGTTGGCACGAATCCAATTGTGAGCTAAAACACAAGAGTACAAATAAAAAATCATACCTAGACGGACAATCCAAATTAAGGTTTCATCATAGTTAACTCCTGGTTGTTGAGTAAATCCCTTAGCAACGAGCCATGCTTTGATGCATTCTTCCATTCCATCAGCTTTTTGTTTGACTCAATAGACCATTTGCAACCCACAACATTCATGTTTGAAGTAGGCTGCACTAATGTCCATGTTTTATTCTTTACAAGGGCATTAAACTCTTCAAACATAATGGCTCTCCATTGAGGATCTTTGTCGGATTGAGTAATGGAAGAGGGTTCAGGTGGAACTATATTGAGGTTGGTAGGAAGCAAGGAATGTGATAGCGAGTGGTCAGGAGAGCTTTAACATCTTGAGATTACAAATCATGGAAAGATATTTAGAAGTGCCATTATGTGTGTTTTCCACACAAAAAAATGCAAGTTTCTCTGCTAATTGGCTTAGTGATCCGGTGATGACTAGGCTGTCACATGAAATGAACAAATGGAACAGCCTGCTGTTGCTCTTGCATAATCAAAAAGTTCTTCAGACAAGTCCCGGTATTGTGCTGAATCAGTTTTAAGCAGAATCTAGATATGAACTAGATGTTGTTCTTTTGGGTTATCATAGAAAGCCACGATCTTGCAGTATGCGCTACTGTCTAAAAATTTTGGACTTGTATCTGTTAAATCCATCTGGAATTTTTTAATATGGAACCAGATCGTTCTTTCAAGCTTTTTTATGTTTTTGAAAGATTGATATTGCAAATGGCAACGAATGGGAAGAAGCATATTCTAAATGTTCATGTGATTTAGAAAATCATGATATCACAAGTTAGATAACAAAGACCACGGACAACATTTATGATGTAAATGATGAGAAGACCTTGGACAACATTTATGATGTAAATATGTAAGAGTCTGTAGTTTGTAAACACTGCTGTCAGGAAAGTGAAATGGTGTGGATAGATATGATCATGAGAGATGTTAGTTGTACGATTGTTGTCCAGGAATAAAGGAATATCTTCAGTGATTTATCTTCCACTATTGATTGTTCTATAATATGTGATTTGGCAAGTCCACAGGGGCAGTATTACATTGCATACTGTTTTGGTTTGGTAATTACACTGCTCTTGTATAATGTTGAAAGTGATTTTTCTTCTTCCAAGATTCATTTCATCACCTAATGTTTGCTTAGCTAGGACATCCATTGTGTTTTTTTTAATATTAGTAAAAATTTATTTAGCACATAGTATTTGTTTCCTTATCACAATTTGAACAAAAAAATCCTTCACCTACTCTCTCATTCCTGTCTTTAAATCTCCTTTTTTGTGTTGCCTTTTACAGAAACTTCAGTACCTTTCAGGTTATAGTAATTATTATGCTAATGCTTTCAATTATGCCAGAGTTTCAGGGTGAAAAATGAGTACTTTAGACATAACCAGAGCTGAGCTTGCTCTTTTGGTCTTATATCTGAACAAGGCTGAAGCAAGGGATAAGATATGCAGGGCGATACAGTATGGTTCAAAGTTCATAAGTAATGGAGAACCCGGTACTGCTCAAAATGTTGATAAATCAACCAGTTTAGCAAGAAAAGTTTTTCGACTTTTCAAGGTTCGATTGTCCTTCCATTTTCGTTCCTCTTCTATGTGTTGTGTGTAATTTTTCATGTTTTTATATGTTGAATTTGCACATGCAGTTTGTTAATGACCTGCATGCGCTTATTAGCCCACCAGCCAAAGGAACTCCACTTCCACTTATCTTACTCGGGAAGGTGAGAAAAAAAATTCAAAATTAAGTTTTCTTCTGTTTTTATTCTTCTTTTGTTTGATTGGACCTATTTTCATTTGATTCTCTTCTACAGTCTAAAAATGCGCTGTTGTCAACTTTCTTATTTCTTGATCAAATTGTTTGGGCGGGGAGAACTGGTGTCTATAAGGTGACCTTTTTTCTTTCATGTCATTATTGTTGTTGATTTTTAATACCATTGAAACTCATCTGCAATAGATGTTCATTGCAGAACAAAGAACGTGCAGAGCTGCTTGGGAGGATTTCTCTCTTTTGTTGGATGGGGTCTTCTGTATGCACGTCCTTGCTTGAGGTCTGTCTTTTTATCAAAATACCAGGGTTTGAAATATTTTATGCATATATGTGATTTCGCTAAGCTGGCATTCCAATTTTGCTCTTTTACTATTGTCAATCTCTCTTTACTTATGTCAGTAAGTTGGATTTGGTTATGTTGGTAATATTTTGAGAGAGGCAGCAAGTACAACTTGCCTGCAAGTGCACCAGTGTGATGGCATGGTGAGTTCTGCTGCATTTTTCCACATCCTGGGAACATTATTGACGATGCTTGTAACTGCGTTGTATTGGGTTGCTGCCTTCTGATTGTCAATGTTAAATTGGTTATATGATCAGCACTTAGATAAATTACTCCTTAATTTTAGTTTACTCTGATCCTCTAGTTTTCATAAAATATGGTTGGTGCATGGTTCTTTTAGCTTGCAGAGCTAAGACGTCTCTCTGCATCAATGAAAAAGCTGGCGAGGGAACTTAAGAAATCTGGCAAGTATGAGGTATGATATGCATTGCTTAAACTTGACATAATTCTGCTTGAGCTTCACATCTCCTACCACTTTGATATCCAAATCTTGATAGAGACAGAGTAGCCTGTAAAGTCTGAGAATCTACCTTTTGTCAATGCAGAACGAGGAGTATCTGAAGAAGATGAAGCAGTCAAATGATAGATTCGTAGCTTTAGTAAAAGCATCTATGGATATAGTGGTTGCAGTTGGTTTGCTTCAACTTGCTCCTAAGAAAGTGACTCCCCGTGTGACAGGTGGCTTTGGATTTGTTAGCTCACTGATTTCCTGCTATCAGGTATACTCTCTTGTATGATTAAAAAAAAGATGCTTGATTTACCTTGGTTATTTTTTCCTTCTAAAAAAACCTCTTTATCAGATTGTAATGTGGATACCTTTACTCAATTATTTATGCAGTTACTTCCATCTCCACCACCAAAGTCCAAGCCCCAGTGAAGGAGAAAATGCTCCTCTCCCTCCACTCCAAGTAGAAAGTTCTATAATGATTGGGCAGTATATAAAGGATGACGTATTACTAGTATCCATCTTTCAGGCGCTACTAGGTGATTCAAACATGACCGTTTTATCAAATATAAATTTTATTAAATTGCAGTATATCTCGATTTAACTGAAGTTGATGCAAGTTCATTGATATGGATTCTCAGAAAATTAGTTGTGCGCAGCATATGGGAGTCTTGGCAACTCGAATTAGTTATCAGGATTGAATGCTGTGTGGAAGTGGTCTAACTCTGACCTGAAAAGTGAAATTAAGTAATTCAAACTACCTCAGGCTGAATTTTGGCTAATTTAATGTAGAATTCAATTAGCATAAAAAATAATTGACCCTTGAATAAGCCTGATTATTAAACTATTTAATATCAAAGTTCTGTATCACAACTTCGATGTTTTTGAGTCTGGATCAGAGGCACTTATTGGCAGTTCTGGGTTCCCTTTAATTTAATGTGGAGTGATGGGTCGGGTTCATCTACTAAATGATGGTTAATTATCTACTTGGATGGGACATCTTCGTTGAATCTTGTTGTTGCAGTTTTTATGATTTATCTATAATTAGCTATAAGGGGTGACTTAAGCTTATCTACCAAGTTACTTTATCATTGTTATCTTCCTTCAAGTAGTAGTGTAATTACTCTTCAATTATCCATGACGAACGGCCCCAGCAATTCTGTTCAAAGCTAAAAGCAAAGTTTGCCAAGGGGCTGCGTGAACTATAAAAATGGGTCAGTGGGGTGTAGGAAAGCCCTTGTGAATTATTGCCGTCGAGGGAAAGGAGATAGAGATATCAAGCAAAAAGCTACTCTAATAGTGTATCCTCATTCAACCGAACTATAAGACTGATGCTCATGACTCGTTACAAGTAATTGATTCGTTTTAGAGTTTGGGATTTTCAGTCCCTAGAACGTTTCAGCACAAAAAAAAACGTAGGAGCCCCCATTTTTTTTTAATAGGGCCTTGCACCTCCAAAGAAGGGGTGCGGAAAATAGACGTGTCTCGGTTATAACTTCACTAGCTGCCTCATTGCTCATGTGCAAAGATAACTTAGGTGTGACTACTTCCGCAAAAGGGAATAATTGTTTTTCCTTTGGAATCGATTTTTTTAAACTCTGGCAAGGCAAAGATAACTTAGGTGTGACGGGGCCTTACTTTTTGGTGAAATAAAATTTTCAACTGGCAAATGTGTTCTAACAATGATAGAGGTGGGTGACTCGGAAAACAAAATAATGGGGTGGGTTTTTCGACGTATGAATTGCATTTTTTATTTGACTTCTTGTTTTAGAAAAAAAAAGCATTTCTAAAGATCATGTCAAAGCAGACATCTCACACAAATATAGTAGACTATCATCAGAAATCAAACCCTATCTCCAAATCATACATGGCCTATACATATCACTTACTCGTGTATTAAGATGTCCGTAACTAATCCGTGGGATTCGATTGGTCATGTAAGGGGTTTTTTTGTATGTGTGTAGACGTTAACTCAAAGACTCATTTGATCCTGTTGAGAGTAATGCAATGGCCACTCATACATAAATGCTTGGCTGATGTGTGCTACAATGAGTGCATGCCCCTTGCCGCAGCAACACAGGTGCGGCAAGTGTTCCTAGGTGCGAGGGGCATAGTATCTCTATATTTTTTCGGTCTTACATTAATAGTTATATTGGGTAAAAAAAATTATTTATGTTAGTAATTTTATTTTATTCAACCTAAGTTGTTAGGTACTTTAACAAAGAGTATTATAAATTTATTTTTTTAATCTCTTAAATATGGGTTTCATCATTAAATAAAAATAATTATTTTTTTAAATATAACTATTAATATTGGACGAGTATTATTTAAGCATCCAATTTCCATTAAAATCTGAACTAGAATTTCCAGAGATAATCTGTATCAGAATCTCCCGCTTCTTCACTTCTACCATGCAATCTCCATTCAAAGATATCTAGAGAACAATCAAGAAAAAAATAGCTTTGGTATGTCTATGACAAACTGTAATGCAGTCAGCCCTGAACATGTACGCCCCTTATCAATGAACAAGTTGACCAAGTTGGATTCTAGCAGAAAAAAAAAAGGTTAACCATGTGGGAACAGAAGACAATTATCAGATTCACTGCATCATCCTTGGAATTTGCCTTATTCTTCCATGGCTCTGCAACTACTTTTTTTTCTACTTATTATTATTCTATTCTATTCTATTTTATTATTATTATTATTCAGTTTTAAAATATCTTATTTAATTTTTTAAAATAAACTAATTTTAATTTATTTTAAATCATCAAATAGAATATTATTTTAAGACGAGTATTTTTTAGAGAGATAACAACTTTGCACAGTTCATAGGGGTACTTTTTGTAAGTAGACAACTTTTATTCAACATGCAAGGCACTCACATGTGAGTAATTTATTGAGACGAAAATGCATGTCTCTTTGTTTCTCTACTCCTCTTATAAGTTCCCATTTTCTTGCGTCGTCCATTGCAATGTCATCACCTCTAGCAATGGTAACATTCTCTAAGAAAGCAAACCTCAAAAAATTCCAAAATACCCAAAAAAGGTGACAATCTTTTACATCGACAGCCTCGGTTCCTTCTTTTCTTCACTTTCATGGCTGTTTTTATTTTTAATTTTTGCCAATTTATACTTCAGTTTGTTATGGACTGAAGTTTTTTAGTTGTTTTGCCTTCATCCATTTGTTACCTTTTCTAGATATTTTTCTGGCGACATTGGTTGCTCTACTAATTTTTTTAGTTGTTTTGTTAATTTTTCCATATCTGTCATTTTTTCATGGAGAACATTTTTTCTCTTATTCAATACTCCTTACATCTTTGATTAATAATTCTATTTGGCAAAAAAATTATTTAATATTAATAGCTTTATTTTGTTTAATATAAGTGGTTGGGTATTTAAAAAAGAATATCATAAGCTTATTTTTATTTCTTTTAGATGTGGGTTTCCTTATTAAAAAAATAATATTTTTTAAAATGTAGCTATTAATATTAGACAACGATAGTATTTTTTATATTTAACCAAAAAAATTAATAAGATTAGTGTTATTGTGACGTAAAGATTCGCACGCTAAAAGTTTATTTCATTATCGATGAGTAAGGCTTATTTTCCTACTTCATCATTTTAACACAATTGATAAGTGGGGCCCATGAAAATGGGTATTTTCACACCATTGATAAGTGGAGCCAATCAAAATAGTCTAGACTCATCAATGGAGTGAAAATGATGAAATAGACTTTTGATGTGTGAATCTTTACATCATTCAACTATTTTTCTTTTGATAATCATTATTTTTTATTCCTGCTCCCACCAAATCAATTCCTAATCGGAAAAGAAGACTATATTTTTCAGGTATGTCTATACACGATGAGAGATATTGATAAGCAAAAAAGTGAGAAATATGAGAAAGGCAAGAAAATAAAGAGGTATGGTAAACATTTAGAGTTTAAGGTTTATTGTCGTCACATTTAAAAGTATCTACTTACCTACACTTTGATATGAAATTTTCCCTTCATACTTTGAGACCATGCCCATAATTATGTTCTTCGTTTCATTGAAGCGAGATGTGGACGTAACACTAGATGAATAATTGTCTTTTTTTCATACATTTTTCTTCTACAATCTAATGTCCCAATCATGGTAACTTTTATCAATATTTTGGTAGTAGGATACGCTCGACTCAGAAGTATTGTACACATGTACCTACCGAAACATACAGTCCATCACGTCACCCTTCGATACATGCTGTTTCTCGAGGCCTATCAAGTCTCAACATGTATTCCTTACATGGAATTAAGCAGAGTCAATAAATCATGAGCCCAAATCAACATTAAAAAAAGCTATGCCACTAAATTGTACTTTCTCTGTCTTAAATTAATAGCTTTATTTTGTAAAAAAAGATTGTTTCATATTAATAGCTTTATTTTGTTCAATTTAAGTGATTGAGATCAGTGATTGGGAACTAAAAAAAAAGAATCATAAGCTTATTTTCTCTTCTCTTAGATGTGGGTTTCACTATTTAATAAAAATTATTATTTTTTAAATATAGCTATTAAATTAGGATGGAGGGAATACCTCAAATATGGCTCTAGTGTACAACACATGTGGGTACCTACGTTTGTGTCCCCGTATCCATGACCTTGGATTTTATACCCAGAACTATCCAAAACGTGATTTTCCAACACACATTTATATATTAATGATTGATTACAAAGTAATTTGTATATATATTTTGGAATTACTTAACATGCACTGTGTTGCTGGCATACTAACGATGTGAAAGAATTTGATTTATTTCTTGGCCCCCCAGGAGACGAAATCCTAGTTCCATCCCTAAATGGGGCCATTGATTACGAGAATGCATCTTTACTCTTCTATTAATATTATATCTTCTAGTGATTAGTTCCTGAAAAGGAACTAATGGTTCCTCAATATATAGTGTGAAGCCGAGGAAGAGATGAGAGATGCTTGTGGTTCACGAGGGCAACAATGAGTCCTACCTACATGTCACAGGAAAATTATTGCTTGATAGCAGCTTCAAGATGGCATTGTGTAGTCAAGATGTTGATAGGGAGAGCCATAAAGATTAGATAACAAAGGTCATTTTGTCACCCTATGATTTGAATGATTTAGTTCCATCTTTCTTTGTAGAGAGACGAGGTAAAAAATGATTTAGAAATGTTGGCTCTCTCACACATCACTGCATCGAGAGCAATTACTTCATTTATAAGCAAGAAAGCTAAATATTTAACCGATTAGCTTATGGTATGAGACATGGGCTTATGTACATGCACTAATAATAAAGGGATGGGGTAGGTGGGCAAATTCATGTAAATAACACAGGTTACATAATTTTAGGGGTGTAAATGGACGAATAGAGATACTGGTAAGGCATATCCACAACTGTCCATTTTTATGCAAACTATGTATTTGTCCACTTATCCATAACATAGATGGACATAGACAAAATAAAAATTTGTTACTAGATTACTTTGTTCTCAAACTAAGAGTAACTAGTAAAAAATTAATTTAAAACTAAGATAATAATAATAAGATGACCTCATATGAAATAAGCTAGTAATTTAGTATTAATTAAAAAAATAAAATAAAATATATAATTGACAAATTCGGACAGTTGCGGTCATAGACAACTCATGTCTATAGTCATTAGGGACGGACAAAATACAGACTTGATCATAACAGCGGTCAATCTTGCACAACTAGAACAAAATGTTCAGTTGATACCATGGTTTAACAGATGGAATTGTATGACTGACGTGAATAAAGGAAATTAACAACATTTGGGATGCACTTAAATTCACCGAACAAAGAGCAAGTCAAGTTTGCTGCAGTCAACAAAATTTGGCTGGCAATTCCTCCCATTTTGATTGACCCGGAGCCTTGCCAACGTTGGTTCCAGGAATCTGATCCGGTCATGGGCTGAGACAACCAGACTAGGGCCCATGTCGCCCATCCCTCCACTGATTGGTTACACATACAAACAAGTTCACTCCCCGCTAATTTCTAGTTTGAAGAGGCCAAATTACATAATACTCTTCTCATAGTTGAAGTTTTCTAATTTGAAGAGGCCAAATTACAAAATACTCATCTCATAATTGAAGTATTCTCCTTTGCCTTCCCAAATAGAACCATGACTATGTATTTAACAAATATTCTAAAAACCGGCCCGACTGTTGCCCCATGTAGTAATTGTGCCCGTTTCAACCCGGGTTGCCGAGTCAATTTGGTTAGACCGCTTGGACGGGCAACGTGCAAACCAACTTTTAAAACCTTTCTTCGCCCAATATTAGCGGCCACGTCGATTTTAAACCGGTTTTCCACCAGCCGAGTCAACCCCATTAGACCCGGCCGTTTGGACCGGCCAGGGCAAACCGGTTTTTGAAACCTTGCTCTGAAAACCCTAGTTCTATCTGTCCTGTGGGATATGTCGATAGAAGCTACAATGCCACTTAATTTGTCCTAGGTCCCACAGCCGTCCTTCATGCTATTCCTGTTTATATTAATATTAATGTAGAAAGGGGCTGAGGAAAACTCCAAAAATGGAACCGTTAAGTACGACATAATGCAATCCTTGTTCAAATGTGTACACGCATTTGTCCCGGTATCCTTTTGTCTGCCTCTTTGTCTTGCTCTCTGGGGTTCACCATCCTGTACAACTGGTTTATCCATCTTCATTGATACTTATCGATACATGACCACCCACACTCTTTTACTTGATTGGATGTGGTAGACATGAGTCAATGCATTGTTATACCCTAACGCTTTCGCTTTATGTTATATATGATGTATGCTTCTTTTATCTTAAATTAATAGTTTTATTTGGAGAAAAAAAATTTACCCCCTATTAATAGTTGCATTTGACTCAATTTAAGAAGTGGGATACTTAAAAAAAAGCCTCTCACAAGCTATTTTTCATTCTCTTAGCTGCAAGTTCCACCATTATAAAAAATTACTAATTTTTTTTCAAATAGGACTGTTAACATGGGATGGAGTATGTATTGTTAGTCGATACTTGAGATCCATTTGGATGTATTAGTTCAGTTTTGGATTCCATTGATCTATTATCTTGTTAAGTGATTATGGGCTTTGTGTAATTTTCTCATTGACAAGAATAGCTAATTGCTTACTACATGCAAATGCAAACGCAAATACGTTTTTCTACCAGCAGCAGATTGATAAAAAAATAAATAAATAGAGCCAATCTACACCCATCTAACATATGATCAAACACCATAAGTGCAGTCTTATCCTCGAGCTTGTAAAAGTGTTGCTAAATATTGATAATACGGATTTCAACATCTTTTCAACTACATTACAATACACACACAGTAAATCAGAGCCAATGGATATATACTACAATAAACACCTGTTGAAACACACCGCTATTCTATGTGCCTGTGTCGGTCACTACAGTAGCATCTTGACCTGCAATCAGTGTCGACGATCATGGATACCTCATAGAATAGGGACATGCAGATTAACATGATCTTCTTGAGTCTTAATCCTTATCATTATTATGTACCAACACAGCAAAATCAATGAAGACTGTTCAATATTTGTGTGAGGTCGGTTTGGTATAGCCTACCGTCCAAGTTTGTAAACATCAAGCTTACAGCCGTCCCAGACTCAATCCACAAAGACATTAAGAAGTAAAAAAAAAAAGTACAGGCACACGAAGAGTGCAATCAGAGAGGGCATGAGGCAAACCAACATGTCTCCCAAGCCATGGCCTTATCTCCTTGATTCTTATACTGCGTGAGTCCATCTGCAAGCGCCAATTTCAGTTTTGTTGTCTCCAGCCCCCTCGCTCCACATGAGTCCAAGCCCCACCCCACCAATGGCCAAACCTTGTAGGCTTGTAAGACCAACTGTTTTCTGTTTTTTTATTTTTGACCCATCGGTTTTCGGTTGAGCGAAGCCTGGCCTGGAATTTGTTGGGTGAATCGAGACATGAGAAGATCTTCGTGAAGGATTGAGGATGTAGATAGATATGGAAGCACTGAAAGATGAACAAGTTTTGTGAGGGGAGGAGGTGAAGAGAGAGATAGACACAGCAGGCTGGCCTACCGTATAAAAATACGTAGCATTTTGGATTTTGCTGCAGGCCTTCGTTAACGTCAAAAACAAGCGTTCAAAAGAGTGGAGAGAATGTAGGTTCCCCCCTCTGCTCCCCCCCTCTCTCTCTCTCACTGTGAGCTTCATATCTACTTATAAAAGGGGCTCTAGTCCAACCATTCGAAACACCCAATCTCTCTCTCTCTCTCTCTCTCTCTCTCTCTCTCTCTCTCTCTCTCTCTCTCTCTCTCTCTCTCTCTCTCTCTCTCTCTCTCTCTCTCTCTCTCTCTCTCTCTCTCTCTCTCAACACAAAAACAAAAGAGGCCACCATGTGCAAGGTAACTTCTTCCTCCCTCTGCTGTGACTGTGAATGCAACAACACAGAGCAGCACACGCCCCTCCTCAGCGAGTACTCTTTCCTCGTCCCCAAGCTCCTCCCACAGGAGGAGGAGGAGAAGAAGGAGGAGGAGGAGGAAGTCAGCCCCAGTGCCACCAGCCATGCTAGTAGCCTCTCGTTGGCCGTGGCTGAGGCGAAGTCCATCCTTGACATAGCCCTCCCCATGGTCCTCACCGGCCTCCTACTGTACTCCCGCTCCATGGTGTCTATGCTCTTCCTCGGCAGGCTCGGAGAGCTCTCCCTCGCAGGCGGGGCCCTCGCGCTCGGCTTTGCCAACATCACCGGCTACTCTGTCCTCTCCGGCCTCGCCATGGGCATGGAGCCCATCTGCGGCCAGGCCTACGGCGCCCGCCGCTACAAGCTCCTCGGCCTCACCCTCCAGAGGACCATCCTCCTCCTCCTCTCCACCTCTCTCCCCATCTCCCTCCTCTGGCTCAACATGAAGAGAATCCTCCTCCTCTGCGGCCAGGACGAGAGCATCGCCACCCAGGCCCAGTCCTACATCCTCTTCTCCCTTCCTGACCTCCTGGCCCAGTCCCTCCTCCACCCTCTGCGCATTTACCTTCGCACCCAGTCCATAACTCTCCCTCTAACCTACTGTGCAGCAGTCTCAATCCTCCTCCACATACCCATCAACTATCTCTTGGTTTCAGTCCTTGGTTTAGGCATTAGAGGCGTAGCCATGGCCGGAGTGTGGACTAACATCAACCTAGTCATGTTCCTGATAGTCTACATCTCCTTCTCTGGCCTATATGAGAAAACCTGGGGAGGTCTATCAATGGAGTGCCTCAAGGGATGGAAGACCCTGTTGAACCTGGCCATCCCCAGTTGCATTTCGGTGTGTCTAGAGTGGTGGTGGTATGAGATCATGATTTTGCTATGCGGGCTGCTCCTGAACCCCCAAGCCACAGTGGCTTCAATGGGGATCCTAATCCAGACTACCGCCTTGATCTACATTTTCCCCTCCTCCCTCAGCTTTGGCGTCTCGACCAGGGTCGGTAATGAGCTCGGCGCCGGCCACCCCGACAAGGCTCGCCGTGCAGCTGCAGTCGGCATCTGCTGCAGCTTCCTGCTGGGCCTCTCGGCGCTTTCTTTCGCCGTGATGGTGAGGGGAGCTTGGGCGACCTTGTTCACTGGAGATGGGGAGATTATCGCACTGACGTCTATGGTCTTGCCGATCATCGGCCTCTGCGAGCTCGGAAACTGCCCTCAGACGACCGGCTGCGGCGTGCTGCGGGGGACGGCCCGGCCCCGGACTGGCGCCAACATCAACCTCGGCTCATTCTACTTGGTAGGGATGCCCGTGGCAGTGGGGCTGGGTTTCCTTGCTGGCTATGACTTCAAGGGCCTGTGGCTGGGCCTGCTGGCCGCCCAGGCCACCTGTGTGGTCCTAATGCTGGTGGTCCTCGGCCGAACCGACTGGGCCCTGCAGGCCGAGCGGGCCAAGGAGCTCACAGGTGGTGCTTCTGGTGGCGGAGGAGCAACACTTGCCCAAGAGGGCAACCGCTGTTTAAAAACTGAACAGTTGCCCGTTTGATTAAACAACATGATTAACTTAATTAATTCTTGAATTATCTTCTGTTCTATGTTAACTCATCTTTTTTGAGCTTGTAAAGAGGAGGCGGGCAATTAGCTGTAAACTACTTGTAATCTTAGTTAGAGAAGTAATGGGAAGGTAATTTGAGTTCATTCTCAACATGGGTCGCATTGTTCATGCACAATCTGTGTCCTGGCTGTACAAAGCTTACCTGGTGCCGGCTGCGGAAATCATACACTGAGACCCGGTCATTAAGCTCTTGTCAACGCAGCTTCAAAACCAGCTAATCTCTTGCATTAATTAAACTAAACTCGTTCATAAGTAAACTGCTTAACATGTAAGTTGGAAGTAGTTGGCTTGTGGCTGGTCTGTTGTTGCTCTTATTCTGCCCCCCTCCCCCCCGCCCCCCTTAGACTTGGAGGGAAGTGTTTTTAATGCACTGCGCTCACTGTGAGCCGAGCGTAAGGAACGCCTGCGAGGCGTTGATTTTCAAGATCGACGGCGCACACGGTGGTGCACATTAGCGTAAGTAATGCTTTTACTAATGTGCGCCACCGTGTGCGCCGTCGATCTTGAAAATCTACGCCTCACAGGTGTTCCTTACGCTCGGCTCATGTTTATCACGGAGCAATAAAAACGCTTCCGACTTGGAGGGGAGCTACTGTACTCATTTTTCCACTTGTGTGGATCAAGATATATAGTAAGCAATAGGCAATAAACAAGTTGTCTTTCCCTTTTAAGTAAATCATTAGTTGTTAATTAAGTAATTTAATTAATAGAATCCAATCCCTCCCCATCGGACTTTGCTCAAGTTTATGTCTCCACCAGTCAGGACACAGCGCACACGCCATTTTCCATGCTTTGACGCGAACCTACAATGCCTATGCTTGTGTAATAGTAGTTCTTTTGTACTTGGTTCATCTTTAATTACTTAATTAAAAGTTTGTTCTTATTTTTATCTCTGCCGGTGCCCTGCACGCTAGCTTTTCTATATTCAACAATTTTCTTTTTTGTTGTTTAATGTCTTATATTCATGTTGGTCGGCGCCTCCAATTGTAACTTATGCTTAATTTGATCGATTGAACCTAATTTAATTGTTACATGTTGTATTTCGTATGCATGATTTCTCTCTGATGACAAGGTTTTTGCGGAAAAAAAACACCATACCATATCATAATTAATGAAAGGGATGCATGTAGTCTAAATTTTTTATATTATGCAATAGAAAAAGGTTAATACGTGCTGGATCACATACACGAGCGTGTTGGGTTGCACACACGTACAATGCACCTAAACATCGGATCAAGATCAAACATCACATATGATGATCATGGGATGGGAAGCTTTCTTTTTTAATAGGCACAGAGCATAAGGAATGCATAGGAGATATTAGATTTTAAGATGGGTGACACACATGCTAGCACACGGTGATATATTATTTACTTATATTAATATATATTAGTGTGTGTGTCACTCATCTTGAAATCTAATAATTTTAGGGCATTTTTTTTACGCTCGGTGTATTCGGTGTATTGTCAAAATAGAGCAAAGAAAATGCTCCCCATGAGATATACTGACGGATCCAAAACCGGCCGACTATACAATTAAAATTGCACTCTTAGAAGCATTATAGGAATGAATCGAGCGCATATAAACGGACCCTTTACAATAATTAGGTCTCTAAACTTTCAAATTAGTGCCTCAAAACCTGCTACTGAATTCAATTTATAAGCAAATTTCTTTATGATTTTCTTTAGAAGAGCCAATATGTATTCTCCTAATCTCATTGTTATGTGTGACTACATATAATACCATCATATGATTTATCTTTGATGAAAAGAATCCATAGTATCATAATAGTAACGCAAAACAATGGAATTGAGCTGATAATTAGAAATGCACCCAACCTGCCTTGAAAGGCCAAGGAAAAAAATATGTCCTAGGTGTATCATTATCAGTTCCTTGTTTACAAATAATAATTTAATTAATGCCTGAATCTCAGCACTGATGACAGTATGGAGGAGCATAAATTAGCTTAAACTGTCGAATGAATCAGAAGGCGTGCGAATCTCCATCTGGGTCAATCTTAATTTTCTCATAATCCCCCATTTATCTAATCACAAATACCAGCTTGCATGCTTCTTTTAGCCCCATCAGAAGCCTTCATTGGCCACCAAAAAAAAAATGCATGCATCTTCAACCCTATAAGTTAGCTTTAAATTTATTAGATTCAACTGTCAAATGAATCCCAAGGCATGCTATCTCCATCTGGGTCAATCTTAATCTTCTCATAATCCCCCATTTATCTAATCACAAAGGCCAGTTTCAACTCAGCAACTTAATTAGCTTCAAAAGCAATATTTCCCTTGTCTGCTTCTGCCGCCATTAGAGGTCTGCTGAACCTGGGCACGGGAAGCCGCATAGAAAGATGCATGAACCCGCAAAGGCCGACAGATCAGATTTGGCATAATTTATGTATTAGGAATGGATTATAATAATCATGTTCTTTTAATTAACAATTAGTGTCAGTCGGCAATGAGGCTCTTGGCGGGTCAAACAGGTCATTTGCGGCGTTGAATTCCGACACATCTTTTTAACAGCCAAAGCTGAAATTAGCCCTTCAATTAGTCTAAACGCCGGATTAAACTAATCTGGCGACGACTTGGTAATGCGGCTAATTGGAGCCGACCCCCAATAAACAACCGCTGACGTTAGTTATAATTAATCCAAGAAGGCTTCTGACTTAATTAATCAAATGATTCAATTGCAAGATTCTATGATTCAATTACACAATATTTGATGAAGTCAAGAGGGAGGTGAATTGATGGAGGGGTGCCCTATGCCTTGTGTCCGGTGATAGGAAGCGTGCATCGCCGGCATGGGACGCGCCGTGAGGGCCGACAAACCACCGGGCTATTATAAATATACAAATGAAAGAACATTATCAATTTAATTACAAACGATAGAAGACTAAAATCACCATTAGCACTCAATGATAATTAATTTATTATAAACTATGATTAGTTTATAATTAAAATAAAGCAGGGGAGGTGTGGAATCAGGGGGCACGGCACCCCTCTAGCCTGGAAACCGGCCCCTCCACAAACGGTGGGATTCCGGAATATGCTAGCCACACTGGCGGGTCCCAAGGTAAACCGGGACGGCAAGTGGAGTTGACTGGGCCGGGTAAGTCGGCGCGTCCGGGTCAAGCCTGTGGGCGGCGTGTCAAACTCGTCCTCTCCGGTCGCGGCCCTCCCACGTGTTTGTCTCTTGGCCGGGGGCTGCAGCCACTGCTTCCTCCCGGGGGACAAGAAGCTGTCATCTCCGGCCTCGCCATGGGCATGGAACCCATCTGCGGCCAGGCCTACGGCGCCCGCCGCTACAAGCTACTCGGCCTCACCCTCCAGAGGACCATCCTCCTCCTCTGCGGCCAGGACGAGAGCATCCCCACCCAGGCCCAGTCCTACATCCTCTTCTCCATTCCCGACCTCCAGCTAGCCACTTGTGTGGTCCTAATGCTGGTGGAGCTCGGCCGAACCGACTGGGCCCTGCAGGCCGAGCGGGCCAAGGAGCTCACAGGTGGTGCTTTTGGTGATGTAGGAGCAACACTTGCTTCGGGGGGACAAGAACCTGACCCGGTCCGACCCGCCCGGCCCTTGCGACCGGTCCGGGGTCCGAGGCCTGGCGACCAGGCGGGACCGCAGCCTCCGGGTCGCGATATCTGACGGCGTCACGCTGACGTAGCAGGACACGGGCGCGTCTGATACCCTGCACCGCACGCGCGCGTCTCGCGGACTCCCGAGGCCGCTTCGCGGTTCGCGCGTCGACGTCATAATTTCCGTGCAGGAAGGTCATGTGGGCCCATCGCAGCCCGCGTTGAACATGGGCCCTACCCGTGATGGCTCTTTCAAGAGTCGGCTTCTTTGGGGAGCTTCTTCCAAAACGAAATTTGCTTTTGGTTCACGGGATTTTGTATCAAAATGTATTTTAGTATTTTGAAAAGATTGGAGATTTATGAATGGAGGCCAATCCCGTACAAAATTCGTCATCGATGTAACATGATCTCCCTCAACCTGATCGGGTCGGGTTTATATCGGGTTCAAGTAAAATAAATCTTGTACTAAATAGTATCGGGTCGGGTTGTATCGGGTTTTGTATCATGTCAGGTTGGGTCTGATTAGATATTAGTTTAGTTCTTTCCAATACAATTTTTTTACCCTATTAAAAGTGATATAAGTCATTCATATTTCTGCCATATGTTGTCTCATTTGAATAAGCCCCAACAAAAATCAGGCAAATAATTTTGGTCTCTCATTATGCCTACATGAAGCCTGCATAATCACCACTTATTATCTTTAGGCTCAAAATTTTTTAAGTACCATGCTGGGTAACCTAATTTCATAGTTTTTTTAATCAATTAGTTGTTTGTCCAATTCAAGATACTCTGACTAAGAACCTTGTTTTGCATCATAAAAAAGACTTTCACAAACAACTTAAACAAGAAATATAACTTTCACAAAGAATTTTAATATATTGTGATTTTTACTAAACAAATATGACTAATTTGCAACATTGAACAACATATGATATGAGACAAATACATTAGCTTTAGACCGTTAACCCTACTCACATTGGGTCAGTTATGATAAGGTAAAACTCACACCCGACCCAACACAACTAATTAGTAAGATTTAAGAAACTAAATCTAGTCTACTAGTTAGGTACAAAAACCCCTAACTGAAATGACATCCTAGCCACCACCAAGGTGTGTGCTACAAGTGTATTCCAAGAAGACAAAAAATTAAAAATTCTAACTTTATTTCTAGAAGAGGTTAGAATTCACATAGTGTACCCACAACCACATTGGGCTTTTAGAAGTATGATATATATAAAATATTATAAGCATTGCCCACAAAAGAAGGTTATTTCATTAAAAAAATAAAAAAAGACGTAATTTTCTATCCCTAGAAGTATGCTTCAGCCCCAAAGATCTTAATCAGGTAAAATAGGCTAGGGCCTAACCCTAATATCTTCAAAATCTAACGAGTTAGTAAAGTTTCACCGGTCATCATCGATGCGTACAAGTTGCATTAAATAACGCAAAATCCTAATTTATATCTATAAAATTGATAATTATAAATATATACTTGTAATCAACGGCTAGTAAAATTTCACCAAAGGACAATTCAGATCGTTCCCCCAGCTGATTGCAACAACTCCAACATATTTAGGTATACATGCACAATTTCCCCTAGAAGGGCCCCACATCTAAGAATGGGACCCAGGAAAACCACATGATCAGGGTCTGACTTAAGAGAGTGTCGTAGACTAGTAGTGGTATTGCGCACGTGCAGGTGATGTCGGCTGAAGAGGACAGGCGTGTTTTGAGGGTTGGGGGGATGGGAGCACTGAGTCAGCGCCGAGCCGCCAAAGCAGGAGTACACTACTCCCGAGAGCACCACCTTCCTAAACCTACAAACCCACCCGAAAGTGGGCTGCTTCTTCGGTCCACATCAGGCTCCGTGTTTGACCGAGCATGTGTGAGGGACTAATGCACGCGCAGCGAGGCTGGACGCCACCCACGCCGCAAAGCAAAATTGCCTTTTGTTTTTTTATATTTATTTACCCACGGGCCGCTTTCAGCCGTACTTTAAGCAGCTTCCTTGTCGTCTTATGTTAACAGTTTTATTTATTTTTTAAAAAATATTTTTAATTTTTTTTTAAAAAAATTAAATACAATTATTAATGTAAAATAGAGGAGATTAAAAAACAGTTTTTAAGAGAAAATTAGTGCGGTCTTCTTGCCCGTTCCTCTATTAGGGTCTTTCACTCAAGAGAATTTTATTTTTTCTTTTTTATCATCTATGCAAGAACATTCAAGCCTTTCACGCATTGCTTACCTAAGACCTCTCCCTTGATAGAGGGAGATTTAACTAGCACAACACAGGTTGGATCGACTTATTTATGAGACTCAATCGGTATTTTCTTGATTGGTTGCTCGATAAGCATTCTTACAATACACATCTTGATTTCTTTCCGAATTGTTTTTAAATTAGAAGCGTATGTCTCATATGCTAAGTATGGGAAGAAATTTATTGATCTGTTTTGTTTTGTTTTAATTTTATTTTATATTTTTTATTATTTTATTACTACTCTCTCTATCCTATATTTAATAATTACATTTAAACAAATAATGTTTTTCATTATAATTGTGATTAAAGTTAAAGCTTATGCCTTTCACATGATAATAACAATAGCAAGGGTCAACTCCAAACGTGCAGCAAGATTGGCCACATCAAAGCGGCAAACACATTTCTACTTCACCAACAAGCAGCTTTTAGTAAGCTGTTTTCAAGAAAAAGTACTTTATGCTAGAGCTCAACAAGCATTTGCAAACAAGTGAGTGCAAAAAATAAATTATTTCTAGACCAGTTCAGCCAAAAAGAAAAGCATTTTTGGATTTTTTTTTACTGCTCCTATACTTATGACCCTTTTATTTCTCTTTTGGAGAGAGTACCACTTAGCTAGGCACCATTACACACTAAGTGCTAATGAGATTCAACCCTAAGACCTACCCCACAACAGGCTCATCTCCTATACTAAAAAGGCATTTTCAGCCTTCCATTAATGTACTTAATATGATTTTTTAAATAGTGTATTTACAACGAATCTAATGTCTTTGGCCTTTAAATGGGTTCTTTACAACTAATCATGACGACTTTCAAGTTTAGAAAATCCAAAACTTAATTAAAATATTTATGTTTTTTCTTCCTTTTTAGCATATGTAAAATTGTCAAAAATGGTAAAATAATTTTTTTTTAGACTTAAAGGATGAGTCGAGTGGGGGTTTTGACCCGTGGCCTTAACCTGGCACTATTTGGGGTGAACTTGAAAGATTTACCCCTAGTCACGATCTGACAATGGCCAACCACCGCTAGAATATTTCAAAGGGCTATCGAGTCTTTGACATGTTGTGGTGGGAAGCGTTTTTAATGCTTTGCAATGAGCATGAGCCGAGCGTAAGGAACGCCTGCGAGGCGTTGATTTTCAAGATCGACAGCACACATGGTGGCACACATTAGTAAAAGCATTACTTACGCTAATGTGAGCCACCGTGTACGCCGTTGATTTTGAAAATCAACGCCTGCGAGGCATTCCTTACGCTTGGCTCACAGTGAACACGGAGCATTAAAAATGCTTCTGTTGTGGTGGTGATGAACCACTACAGTAAAAGGCCGCAAATTGACGGTTGCCTGCCACTCCCAAAATACTTTGAGGAATACATAGTCTTTTGGTATATTGTGGCAATGGCTAACCATAATCATAGTCTTCACAAGCTAACCATTATTGTTAAGTGGAAGATGACTCCTGCACAATGGAAGAGAGGTCCAAGTCCATCATAGTAGTAAATGAAAAATTCACCAACATAGGGTAACTTCAAAGTGGATAAAAAAACTCTAGGACAAGGAAAAAAGAAGAAGAAGAAAATAAGAGGAACATAATTTTTTAGCATGTTGACGACAACAACCGGCATGAACTCCAACGTAGTCATCAGTGGCCACCGGTGAGGAATCCTGGAAGAATTATTTCACTTTAGAAGATGGCAAAGTATGGACAATATTTTTAATGTTTTCTATATTTTAACAATGAGCTTAGCGTAAGTAACATATATATATATATAAGAGCCCTTCATCAATAAGATTGATGGTGCATACGTTAGCGTAAAACCATTGGCATTAACATGTGATTTGTCAACCTCAAATATAAGAGCTCTCATGTATTCTTTAATGTAAGCTCATTGTGAGGGAAACGTTTATAATACTCCCGAGTCAATATGCACCGAGCGTAAGGAATACTTGAGAGTCATTGGATTTCAAGATGAGTAGCGCACACGGTAATGCACGTTAGCATAAATAATACTAACATTAACATATGCTAGTGTGTGCACCACCTACCCTGAAATCCAACTGCTCCTATATATTTTTTAAGCTCGGTGCATTGTTAGAATGGAGCATAGAAAGATAAGCATAAAATATACTTTCACCGTATGAGGTAACAATATGAGGTTGGTGGGCTATTGAATGAAACGGATAGTCAAAATGAGATAAAATAACCCACTTTAAGTACCGCATGAGATAATTTTTTGACCGGCCTTCTCAAACGTGGGGTGGCAACCAATGCACGGTGAATTCGACATGTGACAAACTTGCGTATACAGAAGGAAAATATAAGTATAATTTGCCTTTTACGTACTTGGTGGATGACTTTGAGGTGAAACGTTTTCTTGGGTCGTTGTGATAGAGCTTTTCTGTAGCATTGGAGGTGGAGATGTTAAGACTTACTGCTGAATGAAGGGACTAGACTTGTGTTGCACGTGCACCGTCACTTCCTCCCCCCATAGAGGGGAGGCTTGACTACATGTCTCCCGGGGTGGGTAAGAAAAGGAAGAAAAGAACAGTTTAAGTTCGATGGGATCTGTGTGCCATGCAGCTGTTCATCGTTGGTCTACTTGCAGTGATTTTCTTGCAACAATGAGCGTCGAATAGGCCGGCGATTGAGCTGGACTGTTTGTAGTTGATTTGATTGATCATGTAAAGCTGGATCAATCATTTTGCTTTCATTTTATACTCCAATTAGTATATGTTGTCAAGTTAGGTTGGCTATTGGCCAGTCATATGTTACAAGAAGTTAAGCATGTTTTGATTCCCAAATATGAGTATGATAGCTAAGTGTTTATGGGATGATGACATTAATTAATAAAAAAATATTTTAGTAACGTTAAGTTTTATACGTCCAAAACCTACTTTATCATCTAATCACTGCTGATGAGTAGAGTCTACTTGTTTAAACCTCACTAAATTAATAGTTCTTAAATAATGAACTAAGTTCTTAACGTATAAAACTTAACATGAGCGTAGCATCACGGTGGTCATTATCTTTGGCCATAGTACGTGGAATGCTTATCTACTCATAAGCCTCTAGTTCTTCCCAATTTCATTCTCTCAATTCAAGTTCATTTGAACTGATCATGCTACCCGAGAAACCAAGATGACATAGCAATTCATACCTAGTCTAAACTGAGCAACTTGGGCAAAGTTTCTGCCTAGCTTTTTGGCCTGCTTAGACGTGAAGTTATGGTGTCTGATAATTAAAAGAGTATCGCTTGCGAGCTCGAGTTTACCTTAATTTTTTGCCTTCACATGAACGTTATGTGCTACAGGTAAGAAGCAGAGTCAACTTTGAAGTGAATGAGTACACATTTCATGCAATTAAGTTATGATAAACTTACTCATTTCCCTCAAAAGCACAGGCAGCAAAGTCTATGCCTTGGCTCTTAGGACCCTGTAGGAGCACATTAGGATCTTAGCCTCCTACATGCATGACACTAATTAGGCCGGCTGAAGAGGCACCTCTTGTAGATGATAGCGAGATTTGCACTTAGTTTATGCTGTCATCGTGATGAATATTATAGTGTAAAATGATTGTAAGGTAGCTGAAATGAAGAGAGATTCATTTAATTGTAACAAACATAAGGGGCAATTTGTGACGCAATGCACCTAGAATTCCAAAGCCCATGCTGGGACTTGGGAACATGCAGGGTGGCAACGCTACTTCGGCGGCCATGGCCAGCTACTTCATGCTCTCCCAACCCCACATACTGGATAAGGAGATAGATATCAATGATAAGTGTATGCAGTGATATACACATTCATAAATAGAGAATGACATCAGGTGGAAAAAAACCCATCTTCTGCTATGTCCTGCCAACATTGGACACTATACCAATTATTTGTACTGATGTGATTGTGATGTCCATGAATACGGAAGCTCGAACCAAGTAGGGTGGCAACTTGCAGTTGCTGCTCAGTGCTAACTTTGACGAACACTCTTTATTTGCTTTCTCAAGTAAGCATCACCTTGATGAAGTAGAAGTATTTTTTTATGTTTTTATTGACAGTGAACCTAGAATAAAGAACGTATGAAAACCATTTATCAAAAAATTGATAGCGAACATGCTTAAAGTACATTAGCATTAGAGCCAATAATGCTAATATGCACTAACATGTGCGCTGTCAATTTCAAATATAACCCCTTCAAGTCATCTTCTCTTGTCCCTCGCCATGGATTTCTGCACTATTCGGTTTTTGTTGGATCCAAAGCACTCTGCTGATGGGACTGTACGAGCTTTACTTCTCCTGACCAAGGTGTCATTGCCAAATCCTCAAGCTTCACCCTTGACCGCAATGGCCACTATGCCACCCAACTGGGCCACTTGAATGGACCCTTTTGGAGCTCTTCTTAGTATTGGGCCTATTTAGACATTGCAGTCAACAAAAAAATTCGGTGGGTTTTGCTGTTCAACGTGTACTTGTGGGTCCAATCTGATCTAACCGACCCGGGCCGGCTCACCAAATTATGAGGTCATTTCAATCATTAAATAATGCGAATCCATCACAGATGATGTCCTCATGTTGACTTAACATGATTTTTATACCTAAAGAGCTTGATAGCCAAATGGGACATTGTAATCAGCTGAGACCCAATTGAATATGACTTATGGGATGACCATTTTCTGTCACAGTTATTGCCATTATTGAGCTCCTCGATAAATTTTGAAACTAGAAGGACAGAACAAAACAAATGCTGCAGAGAATGAAATCCACAGTATATGGTGGGAATAGAAGCTACCATATTCATGGCTGAACCAGAAGTCACCTTAATCCTTGATCTTGTCTCCTCCCTAGTAGAAAGAAATGTCTGGAGCATTCATGGTAGTAGGAATCCAGGGAAATTTCGGCAAGATATATTAGCTATGATCAAAGGACAACGAAAAGAAGCAATACTTACTTATGATCTATTTATGTCCGTGAACGTGCTTGTCAAAATGCTCCATGTGGGTCCCCCCATGGGCCAACAAATGGGGGGATGTAGCATAATTCATGTACTTAAGATCCCATACTAGTAGCTTTTAGGATTTTTAAACCTTTTATGATATTTTGAGGATTATTTTTTAAACCATTTTGCAAAATTTGTCATCAAGTAGGCCCCAGGCCTAGACGGCGACTAGCTTTGTAAGCTTGAAAAACTCGTGTTTAAAATTTGGAAATCAATTATTACCAATACACATATGCATTGATGATATGTTGGGTACGAATTGAGACGGGGAACCTCTAATAGATATTAAAAATACTACTTATGGGCATAATGATATATAAAAAATGCTGTGAGTGAACTTAGACACATTAGTTACTAATAATAATACCACTAAAGTAATGGAGGGTTGAACTAAAATTATATTGAAAAAAAAAATATTTTATAATATAATTATGCCAATTTTGATAAGTGGGCCCATTGACAATAGCATGTGATTCTTAGATGAGGGGGCCTACATGCTGGAAATGAATTTAGACACATTAGTAAATAATAACAATGCCACTCAAATTGTTAATGATTTGAATAGAAAATGGATGATTAAAATAAAAATATCTTATAATTTAATTATGCAAGTTTTGAAAAGTGAGGCCCATCGACACTAGCATGTGCTGGTTTAATGAGGGGGTCCACATGTTGGAAATAAACCCAAATTTAATTTGATTAAAATAATAAGATTGTTATAATTAAAAAACTAAGCTTATGTTTTAAAAAATGTGAGCCCCACAATTTAATTGTAATGTGTAAGCCCTTTAGTTAAATACACGAGTGAATGACCAGAGGTGTAACACTATCGTAGTACATTTTATTAAATGATATGGACTCCACTCCCATTTGATCTCATATATCAATTTTTTCATTTTCATTTGTTTGGAGATATAGAGATTAAACAATAGAAATGGAATATATTATCATGTCAGATGGAATGATAGAGTTGGTTAAGAGAGTACTCAAATAAATGGAAAGTGCCTTGTTAGAATTTTGGAAGCATATAACTTGATAATAACAATTCCAGGATCACATTTGTGAACAAGTGTGGTAGCAATCACAAACATAATAATAACACTTTTATTATCTCTAGCATAATCTACATCGCCTTCCATTATAAAAACAAACCTTCATGCCTTGTATTACAAGACCACTATATGCAATGACTCACACTTACAAGGTGGATAGTGGTGAGTATATTGTAATACTTATTAGGAAGAGTTATGAAAACATGCCTAATTGCGACATGAAAGGGGCTATAGAGCATAAGCATGATGTTTCTAAAGAATTAAAAATTATTTGCCAAAGGTCATGCTTTAGTTGCAAATGTATTTTTCCTTGTCCAATGTTACACCTAGATTAATATCTCATGAGATCAAATGAAAGCCTAAAGTTGTTTTACTTGTAAGTGCACAAGTTGTTACTGTATATACAAGGTCAAATCTATAAGGATTGGCTTGTATGACTTATAATGTAATTACAAAGAAAGAGAACAAAGAAAATAATATGGAGTAGAATATAAAAACTAATTGATGAAAATGTTGAGTGAAGGGGTATTTGTAACACTTAATAGTACTCCTCGATGTACCAAGCTATATTGATTAAAATTGAATAAGAGTTTTTCCTAATAGAATGATTTGAACTTTTTAACAAAAATAAGGTTAAAAAGATAATTGGATAATTGAAGAAGTAAAAGCAATTACGCTCCCAAGTTGTGGAATTTTACCAAAAACTTAAATGTACGGAAATTACAACGAGTCTAAAGGTTCTAACAAATCAAGCACTCTATGTATCAAAACTTCAACAAAAAGAATAATCTTCAAGTATTCAATGTGTTAAAAACACCATATTACTTGACTGATGTTTTTCAAGGTTTTCTAGTTTATGTTCAACCTCAACCTTGTTGCATAGCAAAAGAATTATGAAGCCATCTTTAGCCGATGTTAAAAGATTTCCTTCTTTGTTCACATGTAACCCCAATTGCAACATTCTTCCATCCTTATTTATTATCTTTGATTTACAACCAATTTATACTTTTATCAATCAAAATCTATCAATTTCTGATCTGCTTGTTAGCTTTTCACTCCATGGCAAGTTTACAACTCATAACATTTCTTCTTTGCTCTTCTTATTATTGGTTGTGCCAATTCTTTTTTTAGTTTTGACTCCTCTCTATTCTTCCAATTAACATCAATATCTAAGCTAGTTAAATAATTGATTAGCTCAACCAATGTTGTCTGATTCCTTAGGCGGCAACAGATTTGTCTTTTCTTCCCATGATTATCACAACAACGAAATCTTACATCAGCCTATTCCTTATTTGCCAATCATCTTTTTTCATTTTGTTATCAAAAATCAGTAAGAGAGCAAGCAAATCCAAGTCCAACTCCCATAGGCTTCACTTTCCTCCATCATAAATCACTAAGAGAGCAAGCAGATCCAAGCCCAAACTCCCATGGGCTTCACTTTCCTCCATCATTTGTGTCGAACTCTTTCCCACTTCATTTAGCCCACTATGTAGGCCCATAGACTAGTTGGTAAAAGATAAAGCAAGAAATCAATGGGCCCGATGCAGGTTTCTTTCAAGTCCACCAGCCCATTTGATGTTGCATCTTGTAATAGAAAGATGACTTGCCTACGTCTACTCACCCGTGATTCATCAATTATAGTCACCTAACCTATTGAACCACAAATACACTCTAATATAAGTCATAAATCATCATAAAATGAAGGCTAAAATTATAAAATTATGGCCACATGAACGTATAAACTTTAAGCTCATCAGTCAAGAAGGTCCATTTAAACTTTCTTTGAACTTTTCAGTTTTCAAAACAATGGGTGAGTCCCTCGCAAGAAAAAGATTGTAAAATCATTCTTGGGCACTCATAGACCCTTTTTTCAATTATTTTGTTTAAATATTACTTTTTAAAGATAAATATTGTATACTTGAAATCAAAAACATCAATTACATCAATCCTCCCTTAGGGTGCCCATAGTTTGTGCAGGGAAGTAACACCTAAGAGACACAGAATCTAAGGCGAGCCTTCTTGTGATACCCCGTAATTAGCATAGTAATGCTATACTGACATGAAGTTCATACGCGATGAACCTACTTCATCATTCAAAAATTATTGATTCGTTGGGCCAAAAAAGTGAGCCCTACTAATCAATGGTAACATGCACTAGCGTATGTGTTGTCGATATGAAATATCAACAACTCTTATACATAGTTTATGTTGGGTTCATTGTCAAAAGAGAACATGAAAAATACTTTCTTGCACCACCGGCTAAGAAACAAAAAAGACTTCTAAAATTTGGGAATACTTTGAGAGGGTACTAAAGATGGTGAAGGAAGGCAATTTGTAATTATTGCAAATATTCATACTTGTTATATGTCCATTTGCCTAATGAGTAAATTATGAGATAATTTTTTTTAGATGTTAGAAGAACACAAACACAAACTTAATCACAACATAATGGTTGATCAAATTGAGTAGCTCACCTCAGGAAGGCGGGTGTGTAGTCTACCCACATTTGCGAAGAGAAAAATATAGCTGGATGCCTAGCCAAACAATGAGCTACACCATTGTCTTGTCTTCTAACAACAACAAACTTAGCTTCTACAAAATTCTCCAATAGGGAAACAATATGGTGCATAAAGTGCCTCACCTTAGACCAGTTCTTCTTTTTGGTGAAGTCCTGTTGTAATGCCCTTGAATTTCAATATTTTGAAATTTGAACATTTGTAACGCCCAATAACGGTTTTCATTAAAATTAGACTATTTATAGCTTGATTTGTTTGGAGGAGCCTTAAGATATTTGATAAGGCTTAGAGAAACGAACGTATTGAGCCCAAGAACATGTCAAATAGACACTAAGATAGTAGGCTATGGCATTGGGAAATGTGTCATGGGTGGGGCCTATTTTTAATTGATGAGAAAACATACCCTTGTGTCATCTTGTTTTGAAGGTCTCGTCGATATGATTCAAACGGTACTAAGAACGTATAATTTCAAGCTCGGGTAATTAGTTACACTCGTTTGAAGTTTTAAATTTTGCTTTAATTTAAAACGGAAATTAAAAAAAGAAAAAAATTATATTAGCATCTAAAGCTGATGCAATGGCTGAGGCGTTGAATGCGACAGGGTAAACTGCCGTAATCTGGAAGGCTTGTTGGCCTATAAAAGGAGAGGGGTGGATGAGGTCCAATTTGCCCCATACCTTCCTCCTCTCATTTCTACCTATTCAAAAACCTATCCTACCTAATTCAAGAGTGCCCAACATCATGAGGGTCTATTTTTCCAGTTAGCCTCTCTAAAAGGTGGGAACAATCCAAGGCAAGAGGATGCCTTGTCTGCCACTCTCAGGCAAGAAGCAAAAATTGTCTCAGCACTAGGGGAGGTTCTGCTCACCTCACTCTATCCAGACAAGGAGACTATCCCAGCGCTAGGGGAGGTTCTACTCGCCACTCCTAAGCCCACGAACATGACATGGATCCGACTACAAACAGTATTCTGGTCAATTTCAAGAACAAAGGGTAGGTAGTTTTTAGCTCCACAAATGTGACTGGGCGTTATATTGCGTAATTTATTTATCTCTTATAATAAATATTATTTTGAAAAAGGATGATATTTATTATAGGTCGGGCAAACGCTAAGATAATAGCGTATCGTACACCTCTAAGATGGATTTTATCATGATACATACTTTATGATATTATTATTTGAATTATTTTTATGAATGATTATGAATGGATTTGAAGGGTACTTGTTTAGTTTAAAGTCCAAAAACTAACTATATGGTGAAAAGCCCAAAAGCTATCAAAGTTATGACTCCTAGTTAATGCCTATTATGGCATATGACACACCCATGAAGTTCGATATTGTGAGAAGATCCTCTTCATTCTAATCTCGTTGCCCCACGAGCATGGGTGTATGTTGCTCAGGTATCGGCGATATTATGTAAATGATGTTTATCCAATTTTGAATTATTTATCAGATTCTAGCTATGAACGAATTATTCGAGTTTACAAGATTTTGCGAAAAACTTTTTGTCTGACTTTTCATATAAGAAGTGCATTGGATTCGGCTAGTCGATAATATTATTTTAAGTCGATTTTTAAATGTAAGTTACTATGAGATATTATGCTTGATGTTTTAGCATGCCTATAGAATTTAATTTTATCTACTAAGTATATTTGTACTCACCCACCCCTAGACGTTGTAGGTTTGAATGAAGAAGTTGATGTCAATGAAGATTGCCTATAGAACTTCGAAAGATTTATGCTTTATCACATTCTTTTGTTATGTATTAATTTTGGATGTGCGCAACTTTCATTTTGTTAAGGCACGATAAGCCTTATTTTGTAAAAAAATTTAATTACCTAAATTAATGAATAGTTACTCTTCTATGCACGGTTGATCTTGACCCATATTTTATTATTATGAATTGTCAGCACTCCAACCTTTAAAGTAATTTACTTGATGCATCATCCTTCTTGCTGGACCCCCAATTAGACCCTGCAATCCCTTGTGCGCATTAAGGAAGTCAAGGGTATATTGCATAAAGAACCTCATGTCTTGCTTCCCCTCACCCAAATTTACCTCATTTATTTTATTCTAGATAGCCCAAGCCAAGGTGAAGAAGACATCCAGATTTGGAGGATTAGGATAAGAGAGCACAATATCCACCACGTCAATGGGTGACTTGACCTATCCAAAGTTGATCCCCTCCTGGCTCCCTCCATGCTTCCTTCCTCCATAGATCCCGAAACTGCTCACATTGCTAAATCGCATGAATGGAGTCTTTTGTCCCCCTCCTGTAACCTGCATATTGAATCCCCAACAACACCTCTTTTCCATAAGCTAGTCATCGTAGGTAGGATGTTCTTACACAATCTCCAAGCAAATAATTTTATCCTCTCAGGCACCTTCAACACCCATATCACTTTCCAAATTCGATTGGTTTGATTTGAGTTGGAACATTCACCTGAATCCCTTTGCTTCTTTTTCAAAATGTCTGCAATAACAAAGTAAGCAGATTTCACATCGAATGTGCATTTCTTGTTTCTCATCTAAATAAGGTCATCATCCGGGGCACCAGAGCAAAGGAGGATACCCAACATGTCATGAGCATCCTTGGCCAAGAAGACTTCACTAATTAGTTGTTCATTCCATCTTACACCGGCATTTCCACCACCCTGGTCCAAAATAATGAGATAACTCACTAAAACAACCCCCCAAACACTCTCCTATGCATGAGCACCCTCCACGAATGCCTATTAGGGATCCAATTGTCTTGCCACACTTGGACCTGCCTACCATTTTCCACATGCCAACAGATCTCTTGCACTTTTCTCCCCTCCAATATGCTTCTCCACGTAAGAGATGCACCCACACCCTTCTTCCATGGGGCAAAAAGAAAGTGGCACTGTAGAAAGTATTTTGCTTTGAAAAACCTTCAAAACAGAGAATTGGGTTAGAAATTAACCTCCAACCCTTTGTAGTAAGGAGAACCTAATTAAAGGCCCTTAGGTCCTTGAGTCCTATTCCACCACTACCCTTAGGTGCACAAAGGTTGACCCAACTTAACCAATGAGTTTTCCCCTTGTCACCCCTTTGCCCTCACAAAAATTTGCTAACTCATTTCGTGATTTCATTACACATAGCATAGGGGACCTGGAAGCCACTTAGTAGATAAGTAGGAATTGCTTAGGCTACATATTTAATCATGATCTCCCTACCCACTTGAGAAAGGCAGTTCTCCTTTCAACCATGAAGCCCAGCCCAAACTTGATCACTAATTTCTCGGAAGGAATTCAACTTAGACTTCCCCACCCACAAAGGAAGGCCCAAGTACTTGTTGTGGGATTTGATCTCTTTTGCCCCAAAGCAGTTTCTAATCTCCACCCTCAAGCCCTCCTTCATATTTCTACCAAAGTGAATGCTTGCCTTATCCATATTAGCTACTTGACCCAAGGCCCTCTCATACTCCACCAAAAACTCCTAAACCTTAGAGTAATCCACGAGGTCAGCCTTGCAAAAAATTAGGCTATTATCAACTAAGATGAGATGAGACATGTTTGGACCTTCCATTGACATTTTAATTATCAATAGCTCCTCTAAAGCCACAACCAACTTGAGTATGGCAGTGAGCTCCTTCGCGGATAAGAGAAAAAGATAGGGTGAAACGGGGTCCCCCTGACTGAGACCCCTATAGGGACAAAAATTGGGTGAGTGATAACCATTAGTGTAAGGACCCTCATCTTTAAACCGGTTTTGGTTTTCCTTAATTATTGGTTATCGTGAGATTTACGTGTTTTCTGATCTTATTCGGTGATTTCATAAATAAATAGAGTTTGTGATGGTTTTAACCAAAATAAACTTCAATATTAGAGATTTTAAGTGATTTTAAACCAAATGTAAATTTTTGGGATTTTTTAGAATTTTTACTATTTTCTCAAAAATTAGGGTTTTGGCGGGACCCCTGTGGGCCCCACCGTTAAAAATTTTATTTTTGTGTCAAATGAACTTAGACATCTACCTAAGGTAATACAAAAATTTTTAGAATTTTATTAGGCTTAATTAGTGCTTAAATTTGCAAAATAGCCATTTTTAGCCTACTTTTCATCTTTATACCCCAAAACTTACCCATGCATACCCCAATCTTTACTATAAAAGGGCAAACCAGAGCTATTTTCGTTTTTGGGAATAGGCTAAGGAAGGATGGCTGGCCTAATCCCCACTTAGGCTCGAATTAGAAGCCGATTAAGGTAAGCTTACTACTCTAATTAAGTACTAATCCATGATTTTCTTCTTAAATTCTTCCAAATCTACCATTTTTCCCCTTGATTCAATTCATTTTTGACCATCAAAAGCTACTAATTTGTGTTTTACTACAAACCCTAACATTCAAAATTCAATTTTTACTACTAACAAGCCCTAGATCTAAGATTTAATTAGAGATTTTTTAAGTAAATCGATTTCTATTGGTGTTTAATTCAAACTCATTATGTTTTCAAGGATTTCAAGAAGGGTGACTCTTCAATCCGAGCTTAATCAAGTGCTGAGGTAATGGGTCTTCAAAATCTCTGTTTGTCCATGGTAAAACTCTTCATTTTTGGCTTATTTCAAAATGGTTTGCTTAATTTGGTATATTAATGGTAAGATTAGAAAATGGAATTATTTAATCCCGATTTCTTAGGGTTTTGCATTATTATGGTATGGTTTGATGTTCTGGAAGTCAAGAAGGACTTTTGATAATGATTAGGGTGTTAGATGTGGATTTGAAGTGTTATCAATGATGTTTCGGTTTGGATTTGCGAAAGGAAGAAGATGACTGTTCTGCCGTGTTGGTGATCGATTGGCCCTGCAGGGCGTTCGATCGGCAACACTGCTGAAATGACACTTTTCCAGTTCAGCCGATCAAACGGCCTGCTGGGCGTTCGAATGGCCGAACTGTAAATTTTAAATTTTTACGTTTAACTGATCGAACGGCCTGAAGGGCGATCGATCGGCTACACAGTAAATTGTATGTTGTGCATATGATGTCTATTTTGATGATTCCACTTTAGCTTGCCAATTTTATATGAATGTGGAGTGTTTTAAGCTATGTTAGGCTACTGAAAATGCATACTATTAAGTTTATGGAGTTGAGATATATGCTTAGAGATGGTGGAATGACTTATGTTTTGTGGCATGATTTTGTAATCGTCATCTTGAAGTCATGAATGGTTGGTTTCTCATTGTTAAGCATATTTTTAGTAGAACTATAATCTATTATTGGACTGATTTGTCATGATAGATTGTGGTTAGTTGTGTGTGGATGTTGGTGAATGCCATGACTCAATGATGAAATGAGTGATGTTATATGTGTTTAGCCTTTGTGGTTGAGTTTTAAATTGAGATATGATTTCAACGATTCTTCTCCTATAATTTCCGCTGGAATTCATGTTTAGATGGAAATTCACATGTGTAGTGTGGTAGTGAGTTTAATTTTAAGCATGTTGGCATGCATTATGTGAAATGCTTCTACTAGATACACACACATGTGGGGTTAAATGATGATGTTGAAGCTTGATAGATTATGAATGATGCATTAGGGGCTGATGAGAGCACTTATCATGGATTAGGATTCATGTATGCTTTGCCCACGTATGTACCATGCTGCATGCATCATGAAAATGGATTTCCAATTGAGGCTTCATCGTGATTAATCGAATTTGACCGATTGGATGCAATGTGATGGAATTATGTGCCGGATTGATCGGTCGTGGATTAATCGCAAGTTGATTGGTCCGAAAGGACATATTTTGATTTGAGTTCCTGTGTGGAACGAGTGCACTCCCCGGGTTGAATCTTGTTAAATGGAATGATGTGGGGACGAGTTGTGTACTTGTCTTGCGGATTGTGAGAATGTTATTATGAGTGTCATCTGGACCCTGAGAATCCAGTGTGGTATGCCGTGTGCACCCCGCTACCACGTGTTCTAGGGTTCTCTGTGTGAGAACTCGGGCTCTTCCCTCCGCAGGAGATGTCCCTGGGCGAACACCCCTGTTCTAGATTCTCTGTGTGAGAATGGGACATCTTTGGCCAGGATCGTCCAAGGCGAGCAGCATTAGGGATTGACAACCCCAATTTTTTGTTTAATTCTTGTGTAGAATTTTGGATCGTGACACGCCTTCGTGGCCTTGTCCATGCTCCTGTCTGTGTGACATTAATGTGTGATTACTCCTTGATGGAGGTTGATTTTGATGTTATGCATGTGGAATATGTATGTTAGAGATACATCCATGCAGGTTGTGATGATATTATGCATGTGGGAATATGTATGTTAGAGATACATCCATGCAGGATTGGTTATGATGTGAATGCATGTGGGAATATGTATGTTAGAGATACATCCATGCAGATTGTGATGATATTATGCATGTGGGAATATGTATGTTAGAGATACATCCATGCAGGTTGATTATGCACTGTGATGCAGTTTTAAGTGATGTGAATATGTGATCAGAAGATGATGCATCATGTAAATCGTTGATTTGAAAGATTATATCGCTATGCTATCGTATTTTCGATGTTGTTAGTGATACTAAAACCATTGCTGAGTTTGTTAAACTCACCCCTCTTTGTGTATTTTGATTTGGGGCTGCGTGGTGCAACACGCAGACGGACAGGATCTCCTCTTCGAGGAAAGGTCGGAGGTGGCTTGGATATGATCATGGAGATCGTTGTGTGACTTACCCTCTTTTGTTTCATACTTTATGTTAGAACCTTTGTGTAGGGTTCTTGTTTTGGATTTATGTCATCTTTTACAGTTGTGATGCTTATGACTTATTTTGAGCTGGTGTGGGCTTTACTTAACTAAGCTTGTAGGTTTGAGATTGTTGTTTACTTTGTGATAAGCAACACCTTTCATTTCCCTTTTATTTACTTTTGCTCAAAGGATTGTGCGTACTCCGTGTTTCTGTTAATCGCCCGTATTTAGGGTTAAGTCTTCCGCTAGTATCGTCTCTCAATCTTCACTTCGTCGCCCCCGCGCGCTTGACCGGCCCTTGGACCGGGTTTGGCTCGGGTCGGGCATCGCCGGGGCGTGACAATTAGCAAGCACACCAAAGCTGACAATAGTCACGCACCCCATTGTGAGGGATATCCACTTGTCTGAAAAAGCCCATTCGCCTCTTGACTCCCTCTATAAACTTCAGCTCAACTATGTCATATGTCTTAATCATATCAAGCTTGACAATTACATCCACCCTAAGCCCCTATGCTTCCTCCTCATTTCATGAAGAGTCTCATAGCTAATTAAAATGTTGTCTGTGATCAGCCTCCCATGAACAAACGAGCTTTAGTGCATATGAGCCTAAAATTTGCCACTTTAGTTGGGTCCTTCACTTTAGGATTCCACACTATGTAATGCCCGAGATTTTTCACACATTTTTCTTAAAATTCATGAATGTTTTTTGCAATATAACGTTTGTAAATCGAAGGAAAAATGACGAAATCAAAACCTGATAAAATAGTTTATAATTCAAAACACTAAACATCCATTTTCCATCTAAAAATTTTCATCATACGATCAAACATCGTACGGCCAAAGCAAATATCATCAGGCGCTACTCAAAAACACACGTACGAATAAATTGCTATGATTATAGACTTTAAATACAAATCCCTCCCAGGCATCCCTGAGTGCAAGTCCCATAACAGTCCACCGACTAATCCACATGAAAGTCCAGAATAATAACATCTTAATGTCTCGTCTCACCCAATACAGCGGATCGTGGCACAATTAAACTCGCAGTGAGTCAAGCATATAACTGAGTCAACGGGAATCAATCCACCGCTGAAATGAGCATCCATCTGTAGGAGCTCTCCGCACAACCTCCAAAACCTCCTGTACAACGGGGCTAAAAAGTAAGGTAATGAGTATTTTCATACTCAGTAGGAAAATACCCAGTAGGGGAAATCCCAAACGGTGAACTCAATAAGTTCATAATACATGCGTTCATGTACTCAAACATGAAGCAGGTAGGCATAACAATATCATGCTCATACGCATACAAACATACCAAATGCACCATCGTGCCAAAATCATACCAAATGCATCATCGTGCCAAAATCATACCAAATGCACCATCGTGCCAAAGTCATACCAAATGCACTATCGTGCCAAAATCATACCATTAGATTAAACTTACACAAACACCCTTATCCAGGGTCTTACAAACTTACTCGTACCACCGTACACTTACTCATATAGCTTACACATACTTGTACGACCTTACTCGTACAATCATACTCGTACGACCTTACTCGTACAGCTTACACAAAAATCACACTTACTGTCTCACTCATATTCATACTCTTACAATCATACTCATACACATTCTTACAGTCGTGCTCATACTCATACGCTTACAGTCGTGCTCATACTCATACTCTTACAGTCGTGCTCATACTCATACGCTTACAGTCGTACTCATACTCATACTCTTACAGTCGTGCTCATAATCGTACACATATCAACGACCACTGAAGCTCATTACAACTAATAAGCTCCAACGTTGAAATGGAAAAGAATGCCACTGGGGCAACACCTTAACCTCCGGGGAGTGACTAGACGCCATGGACTTTTCCGAAGGTAAGGCACACCAATGCTCATGGGGCACTGGATCAAACATGTAAGAGTAGATTCATGATACTACTTACCTGAGCGCGCAAACATAAACACCCACACATAAGAGGTCATACAATTGCCCACCATAATAGGTCTTATAGTGCCAGTGCCACTCTTGGGCAGAAATCATGGCAGAAACACACAATGCCACTCTTGGGCGGAATCATACAACGCTCTCAACAGAGCATCAAACGTCTGGGCTTATATAGCACACAAACCAAATCGAAACATATTTTGCTCTCAACAGAGCATCAGACGTCCGGTGCTCTATACAACACACAAACAACATCTCGCAGGATAAACATCATGGCATGACATGAGAAATGCTCAGCCGACTCACATCGGCTAGCTCAAACACGGAACTTAATCCGTCGAACCCTCAGGTCTCAAACTCACAACGCTATCATTAGTTGTGCTTATAATTCAAGTTTGAATTAAGTATGTTATGCGGTACAATTATGCCACACAAACTCACAGTCCTCGACTGATCAAACCGAAGCTGAGCCCGATCGAAACCCTAGTCCGTCAAGGCAGCATACTTCACTTACCCGTCTACATCATGGACAAAACTCATCGTACATAAAACCCTTACAGTCTTACATACTTCGCCATCCATCTTATGGCCAAATCATCTTACACTAACATCATCAAATAAAGCTCCTCAGAGTCAACCCAGTTGTCGCCCTTTTACTTATATCTCACTTGTTATGCTTACTTTTCACTTCATAATCTATACGTTATGTTTGTACAATTATGCACTCTCTTACTGTTTGACAATCGCCCAACATACAATCCAACTCAAACCGATCCATTCTAATCTTTGCCCGTCATACTCATATCCTCTGCCATCCGTCATACGCTTACACATCCATATCCAATCCCTACCAACCACTGTCACTTGATACCATCCATAGCCATACCTCTGCACACATGCGCATACACATATCCATAGCATAGTCAAATAGTCATCATACATACGTATGTCTATCACACATACATATAACATACACATACGGTCATACATAGTAACTTACAAACATGCTCACTAGCCATCACTAGTGCATACATACACATTTATACACACGTCAAACATACACGCTAGCCATCACTAGCACATGCATACATACGTCAAACATACACGTTAGCTATCACTAGCACATGCATAATTCATACATACGTCAAACATACACGCTAGCCATCACTAGCACATACATAATTCATACATACTCCAAACATGCACACTAGCCATCACTAGCACATGCATAATTCATACATACTTCAAACATGCACGCTAGCCATCACTAGCACATGCATAATTCATACATACTCCAAACATGCACGCTAGCCATCACTAGCACATGCATAATCCATACATACTCAAAACATGCACGCTAGCCATCACTAGCACATGCATACATACATCAAACATACACGCTAGCCATCACTAGCACATGCATAATTCATACATACTCTAAACATGCACACTATCCATCACTAGCACATGCATAATCCAAACATACTTCAAACATGCACGCTAGCCATCACTAGCACATGCATACACATACGAAGCTTACAACGAACATGGTAGCCATCACTAGCACATACTTACAGCAAACATGCATGTTATATGCATTTCATCATACCATATAATCGTGCTTACATGTACATCATGCAATCAGATCATTACTTAACATCCAAAGCATGGAATCATACAATCCTAGCATGCTACTACTCATTCAAAGCATGCTATCATGAATTTACGAGTTCAAAGCTCCCTTACCTCGTAATCACGATGTTTGATGGCGAGCACACAACAGTGGTGGCGTTGGCGTTGGCGGCAGAGTTGGTGGTCAAAACCGTTGCCTGGCTGAGAGAGTTGCTATCCCGAGGGTTTTAGGATGTGCCGAAAACAATCACGGCCAAACAGGGTGTCAGAAGTCAATGCGGCAAAACCCGCGATCCACGGCGGCACACTAGGGCGACCGGGAGAAATGTCGTGCCAACATAAGTGGCAGTGCGACCAGAAGTCGAGGGTGTACTCACTGAAAATGGGCTGGTGGCTAAGACGTGCTCAGCCGGCTACAAGACATCGAAATCGACCGTGGACAGCACCCAACGGCGATGATATCGGTCAACAAAGACCCACATAAGGGTGGAGAACGTGAGGCAACACTTGAGGACAAAGGAGAGGTGGTGGAGGATGGCTCTGTGTCAACTCCACTCGGTGGCAAAGCCAACCGATGGTCAGGTGGTGCGAATGCAGCACCTAAACCCAAAAGCACACGCGTGGCCACATGCACACGTGACCCAAAGGGGCGGGGGAGAGGGCTGAAAGGAGGCGACCCAAGGCCCACAAAAGCCAATAAGGCCAAGGCCCTAGCTGTGGCCAAACTAAATGGCGACATCGCTGATCGCCACCCACAACCAATACCCATGGTGCGGGCGGCTGTGCATCTCGCATGGTAGAGGATAATAACAAGCAGCCCATTCCGGGCGAAGTGCATAATCGGGCCAATCGGGGCTGACCCTCACTGTTGCCGAGCCGGGGCAGAGCCCACGATGGCCAAACGGCCCACGGCTTGCCGATGCCAATGACCCGAGACGCACCTAAAGCGTCTAATCGGGCAGAGCAAGGCAATAGGGGCGAGGCGGGGTCAGAAATGGTAAACCCCTACCGACACTAGGTCGAGGTAGGCTGGACAAAGTCTGTCCCGTGACTAGACGACGACCTAAAACACACTGGCGTCTCAAAAAAATCCACGGACAATGAAAAGAGAATAGGAATAAAAACCCGACCAAAGTATCGGTAGCTCACCACTGAGCGAAGAAAGCATGGCGGCGGCTCTAGCCAGCACCTATGGTTCCTAGCGGCCAACTAAACATAAGTCTAGTTGAGAGCAGCCGCAAATGATGTCAAAATCGTACACCTACAGTTCAAAAACTGGATTGAAGGAGAGAAAAACCTAAAAACAGGTTCGGTACCTCGTGGAGGAGCGAAGAGGCCGTGGCGGTGGTCATAGCCAGTAGCTACGGACTCGTGGCGGTGAGGCAAAGCGGATCCTGACAAGAATCGAAGGAATCCGACGACGGAGGAGGGAGAATGGAGCGACCAGAATCAAGCTCGGGTTCTCACAAAAAACTATTAGACGTGAAAAATGTTACTGAACTCGTTCTGGAATCCGATGGATTCATATATATGGTTTATCTTTTTAATTTTTACATTTATATCCCCAATACACGTTTATCTCCCGATTACATGTCATAGCTCCAAAATTTACGTCATAAGTGTGTGGCAAAGCCGATGGCCCGCGACTAAGCCCCACACCCAACTCTACGGGTATAAATACAGGATATGTGTATAAATACAAATACACCGAAGCATCACATTTTCCTGTGGAAAATAACCAAAAAAATAGCAGGAAAATCCCAAAAAATTGTAGAAAAATCAGGGACCTTACACACTATGTGCGTATGATTTAACTCCTCTAGCATGCAACCTGTATGCAGCCACCCAAGGACTGCCCTAGTCACCCTCTACCCCATAATATTCTAGTACCGCTGATAGAAAATGGGAGTCATACCATCTAGCCCAGGGGCCTTAAATGGATGCATTTGGGACATAGCCTTCAGCACCTTGTCCTCACCGAATTCTGCAAGCAAGCTTGCATTCATAGCCTCAATGACCCTTTGTTGAATATTTTCAAACACCCCCTCCATCTGCCTAGGTGGGAGGATTCATACAAAAGCACAAAATAGATAATCCATAAGTTATTAACATGACATTCATCATTTCTTTTAAAGTTCTATTTTTTCTTTCAACAACTTTATTTTGCTAAGGTGAATAGGGTGTTATAGTTTGGTATATAATACCTTGTGAATAGAATTCACCATAAAGTGATTCATATTCCCTACCTCTATCACTCCTTATAACTTTTATTTTCTTGCCAAGTTGATTCTCAACCTCTGTTTTGTATAGTACAAACATATCTATAGCCTCATCCTTACTTCTAAGCGAGTACACATATTAATATTGAGTGTCAGCATCAATAAATATAATAAAGTATTTTTTACCTCTTCTTGTTTGAACAAGTTTTGAGTCATAGATATCACTGTGAATTAACTCAAGAGGTTCAATACATCTCTCAATGTTTTGAAATGATTTCTTTATCAATTTTGATTCTACACAAGTTTCACATTTATATTGATAGTTAATATTAAATTTAGGAAGATATTCCATATTAATCAATCTTCACATAGCATCATAATTAACATGTCCTAATCTACCATGCCACACATCACATGACTCATTTATATAAGAATAAGAAGCACTAACATTCTTAATATTAGCAACATGTACAATAGTTAATACATTGAGCTTGAAAAATCCCTCATTAAGATACCCTTTTTCCCACATACATCTCACTCTTAGTCAATACAAACTTATCAAAATCAAACACCAATTTGAACTCATTCTCGCTCAGTAATGATCCTGACACTAAATTCTTTCGAATTTCTAGCACATATAGCACATTGTTGAGAGTGAGTTCCTTACCCGAAATTATCTTGAGCACTACCTTTCCAGTACCTTCAACCTTTACGGTTGAAGAATTGCCCATGAAAAGTTGTTCACCATTTTCCACTGGTTGTTAAGTGAAGAACATTTTTCTATTTAAGTATACATGACGAGTGGCCCCAGTGTCCACCCTCCATCCTCTTACATTAGTGACCATGTTTACTTCAGAAATCATAGAGGAAAGGCTGATGTAATTCACATTGTTGGAGAGATTCTCCACTTTAGTCATGTTGGTTTGTGCATTTTTCTTTTTAGAATCCTCTTGTTTCTTTCGCTTGCGATAATCTTTAGCCTTATGGCCTTGTTTATCACACACATAGCACTTGCCCTTGAACTTGGCTTTGTTAGAGTCATTGTTTGATTGTCCTCAAGGATTTTTCCTTTTATTGTTGTTGAAGTTGTTATTTTTATGTTTTAGTTCCACAACCTTGACTTTGGCTTCCATGCCATGAGCCCTAGTTTTATTTTGAGAAGCACAATTGTCCTCTTCTATCCTCAACCTCACAATCAATTCTTCCATATTCATCTTCTTACGTTTATGCTTCAAGTAATTCTTAGAATCCTTCCAGAAGGGTGATAATTTTTCTATTATTGCAGCCATCTAGAAAGACTCATTTAAAGTCATACATTCTGCATGAATATCATGTAAGATAACTTGGATTTCTTAAACTTGATTGATCACTATCTTAGAATCCATCATTTTCAAGCCCAAGAATTTACCTACCACAAATTTCTTCGTTTCAGCATCCTCTGTCTAGTACTTCTTATCTAAGGACTCCCATAGTGCCTTAGCACTCTTCATCGGACTCTACACGATATATAATGCGTTATCCAACCCATCGAGGATATAATTACAACATAGAAAATCTGCATGCTTCCATGCATCGACTGCTAGAATAACCATTTTATCATTCATTTGCTCCTCAATGTAGAACAGGTACTTCCTCTTCAAGGAATCAGGCCAAATTCAATGTGGTAAGATAAAACAGCATCTCTTGCCATCTTTTAAAATCTGCACCACTGAACTTTTCTAGTTTTTCCCCTTTTACTTGAACATGAGCATTCAATGAAGTGGGAATTATGACCAAAGTAAATTGGTACCCTCTACAACCATTTTTATTCCATTGAACAGAAGATAGTCTTAGTTTCAAAAAATTTATAACATCTTTCGAAATATGAGAAGGCAGTAGAGGGAACATTAACGCTTCTAGGATTTGCTTGTGACTCTGCTTCCCAAGTGACTTATGTTATCTGGGGAAATGGCCTAGTGCAGGTAGTTGGAGTAGAGGGCTAGAGGGTTTTGGAGACAAGAGTGGGAGGTGGTTGCTTGTTCATTGTGTTGAGGTTCTTCATTGTGTCTAAGTTATCTGATGCTGCTAGAATGGACTGGTTCCCTGTCTTCACCACTCTCAACACTGTGTTCAGCCACTTGGCTGGGAGGACTGGCACAGGGGAAGACACTATTACCCCAGGTCCTCCAAACATCATTCAAGCTATATGAATTCAGCGTATATGCTAGGAAACTATCTCCCAAGACTCCAGCCACATGTACTCAGAAGCACTCAGCCGCATTCACAGTTTCGGGATTGGCTATTCACAACGGAGCTATGGTGGGCTCAATGCCTGGAGTTTAAGGTCACCTCGAGGACAATGTCACGCCCCGGCGATGCCCGACCCGAGCTGAACCCAGTCCAAGGGCCGGTCAAGCGTGCGGGGGCGACGAAGTGAAGATTGAGAAACGATCTAGCGGAAGACTTAACCCTAACCACAGGCGATTAACAGACATACGGAGTATGCACATTCCACTTTGAGCAAGAGTAAATAAAAGGGGAAAAAAAGAGTTGCTTATCACAAAGTAAACAACAATCTCAAACCCACAAGCTTAGTTTAAGTAAAGCCCACACCGGCTCAAAATAAAACATAAGCATCACAACTGTAAAGTATGACATAAATCCAAAGCAAAGAACCCTACACAAAGGTTCTGACATAAAACATAAAACCAAAGAAGATAAGTCACACAACGATCTCCACAATCATATCCAAGCCACCACCGACCTTTCCTCAAAGAGGAGATCCTGTCCGACTGCGTGTCGTACCACGCAGCCCCAAATCAAAACACAAAAAGAGGGGTGAGTTTAACAAACTCAGCAATGGTTTTAACATCACTATCAACATTGAAAGCACGATAGCATAGTAATAAGATCATTCAGATCAAAGATTTACATGGTGCATCATTTTCTGATCACATATACATATCACCTAACACAGCATCATAGTTCATAATTCAACCTGCATGGATGTATCTCTAACATACATATTCCCACATGCATTATTTCATAATCAACGTGCATGGATGTATCTCTAACATACATATTCCCACATGCATTTCATCAAATAAACGTGCATGGATATATCTCTAACATACATATTCCCACATGCATAATATCATCACAACCTCCATCAAGGAGTAATCACACATTAATGTCACACAGACGGGAGCATAGACAAGGCCACGAAGGCGTGTCATGGTCCAAAATTCTACACAAGAATTATAGAAAGATCGGGGTTGTCAATCCCTAACGCTGCTTGCCCTGGATGATCCTGGCTAAGGATGTCCCATTCTCACACAGAGAATCTAGAGCAGGGGTGTTCGCTCAGGGACATCTCCTGCGGAGGGAAGATCCCGAGTTCTCACATAGAGAACCCTAGAACATGTGGTAGCGGGGTGCACACGGCATACCACACTGGATTCTCAGGGTCTAGATGACACACATAATAACATTCTCACAATCCGCAAGACAAGTACACAACTCATCCCCACATCATTCCATTTAACTAGACTCAACCCGGGGAGTGCACTCGTTCCACACAGGAACTTCAAATCAAAACATGTCCTTTCGGACCAATCAACTTACGATTAATCCACGACCGATCAATCCGGCACACAATTCCATCACATTGTATCCAAACGGTCAAATTCGATTAACCACAATGAAGCCTCAATTGGAAATCCATTTTTATGATGCATGCAGCATGGTACATACGTGGGCAAGGCATACATGAATCCTAATCCATGATAAGTGCTCTCATCAGCCCCTAATGCATCATTCATAATCACAATATTAAGCTTCAACATCATCATTTAACCCCCACATGTGTGTGTAACTAGTAGAAGTACTTCACTCAATGCATTTCAACATGCTTGAAATTAACTTACTATTACACTACACATGTGAATTTTCATCTAAACATGAATTCCAGCGGAAATCATAGAAGAAGAATCGTTGAAATCGTATCCCAATTCAAAACTCAACCACAAAGGCTAAACACATATAACATCACTCATTTCATCATTGAGTCATGGCATTCACCAACATCCACACACAACTAACCACAATCTATCATGACAAATCAGTCCAATAATAGGTTGTAGTCCTACTGAAAATATGCTTAACCAAAGGGAATCAATCATTCATAATCTCAAGATAACAATTCCAACATCATGCCACAAAATATAAGTCATTCCACAATTTCTAAGCATATGTCTTAATTCCATACCCTCAAAAGCATGCCTTTCCAGTAGCATAATATAGCTTAAAACACACCACATTCACATGAAATTGGCAACCTAAAGTGGAATCATCAAAATAAACATCATGCATTAGAAAATCAATCTGTTGTGTAGCCGTTCGAACGCCCTTCAGGCCATTCGATCGGATAATCGCAAAAATTTAAAATTTACAGTTCTGTCGTTTGAACGCCCAGTAGGCTGTTCGATCAGCTGAACTGGAAAACTGTCATTCCGACAGTGTTGCCATTCGAACGCCCTGAAGGGCCGTTCGAACACCAACAAGGCAGAACAGTCCATCTTCTTCCTTTCACAAATCCAAACTGAAACACCATTAGTAACACTTCAAATCCACATCAACACCCTAATCATCATCAAAAGTCTTTCTTGACTTCCAGAACATCAAACCATACCATAATAATGCAAAACCCTAAGAAATTGGGATTAAATAATTTTATTTTCTAATCTTACCATTAACACACTAAATCAAGCATCCCATTTCAAAATAAGCCAAAAATGAAGAGTTTTACCATGGATAAACAGAAATTTTGAAGACCCATTACCTCAGCACTTGATTAAGCTCGGATTGAAGAGTCACTGTTCTTGAAATCCTTAATCGGCTTCTAATTCAGGCCTAAATGGGGATTACGCCAGCCTCCTTCCTTAGCCTATTCCCAAAAACGGAAATGGCTCTAGTTTTCCCTTTTATAGTAAGGGTTGGGGTATGCATGGTTAAGTTTTGGGGTGTAAATAGGAAAAGTAGACTAAAAATGGCTATTTTACAAATTTAAGCACTAATTAAGCCTAATAAAATTCTAAAAATTTTTGTATAACCTTAGGTAGATGTCTAAGTTCATTTGACACAAAAAAAAATTGACAGTGGGGCCCACAGGGGTCCCGCCAAAACCCTAATTTTTAGGAAATTAGTGAAAATTTCAAAAAATCCCAAAAATTCACATTTGGTTTAAAATCACTTAAAACCACTAATATTAGAGTTGATTTTGGTTAAAACCATCACAAACACTATTTATTTTACGAAATCACCGAATAAGATCACAGAACACGTTAATCTCACAATAACCAACAATTAAAGAAAACCAAAACCGGTTTAGAGATGAGGGTCCTTACAGACGAGGTGTTGTGAAAGCGGGGAGGAACGTTGTGAATGTTCTAGGGGTTGTCACGTGCTAAGGTAATTATGTAATAAGGACATTTAGGTTAATAGGTTAATTAGGGTTTTCTTTTAATTATGTTAATGGGCCTTAGGCACCTGTTAGTGAGCCCACTTAGTTAGTCCATTTAAGTTTAAGGGTTACACCCTAATTTTGATTATGCATGATTAATCAGTTCTCTAATTATCCATTCTTCTCCCTTGCCTCTCCTCCCTGTCCGGTGGCCATGCCGTCCCCTCTCCCCTTTCCCAACTTTCCTACACCGCTTCCTTTCCCTATGCCAGCTGCCAGGCCGTTCTGGACATCTGTTCACAACATCTCTCTCCTCTCTCTCTCATCTCTCTCCTCACTCCTCTCTCTCTGCCTCTCTATATCTCTCTCCTCTCTCTATGTACTATCTCTTTTATTATAAATTATATTTTAAAATTAATTAAAATATATTAATGACATAATTTCACCAGCAATAATATTTTTTATTTTATTTTTTAATTAATTTTAAAATAAAAAATATAATAAAAATTCCAAAAATATAAATTAATTTCTTCCCCATGTCTCTTTCTTTGCTCTCTTCTCTCTACTCACTCTCTCCTCTTTCTTCTCTCTAGCTCCTCATCTTAAAATATATTAATGACTTATGTGTGTAAACGTGAGCTCCAGCTATGAGGAGGAGTGGAGATAAAATTGGGGAATTTTATTTATTATTTTACTATTTATTTCATATATATTAAAATAATAAATATTAAATAAAATATATTATATTTGAGAAGTTTATTTTAATTTTTATTTATTTTTATTTTTAATATTTTTAGTATTAATTTATTACATATTTATTTATTAAATAAAATTAATTAATAAAGCTATGAGCGACACTTTGTTAAAAGCAACGCTAATAATGTAACTAATTAAAGACTCTTTTAATAAAGGGTCGCTATTGTTGATACTATTTACGACACTTTCTTAAAAGTGTCGCTAGTAGTTCTTATTTTTTATTTTTTATTTATAATTGTTAGTGACGCTTTTAATTAAACGTCGCTCATAGCTCAATTTATTAGTGACACTTTTATAAAATCGTCACTATTATGAATACTATTAGCGACACTTATAGCAAAGCATCGCTAATAGTTATAAGTTTTTTTCTTCAATATTTAAAACATATAACTTGTAGTGACGCTTTAGGAAGCATCGCTAGTAGCACAACTATTAGCGATGTTTAGTATAAAATGTCGTTAATAGTTGTAATATTAGCGATTTTTTTTTATTATGTGTCTCTAATAGTTAATTTTTTTCGACACTATTATAAGTATCACAAGTAATAGTTTTTAGTGATGCTTTTTATTTCGTCGCTAATAATACATTTTGTTGTAGTGTGCCCTGGTTTTTAAGTATAAATGTCATATTACCTATTTTAGAATGAAATTGCCCTTAGGTTTTAAATAAATCCAATCTCCATACATATCTTCATAAATGTATACCAGAACAATACGCAATGTTTTGGTGGAGAGGATTGATCTGTGGCAAGTCAAAATTTGCTGGCTAGAGGTGATCGGTGGTGACTCACTAGAGATAGTAAAAATCCATTTTTTTCATGACAAAAGCTGTTAAGGGTTAAAAAGGCTTCATTTAGAAGGATTCGATTACCCTTTAACCCCCATAATAGAGAGGATTGGTATTTGCATACGTTACAACTGAGAGGTAAGCAATGATGACGTGTATGTAGGTTGAAAGGTGCAGTTAATGAACATTGACGAGCTGTGGATTCAAGTCAAAGAAAGACTTGCCATCAATTATAATGTGACTTTGACGTATTTGATTTCATCTTCTCAATCATCCATTCTGTAAAAAATTAGAAGATGATGAAGACTTGCAATTAGTGTTTTCCATTTATAAGTAGGCAAATAAAGAAGTGTTATCATTGTATGCAGAGATTAAAGAGCCCAACTATAGTGACAAATCACTATTAGTGTAAAGGAACCAGACTTTTAATAGAGTTAAATCACTGGTGTATCAGCTCACCCCAGCTTGAACTTCCTATTGTAGACGAGAGTCAATATTACACACGTCACTTGTGAAACAATCATGTAACAATGAATTTTAGATTACATGATGGTGTACTTTATTATGTACACACAATATATAACCTATCGTGTTCAGCACAAAGAATATTGTGCTCAATAAAAACACAATATTTATAATATCACATAACTAATGATGCAAAATACAAAAGCAATATACCACTAATTCTTTTTAGCATAGATTGAATAGCACAACTTGTATAAATATTGTGTCATTGATAACACAATATAATTTGTAAGCATGTTACTGATAAGTATGAAATATATAGCTATTTTATATGCCTTTTTACCTTATTTGCTGGTATAGATTATGTTAATTTAGTGTTAGTTATGGTTTATTTAGATTAAAATAATTATTAATATTTTAGTTTGATTATTAATTAATTTTAGAAGTTATTAGTAGTTTAGGCATGTATTTAAATCAAGTTGGGATTTTAATTACATTCTATATGTCTAAAATATGATATTTTATATTTTATAGGAAAAGTAGGCTTATCGAGGTACTTTGATTATGTTTGGAATAATTCAAAATAGTCTTGACAAGATTTAAAGTGATTTGGACAACTTTTCGGAGTTATAAACAAGTTAGAAATTAATATGGACATGAAAAGAAAGAGCTTAATGAACAAAAATTGGACTATCCAGATTGTAGAAACAGCATAGCCGATCGAACAGGGCATTTTGAGTATCAAACAGCTAAACGTAATTTTGAAGACAAATTCAATACATGCGATCGATCGGGATAACGCACAATTTTCTAGTTTAAGCCAATTTTCAATCCTTTTCGTATTAAACTTCTTCCTACAGCTCTTATACCTATATAAAGAATATTTGACTCAAAATTAAAGGATTCCAGTAGATTTTTTGAAGAGAAAAAGGAAGAAGAAGATAGAAGAGAACTCAAAGTTTTTAATAGAGATTCAAGAGCTTCTTTCTACAATGGAAGGCTAGATTTTTCTTTTACTTAGGAGTTGATGAAGCTATAGATAAGTTTTAGTTTCTTTTCTTTTTACTTTAGTTCTCAGTTGTGAATGATGACAATTGTATGATAAAGATTTTCTTTTTAATGAAAGCGTTTTTAATGTTTATTCAAGTCTATGTTGATTTATTGTTTTGTAGATGATATATTGATGTGGTTTTGATATTTTCATTGATTCTAATTACTGTGATTTAGATGAGATGGTCATACAATTGTTCTAATGTTTAGATAATTAATGAATTGGATGAGTTATATTAAGATTAGATGAGTCATGTCTATAACTAGTTTAGTGTAGATGATTCATGCTATTGTCGAAAATAGTTCATGTCATGAATTTAATTAATGATTATTTTTGAAATAATTCTAGCTTGTAGCTGAGAATACTTGTTCATATTCACACTAGATTTAGGTTAAAAGTTAAGGAATTGTTATGGTTTTATAGTGGATTCGATTTCCTAAGTAAATTCCATCATATTAATCTCTTGTTTTTAATCTAGTTGATTCATTTCTTTTGCTTAATTTAAGTTAAAATTATTTTTAGTTTTTAATCAATAAATTTCTCTTTAGATTTAGTAATAATTCATTTATCCCTGAGGTTCGACAACCCTTAAATACTTATCCTAGTACAATTACCTTGTACATTTGCAAAAAGTTTAATTATAAACGATCATTTACCAAATACATGATGTTGAGTTATATCACATATTGATTAACATGTTTCATTGAAGATTGGGAGAACCGGGAGATTTCAACTCAACAAATCCATGTTATACATCATGCAACAATCCAATGCCTACATAGAACCTGTTACAGAAGTCAATCTTACTGGATATGAAGAAATGTCGCCTACAATGGTTGCGATTAGGACTTCATTTGATAACTTTGATCTCCCATGCAACCATAGAAATTACGAAGGCTAAGAATTTGAAGAAATGTGGGGTGATGAGCAATAGAACGAGAATGGCATAATTGGCATGTAATGTATGTCTGACCATGAAGAATTCGGGCATGGCGAGGTATCCAGTAGTATTAACATTGAGGCCGAGGCAGAGTGAGAGATAGTTAATTATCTCAACCCTTTGGAATAGAATAATGGTGAGGGCAAGGTAATGATTGGAAGTTTGCAAGCAAAGGACTACCAAAATCTACTCCAATTGGGTGCATATTTCTATGCCTGGTACATTTCAAGTGGGTTTTGATCAACCTTACAATAACAACGAATTTCACATATTGTGTTGTGGATGAGAATAAGAATACATACGCTGCAAAGTGCTATGACCAGGGTTACAAGTGGTACATAAGGGCTTCAAACATAGGAGATCATATGATTGTGACAAGGTCAGTGTCTGACCATTCATGTAGAATGCAAAGGAAGTCAACTGACCATCCTTTAGCATCGCACCTTTGGATTGCGAAAAATGTTATAGTTGTTTAATTATTCAATAGTCATTACAACGAAACGAATAACATGATAGATTTTAAAGCACTAGGGTATAACTATGAACTGCAAGAAATGTTAGCATGTAGGTGAAGCAAACTTATGATATTTACAAAATCGTGTTTACGAAAACATGACTTTTGAATATGATGTGTTATCAGCCACAGAAGGCGGTTACAGTCGCATTTTCTTAAAACATGACTTGTTTACCTATTGAGTGATTCGTTATATTTTAGTATGATCCCAGAAAAGTTTATGGTATGAGAATGGAAATTATATGCCTTCGTATATCATGATTTAATTGTGGGTGAATGATGGTGTCATGTCTAGCTTAAAATATAGTATGAATATGTTTAACCAAGTTTAGCTTGAGGTTACATTTGATTTAAATGGTGCTTTTCGAAGGTTTTCACCCATGATCTTAGTAAGAACCATGATTAAATGTTAATGAGCATGTGTGTGGTATGATGATGGGATAATTATAAGACATGTCCATATGCTTAGAATTGAATGTTTCTACCATATACACACACACACGTGGGGATGATTATAATGATGTTTGACATAATGATTATGAATTATGCATGAGGGGCTGATGGGAGCACGTATCATGAATTAGGATTCATGTATGTATTGCCCACGTATGTACCATGTTGCATGTATCTGAAACGGATTTCTGATAGAGACTTTATTAAGATTAGCCATGGTTGATCAATTGGATGCAATGATGTGAGATTGTGTGACGGATTAATCGATCATTTGCTAATAGAAAATTGGTTGGTCTAAAAGGACATGATTTTGATTTGAGTTCCTGTGTGAAACATAGATACTCCCCGAGTTGAGTCAATCTGAGTTGATGTTGAGTTGAATAAATGGTGACGAGTTATGTACTTGTCATGTGGTTGAGATTTATTGAAATAGTCATCTGGACCCTTAGAATCAAGAGTGGTACGCCTCGTGCACCGGCTACCACGTGTTCTAGGTTCCCTATGTGAGAATTCAGACTCTTTCTACCACAGGAGATGTCCAGGGTGAACACACTGCTCCAGGTTCTCTATGTGAGATTCAGACATTCTTGGCCAGAACTGTCCTGGGCGAGCAAACTTGGGGGCTGACTACCCTGAACACATTAGGTTTCCTTCGTGAAAATTGAAATATGTCCAGCCTATGTGGCATGATTGTATTTCTCTCAATGATGGAGACATTCACCATTTGTTGATGATGAATGTGTATGAGATAATATTATGCCCAAGTTGCACATGTTGTGTAGGGATAATTGAGATTATGTGACACATGTGAATATAATTTAATACTGTGTGGTTGAGACTCTTATTGTGTAGGGTGAATGGTATGAATATGCATTATGTAATTATGTGTTGAAGACATGTGTTATGCAAGTTGAATGTTATGAAGGAGAATGTCTTTATATGCATGATGATGGTGTGATAGTGTAATTGTGTGAGAATCACTTATTATGCAGGATAGATGTTATGTCATAATGTGATTATGCATGTCATGATTAGTATGTATAAGATACTAGTATGCAGGATGATTATGTATGGATAAATAGGGGTATAGTGAGGGATTTAATCATAAATGGTGATATTATGTAAAATTTGGATCTGAATTACCATGATTATGTGTTGTGGTTATTTTCTTATTATTGTTACCGCATTTCAAACCTTTCTAAATTTTACTCACCCCTCTTTGTGTTTTGTTTTGGGGCCGCATGGCGTAACATGCAATTAATTAGGATTTCTTGTATGAGGGACAATCGGGATATGCGTGGGACTAGGCGAGGATGCCTTTGGATGCTATTTTATTTTCTAATTTATGTCATCATGATCATAGAACACTATGTATGGATGATTATGTTTCAAACTCTTCTTTATCTGATGTTTTTAGACTTGTTTAGGATTTTCTTATTCGAGTAATATTTAGGATCAGGATGTTAAGTGTGTGGGTTACATTTGAGGATTTATTTCAAAGATGTTATCCTCTTTTATTTTACCTTATTTCACCTTATTTCTCTTGCACAAAGGACTAAAGGTGTACAACTCCATGTTTGTGTGAAATTACCCGAATAAGGGGTTAAAGTCTTCCACAATGCAATTTAGCTACCCCCGTGTGCTTTGACCGGCCCCCGGACCGGGTTTGGCTCAAGTCGGGTAGGTGCTGAGGCATGATATGGACTCCACCATAACTCTTCCACTCCCCAAAATCCATGATCATTTACCTTTAAATAGGGAATAACCATCTCTAGAATTTCGAACTACATAAGACCCATGATTTCCAAGGTAATCGCATCTTATGGTTTCACTAACGCTACCATTGAGACATCAATGTATGCTAATAGTTAAGACTGATTTTTACCTACGTGCACACTGACACATTGGTGGCCTATCGATGAAAAAGGAAAATTTAAAATATACAAGATCATATTTTCTTGAAAAATATGGGGTGTCACATGACATGAGAGGAGGAGGAGGCATAACGTATATAGGAAGCAGCGGCGATGATATGCAAAGACAAAACAATGACATGCAAATGCGACGACAACATGTAGAGAAGCCAGTGACATCATCTAGAGGAGAAGGCATTAGAAGGTGAAGGGGGAGGAGGGAGAAGGGGGAGAGAACCGCACACTAGAGGAGAAGGAGACATTGCATAGAGGAGGAGGTGGTGGCGGGTGGAGGAGGACGTTGGGAGCCTAGGCAACTAGGTGGGAGGAGGCAAAGGACCCAAAAGGATGAGCAATAGCAGCTGAAGGAGAAGGGAGAAGAGAGTGAAGAAAAAAAAGTCACTTTGGTAAAAGTGTTTCCACCTATTATATAGCACCCTCAAATTTTTTGTGAATTTTTGGTAATTTTTATAATTAATTTTGAACTGATTAGGAGTAGAATCAGGTAAGCAAGCACACAAACCTGAATCAAGCAAGACACGTGCAAAGACATGAATGTCAATTTGCCCAGCAAGCAGTGTTGATGCCAAGATGGAGGATGGACCCAATTTGGTTTAAATTATATTTGATTTGATTTGGGATCTCCTATGGTGGATTTTTATTTGAGATAACATTGAAATGAATCCAATCTATAGTAGGAAAATGCTCAATTTAGGACTCTCCCTACTTAGAGCCCCCCCCCTCTCTCGGACAACCGTCCTCCTCCCTTCTCCTTTCTTCATGCTTCTTCACCTTGCTTCTTCATAATTTTTCATTGTTCTCTCGAGAAAACCCTTGCAAACCCTAGATCTTTGAAACACCCTATCATCGGAGCACTATCTTGGGAGAATTTAATATGGTTTGGACGTCAATTAGGGATTGTTTAGGGTTAGAAAACTAGAATCAAGGTAAGATGAATTGGTTTTTCCTTTAATTTGGAGAGTTGGTGTAGTTTCCTTATTTGTCACCTTAGGGTTTTGTGTTGACTTAAGGTTTGTGCAAAGAGTTATTATGCTTTGATTTTAAAGTTTTTAGAGGATCAACTTGAGAGGTAAGTGATTCATACTCTCTGATTTGCATACTTGTGGTTATTTTGATAATTGATATTGATTCCATGATGTAGTTAGGGTTTTACCTTTATACAAAAGTTATGAATTGTAACTTGTGATTTCATGATCTATGACTATATTTTCTCATGACTATTGTGACTGTTTATGTTGTATATTCATATTTGGAGTCCTATGTTGTTTCTATTGAGTTTATTTGAGAAATTCGTTGAAGTCATGTACATCTCTTTCTCCTTTAATTCCCAATTTTTTAAAATTCACTCCACACCCAAAATGAATAATTTGATTTGGGGGCTTCTGGTAGTCTTTTTATCATGAAATTTCTCTAAGACCTTGAGGACTTCCTCAGGATCTTATGGTAAAAATTTCAGTGTTGTTTGTGAAGTATTCATGGTCAACCATCGAAGTTTTCATGAACCCTGATTTCTACTAGTTGGCAATGTTTGGAGTTTCAAGTACTATTTCGAGGCTTTCTCTTATCGGTTTAGCCTGAGGAACCTTTCTACATATTGTCTAATGAGTCTAGTTTAATTATCTATTTTGAGTTTTTTTAATTTTATATTTATTGGATTTTTTGTAAGGCACATGGATCAGATTTCACAACTATGTGATTCCATGTTCAAATGTGTCTTCTGCCTTTAAATCATGCTCTTTTGCTCTCAAATTTTTTTAGGGTAAAATCTTATGTGTCAATTATTCAACATAAAAATCCCTTCTTGATTTGAATTCTCTATCATTGAATTATGTCATTTTGATTTTGACAACTCAGCTTTTCTTGAACTGGGAAGTAATTTCTAGAAATATGAATTAATTATTTTTTGAGGTCAACTTGGCTCCATAATTTATTTTTTCCAGCAACTCTATGATTTGACTCTGGTCAAAATTTCATGATCATCTTATGTTGAGAAGTATTTTTTTCCCAAATTGGAAATAAGTCACAATGGTGAAATTAGAATTTTTGTGGTTAAGTGCATAGACTGATAAAATGCCTTCACATTGATCTTATGGATATTTTACTATTTTTAACATGTTTTTCCTCTATTTGAATATAATATGGGGTGGAAATGGGTTATACATTTGCATAATAAGATTGAAAATTTGGTAAGTTTTAAGTGCACCTACGGGCCATAATAGAAATTGTATGAAAAATAGTTTTAGCAAGCTTATGTAGACTCTTAAAGGAGCAGTATATAATGCCTTTAAGACTAGTGCCGGATGTATACTGTTCAAGATGCTACCCCTTGGGTTAAAGGTGTCCAGGTAAAGTGGAAGATCAAGGTCTATTTTTGTAAATCTAGGTATATGGTTTGCTTAAATATGATTTCCAAGTGGTAATGCTTTATAGTTATATTATTGTTGGTTTTATTGATACCTATATTTATGCTTTCAATACATGAGTTATGAATTTGTATTTGAGAATCTTACTGGGTATAATCTCACATATGGTTTTTCTTTAGCATGGGTTTGTCACTACAAATACTTGTACACATATGCATTCGAGTTTGTTGATGTTTGATGTTGGGAGCTTTAAGAGTACAAAGTCACTGCAAATACTTGTACACATATGCATTCGAGTTTGTTGATGTTTGATGTTGGGAGCTTTAAGAGTACAAAGAATAAACTTGTCCTAGTGAGACATAGGTAGTTGTAGTAGATATTTACTAGTAGTTATTTATTTGTCTTTGGATGATTGTAATAATCTATCACGTGGTGTTCCATTTGGCAAAATATTTAATACTCTTAGTGTGTGGTTCTATTTTAATTTGAATCTAAGTTATTGGTAATTGATTATTGACTTCAAGTGGGCCACATCTTTTTTTTAGCCACAACCTTGGGCTCAAGGAACCCTCAATGTTGGGGTCGTGACATGTTTTATCTTTTTCTATCCTAAAATTACCAAATGGGCAAGTGCCTGATTTGGATAACTTGTTTATCCCTAAGCCTACCTTATAAATCTCTCTAGTTATTTTGAAATTGCTGACAAACTTGTATTTAGAAAAATAACTTGTTGTTTATGATTTTGGGAGAGATGCAATAATATCATATGTTCTAATATTTATATTTGTAAATCCTAGTGATCATGACCTAAATATTTAATTAAACGATTTACTTTACAGTTAAGAAAGAAAAAAATTCTCCAAATTTACCGTTCACCCTGTTTAAAAAGGGATTTTAAAAATTAGGTCATGATAGTGGTGCTCGTCAACATTATGCATAGATTGAAACTTGACAAGGCTTTTGAAGGCAAAGTAAACCAACCTCGTGAACTACTATGAAAAACATCATCATATTTCAAAGTAGCACAATTTAATTCAAAATTGTCCCCCAATTGAGCATGTCTAATGTATTTTTGACAGTAGTAAGATCATTATAACTAACTCCATTCAATTCACCACCAAAGAACTCAACTGTTAAATCTATTTAATCCACATTATACTTTGATTCTGCCCTTCTACAAGGAATATGAACTCATACAATTCTCTCTCCATCTACCAAAACTACTGAAAATGTTTTGAAAAAGTCATCATGATTACTTTGTGGACATGGGAGAAGAAATACTCTCCCAACCTAATTAATTGTTTGGATTAAAAAATTAAAATAAAATTATAATTAATATGGGACGGAGGAAGTACATTGATAATAGAGGATGTCCTAAGTAGCAACTTCAGTGAGTTGTAGCCCCCTGGCCGCTGGCTAGGCTATCCATGATCTAAGCACTAAGGAGCTGCAACTCACTAAAGTTGTAGCTCTGGCTAGTTTTTTCCTTAATAATAAAGGTATTTTTATCTTTTAACTAAAAAAGGGTGTATGTTGGTTTTTAAAAAGCATATGAGAAGAGTATTATAGATTTTTTTTTGTTGGTATAGATAAATGAAAGGTTAGTAAATGATTTGATTTAGATAGAGCCCATTGATTTGCCCAAAATCTTGGAGCCGCGCGCTTTCAATTGCTTGGCCCATGAAATTCATATGGCAGATAAGATTTTTTAATTTTGCCCAAAGCATATTAACTTTTTACGCAATCTGTTAAATTTCAATAAGACAGCCCATGATACGCCCCAAACATATTAACCAAGAATGAAAGTTAAAAAGACGGGCAAAGATATTTCGATATTTCAGCTTTGCTTCTTTTGCTCTTCAAATAAGTGGAAAACAATTTCTAAGATATGGAAGACATGGAAGCGGAAAACAAGGATGACATTGTTTGGCATTGGCCGACAGGACCACATTGTTTGCTGCTACAGCCAATCTGCCAACTGGCCATCAAAGAGCTTCCTTGGACCACCAGAAGGGAATGAAGGCAGGTCAACTCCTTCCCAATTCCAACACTCGGGCCAAGATGTAAATTTGCTGGAAGAACCCAATCATGAACAGTGATACCAGCCAAAAACTATTCCAATTTGCATCCTAGTCTATAACCAAACTTCTGTGGGTGACAATACGAAGACATAAACTCCGACAGATAATACTGTAGGGTTGTAGGCATCTGTCCTTCATCCCATTTTATTGAGTTCCAAGATTCTAGTTTAATCCTAACAAGTCCAAACCTTGCATTTGTCCTATAACATTGAGAGCAATCAATAGGGTTCTCAATGCCATTAAAAAAAACGGTGATGAGGTTCTCAAAGGGCGAACGGCGCAATTACAGTTGACTCCCATGCTTTTCTCTCTCCATACAAGCAGAAAGAAAAGGAAACAAAAACAGTGAATTCCCCGATGAAGAAAGAAACGTGTTTTATCACGCATGCGATGACAGCATCTAATCTAAATTGCTTTGGTAAAAGTAACACATTGTGTTGGCATATTGGTTTTGCAATCAGCAGGTTGCTGCATAGCAACTATGTTTCTGCCTGCCAGTCAACAAAACCTTTTTCCTCATCTTTGGAGTCCTTACCCTCCTCATCAAGCAAATTTTCGTAAAAATACCTGATCTCACATATAGAAAATTTCATAACCTTCAAAATGAATCAACTAAACAAGAGAGGAAAAGGAGACAACTAAAAGATTTACATTTGCTTCTCCCAGGGGGCAACCTGACATAGTATGTAATTCATATGAATTTGCAGAATCATTCTCCTTTAAAAAAAAAAAATAACTGATCTCCATGCATAAGAATATTATTTGCAGTAAGAAGCAGCACCGCCCACACCATCTAATATTACCACCATTATAACCTTTTTATTTCTCACGGATCAATTGAGATATATGAGGAGAGGAGAGGCTCCTCCCTTCATAGACATAATACACAAAGAATGGAACTACAGGAACCACACATACACCATAGACAGGCAGACAGATACATCAATCGTACAAAAATTAATCAAAACAACCCCCAATTGAGCTTAGGGTTTGAACCTGAGACTGAAGCCACTGGAGCCGTATCAAAGGTCTCCCATTTTGTGGTCACCACCACGGCTGGTGAGTGCTGCTGGCGAGGTGCTGCAGTGGGAGGCTGCTGCACTTGCCTAGTAGTAGACTTTTCCGGGGGCATGGCATTGCGAATTTTTAACATGTCAAGGGTCTCCACGTATTTCTGCACTCTCCTCACCTGGGCCGATTAACAACAATGCACAACCAGACCATTGAGTACGTAATCTTTACATTAAAATGAAATTCAGAAAGATGTCAAGCTTCACGAAATGTATACCTGCATTCGTCTTTGCAATTTGGTATCTCCGTCAGCCATGACCCCATCTAATCGAATCAATTGTGTCATCAAGAGCTCAATGAGATTCAACACATCTTTCTCAGCAACTTTCCCCCCTTTAGATATAACGGTTTCAAGAGCAGCTACCTAGAACAACTAGAAAGATATGAATGAGCCCTATCCCGATCACAATACCCAAAAAAGGGCCAATAGAAACAAGTGGCCAATTTCATCCAATGCTCATGGCCACCAAGCTTAGAAGGGCTGTTCGCTTTCAATCTAAACTCTTAACAAACGAAATTGTTAACTGTCCAGTCTGATGCAATGCACCGGTACATCAAGTTCAGTATGGCTGTTTTTGCCTACTTCAATACCAATCCATTTGCCTAGTTTCGATCTGGAATTCATAAACGGTTATAGAACAAATCGATTTGATTTTGATGTAGTTGCACATCAAGCTTAACAGCCACATTTCATAGCTCATATCTAGGTTCTGAAGCTATGAATACAGAAAATTGATTGCCAATTTGACCTAATGTACCAGCATACCAAGCTTAGCTTAGCGTCTTCAGACTAAGTTAAGCCTGCCATCTCAAGTAATTATGAATCCAATGTGTTCATCAAATGTACATGACGAACAAGCTCACAAAAGTGCAATGCCCCTAATCTCGTTATAATCATAGGCCAAAACTCAGTGAAACCAGACCAGTATGATCCACTGTACCTGCACGGCGAGCTTATCAACCTCCTGGCTAATTTCCGACACCGACTTGGCCGCTTTCTCCATTCTTGCCGCCCGCCTCTTCTCCAGGCACCTCCGCTCCTGGCTCGTGGGGTCCTCCACCAGCACCAACTTGGACTTGTCCTTCACCCCGGACATGTCCAAAAAGGCGCTGGACTCCCTCTCCTTGTCCTTGTACAGTATCCTCTGGTCCTCCGGATGCAGCCCCGTCTGCGCCGCCAGCAGCTTCTTCAATTCCCCTGCAAAATCAAAATACAACAAAAATTAAGGAACCAAGAACAAGAACAAAATTTCTCTGAAATTTCAGGGATTCTTACCGAAGGAAGCTTGGGAGCTGATGAGCACTTCGAGAGTGGAGGAGTTGTACTTCACCCTAACTCGTATAGGAGGCGGCGGCGGGGCCGGCGGCTGGCTGGAGTCGAAGGGGTTCCGCTTTTGCACCAGCATACCGCCGGGTCGGAGCTCCCACTCCACGTCGCCGGTTCCCGCAGCCGGCGCGAAAGCCTCGCCCGATTTTTTCGCCGGAGAATCCGCTGCCTTCGTCCTCATCCTCATCATTTCAACGCCTTTCCTCCTCCTGTCTTCTTCTCCTTCCTCCCTACCAGTACAACAGCTGAATTCCTGGATCTAGTGGAATTTCGCCTCGGAAGTTTCTCCCACCGAGTCCAGGACAAAAAATGACGGAATTCCTTGCTCCGGAAACTGCAAAACCTCGATTTTTCCCTTTTCGTTCGTTTCTGCCGCTTCAATGCATGAATTAGAGGACTTCAAAAGCCGACTGCGTCCAACTTCTTTCTTCTTCGGTTCGTAATTTGTTTTCTCTTCCTCTCCTACTTGAAGAGTCCGACAAATTGCTCCCAGTGACCGGAAAACTCGCCTGGACTATTCGCCGAAAAATGGACGGAAAGTGACACCCAGGAACAAAATTTGTCGGCAGGGGAGGAGGTGAAGATACGTCCACACTGAGGAAGAGGATGCCGGAGGAGTTGCCTAGGAGGCGGGCCGCCGAATTATTTGGGAGACAGACGAAGAAGCCAGGGGGATGTGGCGGCGGCCGAGCCGGAGGAGGGAGGAATCCGGCCAGCGACGACTAATCCCGAGTAAACGGAGGGAGAGGAAATGAAAGAATACGGGAAAGGAGAAGGGAGGGGAATTTAAATGAACCATCGGGGAAGAAATGTTATTTAAGGGAATTTTAGGGGTGGGAATGAAATTAATTATAAAAGTTGAAATGCCGCCAAATGCTTGCGTTCAAAGCGGTAAAAACACGAGGCGCCCTACTTATTTTGGGTGATAAAAGGAACAAGAAAATATGAAAACGGGGTGGTGATATTACCATTATGCTCTTGTCTTCAAGCATATTCCCTATGAAAAAGGTATGTGTTTTTTATCATATGCCTCGTCGGATCTCGATCTGATGGCTAAAGGGGTAGATGATAATTCAAATCTACCTGCCCTTGAGTTACATGTATTATCCTAAGTAAAACTCGTTGGCTCACACTAATACCCATAAGTCTGGCTCTTATAAATGAAACTCAATTTATATTAATTATTTAGAATTTTAAAAAAATTATCTTATGTTAATTATTCTATTTCATGTTATTTTAATAAAAAAATAGTGGGCCAAGTAAAAAAATTTAATAAATTATTTTTTAAAATATTATATTCTTTCAAATATAGACAATTACGGAGGATAAATACTTTAAAAACATTGAGATGCTTTCAAGGATTGACAGGTGTTAGTGATTAGGAGTTGGTGTTCGATTGAAGTTATTTGGTTCACTTTGTTTCTTTTTAGATAGGTAAGTCATGCACCCCTACACGCAAATTATGCTAATGAGATTCACCCTTAAGACCTCTCCCACAATTAGAAGAGATCCAACCAACTCGACTAAAACTGGATTTGGATCACTTGGGCCATTGTTACAAGTATTTTAAAAAAAAGGATGAAAGATTTTCCCAAATATGATGTTCATTTTTAAATGTTTGATTCACATGCAATTTACTCATCTGTGTGAATAAAAATAAACAAAAAGTTTGCAGATTTTTTTAAATTTTAAACTTTAATTTGGATATTTTATTTTGTAAAGATTGTTTAACCTTGCCCATCTCTTAAGGGAGAATTTTCATGGTGGCTTGGTTGCTTTATATGAAAGATAATAGATGCTTGGTAATTGTTTAAACTTAAAGCTTTAGTTGAAAATAAAAGTTAATGAACATAAGCTTATTGAAATTACTAATAATGTATTACAAAAAATGGATAATAGCTCCATTTGGCAAAAGAAATTATTCCATGTTAATAGCTCTATTTTGTTCAATTTAAGTAATTAAGTACTTAAAAATAGTATCATAAACTTATTTTCTCTTTTTCTTATATGTGAGTTTTACTTTAATAAAAATTATTTTTTTTTCAAATATAGCTATTAATATGGGACAAAGAAAGTATATAGCAAAATAACCTCCAATTGAATCGTGTTACCATTATTAATTAATTTTTTCACTCTAGATCTTATTATTTCAACTCCAACCCACTTAGAACACACAAAGTAAACCTATTAATCAAATAAGTTAACATGCGACCAATTGTTCAAGTTATAATTAAAATTTGGCTTAGCAATGAAGCTTCTTCCAAGTTAGAAATGAGCAAGATACCAAGATAGAAGTCAAAAGGTCATCATTTTGCTTCTTAAGGCAATTCTACTTAAGCTATGTCAGGATTAGATATTTCTCGCCAAGTAAACAAAATTATTGTGCTCATATTTTCAAAGTTTAAAGCCAGATTTGTTTTCTAAAAGATGGTACCCTGGCAAAGGGGGAGGAAGAAGATGAGTTACTAAAAAGGAGATTAGGGTGGCAAATACATAAAAGTAAACCATATGAAGCTTAAAAAACAAACATGTAACATATTACATACTCCCTACATCTCATATCAATAACTACATTTAGAAAAATAGTATTTTTTATTGAATGGTAAAAATTACATCTAAAAGAAAGAAAAATAAGATTATAATACTTTTTTTTAAATACATAACTACTTAAATTGAACAAAAGAGAGCTATCTATTAATATGAAATAAATTTTTTTTGTACAAATGGAGCTATTAATTAGGAGGGATGGAGCATATTTCTTTTGTCCCATATAAAACTCTTTGTAAACGATGTAAATTTTGAAGGAATGTGAGAAGCACCTTCGAAAAAAACACTAATTAATTTAAATTCTTATAACTCTACCTTAGATTCGCATACTCCCAATATGGTATGAAATATATTAATTAGGACCTTTCTACTTAGTAGAAATATGTAAAATAAGACGCTTAATTAAGGACAAATATATATTTTTTAAAAACAAGATACGTAATATAAGATCAAGGGAGTCCTGTTAAACATAGAAACCTAAAACATAATTTCATATATCCAGAAACACAAATATCACACAATATAACATAATTAACATAGACAACATCCTTGGAAATTGCATTGCAAGTGAATTTGACTAATTTTGGTCCCTAAAACAATCCAAATTGCGCCTACTCTTTTTCCCAAGTTTTAGCAAAAGGGGACGTCTTCACTTCAAAAAAAATCAAAAGAGAATATCTTGAGTTCCAAGTAGGGCATAATTTGCACTAATTACTTTCCATTTTCAGTATATCCACTTTTCCTCCTCAAACCCTTTTTGCACCTCACTAGGCCCTAATAATTACCTTAAACATGCATTAAAAATCCTAATTATCACAAAGATGTACGTAATGTATAAACTAAGACAACCCCATAAAAGGAAACTATACCAAAAAATCATGATGAAGGCAATCACAATAGGAAAAAAAGCACACGTCATCTTTCGAGAGAAGTCTATTGTAATGATAATGGGCACGCGTCAATACTCAATTGGTAGCAGTAATTAAGATGTCCCCTTCTTTAACCTAACCCAGACCACCGACAATAGGGGTGTCAAGTTTTGCGTTGACAACGTGGGTGAATCCCAGCCGTTCGATGGACAGGAAAAGGACGGTGCAACCCACTTCGGCGTGCCGTAGACCCGACCGTCGGTGGGCTGTTTGTCTCAACTCTGATTATTAAAATGGGCACCCGGGATTAGGGCCCGGCACCCACCATTAAAATAAATGGGTGGGTATTAAGATAGTGGTTAATGGGCCTGTGGCCAAGCAAATCATGTTGTGATAATGGGGCCTGCGGAAGGTGGCCACTCAAAATCAGTGATCTCTTTCTTCTTGCTTCTCTTATTCCTCCTTTTTTCCCTGCAGTCTCTTTCTCTGAAGTGGTTGCCCTCTCTTTAGGGTTTCTCTACTTCCTTTTTCTTTTGGGTGCATAGATTATGAAAGGGGCAGGGACACATGACAAAAGTTGTTATGCCATTTAACCTTTTTAACTTTAGGGTGACATATGTGGATTTAGTGACTTAGTGTGGTTGGTGACTGATTAGAGCACGTGTTCATAGAAATACGAAAATTAGTGTCTATATAAAGTCATATTGATGGGAGCTGTCGGATCATGATCCAAGGTGGTTTTAAAGTTGGACCTTTAATGTTGACTTAAGAAGTGATTGTCATTAAATCATGATCTAATCCATTGTACCTTACCGAATTTCTTATAGAAATGAATAGAGATATTTTTTTAACAAAAACACCCACCAAAATTAGTATAAGCGCTTTGATTGGATTTTATAAGCGGTCCTTATACAAAGTTCGTATGGACTCACTTATTTAGACCAAACTTATATATATGAGTTCTTAATATATAATTTTGATATAAACATATCATTTTTCTTTTACAAGTATAATTTACTGGAAGAATGGTACAAATTAATCAGGACCACCTGATTGATGTAGGATAGAAGGTGATGTGAAGAGCGCACACAGGTGACCACACCCAAAGGGTGGTCCTGAAGCAAAGAGTTAGGCTTGGCTACAGGCTGCTTGGGCAGGAACTTTCCAGCAGCAGAAAAATGAGTTGTCTGAATCTACATCAATGAGCTCAACCTACCTCTCAATGAGATTACTTCAATGTGACAATTATTTGCATTTAGCATTGCAAGTGAAGATGTTCTATATTGTTTAAAGAGAGAGAGAAAGATTTTAGGAGTAGTCAGTAAAGTTCAACTACTTGGAACCTTCTACTTCATTAACAAGCAAAAGGTTCCTTCTACATTTAGATAATTTTTTAATAGACTAACATTTTACATCTGTCATGATTCAGGTGAGGAGGGGCCCCCATTTATGTTGCCATTGTTAGTTGGAGACATTCAAAGCATATCTCTTTGTGGGAGATTTTTTGTGCAATGCATTCTATTAGGCAAATGCTCTCTTCTACATACATTAATAGCTCCATTTGCCAAAAAATTTACTCCGTATTAATAATTTTATTTTTTTCAATTTAGATAGTTGAGTACTTAAAAATGAGTATTATAATTAAGTTTTATTTTTTCTTCTTAGATGTAAGTTTCACCGTTCAATAAAAATTATTATTTTTTTAAATATAACTATTAATATTGGACGGAGGTAATATATATTATAGGAATCTCTTGTGTTGCCATAGATGTAGAAGCAAGTAAGCAACCAACTTGTAAATAGAAGCATAAGAAAATTAGATAACAAACAATTGCAAGAAAGAAGTTGAAGAACCATGCAAATAGATAATTTCAAGCAAGAATATGAAGAAAATTAGAAAATAGGTGCATAATACAATTTTCTTTTTCTTTTTTCTTTTCTTTTTTACACTGAACTTCAAAATACAACTTACCACTCAATTTGAGGTTGTGGTTGTCTTTTTTAACTTAAATAAAATTGAGGTGGTGGAATAAGACCCAAATAATTTTTATTTTTCATAAGTAAGACTCGTGCATCCCTACGCAATAGAATTCAACCCTAATACCTCTACAATAACCAAGAGAGATCTAACCAGGGCATCAAAAGTTGGATTGACACCCACATAATTATTAGTTATGTTGAGAGTGGAAAACAATCCCAAAGTATGCACTTGCATAGGAGATTATTTTCGAGTCCGTCAGTTATGGCCACCAAACCTATTCCACAAAGGTGGGGTCAAATGGTAATCAGATGGACTTCCGAAGAAGGCTCAATCAAATTGAGCCCAAATCCATTGGTGAAGTTTCATCAATAAGGTCACTGGTTAAGTTTCACCAGGGTCGTATATAGAGTTTCATTAGTCATTGGTCATCGATCTTGTAGATCAATGGCGCACACACTGCACATGATGTCATGCATTCTAGCTACTAACTTGTGCTAATATACACCATCAATTTTGATAGATCCACAGCCATTAAAATGCCACTAGTCGGGTAGCTAGTGAAATTTCTCCAACTATTAGTCATGTAGATCAATGGCGCATATACTAGTGCACAGGGTGCGATGTGCATTGAATGCTAACTGTGCTAATGCGTATCATCAATTCCGAACGATCGACAGCCAGTCACTGTGGGGCCACTGGTAAAGTTTCTTCATTCATCAATCATGTAGATCAATGGCACAAACCCTAGTATACATGATGTTACATACATTGGCCGCTAACTTATAACCAATAAAGCTTCACCAACAACCCGCTACAGGTGAAGCTTCACCAACAGATTTCAGTTCCACATCTCTGAGGCCCCCATCTTGGTAGGTAAAATCTCAACATTTTTGGATTCTAATAACTGACTTTTATATATGCGGGCTAATATGTTCTTGCAGGACAAAGGCATATTCGCACTCAACTTTCCAAATAATTTAACTTTGGTTATAACAATCGTAACTTGAAACCAAACATGGGTGGCGTTTTAAAAGTACTCGGTGGAGTACAACTGTACAGCCAGACCTGTAAATCCATTAAGACAGTGTTACTCTGACATAAAACCATTAAGACCAGTGTGTTTAAAATTGACTGTTTGTGGCTGGGTCGAGTTTTTCGAGTTCCATCGGGCAGGTTTAACCGATAAATGATTTGGCCCGAAAGACTTATCTTGTCCGGTCAAATCGGGTTGAACTGCCGCAGTAGGGTTATTTTTTAAAATATTAATTAAGGAAAGTATTTAATGCTCTTCACTCATAATCCACCTAGTGTACATAATGCATAGGAGCTTTCAACATGTACACTATTAATCTCATAAATGAATGATTCTTATGTATTTCTTACACTAGACGTATTGTCAGTAAAAACATAAAAAATAATTCCCTAATTAAGACATTGTTACTTAAGCAAACCTATTCCAAAAACTCTTATGCGCAAGCAAAGGGCACAGAGGCTGTAAATGGAAGCATATTTTATATTCTGCTTTGACAATAATCTGAACATAAAAAAAAGCATATGAAGAGTCTATTTTTAAGATTGACAATACATACGCAAGCATATGTTAACATTAATAATACTTACATAAATATACTTAACATGTGCACCATCGATTTCGAAAATAAATACTTAATAGACATTCCATAGGCCCGACTCATAATGAACAGGGAATATGAGAAACACTTAACAATGTTAAATATCTCTTACCTCCACCTTAGAGAAGCAAAAACGAAAACAAAAAATCGACTCATGGCCCATCGATCAGTACGCAAATTTTGTCGACTGCCTATATCCTTGTTCTCGTATTACATGTAGCAGTCATTGTTTGCGGCTAGTCAACCGGTACCCGGTGATGACTGGCTGGTTTGAGGGCCTCATTAAAATAAAGCCAGTCAAGGCCGACCAATCCAAAAAGGTAAAACACTGCCTGTGTTGTCTGGCCCAACACCAAAAAATTTATGGCGATCATATCTGTTGAGAGTTGAGCAAGGGTGCGAACATGATGCAAAGTCAAATTGACCGCCTCCTGCGCACAATCTGTTCATGGGCTACTGTGAAAACTAAACTCAAGGAATTCCTGGAAAAAAATTGTGATTAAAATCCTAACAACTATTAATAGGAAACCCAGTTGAAAATAATCTGTTTTGTTGAAAAACAAAACCCTAATTAATCAAGGATTAGTTGAAGATATAATTTTCCTTTAGGTTGAGAACAATTGAAAATGTATTATCAGATAATCCAATTTGATCTACAAACACTTTAGTTCAATATACAACCAGCATAACCACATAACAAAGTCAAGAATTGCAACTATATTAATGATTTTAAAGTTGCTGGATAACCTTTGTTTCCCAGTAGCTTAAGCTGTCAGGAAACATATTATCAATGTATTTACTTCATATTTCAACACTCTCCCTCATGTGCCAGCAAGCTTTGCATGTGTACATAATAAATGGGAACACAGACGTTGGGGTATATATGACTCCACCATGTTTGGACCCAGGATCTCCCATACAACAGTCAAGAATTGCTCTGATACCATATCAAATAACCCTTGTTTCTTAATAGCTTATGCTGTTAAAAAATGGTTTACCAATATAAATGTACTCCACATTTGAACAAAAGTCAACCAGCTGATACGTTGAGAAACAAATGATAATATCTGTAAAACATGATTTTAAACCATAATGATTATAAACCATAAAGCTAGATTATGATCTTTAAAATTAATTAAAAATTGTTACAAAACAAATCAAATTATGGAAAATCCTAGCATGCATGAAAGAGGTTTAACATGATATTACATGCTTGGGTATGAAGAAATCCAGAGAAAATTTTCCAACTTGATGTTCTCTAGCTCACCCAAGGCTCCTTCACGGCCAGTGAACACCAATTAGGATATTCGAGGTGCTATTGAGAAGAAAAAGGATGTAGGGTAATTTTTAATAGACTTTCCTGTGAAGGGAAAGTTAATTCCATATCAAACTCAATATGATCCAGCCAACTGCTCTTGTGGCCCGATCAAAGGTCAGTATGGGCCCATTTGATAAGCCTGAAAGAGGCTGACTGCTGAAAAGCCCCTTGAAGACTGGCTTTTCAAAATGCAGCCAAGCCATTTGATGGGTCTGACTCACATTTGAACAGCTTACTGTGTCAGACATTTTAGCCTCTTGAGGTTTAATTGTCTGAATTGGCCAGGGAAAATTTTAGGCCTCGCTCATTTAGTCCTCAAATCTGGCTTATCCCATCCAAGGACCAGATTTATCAAATGGGCGACCACCCCAATGGGCCTGTCCATAGAATCCAAGCCCTCCTAGGTCTGGTAAGCCTTTTAAGCCTAATCTCAGACATCTATACAGCCCAATTGACGTAATTCATGTTTCTCATAAACAATTAATAAATCAAACTACAATCAATCCATAAGCTAAACATATAAAAAAAAAATCTAAACTACCCTTGGCATTGAAGTCTTATGAAATCCAAGTCATTCTTGAAAGATTGCAACATGCTTAGCAACCTGGAAAGAATGCGGTCCAAGATAATGACCATAGGACAAGAAAGAATGCATATCTTGCATCTAAATGTATTTTGGCACCTTATGGGAACGAAATTTTTTGGGAATTGACGGCTTAACCATTTTTTATATAGAATCAACAAGTAATTTCTTGCTCCAGATCTTCAAGGAAAGCATGTCCATTTTTCATCTAGCAAGTGCATCTGCATCCATCCTCTAATAAATTCAATCAAATGAATCAATGTCCATGCTAGCATCTCATCCTTTGCAGCCTCTTGCCTGTCCTTGCCAGTGGCTCAAAAACAAAAATGATGGGTGTTTAAGATGTAATCTCTGTGCTGATCAATATTCCAACTTGCCCCGAGCAAGTGATCCTCCTTTTTTGTATTTTTATGAATATTCCACAAACCTACTTGATGGTCAGGCTCAGCTTACCCTAACTGCAAGATAGGTAACCTGTATCACAGGAAAAATAGAAGGAAACACTGTCTTCTTATATACTATGTCTATTTATTTCATGTGTGTAACAAAATTTATAGTCAATCCTCAATTGATAAAAAAAAAAAGCATTTTGTTTTGGTTTTATGAACAGGAAATCATATCACTGAGGACATGAATTAAACTGGGGCAATCAATGTTACTAGCAGTTCTGCTCATTCGGAATTCTCACCTGATTGGCAGGAGAACATCTTTGCATGAGCCCAACACAAAGATGGCAGTAAATTGCAGGTCACATGAACATCTCTCTTTTAGAAATCTGCAAAACCTATCTAAGATAAATTTTTCCTTAAAATATCTAAATACAAGCTGGCGCTAGTTGTTTTAAAAAGGCAGATCTATGGATGAAAGTCATTACAATTTACAACATTATATAAGGGAAAGGTCATGATGCTTTACAAACTTGAAGATAAATTCATACCTCTAAATTTGTTAGCAATTGCTCTTATCCACACCCTGTCTCTCTCACTATATGCATATCTCACGTTTGAGGCTAACAACATAAATCCAAAAACCTTATCTGATTGTCCTGAACTTGATTCTAGAGCTTGAAACATGGGTTGCACTAGAATGGAAAGAGTTCCTTCTGGCAGTATCTCCCAGCGAACAGAGTCTGCAAATATGCACAGAAACTATGGTTACTATCAAGTGACATAAAGGTAAAAGCATAGAAATTTTAAAAGAAAAAGTACAAGTACAAAATGGTAGCCATTCTAAAAGTTTGATTTTATAAATATGAGGAACGGAAATAGCAAAATTTACCAATAGTTTGAGGAAAATAAAGTGTCTCCTTCAGGTCGGAAAGCCCAATTTGTTGAATTTGTCCTCTGAACCAGTCAAGTACATCAACTTTAGATGCATATTCTGGCGTGCTCCAATATCCACGAGCGCATAATGCAGTTTGAACAGAAATAAGCTGATTCATATAAGAATGAAGTCAAGAAATATGATCTTTCTCTATTAAATTGAGACAGGAACATAGCCTTTTTGTCGATGAATACGATAACAGCAGTTAACGCTCAGCATCACAATCTACGGATACATATTCTTAACACATCATAACAAATTTCCACAAAAAGTGGAACACTACTCGGATTATCAGTTTGGAAGCCAGAAATTCATTACCTGCAGGGTAATAGTGAAATTTACCAGCTGCAAGGTGTTGTGGCATTTAGCCTTCAATAGGCCATGTTATCAAATTGTCAGTCCCATCCACAGAAGGAACTCACAAGAACATCTTGCAACCTGGAAAGATCTTTTTTGCAGCACAATTATGAACTGTAGCAGCGCTAGAATTGCTGCCGATGATAAATTTTGATAGCATTTTCTACCAGTATGAAAGAGTGTACTCGTATGTTTAAAGCTCAATATAAAGTTTGCAACAATACCACGGACATGGTGTTTGTATTTTTAAGCAAAACATATGATCCCCAGGCCAAATCCTCCCTCTGTTCATCAGTTAAATTTTCAGGCATCACAAAGATTTGTTTGTTGCCTTCAGGCAAAGTTGCACGCTCCACCAAATTTGCACCCTGCATAAGTTTTCTGCAATGAGTGAAATCTTCAAAGAGTAGTAGTAGAACGTGACAATGAAGATTTCCTTTTATCACTATCAACAGTTAGTATCAGATCAGGAGCAACTGCACAGTATATTGGCTCAAGGTCTGATGGTCATTCACTACCAAAAAGTGGTTTACTCTGCAATCACAACTTAATTGGACTTTCTATGGAAGGCATGAAACTAGCAACCTTAAAAACCACAAGAATTCTTAGTTAAGCCAGATTCTCAACAATAAAACTGCAGACTAGTTAAATACTCACTAGTCTTTGACATTTCACTTGCAAAAACTAAAAATCCACTCCAATTAATACATGTCTAGGACACCATCACTGTTTTAGAATGAAGAACGGAGGCACTTACATTGAGAGGCTTAAAACAGAGATAAGAGTAAAGGCGCACCTTAAGAAATTTGCCAAGATAAGGAAGAGTGACAGAAAATCCTGCCAAGCAAAGACCCAACACTTCCGACCTCTGAGAGAAGCAGGAATAAAGAAAAGTTACTAATTTTTGCTCCTACAGCCAGTAAGGAAAACGAAAATATAAGCTTCTTCATTGAATTGGTCACTAACGAGCTGTACGGGGGTGACAGAATCGGACCCAACAAAGTGATTGAGAAGGAGCAGGGATCCAAATGCGAGCCCAATCCACCTGGGCAAGTAGGACTCGTCCAACCCAGGAATGCCTGAAACCAGAAAGTCACAAACAAGCACAGATAACCGGCTAGTTTCAGACAGGCACAGAGGGTGAGACTAACCGAGGGTAAAGCGTAGGACGGAGAGGTTGAGCTGCTGCTGCTGCAGGAGGTTCGACTCACCCGGGTCGTTGGGACTCGCCCAGGTGGCCATCCGGCCTCTGCTCCTTCTGGCTCCAGTGGTGGTGGTGGGGACCAAGGAGGAGGTGACGGGAGGGGAGGTCGGGCCGGTGCTGGGCCGGAAGTGGCAGAGTGTCTGGCACAGGTGTATTTGCCTGCTTTCCATCCTCTCTTCTTCCCCAATTGAAGGTTAACAGGAGCGTATAGAGATGGCTCATATCTTCTTCCCCTGTTTCAATTGTGACTTCGTTTTCAGCGTCGGGCGCTACCGGGCCCGCAAAAGAGTCCGTAAGGGGTTTAAAATTTTCAGTCTGAAGGTAGGCCGGCCCTAACAAATTTAGGCCCATATAATTTAAGGCTGGGCTAGGGCCGGGGTAAAAAAGTTTGTATATCTGGCCGAGCCCAATAGCCCCCATAAGAAAGTTACCATGGCACTTATTGATCTAAGACAACGGCGTTCAAAAACGTTGTGAGCTAATAACTGAGTGATGATTTTAGGTCCACATTTTCATCTTATTTAAGTTTATAGTTTCGTGAAAGTTTTCATGAATTGTAATGCGTGTTGCTGTTCAGAGTTATGCAATTTACTAATTTCAACAATGGGGTATGTCAACTAGATTTATGATAAAGTATAATTATAATAAATATGTTTATAAAAATGATCACTATGCAATTTATGATGCGTAACACAAAGGGAAGTCTCTGATCTTACGGCCAACAAGTTCACAAGTTTATTGAAGTAGTTGTGCTATGCACTCAGGGACGGAGGTAGGAAAAAAACACTAGGGGGGCCACCTTGTTGCACAAATGAAAAAAATTCATTAATGCATTATAGTTATAATGAAAACTTTCATGAGTTGGGGGGGGCCATGGCCCCCTCTAGCCCCCCCCTAGCTCCGTCCCTGTATGCACTTGTTGTCATAGTGTTATATGATAATTGGTGGTAGATCACTCACCGCAATATATGCTTTGAAGTTTTAGCTAGTCTAACTATAAGTGAGGCTGTTTTAGTGTGTTGTGTATTTTTTATAGTTTATATTTAATCTTTGATTCCTTTGTATAAGGGGGATGTTGAACTCATTTTGAAAGCATAAATAAATTTTTTTAGCTTATCATAATCTTGAATCCTTTTTTTTTTGCTTGTTATGATCTCATGCTCATTGAAATCAATCAACATGAACAAACTATCGGGACATAATTTTTAGCTTTCGTAATTTCTATTACACAATACATGTAATACGAGTAAAACAAAATCAAAGCCCGACCTGAGCCCGCTTAAGGCCAGGTTAGGGTCTTCATTTTAAAAGCCGACATAGGTTTAGGGTCAGGTCAGGGCTGAGAAATTAGTTAAAGTGATAGGACCAGTGCCTAGCTTAATTTGGCCCAACCCTACTTGACTCACTTGTAACCCTAATTATGACAAATAAGCACTATTATTTCCCACACTAAATTCTAAAGTATTTTTAAAAAATATATATTTTTAAGGCATAGGGACAGAAAATAAGTTTAAAATGGGCAAATAGGTGTAAATTATTTACAAAATAATTCTTGGGTGCCACAAAAAAAAATAGTTTAGAATTTACCCACCCATACGAGACCATGTGGTATATTGTCTTCAATGTCTGCCTAAGCATTCTCACATACAACATTTGAAACCCTTCCGCCCCTACCCATAGTGTTTTTGTAGCAAATGTCCAGCTTTGCAACTGCCATTGCAATTGTTTGAAGGAGCAATCAAGACAATCTGAAGTGAAGGAGGCCCATGATGTACAACTCAATAGCCCAGAATGCCACGGAAAAATGTTTGAATGAGGGCAAGTAAGTCACTTAAATATTTTCAAATTTCTAAAATAGAAGTCATTTAGTGGCAATGCATTCGTGTTTGGCTTATTGAAGGCTACCCAAAGTATATACATGTTAGGTTTCATGGCATTGAGGAGCATTCATGTTAGGTTTCAGTTTGTGGTCCTTTGGTATGCATTTTTACCAAGATGTGAAACTTAAGTTGTATGAAATGTAATAGATATGTATTTTGATGGGTATATAATGACTTTTGTAGATATTACGATGTTGTGTGTGTATTCGTGATGAGCATGTTGTCTTGTTTTGTGAAAATTGTGATGCAACATATGTATTGTCATTGCAATGGTCATTATAACTTAGTCATAACTACATAACATGCTAATGTTAATGCATTGCAATGACTTCACAAGATATATAAGTATTTATTTTATAATGACAGAAGCAAAATTCATGCTTTTTTTACATATTGATAAACCTAACTAGTGATGCACCACATCCAAGCTTAAAGACTTAGATACCTTCTTGACTAGGGAACCAAGACAAAAATTCAAGAAGATAATTTTTAAACATATTATAGAATTACCGGAAACCATAATGTGTCATCAGTTAATAGTGTAAGGTCCCTAATTTTTCTACAATTTTTTGTGATTTTTTTGTGATTTTTTTGGTTATTTTCGGCGGGAAAATGTGATATTTCAGCGTATTTATATTTATATACTTTTTCTGCTATATTTTTACTCGTAGGGCTTAGTCATGGGCCGCAGGCCTCCCTGCGCACTTTTGGTGCCAGTGTTGGACTTATAACGCGTAAACAGTGAGTTAACGCGTGATGGGGATACGATTGGGAAAAAAAGAAAAAGAAAAAAAATAATACATCAGATTAGATCGGGCTCGGCCCGATCCAAAGAAGAAAAAAAAATGGGAACAATGTTTTTTCCCCCGCCCCTTGTCCGGCGTCTCTCTGTCCCAGCCACCATCGGCCACTGGTGGGCCGCAGGGCCACCGCACCGGCTCCTCCCCGGCCGTGCGATGGCAGCCGCTCCGCCTTCCGCCCCTATTCCGCTAGCCGATCTCTCTGCTCTCTCTCTGATTGTGGTGTGACGGCACCGGCGGTGGCCGGTGGCTTCACCCGGCTTCCGTCCGACCAGTCTCAGGCTGGCAACGATAGGGCCGCCGCCTTGGCCAGTCACGCCAGCCCCTGAGTTCTTTTTCCTCTGGTGAGTTCTCTCTCCCTCTCTCACTGTCTTGTGTACTGCCGCCGCCGTGGGCCGCCAAGGGCCGACCAGCCAGCCACGGCTCCGCCCTAGGCCGGCGACGGCGGGAGACCATTCCTCCCGGCCCGGTGGGCCTTCGTTCCGCCCTGCCTGTTTTCCGCCGACGCACTATTTTTGGTGAAACAGTGGCTGCCGGCGGCCATCCATGGCCGACCGGACCTCCATCTGGCCATGCCTGAGTCCGACGAAGGCGGTGGACCACCCCACTCAGCCCGGTCGAACCTCGCCTCAGTCCGGCGATGGGAGGGGAGCAACCCCACTCGACTTCCTTCCCCTTTGCCCTAAAAAGGGCCGCTCTTTCCCCCATGTCTTTTTAGCCCAAATCGGTCTGCCCTCTCTATGTTGGACTACCAACGGGTTGCCACTGCCAGCCGGACGTCGGACATGGCCATGTGGACCTTTGTCCGGCTCCTCCTTGGCCCAATGATGCTAGTGGGCCACCTCTCTGGGCCCTGTTGAGCGTCCGTTCCCTCCGCTTTGTCGGAACCCGATCCGCATCCTTTGCTCGGGTGCTCTCACTGGGAAAAACAGGGTCTTTGTACCTCATTGTGCTGTCTGTCCGGCCTGTCGTCGTTGACTTTGGCCGTCACCTCTGGCTGGAGATAGCTCCTCCTGGCCACTAGGGCCACGATGGAGTAGGCCAGAGCCGCCAGTAACCCCTGCTCCTTTGCGCCCCAGGGTTTTTCACCCGTTTTGGGCCACTATAGCGTCTCCTCTGGACGCTTGTAGTTGGGCGGGTCTCAGCCTAGAGATGGTTGGCCACCCTAGTGCGGCACCGCCCCTCTTCTTCGGCATGAGGCAGGTTCCCCCTCTACTGATGATATGTGTTTGACCGCATCATTCAGAGCGCTACCGTCCTACCTCCACTGGACACCGTATGGCCTCTAGTCGGCCTACCTTGACACGACAATGGCAAAGGCCATCTTCGTCGGGCACCACCTTTGGCATGGCCCTACCGCCCTTATGAGCTTTGGGCCAACGCCGTCTAGCCCTCTCTCCCCTCCCTTTGGTAGCGTGTGCAAGTGGCCACGCATGCGGGTTAGGGTATTGGTGCCGCTTTGGCGCCGCCAGACCATCGGATGGCTCCGTCATCATTTGGAGTTGACATTAGAGTCCTCCACCTCTCCTCCGTCCTTGAGCGTTACCCCATGCCCTCCACCCATATGTGGGCCCTTGTAAACGCAAAATCGACGTTGTTGGGTGTTGTCCATGGCCGATTTTGATGTTTTGTCACCGGTTAAGTAATGTTCAACTGCCGGTCAAATTTTAGTGAGTACAGTGTGTCTTTCAGTCTCACCTACCACTCGTTGGCACGATCTTTCTCCCGGCCGCCCATAGTGTGTCATTGTGGATCGCGAATTTTATCGCTTTGACTTTGACACCCCTTTTGCCTGTGTGTAGTTCCAGCGTTTTCTAAAACCTCGGGACAACAACTCTCTCAGCTAGGCAATGGTTTTGACCGCCGACTCCGCCACTAACGCCACCACCGTCATGTGCTCGCCATCAAACGTTATGATTATGAGGTAGGGGAGCTTTGAACTCGTAAATTCATGATAGCATGCTTTGAATGAGTAGCCGCATGCTAGGCTTGCATGATTTCATGTTTTGGATATTAAATCATGACATGTATGCATGATGTAAGATAGTGAATTATGCCACATTGAGATACATATATGTATGTATGTGAGTTGTAAGCATGTTTTATGTATGTGTATGATGTATGCGCTAGTGATGGCTAGCGAATATGTTAGTGTGGTACGTATGTGTGTGATGGACATGCTAGTGATGGCTAGCGATGTCAAGTAAGTTACGTATGTGGACTTTGTGTGAGGGCAGATGTATGGGCAATGGACGATAAGAGGTGGCAAAGTATTTGGTGAGGATTTGTATGTGTATGTGGATGTGTAAGCGTGTGACAGAAGACAACAGACGTAGGTTTGACAGGTAAGGAGTGGAGCAGATTGGTTTGGATCGGTTTGGAGCGTACGCCAGGGGTTCGGTAAGTAAGAAGACTTAGGCTTGGAGCCTTATGAGGGTTTATTAGACAGTAAGAGCATGCATAATTGTACAAGCATAATGTACAATTTATGAAGTGAAAAGTAAGTATAATAAGTGAGGAATTAAGTAAGAGGATGATAACGGGGATCTGCTTTGAGGAGCTCAGTTTGACGATGTGTGTAAGGACCCTCATCTTTAAACCGGTTTTGGTTTTCTTTAATTATTGATTATCATGAGATTTACGTGTTTTCTGATCTTATTCGGTGATTTTGTAAATAAATAGAGTTTGTGATGGTTTTAACCAAAATTAACTTCAATATTAGTGGTTTTAAGTGATTTTAAACCAAATGTGAATTTTTGAGATTTTTCGGAATTTTCACTATTTTCCCAAAAATTAGGGTTTTGGCGGGACCCCTGTGGGCCCCACGGTCGAAAATTTTATTTTTGTGTCAAATGAACCTAGACATATACTTAAGGTCACACAAAAATTTTCAGAATTTTATTAGGCTTAATTCGTGCTTAAATTTGCAAAATAACCACTTTTAGCCTACTTTTCATATTTACACCCCAAAACTTACCTTTGCCTACCCCAACCCTTACTATAAAAGGGCAAACCTGAGCCATTTCCATTTTTGGGAATAGGCTAAGGAAGGAGGTCTGGCCTAATCCCCACTTAGGCCCGAATTAGAAGCCGATTAAGGTAAGCTTGCTCTAATTAAGCACTAATCCATGGCTTTTCTCTTAATTTCTTCTAAATCTACCATTTTCCCCTTGATTCAATTCGTTTTTGACCATCAAAAGCTACTGATTTGTGTTTTACTGCAAACCCTAACTTTCAAAATTTGATTTTTACTACCAACAAGCCCTAGATATAAGATTTAATTAGGGATTTCTTAAGTAAATCGATTTCTATTGGTGTTTGATTCAAACTCATTGTGTTTTCAAGGATTTCAAGAAGGGTGACTCTTCAATCCGAGCTTAATCAAGTGCTGAGGTAATGGGTCTTCGAAATCTCTGTTTATCCATGGTAAAACTCTTCATTTTTGGCTTATTTCGAAATGGTTTGCTTGATTTAGTGTGTTAATGGTAAGATTAGAAAATGGAATTATTTAATCCCGATTTCTTAGGGTTTTGCATTATTATGGTTTGGTTTGATATTCTGGAAGTCAAGGAGGACTTTTGATGATGATTAGGGTGTTAGATGTGGATTTGAAGTGTTTTCTATGGTGTTTCGGTTTGGATTTGCGAAAGGAAGAAGATGACTGTTCTGCCGTGTTGGCGATCGATCGGCCTTGCAGGGCGATCGATCGGCTGAACTGAAAATTTCAAAATTTTGCGTGTAACCGATCGAACGGCCTGAAGGGCGATCGATCGGCTACACAGAAAATTGCATGTTGAGTGTATGATGCCTATTTTGATGATTCCACTTTGGCTTGCCAATTTTATACAAATGTGGAGTGTTTTAAGCTATGTTAGGCTACTGAAAATGCATACTATTGAGTTTATAGAGTTGAGACATATGCTTAGAGATGGTGGGATGACTTATGTTTTGTGGCATGATGTTGGAATCGTTATCTTGAAATTATGAACGGTTGGTTCCCTTTGGATAAGCATATATTTTCAGTAGGACTACAATCATTGTTGGACTGATTTGTCATGATAAATTGTGATTAATGGTGTGTGAACGTTGGTGATTGCCATGACTCAATGATGAAATGAGTGATGTTATAGGTGTTTAGCCTTTGTGGTTGAGTTTTGAATTTAACTATGATTTCAACGATTCTTCTACTATGATTTCCGCTGGAATTCATGTTTAGGTAGAAATTCACATGTGTGGTGTGGTAGTGAGTTGATTTTCAAGCATGTTAATATGCATTATGTGAAAGGCCTCTACTAGTTACACACACATGTGGGGGGTTAAATGATGATGTTGAAGCTTAATATCGTGATTATGAATGATGCATTAGGGGCTGGTGAGAGCACTTATCATGATTAGGATTCATGTATGCTTTGCCCACGCATGTACCATGCTGCACGCATCATGAAAATGGATTTCCAATTGAGGCTTCATCGTGATTAATCGAATTTGACCGATTGGATGCAATGTGATGAAATTGTGTGCCGGGTTTATCGGTCGTGGATTAATCGCAAGTTGATTGGTCCGAAAGGACATATTTTGATTTGAAGTTCCTGTGTGGAACGATTTGAAGTTCCTGTGTGGAACGAGTGCACTCCCCGGGTTGAGTCTTGTTTAATGGAATGATGTGGGGACGAGTTGTGTACTTGTCTTGCGGATACGTGAGAATATTTTTATGTGTGTCATCTAGACCCTGAGAATCCAGTGTGGTATGCCGTGTGCACCCCGCTACCACGTGTTCTAGGGTTCTCTGTGTGAGAACTCGGGCTCTTCCCTCCGCAGGAGATGTCACTGGGCGAACACCCCTGCTCTAGATTCTCTGTGAGAATGGGACATCCTTGGCCAGGATCGTCCAGGGCGAGCAGTATTAGGGATTGACAACCCCGATCTTTCTTGAATTCTTGTGTAGAATTTTGTACCATGACACGCCTTCGTGGCCTTGTCTATGCTCCCGTACGTGTGACATTAATGTGTGATTACTCCTTGATGGAGGTTGATTGTGATGATGCTATGCATGTGGATTATGTATGTTAGAGATACATCCATGCATGCTGATTTTGATGTTATGCATGTGGATTAGGTATGTTAGAGATACATCCATGCATGCTGATTTTGATGTTATGCATGTGGAATATGTATGTTAGAGATACATCCATGCATGTTGATTTTGATGTTATGCATGTGGAATATGTATGTTAGAGATACATCCATGCGGGATTGGTTATGATGTGAATGCATGTGGGAATATGTATGCTAGAGATACATCCATGCAGGTTGAATTATGCATTTTTATGCAGTGTTAAGTGATATGAATGTGTGATCAGAAAGTGATGCACCATGTAAATCTTTGATCTGAAACGATCTCATTTCTAAGCTATCGTATTTTCTACGTTGACAGTGATATTAAAACCATTGCTGAGTGTTAAAACTCACCCCTCTTTTGTGTTTTGATTTGGGGCTGCGTGGTGCGACACGCAGACGGACAGGATTGCCTTTTTGAGGAAAGGTCAGAGGTAGCTTGGGTGTGATGATGGAGATCGTTGCGTGACTTTCCTTCATTTTGTTTCATGTTTTATGTTAGAACCTATGTGTAGGGTTCTTTGTTGTGGATTTATGTCACATGTTACAGTTATGTTTGCTTATGACTTATTTTGAGCCGGTGAGGGCTTTACTTAAAACTAAGCTTGTGGGTTTGAGATTGTTGTTTACTTTGTTTTAAGCAACACCTTTTTTCCCCCTTTTATTTACTCTTGCTCAAAGGATTGTGCGCACTCCGTGTTGCTGTTAATCGCCCGTGGTTAGGGATTAAGTCTTCCGCTAGAATCGTTTCTCAATTTCACTTCGTCGCCCCCGCGCGCTTGACCGGCCCTTGGACCGGGTTCGGCTCGGGTCGGGCATCGCCGGGGCGTGACAATGTGAGTAAAATGTTTTGACCGTAAGATAGATGTCAGAGGCTGTATGAGTATGTAAGTATTTGTGTATGGTGAGTTATGTGTGACTTGGGCGGGTAAGTGAAGTCTGTTGCCCCGACGAACTAGGGTTTCGATCGGGCTCAGCTTCAGTTTGATCAGTCGAGAAGGACTGTAAGTTAGTTTGGCATAATTGTACCGCATAATATACTTAATTCAAACTTGAATCATGAGAACGTTAATAATAGCGTTGTGAGTTTGAGACCTGAGGGTTTGACGGATTAAGTTCCGTGTTTGTGCTAGCCGATAATGAATCGGCTGGGCATTTCTTGTGTCTTGCCATGGTGGTTATTCCTGCGGGATGTTGTCTGTGTGATATATTGTGCACCAGACGTCTAATGCTCTGTTGAGAGAGATGTATGCTTTGACTTGGTCTGTGTGCTATATTAAGCCCAAACGTTTGATGTTTTGTTGAGAGCACTGTAAGTTTCCGCCCCTCGCGGGTTCTGTATGTTTCTGCCTATAGATGGCACTGTATGTTCTGCCTAAGAGTGGCATTATAAGATTTCTGCCCAAGAGTGGCACTGGCACTATAAGACCCATTATGGTGGGCAATTCTATGGCACAATAAGACCCATTATAGTGGAAAATTCTATGGCACTATAAGACCCATTATGGTGGGCAATTCTATGGCACTATAAGACCCCTTATGTGTGGGCAATTGTATGACCCCTTGTGTGGGTGTATGTTTGCGCGCTCAGGTAAGTAGTATCATGGATCTACTCTTACCTGTTTGATCCTGTGCCCCATGAGCATAGGTGTACCTTACCTTCGGAAAAGTCCATGGCGTCTAGTCACTCCCCAGAGGTTAAGGTGATGCCCCAGTGGCATTCTTTTCCTTTTCGACGCTGGAGCTTATTAGTTGTAATGAGCTTCAGTGGTCGATAGTATGTATACGACTGTATGACTGAGTATGTGAGTTTTTGAGTAAGCGTATGATTATGAGTATGTGCACGACTGTAAGATTGAGGATGAGTACGACTGTAAGAGTGTGAGTTTGAGCACGACTGTAAGAGTTTGAATATGAGTTAGACAGTAAGTGTAAGACTGTACGAGTAAGGTTGTACAAGTACGTGTAAGCTGTTTGAGTATGCCCTTGATTGTACGAGTAAGTTTGTAAGACCCTAATTAAGGGTGTTTGCATAAGTTTGATATGATGGTGTGTTATGCGTGCTTATATGCTTATGTGCATAATTATGTTATACGTTGTTTGCCTCATGTTGAGTTGCATGACGCATGATTTATGAACTTATTGAGTTCACCGTTTGGGATTTCCCCTACTGGGTATTTTCCTACTAAGTATGAAAATACTCACCCTACTTCTTTTAGCCCCATTGTTCAGGAGGCTTTTGCAGGTTGTGTTGGAGAGCTCCTGGAGTTGGATGCTCATCTTTGCGGTGGATTGTTTCCCCCTCAACTCAAGTATATTTGGTGCCACGATCTGATGTATTGGGTGAGATGAGATGTAAGTGTATGTATTCTGGACTTTTAAATTTGGATCAGATTAGACTATTTATGGGACTTGTACTCGGGGACGTCTGGGAGTTATTTGTATTTAAAAATCCATGATCATGGTAATTTAGTTGTGCGTGTGTTTTCGAGTAGCGCCTGAGGATATTTGATTTGGCAGTATGATGTTTAACCGTATGATGTTTTAAATTATAAACTATTTATATGGGTTTTGATTTTGTCATGTTGACTCCGATTTATCGTATATAAAAAAAAAATCTATGAGTTTTAAGAAAAAAGGATGAAAAATCTCGGGCGTTACAAATAGCAAGCATGTTATTTATCAAACACTCTAATCTGACCTTTTTTTTTTCTAATAAGTTGGTTACTCTAAGCCAGTTGATGTAACTATTATCTTAGGATTTCTAACAGTCACTAAAAGGGAGGAGAATGTCCGCAAATCAGGCACAAGCAAGTTAGGGCCCATCTATTTCCCAAAGTTAAAGTTGTCCACGACCTTGGAGATATAGAATGTAATGACCTTTAAGAAGACAAAGGTTGATGATGAGTTGAGGTTGACTTTACTCTACGTGCTTGCGGTCTTCCTATTGCCAAGGGCAAGGGGGCTATTGAGAACAAGTTATGGGTAATGATTGATAACCCTAAATTGATAGCTTTTAACCTTGTACCTTGGGCAGAGTTAGTGTATAATCAATTGAGGAGTAGCGTTAGGAACGCAACTGACATCCTCTACAAAAAATGATTCAACATATTTGGTTGTTTGCAGTTTTACAAGTATATGTTTAACGAAATACGTGTCTCATACTAAATATTGTGATGGTGAATCCATGCATTGCAATGTATATTACAGTTATTTATGTGTATTGTGATGGAAATTAGGATGTATATTGCAATGATTTATGTGTATGTTGTGATGGATATTGCGATGAATATTGTGATAGTTTATATGTATGTTGCAATGTATATTGTGATGGATATTGTAGCATATGTTTCAAATGCAACATACAAAATATTACAATGGTCATTGCAATACCCATCACAATATACTATCCAATTAGATAATTGCTATAGAATGTAGGAGTGGTTTTGTGGACTAACCAACAATTGTACTTTTCTATGATATTATTACTTCAGCATTGTGCCATCCATAGTAGGGTTGAAGAGCTTTTTTGATGAGTTGCCTCAAATATGATAGTGGTTTGTTTTGTCCCTGCCAACTGTAGGGGAGGGTGAATGTAGAAGCAAGAGATTTGAGAGGTGGAGATTCTTGACGCAGAGGCCATCACTATTAGGGCTACAAGAAACATGGTCTAGCCCAAAGCCCGGTCCGACCTAGCTCAAAATTGTGTACTTTTGGGCTATAGAATTTAGTGAATAAATCGGATCGGGCTTAAAGTTTTAGAGTTTATGAAATTTTGGGCCGGGCTCTGGCCTAGGCCAATTTTTTTGAAAGCCAACCCCGTTTCGGCTTGTTAATTTTGAGCCCATCGTCATTTTAATCGTGTAGTCTGCATTCGACTTTCGCATGTCTCTTACTGCATCTCCATTCACCGTCACTCTGAATTCTCCCACTTTCTATTTCGCCAATTGATGTCCTAATCTCCATTCTCTTGCTTCTTCCCCCACTTTCCATTTCGGCTACTCTGGACCTCTGGTTCTCTTTGTGGAATCGACAGAAGACCTCCACTTTCTATTTTACCTACTCTCCAATCTCCATTTTAGCTGCTCTGGACCTTTGGTTCTCTTCATGGGACCGAAAGAAAACTTCTACTTCCCATTTTGCCTACTCTCCAATCTCCATTTTGGCTGCTCTAGACCTTTAGTTCTCTTTGTGGGACCGACGGAAGACTTCCACTTTCCATTTTGCCTACTCTCCAATCTCCATTTTGGCTGCTTTAGACCTCTGGTTCTCTTCATGGGACCGATAGAAGACCTCCACTTTCCATTTTGCCAGCTGATTCCTCTCCATTTTGGCTGCTCTGGACCTCTCGTTCTCTTCATGGGACCGACAAAAGACCTCTACTTTCCATTTCTCCAGTGCTCTGGTCTCTTCTCAAATTTGTTTCTTTTAGTTCTATCATCTCATTTATTTTGTTATTTAATTATTCTATCATCAAATTTATTTTGTTACTGAATTTGTTCTCTTTGCCTCTATTAGTTCGTATCTTTGTTCTATTAATTTATCTATTGGTTCTTGTATTTGCTTGTTATCTAATTTGTTATGTTAATTAGTTCTACCATGTAATTTGTTTTGTACTGAATTTGTTCTCTTTGTCTATATTAGTTTGCATCTTTAATATGTTAATTTATCTATTGGTTCCTGTATTTATTTTGTTATCTAATTTGTTCTATTATTTAATTTGTTTTATCACCTAATTTGTTCTATACCGAATTTGTTCTCTTTGCCTTTGTTAGTTCATATATTTGTTCTGTTAATTTCTCTATTGGTTCTTGTATTTGTTTTGTTATCTGATTTGTTTTGTTATTTAATTCGTTCTATCAGCTAATTTGTTTTGTTCCGAATTTGTTCTCTTTGCCTCTGTTAGTTCGTATCCTTGTTCTGTTAATTTATCTATTCTTGTATTTGTTTGGTTATCTAATTTGTTCTCTTATTTAATTCATTCTATCATGTATAAACAAAAATTATATCACATCTATTTTGGCCCGAAAGCCCATGGCCCGGCTCGAACCCGTATAAATTTTGGTCTGGGCTGAAATTTTGGACTTAGTTATGGGCTTTGTGCCAAGTTTTGAATTTTTTTTTTGGGCCGGGCTTGGGCTTGCCCCAGCCTATCAGGGCCCAACCCATTTGCAACCCTAATCACCGAAGCTGTTAAGACTGCCTTCACAATCTAGGAACAAATAGAGGCTGAGTACATCAAGGCTAAATAAGAGGATGATGTTGCATCCCAATCTCCACTTAAACAACCTTTGGCTAATAAACAATGCACAAGGACATCCCACAAGGGGGATGCCTCCTATGCCCACTCTCACTTTGAAGATGAAAATATAAGGAGTAGGCCTACTGATAGGATCAGGCCATATTATCATGAGGAACTCCTAAAGACCATGTGTTAGAATTTTCAACATATGTATAATATCAACATGAAACTGAGGGAGGATAACAACTCTCACATACAAGATCTAAAGAGAAATTGCATCTCTCAATCAAAGGTGCATAGTGATAGAGAAAAAAATGGGAATTACACACTTAAGTGAAACAGTCATGTCTTCATGGCCAGCTCTTGTCCCTACCTAAGAAAATGAGATATTATCTCTAAACATGTCCAAGATGAGAGTTAAGACAAATGTTAAAGTGTCATTGAGGAGGAGAAGGCTATTTAAAAACTTGGATTAACATGAAACTGAGGGAGGATAACAACTCTCACATACAAGATCTAAAGAGAAATTGCATCTCTCAATCAAATGTGCATAGTGATAGAGAAAAAAGTGGGAATTACACACTTAAGTGAAACAGTCATGCCTTCATGGCTAGCTCTTATCCCTACCAAAGAAAATGAGATATTATCTCTAAAATGTCCAAGATTAGAGTTAAGACAAATGTTGGAGTGTCATTGAGGAGGAGAAGACTATTTACAAACTTGGATGAGAGTGTCTCGTCACGCCAAGAGCATGTTGTAGCATCGCCCCATGAGCATGACCCAAAATCACCCCCAAGAACATGTGTCAAAGCACATAGAAAAGACAAACATCATCTTCAGGAGAATGAGATACACTCTCATCCTTTGGACTCTTGACCAGCTGATCATGGAAATTGAGGCCAAAGAAGATGTCCAACCAAGATGTGTCTTACTTGCCACCATAGCTACCACAATCAATTCAAATGTCTTTAATACAAATCTTGCCAGTAGTTTATGCCTCATTCCATGACTATTAATCATCCTCATTCTATTTGATTCCACATTACCCTAACCAGAGGTACATAAACTAATGGATATGCTCGGCATTCAATACATGTATTAATTATGATAATTTTATTGTAATGTATGATTTGATTCTAATTGTGATGTTCATCATGATAAAAACCATCTGTCATCCAAATCCCCTTGGATTCCACTTATGTCACTCCTACAATAGTTGATGTGAGTGACTTTGTTCAACTAATGGTAAGTCATTGCAATTCCATAAATGTGTTGTTGCGATTCCACAAATGGGTTGTTGCCTATATATTATTATTGTGATAATGAATGTCAAGATTGTGAAGCCTAAAAGTTATGTTTGTGTGACTATACATTATTATTGTGATGCCTTGACAATCATATTGTAATTTAACTATATTATTGTGATGGTAACTTCAGAATATTGCAATGCATATACACTATTGTTGTGATGCTTTAACATTATGTTTACGAAGGATTTATAGAATTGTTGTGATGGTAAATCTTCATGTTGCAATGCATGTACACTATTGTTTTGATGCCTTGCAGTATGTTTACGATGACTTAATAGAATTGTTGCAATGGTAAATCTTCATGTTGTAATGCATATACCCTAATATTGCTATGCTTAATAGTGTGGTTGTGATGGCTATGTATTATTATTGTGATGTCTTGACAATCATATTTTGATTTGTTATTCTATTAGGGGGACATGAGTGATGAGGAGGATGGTGCTCCACTTACACACTCTTATGCAAAAGAAGTAATCCATAGACCCATCTACATGTCTTCATTTTGGGGTCCATATGCTATCAGGAAAAATAAAACTGAAGGAAACCTAGAGGAGTTCTTCCTTGATGCTAAAGATGAGAAATTAGTGGACAAGTTGTGGATAATACTATTTTAAGAATAGAGGAAATACCCTAGCTCATTGGATAACTTCATTGTGGAGACATATATATCTATGTTGAATAAGCATGTCTTGGATATGTAAAGGGAGGATGATGACATGCAAAGGGTTGACATTTTTTATCCTCACTTTATAGTGACTTTGAACAATTCAGACACTTGAAGACATGCTTAATGCATGTGTGCTAGATTGGAATTGGGATGAACACTTACCCTTAATCAAATTCGATTACAACAATAGTTACCACTCCAATATTGGGATGACACCTTATGAAGCCCTCTATGTATGCCCTTGTAGGTCACCCACGTGCTGGAGTGAGGTTGGATAGCGAGCCGTAATATCTTCTAATTGGCTTCAATAGTGCAAGGCTAAAGTAAAAGTTATTAAAGAAAATTTGCCCTAATTATGCTTTGGAAAAACCTAGAAAACATTGGGAGGAAGAAGGTGGATGATGGCGAGGCTCCGAGCACTGGATCGACAGCAAACCGACAAGTAAGGTAGGATCGCTGTCTTAGTCCTTGAGTCAAGAGAGTATTGTCGAATTTGTTTATTAATAGTTGGCTAATGAAAATATTGTTCCCATTATTTGAAATTAAGAGGGTAGAAGTAGAGGAGGATGGCAAGCGTCGTCTGGCTAGTCACTATTAGTCGGCATCCGGCATCTACCAATGGTTGTTGGTCGCCACCTTTTGCTACTTTTCACTGTAGCCGAGCTTCTATGGGCCTAAGTCGGAGATGAGTGGCGCTATAGTGGTACTCCTCTTCTCTACATCCGTTGAGCAAACTCAGAGAAAATGGGAGGCACTGGTGCAGGTGGCCTGCCTTTTCGTCTCTCTCTTCCCCATTTCTGGAGAGGATTGGCCATCATGGATGCCAGAGTTCGTCGGTGAGTTTCATCGAAGTTTATGTTCACAACAAAACAGTGGATTGGGATTTGGCATAAGGGCTGACCGTGCAGGCCGCTAGAGAGGGGTTCGTCGCATCATAGCCCTTTGCCCTCCCTTGGCCCTCTTTAGGCAATATAAACCCACCACTGGCTGGCCTTGGTGCCGCCGTGTGGGGCTCTATTTTTTAATCTCTTTACTTGGGAAGAAACAAAGGATTAGTGGCGATTCAAATCGGGAGTCGGCGCTGCCGGATGGCTGTCAGGGACACCTCAATAGGAGGTCCCCTCCCTAGTTTCTGTTTGGGTTGGCTAGGTACACCACCAGTTCACCATGGATTTGTTGTCATATGTTGTGTTTTGTTTTTGCTCTGTTTTGCTTCTATGATTCCTCACCAGTGGGTCACACGGGCCATCAAATGGTCACTGAGCATACCTCCGTCTCTACCCATGGGCCGTGTTGGCACCAATAGAGCCCCTGCAACCGTTTGACCATGGGCTGTCATGCAGGGGCGAGGGCACTCTGCCCTTCCTCCAATGGAGCTTTCACTGGAGGAAGAAGCAGGTTGGGCTGTGGCCGACCTGGCCCGCAGCTGGGTCTAGCTGTGCTAGCTTGAAACTAGGCCACTGGGTTGGGCCAAGTGGGCCGGTGTTAGGGCCCAACACTTGAGTTTATATTAAAAAATAGAAACAAAATTGTTCTATTTTTTAAAACAAAAATGAACAATTTAGTACATGTGGTTGTAGTCAGGTATATGACCAATCCTACGTAGTACATATATGTGTAGCATGGTATATACATATTGTATTTAAAATTAAGTTCAAATTTCACTATTCTTTCAACTTGAGCTCTACCCAAAGATACATTATGCTCTTTAATGACTGTTTTTTTAAGCCTAAACCCTAATAATGATGTTTGTTGGGTTATTTATGAGTTGTTTAAGCTTTATCGAATTGTCTTATGCACATAATTGCATCTTGTAAATCAATATATTAAGATTAATTGATAAGGGTAAAGGGTTTTGGATTGGGGGTTTTACATTTATTCAAGATAAATACTAAATTACCCTTAGAGGGGGATGAAAACCAGTTCATGAATTGAGTAGGGGTCATGACGTGACAACTGACTTGATTGATGAACCAATGGTGGTTTTAGGCCCTTAACGTAGTCTGATTAGACTAATGAGGTTAGGGTTAATTTATGAGTCTTAACTCTATTAATGATCTATTGATTTGGTCGTGAAGTTATACCTCCCCGTTGGAAGAAGCTATGCATGGGTTGGGCTTACTACCGATTTATTCAGAATCACTTAGTGCACATGCAGTCAGAGTTGCTGACATCTTTCTTAGTTAGCATCTCTCACCACTTTTGTTTAGGTGTAGCTGTGGGCCATGCCCTTCCCCTCCGGTCTGGTCTTTAGGGGCTAGGTTGGGAGATGACACCTCCTGGTGGATTCTAGAGTTTCATTATGGATGTCTCCTTTGCGGGTTGTCTATGGTGAGTCATCTCATTTGTTACTTTAGGTTGACATTTAATTTGTCTATCTAGTTATGAGATGAGATGAGTTATTGGTTTCCCTAAAGGGGAAACTGATGGGAAATTATAATAAGATTGTTCTGGATAAATGACTCAAGTGAAAACCTAAATATACTTGCATAAAATGTAATGACATTTTATATTCTTGTTAATATGTTATCCTACTGGCTATTTGTATATTCAGGACCTGATTTTGTAGGTTCTTCTGGTGAGGACTAGCTGGATTGGGCTTTTATATTGAGGATGACTTATCTCCAGTAGGATTTAGTGTCACGCTCGAGGTTTTTCCTTACATTTAATTAAAAACTTTGCTAATATTTTATTTCAAAATACGAATATAAATCAAATAAACCAACAAAATTCAAAATCATATGAAAATAATTTTCGTAAATTAATTCATCATACGACAAAACTAAAATTCTTAGGCGTGACCCGAAACAAAAAACATAGAAGTAAAAGTCGCCATGGCCATGGTCTTTAAAAACAAATACATCCCAGGCCTTTCTGAATACAAGTTCTTCAACAGTATGTGTTCTAATTCATATATAGATACACAAGTCCAAAAAATAATACATTTCTCTTACCTTAATCTATACATGAGATCGTGGCACTAAAATCTTCATAGCCTCACTACAATTTCGTTGCACTCCATGTCAAGGAAGGATAGTCCACCGTAGGAAAAAGTCCAAACCAAGAAGCTATAGAACAACCTGCAAAAGCCTCTGAACGAAGGGTCTAAAAAGATAGTGTGAGTATTTTCATACACAGTAGGAAAATACCCAGTAGGGAAAAATAAGTCAATGAACTCCATAAGTTCATATATAGATGCTTCCATACAATCACACATGAAGCAAACAGAATAAGAAACATAAATATGGTCAAGCATACAAATCATCGTACAAACTGAACTTACACTTACTCATATATCATGCTCTTACACTTACACTCTGAATCAGTCTTATCAGCTTACTCGTACAAACGTACGCTTACACTTACAACATATACATACTCGTATAACCTTATTCGTATGAACTCACTTGTACAACCTTACTCGTACAATTTTACTCTTACACATAAACATACTCTTACATCTTCCTTAGAAGCTTACAATTACACTTACACTTACCATCTGAATCAAAGTCTCACCAACTTACTCGTACAATCTTACTCATACTCATAAACTTACTCTTACTGTCTTCCAAAGAAGCTCACACTTACTCTAAATCTTACACGTACAACTTACTCAGAATCTGAAATATACATCTTACTCTAACTATCATATACATACTACCGATAACTGAAGCTCATTACAATTAATAAGTTCTAGCGTCGGAAAGGAAGAGAATGCTACTGGGGCATCACCTTAACCTTCGGGGAGCAACTAAACACCATAGATTTTTCTGTAGGCAAGACACACCTATGCTCATGGGGTATAGGATCATACAGGTAAGAGCAAATCCATGACCTACCCGAGCGTGCAAATGCCCACTCTCTAGGGCCATATAGTGCCAACTAAGGGCGGAAAACATACAGTGCCACTCTTGGGCAGGAATCTTACAGTGTCAATCTTGGGTATAACATATAGTGCCATCTTTATGCAGAAAACATACAGAGCCCACGAAGGGTAGAAACTTCATCAAATGTCTGGGCTGAAATACAACACCAAGACTAAATCCCACAGGAAAACACCATGGCTAGACCAGGAAGAACGCTCAGTCGATTACTTATCAACTGGCACAAAACAGAACTTAATCCATCGAAACCCTCAGTCTCAACCTCACAACATTATCAAATTAGAGTTACTTACCATTTAAGTTTATATTAGGTAACTTATGCACGTACAATTATGCTTGAAACGACTTCTGTCTTACATTCTTCAACCAACAAGGCTAGAAATACGCCCGTCCAGAAGTTCCAATCCACAAAGGTAGAATTCTTTACTTAACTCATCCCCCACCCTTACACTTACAACCGTATCGATCTCTTCATAGTCTTACTTGTTGAACTCGAATTCTATACTCACACTCTTACCATCAAATACTTACAGTCTTACATCTTACACTATTCGTCTAAAAACCAAATTGTCCTTCTCGAACTTCTCGAGTGAAACCCTTAGACCTAAGTCCTGTCATCAAACCCTTACTAATTCCTTACACATTAATCTTTCGTTACAATTCATATTACATACATTATGCATGTATAATTATGTTGTCCACTGTCAATAATTCACAAATTTCCCCTGACGTTAAGAACCTTAAATCTTCCACATCCTTACATTGCTCACGTCTTCTGCTCATTGCTCCAACATGACACCCGACTCAATCCAAACTAATTCATCAATCTCATCAAATCCAACCTTCACTTGTCAATCTTACATCTTTCCTCGCCTGACATACAATCATAGTTTTCACGTCATAGCCCACGAAGTACCCCTTCACCAAACTTACAATCAAACACTTCTACTCGTGCTCATCAATCACATACCACCAGTCCATAACAAAGATCACACTCTCTACTCATATACATACGATTCGTAGCAACTTACTATGTGCCCTTAGTCTTTATAATCAACATAGTCATGCAAAACATTAAATTATGAACTCCTAGCATGCTACTATACAATCAAAGCAACTATCTACGACGGCCCCTTGCTGTTATTGGGTCAAGCTAACATCCGTAACTATCTGCGGCAGAGTAGTTGATCAGAGAATTGAAGAGACCCGATTTAATCAAGGTGACAGTGCACCGAGTTACGGTGGTAGACACGCATCGTTGAGCTACGAATGGCCATACATGGCCGAGGGTTAAATCTGGAAGAAGATGGCACCTAGCAGTCATCAGATTGTGGCAAGTCAAATGGATGTCAATGTGATGACGTTTTACAGTGGAGTGGACCCACCAGAGAAAATGGCATACCTTTCTCTCTCACTGGTTGATTGGTTGAGCAAAATGGGACCAATTGGGGTAAGGGAGGCCAGACCTCGGTGCCTTGTCGTTTATGATCCGATGTGGCATATCGAAGGTGAATTGGTGATTTGCGGACGATAGCAGAAACATAAGGTAGAAGTCCACAATGGAATTTCTATTTGGGATGAAATTGGGCAGAGGGGTCAGTAAGGAGGCTGGGGCAACGGCCATGCCCTCACCAAGTCGGGGGAGGGCCAAAGGCCATTCGGTGGCGGCCGGCCACTAGTGGCACGGTCCGTGACCGCAACATATAGACAAAAATAGAACAAAAAAATGGGGAAAACTTATGTCCGAACCGGAAAATAGGAGGGGTCACGGTCTGGAGGAGGTGGCAGTCCAGCCACGGGGTGGTGGCCTTGTCATCACTGGGCTGGAAGAGAGCTAGAGACCTGGCGGCTGGCAACCAGCGGTACAGCCGCAGGTTGTAACTAACAAAAAATTGAAAAAATAGAGTCATAAAAGTTTTTACCTCATGACAGCGAAGCGTGGGTAGGGAGGCTGGGACGGTGGTGGCTGGAGGTCGCTCTGGCCGGGGAGAAATTGTGGCAGTGGGTTGGTAGCCATGCAACAGGCAGCGGTGGTGAATTGGAGCGAAAGTCAAGATTTGGTATCTTTGTTGTGCTGAAACAGAAAAGAGGAAATGAGGCGGTGGCGGCTGGCAGGACCAGGCTAGGGAGGCAGCGACGGTGTCGCCAGGCCATGGTTGGCCATGCGGAAGCCTACGGCTATGGCACTTCCCGCCTCACAAAGGGAAGGGTGTTGCCCTTCCACTATTCCGCCAACGGGTCGGGTGCACCGCACCTGATCCATTCTTTTTATATTTTTATTTATTTATTTTTCAGTTTCTATTCTCCTTCGCGTTGCGCCCTTTTTCTCTCCCATTTTCGCGCCGAAAATTTTTTGTGTTGCATCGAGGCCCATAACCTGACTATACACCACTCTCGACACTTATGGTCACGAATATTACAAATACGGATATGGCGAAGCATCAAATTTCTTTATCGAATATACTACCAGAAATTGCGGAACATTGCAGAAAATAGCAAAAATATGCAAAAAAATTACAAAAAAATCGGGGATGTTACATATAGTTTCATTGTTTCAATACATTTTACATGATTATAATAATGGCGCGAGAGCCAACTCTAATTAGTTGCTTATTTTTAGACAGATGTAAGAGTTGCACTTAGATGGATGATTTGCTGATTAATTAATTTTTGGATACTCATATGCTTGATATGATTTGTTATCCATATTTATGAACCCCAATGATCATGACCTTGATATTTAGTTGATTGATTTGATTTGATTTAAAGAAAATAAAATTCTCATACATTATTGCATGACCTTTAGAATTTGTGACACCCGTCACTAGTGAACCCCATCTCTTTTGTGTTTGACCACCCCAACCCCCTAAAAGACTACCCTTTTTAGGGTTTGGTCATGATAGTAAGTGTATATGTTCGACAGCTGATCCCACCCGCGAGTGGTTGGATCCTGCTCCCATCGGCCTGAGTCACATTGGGATGCACCGACAACCTATCCTCCCCTGTGGCTACCCTTTTGCTGCATGCCTTATGGTCACACATGCAATTTAGGTCAAAGGCACCACCTTTGTGGTGTTTGATGTTTGACTAGCACCACCACTAGTCAATATGAACTCTAAAGCCCGTCTGTATCTCTCCTATGTCCATGAGTATGCAGCCAAGCCCTCAGCCCTTTTGTGAGGCTTTGACAATGTAAAATCGTTGTTGCTGGGTGGGTCTGCAACTGATTTTAACATCTTGTGGGCAACAAAGTATTTTTAGCCATTGCCTGACCTCCAATTAGCCACCCCCCATTATGTGGTTGTATTTGCCATTTCTGGTGGCACAATCTTGTGTCCGGCCACCCTAGTGCACAAACTCATTTTCTTTGAGAAAAATTAATCCCGCCTTGCTGAGATTAATTCTGTCATCTCTGAAAATCCTCAGGACAACAGCTCTCTTAGTGTGATGCCTTTGGCTACTGACTCCACTATCAATGCTACCACCGTCAATTGTTTACCATCGAACTCGCGTAGATTATGAGGTAGAGGACCTTGAACTTGTAATTTCATGATAGCATGCTTAGATTATGTAGCAGCATGTTAGGAGTTTGTAACTTAATGCTTTGCATAATAAATGTTGATTAAATAAGCATGTTTTATGTATGTGAACCATGCATGTGCTAGTGAAGACTAAGAGTATGATAGTAAGTATTGATGAATTATATGCATGTGATTAGAGCGCATGATAAATCTTTATGTGGTCAATGGGCATGAGTATGTGCATTTGATTGTAATTTTGTTGAGCGGGTGTTTCATAGACTAATGAGAAAATTGCAGTAGTATGTTGGGTGTCAAAAAAATGTGAGAGTGACAGGCGAAGGTCATACTTGATGAGAGTAAAGGATTGGTTTGGATTGAATCGGCTGGTATGTTGGAGAAACGAGTAGGAGACTTAGGGGATTCAGGAATTAAGTGTAACGCTCAAGATTTTTCACACATTTTCCTTAAAATTCACGAAATTTTTTTGCAATATAATGTCTGTAAATCGGAGGAAAAATGACGAAATCAAAACCTGATAAAACAGTTTATAATTCAAAACAGTAAACATACATTTTTCATCTAAATGTTTTCACCATACGGTCAAACATCGTACGGCCAAAGCAAATATCATCAGGCGCTACTCGAAAACACACGTACGAATAAATTGCTATGATCATAGACTTTAAATACAAATCCCTCCCAGGCATCCCTGAGTGTAAGTCCCATAACAGTCCACAGACTCATCCAAATGAAAGTCCAGAATAAACATCAAGATGTCTCGTCTCACCCAATACAGGAGATCGTGGCACAAATAAACTTGCAATGAGTGAAGCATATACCTGAGTCAACGGGAATCAATCCACCGCTGAAACCAGCGTCCATCTCCAGGAGCTCTCCACACAACCTGCAAAACCTCCCGTACAACGGGGCTAAAAAGTAGGGTGGTGAGTATTTTCATACTCAGTAGGAAAATACTGAGTAGGGGAAATCTCAAACGGTGAACTCAAAAGTTCCTAAATGCATACATCATGCAACTCAAACATGAAGCAGGTAGGCATATCAATATCATGCTCAAACTCATACAAACATACCAAATGCACCATCGTGCCAAAGACATACCAAAGGCACCAACGTGCCAAAATCATACCAAAAGCACCAATGTGCCAAAGTCATACTATCCAATCAACTTACACAAACACCCTTATCTAGGGTCATACAAACTTACTCGTACCACTGTACGCATACTCATTCAACATATGCATACTTGTACGACCTTACTCGTACAATCATATGCTCACACATACAGCTTACACGAAATCACACTTACTATCTTACTCAGAAACATATTCTCACAATCGTACCCATACTCTTACAGTCGTGCTCATACTCATACGCTTACAGTCCTGCTCATACACACTCTTACAGTCCTGCTCATACACATTCTTACAGTCTTGCTCATACACATACAGTCATACTCATACACATAATCGTACACATATCAATGACCACTGAAGCTTATTACAACTAATAGGCTCCAGCGTCGAAAAGGAAAAGAATGCCACTGGGGCAACACCTTAACCTCCGGGGAGTGACTAGACGCCATGGACTTTTCCGAAGGTAAGGCATACCAATGCTCATAGGGCACTGGATCAAACAGGTAAGAGTAGATCCATGATACTACTTACCTGAGCGCGCAAACATAAACACCCACACATAAGGGGTCATACAGTTGCCCACCATAATGGGTCTTATAGTGCCATAGAATCACCCACCATAATGGGTCTTATAATGCCAGAGAATTGCCCACCATAATGGGTCTTATAGTGCCATAGAATTGCCCATCATAATGGGTCTTATAGTGCCATTGCCACTCTTGGGCAGAAAACATACAGTGCCACTTGGGCAGAAACGTACAGTGCCACTCTTAGGCAGAAACGTACAACGCTCTCAGTAGAGCATCAGACGTCTGGTGCCCTATACAGCACACAAACAACATCCTGCAGGATAAACACCATGACAAGACATGAGAAATGCTCGACCGATTCATTAGCGGCTAGCTCAAACACGGAACTTAATCCGTCGAACCCTCAGGTCTCAAACTCACAATGCTGCCATTAGCTGTGCTTATAATTCAAGTTTGAATTAAGTATATTATGCGGTACAATTATGCCACACAAACTCACAGTCCTCGACTGGTCAAACCGAAGCTGAACCCGATCCGAAACCCAAGTTCGTCAGGGCAACAGACTTCACTTACCCGTCACATCATGGACAAAACTCACCGTACAATAAACCCTTACAGTCTTACATACTTCGCCATCCATCTTATGGCCAAATCAGCTTACACTGACATCCTCAAATAACGCTCCTCAGAGCCAACCTAGTTGTCGCCCTCTTACTTATATCTCACTTATTATACTTACTTTTCACTTCATAATCTATACGTTATGCTTGTACAATTATGAACACTCTTACTGTCTGACAAACGCCCAACATACAATCCAACCCAAACTGATCCATTCTAATCCTTGCCCGTCATACTCTTATCCTCTGTCATACACTTACACAACCGTATCCAAATTCAGACAAAGTCTCTACCACCTCTTACTGTCCATCGCCCATACCTCTGCCCACATACACTTACGCATAACCATATCATAAGCAGTAGTTATCATATATACATATGTCTCACACATACGTATAACATATACATACGGTCATACATACGTAACTACAAACATGCACGCTAGCCATCACTAGCACATGCATACATACGTCAAACATACACGCTAGCCATCACTAGCACATGCATACATACGTCAAACATACACGCTAGCCATCACTAGCACATACATACATACTTCAAACATACACGCTAGCCATCACTAGAACATACATACACATACTTCAAACATGCACGCTAGCCATCACTAGCACATGCATAATCCATACGTAGCATACTGACATATTTGCTAGCCATCGCTAGCGCATACATAATCCACATCCATAAAACGTGCATACATCTCATGCATATCAATCATACCATACAATCATGCTTACACGCACATCATGCAATTGGATCGTTACTTAACATCAAAGCATGGAATCATACAATCCTAGCATGCTGCTACTCAGTCAAAGCATGCTTCATAAATTTACGAGTTCATAGCTCCCCTACCTCATAATCATGACGTTCGATGGTGAGCACACGACGGTGGCGGCGTCGGTGGCGGAGTTGGCAGTCAAAACCGTTGCTTGGCTGAGAGAGCTGTTGTCCTGAGGATTTTAGGATGCACCAGAACTAATCACGGCCAAACAGGGTGTCAGAAATCAATGCGGTAAAACCTGCGATCCACGGCGGCACACTAGGGCGGCCGGGAGAAATATCATGCCAACATAAGTGGCGGTGCGACCATAGGTCGAGGGTGTACACTCTAAAGATCAACCAGTGGCTAAAACGTGCTCAGCCGGCCACAAGACGTCAAAATCGGTCGTGGACAGCACCCAACAGTGACGATTTCAGATCAACAAAGGCCCACATATGGGCGGAGAGCGTGGGGCAACGCTCGAGAACAAAGGATAGGTGGAGGACAGCTTTGCGTTAACTCCAATCGGTGGCCAAGCCAATCGATGGTCAGGCGGCACGAATGTGGCGCCTAAACCCAGAAGTACACGTGTGGCCACATGCACACGCGACCCAAAGGGGCGGGGGAGAGGGCTGAATGAAGACAACCCAAGGCCCACAAAAGCCAACAGGGCTAAGGCCCTAACGGTGGCCAATCTAAGCGGCGACATCGCCGATCACCACCCACAACCAATACCCAGGGTGCGGGTGGCTGTGCATCTCGCACGACAGAGAGCAGGGGAAGGGTTCAGGGTCGAGCAAAGGCCACGAGGCTGTCACTAGCCAAGGCCTGTGCAGGTGAACTCATCCACCTTCGGTCACGGTAAGTCATACAAATTCTTGCTTGAGGCTATTCGGTACCGACGGCGTAAAATGGGCAAGAGGGGTCAACGGGCAAATATGCCGGTGAGCGGAACCAATTGTGGCTACGGGCCACAAGGAAGGCACCGGTCAGAGGCAAACAAATAGTGCAAGGTGGGACCGTCTCTAGTCATTACTAGACTGAGGCGGAAACCTCGGTGGCCATTCGGCCACTATCAGCCAATGCCGATGGCATCAAAAGCCAAACCGAGAGGGGTTGACCGGGGAAAACCCATAAGGGCGGAGCGGCCATGGGGACGGAGGCTGAATCGGTCCAGGTGGGTGGGGCCGTTCCTGGGCCATCGCTAGGCTGGGGTGGAGCCCACGGTGGTCAAGTCACCCTCACCCGCCAACGATGGCGGCGACAACCCACCGGAAAATCGTACGATAAATGTACTGGCCGGAGAAAAGAGGGAGGGCGGAGGTGGAACCGGGCATGGAGGTGTGGTCCACTGCCTTCGCCGAAGCAAGGCGAGGTTGGGGGAAGGCCGAATCAGCCACGAATCACCGCCGGCGGCCACCGTTTTCCCAAAATAGTGCGTCGGCGGAACAGTGCAGAGAGGGGAAATGGAATGGGGCGGCGGTGCAGAGGCCCACCGGGCTGGGAGAGATGGCCTCCTACCATTGCCGACCCAGGGCGGAGCCGTGGCCGGCCGGTTGGGCCATGCTGGCCCGTGGCGGCGGCGGAACGGCACGATATAGAGGGGGCAGAAAACAGAGGCAGATGGGGAAAACAGAGCGGGACGGCGGAGCTAAGGCCGTCAGGGGCCAGGAGGAGTGTCCTCCCGCCGTCGCCGGCCCATGGCAGAACCATGGGTGGCCGGCCGGCCCTCACCGGCTCACGGCGGCGGCAGTGTAAAAAAAAGACAGTGGGGTGAGTCTAACCGGGGGAGGAGGCGGCACGGCTGTGGGCGGCCGGGGCAGTGGCCTCTTGGTGTCACACCGCCGGGGCGGAGCTTGTGTCGGCGTCCTGCGGCCTGCCGGCGGGACGGCGGGGGCCGGGCACAGGGAACAGATGGGAAGGGGGGGCGGCGCACTGTTCATCGTCCAGGAGGTTCTGGATCGAGCGATCCCGATCCACATTTTTCCTTTTTATTTTTTTTCTTTTTTTCTTTTCCAAATGTATCCCTAACGCGCGTTAACTCACTGGTTACGCATCGAACCTCCAAAATTCGCTCCATAAGAGAGCAGCGAGGCCCGCGGCCTGCGACTAGGCCCCACACCTGACTCTACGGGTATAAATATAGGAAAAATACACAAATACATATACGCTAAAACGTCACATTTTCCTGCCGAAAATGACTAGAAAAATAGCAAGAAAATCCCAAAAAATCATAGAAAAACCAGGGACCTTACATTAAGAAGGCTCAAGGTTTAGAGCATCTACTGGGGAACTGTGTTAGTAAGAGTTGACAACATAATTGTACACGTGATATGAATTGTAACAAAAAAATAATGAGTAAGAAATTAGTAACGGTTTGATGATTGGATTTAGAAATGAGGGGTGTCATTCAAATAGTTTGAATAAGATGATTTGGTTTCAAGGTGGATGGTGTGGGAGGTAAGGTTGTAAGTAGATGATGGTAAGAGTATAATTGTTTGGAGTTTGACAATTAATGCTATGCAAAGATCTGTAAGACTATAAGGGTAAGGGTGAGCTATGAGTATGGAATGGATGAGTTAAGTGAAGTATGTTGCTCTTGAGAATTAGAGCGCTTTAGAACAGGTGTGGTCCAGTTTGGTTGGTTAAAGAATGTAAAACTGAAGTAGTTCTACGCACAATTATACATACATAAGTTACATAATATAAACTTGAATTATAAGTAACTCTAATTTGATAATGTTGTGAGTTGAGACTGAGGACTTCGATGGATTAAGTTTCATGTTTGAGCCAGTCGATAAGTAATCGGCTAAGCATCCTTCCATGTCTACCCATAGTGTTATCTTGCGGAATTTGGTCTTGGTGCTGTATTTCGGCCTAGACGTCTGATACTCTGTTGAGAGCAATACATGATCTATTAGTCTTGCCTTGGCATTGTATTTAAGCCCAAATATTTGATGCTCTATTGAGAGCGATATAAGTTTCTGCACTTTGTGGGCATTGTATGTCTTTCGGCCTATAGATGACACTATATATTCTGCCAAATGGCACTATAAGATTCTTGTGCAAGAGTGGTATTATGAAAATTTTGCCCTTAGTTGGCACTATATGGCCTTAAAAATTGGGCATTTGTGCACCCAGGTAAGTAGTATCATGGATGTACTCTCACCTGTTTGATCATGTGCCTTATGAGCATAGGTATATCTTGCATTTAAAAAAATCTATAGCATGTAGTTACTCCCCGAAGGTTAAGGTGACGCCCAAGTAGCATTCCTTTCCTTTTCAACACTGAAGCTTATTAATAGTAATGATCTTCAGTTGTTGATAGTAAGTATTCGACAGAGAAAGTAAGTTGTATGTATCAGACTCTTAGTAAACTGTATGCGTAAGATTGTGAGTAAGTATAAGTGTGAGCTTCTAAGGAAGATAGTAAGAGTAAGCTTTTGAGTAAGAATAAGACTGTACGAGTAAAGTCGTATGAGTATCTATAAGTTATATGAGTAAGCATACAATTGTACAAGTAAGTTGGTAAAACTTTGATTCAGAGTGTAAGTGTAAAGAGTATGCTGTAAGAGTAAGTGTAAGAGTAAGTATAGTCTAGTTAGTGCAATAGATTGTGTGTGAGATACTCTATTTATGTGGTATGCATTTATTACTTCAAACAAAGTTTCTTGACCGCATCTATTTATTGACTTAATGAAGTTCATTGATTTGTTTCCCCCATTGGGTATGATAATACTCATTTTTTCTATTTTTAGCCCCTTGGTCCATAGGCTTTTGTAGGTTTGACCGAGAGTTTTTTGGGTTGCACTTTGTTCTCTATGGTGGATCGCTTTCTTTGGCCTAGTTGTGCTATGGACTCGTACTGAGAGATGATATTATTTTTGTGTCACGATCTCATGTATTGAGTAAGGTGAGAGTTTTTTGTGTATTTTTTTTAGACTTGTGTATATATATATATAATTTATAACTTAGACTGTTGAAGAACTTATACTCAAAGATACTTGTGATGTATTTATTTTTAAAGATCATGGCTATGACATATTTCACTTTTATGTGTTCATTTTAGGTCATGCATGAGAACGTTAGTTTTGTTGTACAATGGACTAATTTATAAAAATTGTTATCACATGTTTTGAATTTTGTTGTTTCTTTTAATTTACATCCGTATTTTGAAACAAAATTTTAGTAAAAATTTAAAGTAAATGCAAGAAAAAACTTTGGGTGTGACACTATAATATTGGAAGATAATTTATCTTGCTGGGCAAGAAAGTGTGTCTACAACCTTTTCATAAGATATATTCATATTATTGTTGCAAAAAAAAAATCTTTTTATTTAAAACAAGAGTAAGTATGTTATCATTAATGCTACTTCCTTCCTCTTATATTGAAGGTCCATATTTGAGGAAACTAATTTATCAACCGTTTTACTCCATCTACAAATCTTTATTTACTCTTTCCACAAATTAGTAAAAGCAATACACATGAAATCTAGACCATAGGACTATGAAAGTATTTAAAATTAAAATTTATTACTGAAGTAATGATTAGTTTAAGAATTGGATTGTGAATAATCCTATCCTAATCATAATACTATCTAAATTAAATTGAGTGACAATAGATTTTTTCTAAACTTCTAATATTGTCTTCACAATTTTTTCACAATACTCTTTAATACTCATACAAGTTTGAATTGATATGTGATGTAAGGGTATTTTAATGAAATTATTTACCACATGTCAACATAATATGTACAATCCATTTTTTTTATTTTATGTTATTTTTAACTTTAAAATGTCATATTTTGCACTTTCAAATTTGAAATTGTGCATTTTACGTATCATTAGAAAATTCCCAATGACCTCAATCTAACGAGATCCTACATGAGTATATTTTCTCAAATGTTTTTTAGGTCCCACAAGACAACATGTTTCACAACAATAAACTTGCATATTTTTATTTATATTACACATGGAATTCATATATTTTTGATGTTATTTGAAAACTCCCAACAAACTCTATCAAATGAGACTATTAGCAAACTGCACTTGAATATGAATGATCTGCTCCAAGGTCTTGTCTTTCAACACTATTGTCTTCGCTAACGTCAACGTAGGACTTAATTTTAAACACATAAGAATTAGACTTGCATTTGTCTATTACATGTATAAGTTAGTATAATGTTTACATTTATATATACATATGATTTATAGTTATTGAAAATATGTACTATCTATCTTTAATTAATAGCTCTATTTAGCAAAAAAATTATTCTACACTAATAACTTCATTTTGTTGAATTTAAGTGGTTAAGTACTTAAAAAAATATCATAAGTTTTTTTTTTCTCTTACATATTTATTTTTTTAAATATAACTATCAATATAGGATAAATATAGTATTATACATATAACATACTTAAGAAAGGGAAACATTTATACTTTAAATTAAATATATTTTATTTTTTTCTTATCTACTATATATTGGGACGTATAATATGTGTGTTGTTAGTAATCCTGCTTTAAAAGACTTAGGCTCTGTTTGGATTGAGAGAAAGTAGAAGAAAGGAAAAGATTCTATTTAAAATCCTTCTATTTTCTTCGTTTGGTAAAACGTAAAAAGAGAAAGTAATATAGAAAGCGGAGGAAAAGGGGTGAAAAAGGAAGCCCAAAATTTTCCACCCCTATACCGGTGGATTTTGGAAGAAAATCCTCGGGCTGAAGCTTCGTGTTTATTTTTGGACGTCTTCGTTCATGCTTATTTTTGGACATCTTCGTTCTGGGGAGCACATGTCTTCGTTCTATGGTGCACAAGCAACACCATCTTCTTCCTTCCTCTACTCCAGTAGCTGCTTCCCCATCTCTCTCTCCTCCTGCTTTGCCACCGGCGGTCAAAATATTGGTTTTACCATAAGTCCTTACTTTTTTTTTTAATCTCTGTTCATCCTTTGTTTCTCTGTTCTCCATAGTAAAGCTTGTGCTTTTGATATCTCTGCATGTTGCAGGTTGATTTGAATGTTTTGTGGATCTTGCTTGGCTGTTGATATCTTTGTGATTTGAATATTTTGTGGACCATGGTAGCTGAATCGTATTTTCTGAAATTCCAATATGCCTTCAGAAAATTTTTCATTTCCCGTTGTAAAGATTGTGCATTGTGTTGAAAGATTGATGCCGTAAATTCCCGGTTGAAGCCGAAGCGCTGATTTTTTATGCGTTATTGTTTGGTTTTTTTTTCTTTTTCAATTGTTGTATTTTGACATTGGAGGTCTCACTGATAGTTTGTCTCTACTAATACTTTGAGTAAAGCTATTGAGTAGAAAGTTAAATAATCAAATGTTGAAAGGATAAATGAATAGTGGGTCATGAAAATTGCAAAATTGAGGATGAATATCGTAAGAAGTGAAACTTTTCGCACTTATGATTACACTCTTATCATCTAGGAATATTTTTCAGAAACATTAGTATATATACCTTGTTCAGGCATAAATTCACATCCTTCATTCTTATGGCTAAGTCGTTGCTGTCCCTTGCTGTAGTTATTATTAGACTCTCCATTTTTTTATTACAGTGATTTATTTAGAGCTAATTTTAGAATTAACTTTGAAAGTATGATTTTTTATGTATAATGCATTAGAGAGATAGGACTTTCTTTATTACCTTATGCATTTAATGCTTGATTGCAGGGATGTTTAAAGGTCCTACCATGTAATAGATAAATGGTGTTAGTTTTGAACAGCTAGAACTACCATTCAATCTACCATGTAATAGATATAGTAGTTTATTACTCATTTATTTATAAATTTTATGTTTTAGATTTTTTAATTTAGCTATGTTTATCAAGGTTAATTGGGTTAACTTTAAACCATGTATAGATCAGATTGGATCGACAAAAAGACAACTGAAAACATTCATACCTGTCTCATCTGTTGCCACCTCTAGCTAATATTGAATCTTAGCACTATCTCTAATATATTGACTATTAAGTAGTTTTAACATATTAAATTTTAATGTTGTATTTCTCATACCATGTACAAGAACTTATAATCTGCCGTGTAATGATTTTACGTTGTTTAGTAATTAGTCTTCATTTTTTTATGTTTAGTAATTTCAATGTTACAAGTGCATGCTAATTACAAAATGCGACATCCTTAAGGAGGAAAGTGACATTTGGTGGGCCCACGCCCCTAACTAGTACTATGAAATTCCCGGGCCCAATGGGCTTTTTGGGAATATTTGACGGCAAAGATCGGCCCACGCCATCCGATGACGTCATCGCTCACACCCGACAGCTGCTTATCTCCCCAGTCTGGATTTACTAACGCCACCTACCTATTACGTTACTTCAGCTCTCCGAAACTTCTAATTGACCAATCACCAAATGCCACGTGTTTCGCGCGACCGGCGCCAGACAGTCACCCCGCCTGCGGTATTCAGATCCGTGCCTACGTAGGCCGCTCGGTGGCCCGACACGCGCCCGCGGTACACGTACGGGCTGTTACCGGTGAATCCATCTGAGGAAACCGACGAAGCCGGTTGCTGCTCCCACCCCTTCCCACCACCTCTTGCCCCTTCCCCAGCTCGCGATTCCCGCGAGGTATAAAAGGCGAGAGCGTCGCCGAGCCCGCGCTGGCTGTTCCGACGAGAGCCTGCGAGAATCTCTCCGCCGTTTTCGCCCCCGGCTTGGCCTCTCTAGGGTTCGTCTTCGCTCTCCCGTCCTGGTCATCTCATATGATTTTCGATTTTTTCTTGTCTAATCTGGGCGTGTTGCTTCCATTCTTAGTTCGATTGTCGTCTCAAGTCGAAGAAATTGTATGTTTTTTGTTTTTTTTCTTCAATTTTTGCGGTTGTGCTATTGCAAAGCTGGTGTGTGATTGTGATTTTGTGCTATGGAGGCCAAATTTTTGAATTTTTGAACTTAATCTGCACTGATTGTGCTGTGTGAGGAATGAAATCCGTTTTGTTTTTATGTTTATTGTAATTGGTTGTTGAGATCAGAGTTCTCGCTGCTCGAATGAGTAGAAAGGCTTGATTTTTGCTGCATCTGTAGATGAGAGAAGTTTTTTTTTGTGCGAATTAGGGTTTTGCTAGGGACATTGGTTTTTGCGGTTTTGTGGTTTGAAGGGGGAACGTGGTAATTTGCGTTCCGTACCGTGCAGGTTGTGTGTCACCTGCTAGATAGTTGTGTTTTTTTTCATTTGTCGTTATTTAATAGTAAAATGAAGTATGTATATCGTTTCCTTAATTGACAAGTTCTGAACAAATTTAATGAACAATTTTGATCCTTCTGAAAAGGTAATTATCGGAATCGGAAGCAGGTGGCATCGGATTGAGTTGTGGGATATTCGCTAGTTGGTTCCCTCTTGTCTTGCGGTTTGGAGACGAACTTCTGATGGCTGGTTTAGGTGTTTGTTTTCGCATTAACTAGGGATTTTCGAGGAGGTGTCTCTTGGACAGACTTTTTGGCTTAGTCTGAAATTTTACTGTTACGACCAGTCTTTCTGGACTGGCTCTGGAGAACTATCTGGATTCCAGCCACCAGCTAGCGGTGGCCACGGTGGCACCGTCTCGGGTGGCTGGTGGGCCGCCACAGTCTTCTTCAGCCTCTGCTATCTTCTTCAATGGAGAGGGACAAACCCAAGCACCATCGAGCTCCCATCAGTTGAGCTCATCTTTTGTTAACTCATCAGGTTCAATAGCCGCCAGTGGGCTGTCTGGTTTGGGTTCCAACTCCGGAGGGGACATGAGCCGTGCCTTGAACAGTGCGGCAAACTCTGGACCCAGTGTTGGAGCAAGCTCCTTAGTCACGGACGCAAATTCAGCACTTTCAGGAGGAGGACCTCACCTGCAGAGAAGTGCAAGTATAAATGCGGAGTCATACACAAGGCTACCTGCTTCACCCATGTCATTTTCCTCCAACAATATTAGTATTTCAGGCTCATCTGTCTTGGATACGTCATCAATGGTGCAACGGAGTCCAAACCAAGACCAAAACTCCCAACAAATTCTGCAGAGGCATCAGCAACAAGGGGCTTCAAGTGCCACTTCACAGATAACACTGCCAACTGGCCAAATTAATTCAAGCAACTTGCAAGTTCCAACTTCCTTGATTCAAGACCCAAGCAGCTTATTGCCAATGCAAAAGAAACCAAGGCTAGATATCAAGCAGGAGGATATTTTTCAGCAGCAGGTTATTCAACAGCTGTTGCAGAGGCAGGATTCTATTCCTTTACAATCACCTCATCCACAACTACAAGCTTTGTATCAGCAAAAATTTTTGCATCAAAGGCATCAGCAGCAGCAGCAGCAACAGCAGCAGCAATTGTTGCAGTCTTTGCCGCAAATACAGAGGGTCCAGTTACAACAGCAGCAACAACAACAACATTTGAGACTTCAACTGCAGCAGGCCGTCCAGCCACCATTTGCTACTAAGCGCCCTTATGATAGTGGCATTTGTGCTCGACGACTAATGCAATATTTATACCACCAGCGTCATCGTCCTCCTGTAAGCTTATAATATGTTGTGAATTTTTTTCTCACTAAATTACTTGCTTCTTCCTCTAATTGTTATCAGTCTAGATGTAAGTTCTTGCAGATTTATTGCTTAAACTGACAGCATGAATATTTTGATACAGGATAATAGTATACTTTATTGGAGGAAATTTGTGGCAGAGTATTTTGCTCCTCGTGCTAAGAAAAGATGGTGTTTATCAATGTATGACAATGTCGGGCATCATGCTCTTGGTGTTTTCCCACAGGCAGCCATGGTCAGTTTTGACTCATTCAATACTCTTTCTTTTGATTTTCATTATTTTTTGTTTTGATCTGATTAAATTCACCTGAATCCTGATATATGCACAAGATTTAAGTGATATATGATGTCATCAGTTGAATATGTGGATGAAGGACAGGAATCTTCAAAAGTTGAGGAGATTCTTATAATGTGTTTTTATGGTGGTAGATACTTTGAAAATGAAATGGCTGACAATCAGAATCTATTTTGTTTGTAATGTGCAGGATGCATGGCATTGCGAAATTTGTGGGTCTAAATCGGGAAGAGGATTTGGTTAGTGTTGTGAATTATCTACCAAATGTTTCTTTTTATTTACTGTCTGCTTTTATTTGTTTATAACAAGGTTGAATTGGCGCTTGATTTCTTAGGTGTTTGGACTTGTAAATACTCCATCCGTTTTGCTACTTATAATGTGAATTGATATGTATAAACAAAGTGAGTGGATTTTGATATTAGAAAGCAGGTTTTTGATACTACAGATCAAATTAATTTTGCCTCTTACCAATTTGTGAAAAATGTTTGGTCGTTCATTTTATAAACATGTAATAGCTATAACATAGCCGATGGCATTTCTAGAGATTACAGGATATGTTGATTTTATTACAATCTATTTCATTTAAAAAAACCTATACACGTTATCTTTAACTGCTGAAAAAGAAATCATGAGGTTGTGTCACTGTGAGACTGGAGAGCAGGGATTAAGGAACTTCCATGAAATTAAAGCTGGACAAAGATGATGGCCAGAAAGAAAAATGTATTTCTGCGATTTGAGCCCTGGTAATGTGCTTATAGATGCTGAAAATTTAGCGAACAAGAGACCAGGGGAAGTTGGATGACTAGTTAGGAAATAACTTCTGGAATGCCATTCTAGCGAATGGGTCATAAGCTGTGGTTGGCACTCTGGCGTTAGAGGATAAATTAATATTCAGCAGCAGGGAGGGGCTATGACTAGGAGCTTGTTGAGGTGTTGAGGAGGATAATTGTGATAGAAAATAATTCTCATAGTTGTTTCTTGCAACTGGGATTGTTAACGAGCTGAGCTTTTGTAACTAGTTGCCATTAGTCAGCCCTGCACAAATTAGAGCCTTAAGTCTGATGGAATTCATCTCTCTGAGATCTCAATGTAGCCAAGACCCAAGAGATCTTTTTCTTGATATTTAAGGCAAGTTTTTTAAAAAATGATTTTAATAGAGGATGATTCATAAGGTAATTTTTTTTTAAATTGTTAAAGAGGGAAATTGGAGAGACTCACAGCTGAGATAGTTTCCAATTTTCTCTTATGTGAACTTTAGTTAAAGAAAAAAAATTCAGATGAAAGTTTTCTCACAAAAAGTTTACTTATGGAAACTTTCTTGGTGGATTCCACTCAAATTGAAGGAAAGTTTTCTTATTGAAGGCTATCTTTTTTTAAAAACTTTCCTTGTATCACCAAATCTCGGATTTTTGGCGGGTCAAGATAGCCATTTTTGGCCTCACTTCCTTGAATGGAGCTTGAGCCTTGCCACCAGGCATAAATCTGGATAAAGCTGGCCTTATGTTTGAGTTGGCCTAGCTAGATTGACTGGAGTTGAATGATGTACTTGCACATACTTAGGTGCTTATGGCATTTCATACATGCATACATACTTACTTACATACATATATACATTCATACATACACACATACATATAGATTGACTGGAGTTGAATGATGAACTTGCGCATACGTAGGTGCTTATGGCATTTCATACATGCATACATACTTACATACATATATACATTCATACATACACACATACATCATTTATTTTGTGCTTATAAGGTTGAGTATATATCATATAAACATTGTAGAAATGAAGTTGTCCAACTAATCTTCTACGTTGATATAAATGGAACTAAGTGTGACCCAAGTAGCTTGGATCCAGCTTCATTCGAGTTCAGCCTGAACTTTACTTGGCTTGTTACAACCGCCACTTGGAAATTCTATAGTTGTTTGGAAAAAGGTAGAGCATTAGGAACATCTTTGCTAAGCTAAGACCGTACCTAATTGTTACTGCCAAGATGTTCTAATCCTCCTTAAAAAATCTATGCACCTATATTTGTGTATTTTTTGCCTTTATATTTAGAAATAGTAGCAGTTTTTAATATAAATATTTAGGACAATTGTATTTTCGGTTTCACCAGGTTGATGCTGTTAATTAACATTTTTAAAAAGCAATTTTGTCCTTTAAATTCTTTTCCTTAATGATTATAGTTGTCTGCTTCAAATAATCTAAATATTCTCATATTTTACTTGACATCCTTTGCCATTGTTGCTGGGCATGAGGGATAGCATTATTCTGGTTCCCAGAAGTCCAATATGATGGTCACTGACACATCCGATCAGGAAAAAAGTACTTAAACACTCTAATAGTCTGCCTTCTAGTTATATTCTCCAATGTTTTAGATTACCTAATTTTTTTTATGGGAAATTAGGGTTTGCCAACCTTGGTGAGATCTTGGAGCTAAATATTCAATGGGCTCCTCTCCTAAGAATAGGTTATAGAGTGAAAATGGAGGGTATCTTGGTCGAGAATTGAGATCCCCTCAAATTTTCTCTGATGTAAATCTTTTTTTTTTTTTTGAAAAATCTGATGAAAGTTTTCTTATGTAAACTTTCTCATGTGAAAACAAGTTTTCATTACCTTGAGCGAGATATTGATGACATTTCAGATTTTTGGCTGGTTGAGTTGGCTGCCAAGACTGAGATGACAATCCTTGATGGGAATGGTGCTGCGAGGCTTTGAATCAAGTCCATCGAGCTGTATTGAGCATCGGGCTCAATATAGAATATAAATGTTGATTTCTATGACAAAAGAAAAAGAAAGAAAAGTAATGCTACACATGCTCACGGCCCAGCCTGTGTCTGGTCATGTGGACGTAAAGCCCATGGATATGCTTGCTGGGTCATCGTACTAGTTCCACGTGCATGACTGTGAGTGTGTATAACATGTCTCAAAAAGAGAAATTGAATGATGCCTCTGTATGAGTTAGTGTCTTGACTGTGGTGACTAAAATATGATTGTGTATCAGTATATGCCCTATAGTTTTTGTTAGAAAACAATGTGACATACTGACTAGGAATTAGTGGCCAAAGGAAGACATTGAAGAATATGGGGCTAAAACTTCCATAGCTGTATGCTTCAACATCCTTGGAGCCATGCTGCCAGTATGAGTTGCTTGCTTACATAGGTCTCTGATGATTTCCTCTTCGGTGTACATTTAATGCTGAAGAGATGCCAATGAGGGCTATCAATCTTGATAGTGAAATTCAGTGGTCCTAATTCTCTCAAAGCATGTGGTTGGTGTCGATATACAGCCTATAATGTATTACTAAATTCTAATGCATATATTTGCACAGTCTTAGTAACTTTGTAGTTCCTTGTTTAGAACACTGTTTTTTTTGCGTTATTAGCGTATTGTCTGCACCAAATAGTATTATTTGTTTATGTATTTTCCTCAATGGGAATTGCCACTAAAATGGTGTAGTCTTTAGATTTTCCCTGACTGAGAGGACCGTCCCTCTTCTATCTGTCCACAGAAACGACTTATGATGTACTTCCCAGGCTCAGCAAAATTAAATTCGACAGTGGAGTAGTGGATGAGCTCTTGTTCCTTGGTATGCCTCAAGAGTTTAGGTTTTCTAATGGCGTGATGATGTTGGAGTATGGTAAGGCTGTTCAAGAGAGTGTTTATGAGCATCTGCGTGTTGTTCGGGAGGGTCAGCTTCGTATCATATTCACCCCTGATTTGAAGGTAAAATGGTTCATGTTTGTCTTGCAAGTGGGCTTACCTCTAGTCTTTATTAATATAAATATTATCTATGTGTTTTGCTTTGAAATTGTATCCCTTTTGACAGATATTATCATGGGAATTTTGTGCACGGCGCCATGAAGAACTTTTACCTCGCAGATTGGTTGCACCTCAGGTAGCCATTCTTTGTTTTCCTACTGGTTCAGGATTAATATTTGCCGCTATTTTCCTATAGATTTGTGATCATGTCTTTTCACTGGGGCTTAACTTCATGTAGTAGGTGTTTGTGTATTAGGGATGTGCAAATATGAAGCAGTTGGAACAATCTAAAAAGGGATATAAACCTGAAGGAGACTATATAAAAACATCAATTCTTTTTTAAGCATTAAGCAAATTGTAACATGTTAAAAAGCATAAAAAAATCTCTCTTAAGTAAAAGATATGATGGAAGATAAGCTACTTTATTGGTTAACACTGAGACATGAAATCTTGTAAAACGAGCTCCTTAATAAAGTCCATTATGCTATCTACGATATGTGGTTCACTGTTTTGTTTATTAAGTAATGCCATCTATAGAAGATTGAGTAAATTTTGGCATTTGAGTGCAGGACAGTGATGAATATATAAATTTCTCGAATGAGTTTTCATAGCACTTTATTGGATGTATGGTGGACTTAAATTTCGTGATTGTTTGTATTTTTCTCCTTCAAATTGAAAGCAATGTTTGTCAGACAATTAGCCATGGCCATCACTGTGACAGAGCGTGTTAATCAGTGTAATCTGTCAAGTTGCCGTGGTTGCCTGGGGGAGTAGGTGGATGTGAATGTGGTTTTTGATTAGTAAGTTGTTAGATTTCCTTTTTATTACTGAGCATTCAGTTATTTCTGCATTGCATTGGAAAATGCATGTGGGTGCTCTTGGGTTGGCATATGTTCTGCATGAATTCAGCGACCTTCACCTTGGGGACTTGCAAGGTTCTGACCACATTGCAGGTGATTTAGTGTCTGATTTCATCACTTGAATATCACCTTGATCTTTTTGTTTTTGATTAGGTATCACCTGGATCCTTACGATTGAAATCAAGCACAATTTTAAAACTTAAATTGTGTTGCAAGGCATACTAGATGAGGGAATTTGGTGTTACCCACTAGATTGACTTTTTTTTAATTCCTTGCCACCTATTGGTGAACTGAGAGTACTGTGTAAGTTTGTCGTTGTAAAAACACATTCAAATTAGCTGCATTGCAACACAACTTTCCCGCCTATCTCTCTTTCTCTGCCGATGCTGTTTCTATATATTTTTTCTCTCATTTTCTCTTTAATGAGGGTTTTTTTAATATGCTGTAAGGCTTTTCATGAACATCTGTCTGTTTATCCATCCTTGTCCACATCAAGTTTTTTAAAGAGCAGATATATTTTATGTTCTGGGCGGATGTGCATGGATTTAGTCCACTCTCGGAGTGAATGTGGCAGGGGGCTTGGGGCTGTTTGTGCCTGTGGATGAGCACACTTAGCACTATTAAATGCCAATTATCTAAGATCCAAATACCTGAACCCAAACCCCTAGCATCTCTCTCGTTCTCCCATCTTCAGTAATCTCTTTGAAGAACAGTTGTCTACTCCATTCACCTCATCTTCCTGGTCTCTCTCTCTCTCAGCGCTTGTGCCCAAAATGGTTCAAGTTTTATTTTTTTGGTTTCCAGGTATGGCTTCCTCTACCCTACTCTCTTCTTCTCTCCCCTTATTTGAACTTCATTTGTTTGTGGTTTCTCACCCTATGCCTTCTCCCTATACCCCTTTTTTTCTTTTGCTCCTTAAAAGGGATTGATTCGATTTTAGCTGTCAGGGAGATCATCATATTATATCAAAAGAAAGGTGAAAACCTAGTTAGGATATATCTGTGACAATTGCTTCTACCCGGCCTCGTAAACAAGTCTCATAATGTGCTTCCTTGCCCCCAGTCTCATTATCATCATCATCGTCCTCCTCCTTGTTGTCGTTGTTGCATGTACACAGCACAAGAAGAAACAAAGCCCTAAAGGACTGCTTGAACGATTGCAGTTGAGAAGGCAATTGGATCATGCTTTCTGTGAAGAAAATTTTGGCTCCAATGGTTGGATCACTATGGCGTTCCCTATCTGCTTTTAATTTACTAATTCCAACATTCCATGAACCAGAAAAACGAAATATCATCCTGTATGTAATTTCTTTCTGTTTTTGTTATTAGGGATGCTTGTATTTAATTTGATTTGAATTGGGAAGTTGTTTTTGCGACTGCAAATAAAACGGACTGATTTATGCTGGATCAAAGTTTTGTGAAAGTATTTTCTTTTGAGATGGAACAACTTTGGAATATGTCATCTCATTAGGAATTTTTTCTTCCATATAATGGGGAAATTATACTAATTTTTTGCAATGCTGGTTCTGTTAGCAGATTCAAATTTTAGTAGTATGGAATGTTTGCCAATCTTGGAATTTTAGCAATGGGAAAAATGGGGTAGGGTTATCTAATGAGAGAAAAAACAAATTATCCTGCTGATCAGTTGCCTATATGTATTGTCTATTTAGGTGTCATCTGTCCATGTTTGCAGCTATCCGTTTAGATGGAGACACACATCAATATCTGTGGCAGACACCTGTGAACATGGACAAAGGGTGTGGTCCATGGATGGATGAGGCCACTCCTTAGTCCACGTTTATGTTCGTCTGTTTATGGCCCTAACTGTAGTTGCTACTTAGCCAATATAGACCTGAAAATTTTGAAAATTAGTTTTCAGTTATTTGTGGACAAATTAATATGTTATCTTTCAAAGTAAGATTGTCAATTTAATTGGGTTCAGTGCTAGGGAATGCATATAATAGGATTTGATGCTCGGGAATGCTTTAGGTCTGCATGTTATTGAAAAGTCAAAACCTATATGACTAGTTTTAAAGTGGTTCACTGTGTATCTTATCTTTAAAATTATCATTAACGCTTTTGACTGTTTTAGTAACTTACATAATAAGAGTGAAAAATTTATTTAACGAAGTAGATTTTGTTCAAAGCATATCTTGAAATTTTGGAAGAAAGGCTGCAGTTATTTGCAGATACATGTTAAGGGTTTGAAACATATTATTTTGCAGGTGAACCAATTGGTGCAGGTTGCTCAAAAATATCAAAATGCTGTAAATGAAGGCGGATCTACAGGAGTTTCTATGCAGGATTTGCAAACAAATTGCAACATGTGAGTCATCCACATTTATACCAGAGATACATAGCTCATTTTGTTCGGTAATAAAGTGATAGGATATACATATATAATTATAAGCTTCTGTCATGAGCTTTTTGTTCAGGGACTGGTTCAGATGTTATTAAGAATGACACTTGACCGTGTTTTTTGGATGTTAATGGGTAAATTTCTATTTTTTGGTAGTACTAATTTTTGTTCTCTAGTTCCTAAGCATTGCTTACAAAAGCGTTGGCACAAAATAGGCTAGAGTGGCGGCATAAGATCTATGCTGCTGCCATCAGATAGTTGGGAAAAGACGCTTCTTGATTATGAGTTCTTAATCTTTTGCAGGATGATATTTTTTTAACTCTTCGAAAGGAAAGGGCCATGCAAGCTTAATTTGCCTCTTTATGTTTACTTGAAAATTTCATGTTCTTATATCTTCATGGTCAGCTGGTTCTTATCTGTGAGGATGTTGATACACCCTTTTACCATTGTCTAGGTTTGTAACAGCAGGACGTCAATTGGCAAAAAACCTGGACTTGCAGTCACTCAATGACTTGGGGTTCTCAAAAAGATATGTCAGATGCTTGCAGGTATGTGGGACTGGTGGACTTGTTTACATGGTTAGTAGTAATCTCTTTTTTGAGGTAGTCAATGTATGTGGTGGTAAAAAGTGCAACCTGTATGGCCGACTGCTATCAAGGACCCAGGTGTTAGGACTTACCCTTGTTATTGCGTGCCTCCATGTCAACTTTGTTTCTACCTTGTGTATATTTGGAACCTGACTTTGGGGTTAAATGGATATCAGAAAGAAAAAGGATAAGAATGTATGCACAAACTATATGTGTACACACAAAAAATATTGCATAATTAAAGGTTGCTAATTTATTATGCGGTATATTTTATTTTTTGTAATTTAAAAAAATGAATAATAATATTCAACCAATATATGATTAAACAATTGTGATGGAAACAATTAATGTTGTATCACAAGCAAGAACAGATATTACATAATCAAATAGTTAGTTATTATATTTACTTCTTTCCAACTATTGATTTGTACTTGAGTTGATACAGATTCAGATGTTGGTTGAAGGCTTGTTCTTAATCTGCGTCAGTCGTCAATTGATGGCTAGTAACAATAAACAGTAATAAACGCATGAGAATGTCTGACGTTTGGAAACTGAATGCTGATATTTACTAGCAATAAGTGGTTATCCTGATCTCTCTGTGTAGCTGTGACTTTTACAGACACCATTAAATATTGTATATGCTAAGTGGTCAGGCAAATATTTATGGAGAACCACTTCAACAGAAATCTTGCTAAAATTAAGCCTTTACAACATGTTAAACTTGGTGGTCTTGTGGCTTGACAGTCTGATATCTAAAAGAACCATAGTTACATATCTGGCAAGACTTAGCCCCGTCATGTTGGGTTAAATGGAGTATGTTGTTGATCCTAATTGATGGTGATCCTATCAATAATCGTAGGATGGTTTAAAAAGAAGGAATTCCCTAGATTATAAGTTCCCAATACAAAATATCCGAATCTGATATTCATAATTGTGCTAACTCATTATTGTCTTTTTTTTCTGGACTTAATGTAAATGTTTAAATTGACATCCTGCCCCTGATGTTAAAATGAAAGGTACAATCAATTTGGTTTCAGTTGTAGTCTAATATTATCTGCTTGTAGTTTAGCAAAATGTTCTAACTGATGGGCAGCAGACCTAGGTAGTTTGGTGTTAAAATTTTCCCTGTTCTATGTGGCTTGCCTTGCGCCTTGCATTCTTGTACAGATCTAAGCTCATAAATCTCAATATAACAACGACAGGTTGCTTAAATTTTCTAATCATACATTAATAAAGGAATATTTAATGTGTCAAACAATTCATTCTGTGGAGCAACGACATCTCCAGTCAAGGAACAATGTGTTTTACTTGTTATGTGCCTTATAGTGTCAAAGTTGAGAAAAGTAGTTGTCTCTTATTGCATCTCTAGTCTCTAGATCCATGACTTTCTTGTGTGTACTATCATTTTTGTTGTTATTGTTGCTGCTGTTGAATTTTTTGCATCATAGATTATAGACATTGTTGATGTATTAAGCCTACCACAAAATAGAAACATGAATGTTGACCGTGGAAGTTCTTGAAGACTCATAACTAGTTATTCTAGCATTCTTGATGTAGATTTTTAAATATGATTGTCTAGTTTGATTAAATTTTTAGGTTCATGTCATGTTATATTTTGTTTGTCATGCTTATTTTCCATATAGGGCGATATGGCTGACTTTTCCAAGTGTTGTTTCCTATTACCGTATCTGTCTTTCCCGTGTACTTTAGCATTTATGAAGCTTTATCTTGAGATATAAGGTCTATTATAACTGTGTCTGTATTTGAAAGCATGATTTAGTTATTTGAGTACTTGATGACTCTCCCTGGAACTCTGGTTGGTCTTTAAATAGATGTAAGGAGGGCCAACAAAAAGTTCAGCATTAAGTGCAACCTTCGATTGTTTATTATAGTCCTTGGTAATTGAGCCTGTGTTTAGACTTTAGCGCTACTATTTCTTATTTTCTTTTCCCGCAGTTATTACTTTTCTTCCTCTTGTTATAAACATCATACTGGTTTGACAAAATCTAACGCAAGTCATGAAGAACCTTTTAGCTTCCTAAGTTTGTACTGTTCATAACTTAGTAACCAATTTACACCTCAGAATATTTTGAACAGCTTCAGTTGCTTCTAGGCAGATATTTACTACAATATTATAGTTAAAAAAGATTGTTATCTCTATAAGATTATAACTGGATCCTACCCTAAGAAACAATTGTGTGGGCTTGTGTCTTGTTTTGTTTTAAAGCACCAGATATGATGCTTATATGTTTATGACAAAAATTCTATTTGAAATGAAATCAGTGATTGGTAAAAACATTTGTAAACACAGAGATGCACTTAAGAAAGTAGTTGAAAAAAAAAATTGTCATCTGATACTCATTTATCATCTTACCTCGTCACTCTGATCTTTTGTTATTTCCTTCTTGGCAGATTGCAGAAGTTGTAAATAGTATGAAGGATTTGATAGATTTCAGCAAGGAGCACGATATGGGCCCTATTGGTGAGTGTCATCATGCTATAATTTGCACGTTATCTTTCACACAATGATTTAACTTATCTCTTGTATGTTGCAGAAAGCTTGAAAAACTATCCGCGGCACACTGCAGCTGCTAAAATGCAAATACAAAAAATGCAGGAAATGGGGCAGCAGTTGGTGAATGCCCAGGGTATGCCTGCTGATCAGAACACCCTGAATAAGATAATCGCAATGAATCCTGGCCATAGTAGTCACATCAATAATAATATGGGTGGTGGAACCCCAAATAATGCTGCCCAGACAGTTATCGCTATGAGCAAGTATCAGAATTTGTTGCGGCAAAATTCAATGAATTCAAGCTCAAGTGTTAGCCAGCCGGATGTCCCCCCTTTTACCAATTCGAACCAGCCACATGTGCTGCCATATCAGGGGCCTGTTCCATCACTTCCGGGGCCGACCTTACAAAATGCTTCCAGTAATAGCTTAGCAAATTCCCATCTGTCACAGAATGCAATCAAACATGGACAAGCATCCAGCCATATAAACTCAAGTTCACAACAGGATGTTATTCAGCAGCTTCTCCAAGATATGATGAATAATAATAGTGGAGTGATGCATCACCAGTCTCTCAGTGGGCAGAATCCGAGTGCCTTGTCTGCAGACGGTGTCTTTAATGGAACAGGAGGGAATGGGGTTTTCCCTACGAGGGCAGGTGCAAACATGGTAGGCTTTGGAAATAACTCACTTTCCATACCTAATAATCAAGTGGCTCCGCTTCCAAGCAGGACCACTAGCTTCAAGAGTTTGTCAAACAGCTCCCCTACAGTCAGTGGAAACTCTTATGGTATAAAGCAGGAAGTGCCTCAGAATCATCATCTGACGGAAATAGCTCCAAATATCCCTCGAGAATATTCTGAAAGGGGAATATTTGATGACGAGGCATTTGTTTGGAAGTCATGATAGTATCTGTTGGCTGCTGGATGCTACCTGCTGGAGGCATCTTCTAAATATTTATGTACATAAGTTGTGGCCCTATCCACCGGCTCTGTTTCCACACAAGCATTTGAAGTTGGCAATTTTTGGCCTTCGTCCTTTACTAACTGTAATTTGCCACGTCTTTGAACTCTGAACTAGTGTGAACAGTATGAACGTTCTTAACTTTTTTGTGGTCCATGCTTCGTAGTCAGCACTTCTTATTTATGACGGCTAGGTTCTGAATAAAATGTGGTTATCATGTGAGGACAGTTGAGGCTCTTCATTCATGATCTCGCTATAAATTTTACTATTGGACAGATTTCCAAGGGAAAGAGCAAAATGCCTGTTCTTTCACTCCAGCTAAATTCTCTAAATCAGAGAAACCTTACTGGACTGATGCCACACACCCGCCATCTGTTGTGCTGCCTCGCTTTAGCATTGTCAGAGCTCCGCTGTACTGCTGCTGGAGTTGCACCTGATTGATATGCTGTTCCAGATTGCTGCTGGAGCTCTGCCACTCTGCTGCTGAAGCTCATAATGAACTATTAATGTGGGACAAAGAGGCTAACGTTTTAGAAGGAACAAATAACATTACATTGTGGGGACGCAAAGGCTGAAAAGGGCCGTGGGTAGGGAGTAGATGGTTAGCAGCATCTGCTTGATCATAGGAGTGGGAAGATTTTAAGTAGCAGACAATTTTTTGTTTATATGAAACAGTAGAAGTTTACACTTTGATATATTGTTTTAACCTTTTGGTCTAAAGGCTGCCAAAATGCCCTCTGCGGCTAGGAAGCCCTGGTAGGCATGGTGGTGCCATGGCTGGTTGACTGACCAGGGCATGGCTGCCCAGCTGGCCGCGCACTGACCAAACCAGGCCAGCCTGGGGCCGGCCAGTTATGGCTGACTGGTTAGCCAACAGTGATCAGGAGGGTGATGGGGTGGGGAGAAGAGAGGGTAGAAGAAGAAGGATGCAGTGATGACGTTGGCGGCAACGACAAGATTTTTGAAGTGTAGCGGCGGGGGTTTCTAGAATGGTGGCAGCAACTATGGTGGAGACTGAGAGGGAGGAGGAAGAATAGAATGAGGGCCAGAGGGAGGGGTAGTTCTGCCCTTTGAGAAGCATTGGCAAACTTGTAAATATATGTTTTTCTGTAAAAAAAGTTGAAGCACCTTTGAGGAGCCACTGAATAAAAGCCAGGCCACTAGTTTTTTCAATATTTGACAGTAGTGAAGAGAGAAGATGACGATTATCTCCTGAATAAATTAGGAATTTAAGATCGTTTCTTTTGCCTGAACATCCCACACTTGTACCCAGTTCAAATGAGCTGCAAGGGCTGCTAGTCATGGCGAAGGGAAGGTCGAAGTGTCACAAATTTTGGGAAAATTGAAAAAAGCGGAAATTTTGCACGGCTGGTTGTGCTACGGCAAGTTGAGAAATTTACTTTGGCTGGAGGTGTCTCTAGGGTACACTTGCTCCGGTTGGGTGAGGTTGGTGCCTTTTGGGGTATTCTGGAGGTTGATTGGGAAATGATTATGCAACTAATTGTTCTGAATTTGTAGATTGTGGAGGGGTGGAGCCACAAATTATAAAAAAGTAAGGGTGTTAAAAAATGGAGTATTGTTGAGTTTTAGAGTGTTTAAACTTGAGCTTGAAACTTCAATTTCGAGTAAGAGTCGTGCTTGAATCATGTTCGAGTCGCGCCGAGTTGTTATATTTTGTGATCATTGTTTAATTTTGTAATTGGTGACCTAGTGGAATTTAGAGAAAAATCACTAAAATCAACATGATTAGTAAGTGGTTTAATATATTAGATTAGAAAATCACATGCAGTAGTCTTTATTGATTTTAATTTTTTAATTTAGATTATTAATACATAATGGAGGAAGTAAAGTTTTATAAAAAATGGTTCGAGATCTCATGAGACATTATATAATTTCTCTAACAAAAAACTTCATATAGTTGTACAAAATAAAAATAAAAATAATATATTAAATAGAAAGAGTTAAAACTTTGGAGATATAAAATTTATATATAATATGTAATATATGTATATGTATATTTGAAAAAATAATATATTTATTGTGAGTTTAAGTTTTTATCGAGCTTTGGGTTGAGCCGAGTTAAGCCGAACACATACATGTTTGAGTTTGACTGACCAACTTCGAGTTCGAGCTCAAATGCAAGTCGAGCTTTTAAGCTTACTTTAACACTCCTAATAAAAAGTAATAGTTTGTAATTGTCGAGAACTAATATTTTAGAAGCATCGTAAAATAGCTTTATTTTCAACTTCACTAAATACATCTTTTTCAACATATTTGCACTCTAAGCTTAAAGATAAATAATAATCAAATAAAAATACTAAATTAAGTTGTAAAAAGTTAGATTGGTGAGAACTATATGAATTTTCATTCATAATGCATATTCCTAAGAAAATAATTGAATAAAGACTTCTAACAATGAGAAAAGATAAGTCATAAATTTATAAATAAATGACCTTCCTTATTCAAGGTTACGAGAAGTCCACTATTAAATAAACTAGAGATTTTAAATTAATGTCCAACTTATTAAATAAGCCATATTAACTAGGCACCAAGCAATATGACAAGAAGAATGTGGCTTTTACAAATAAACCTTTATATAAGGCCTGACTACTTACTGTTATCATGATTAAAGGCATCATTGTCTGGAGTATGAAATCTTAGCATGTTACCACGTACTTCCAAAAATAATCCAAGAGAGGGGGCAATATTACAACTATAGCAATTTAAATATAAGATTTTTAAAAGGAAGGTGATATTCCTACTTCACTTTTTCTACACTAAAAACCTATTTTTATTTGATAGAGAAAGTGAGTTACATGACTTGAAGTGTTTTTTATGCTATGCACTGACAATGAGCCTAGCATAAACTGTGCATAAGAGCCGTTGATATTTAAGCTAGCGCATATTAGGGTCAGTGTTACTTACATTAATGTGCGCTAGCATATAGCCGTTGATCTCATGGATGAAAGGTTCCCATGCGTGCTTATGCTAGGTTGATTGTCAATGAGGAGCATGAAATCCGCTTCCCACATAGATTCACTTTTCCAGTCCAATCACTTGTTAGAGGTTAGAGTAGGCTTTTAGTATAGAATAAGTAGTTTCTTGTTTCAAAAGGCTGATGAGGGGCAATTGTCATTGTGTTGTCATTAAATGATATTCCCTTCGGCCTGTATTAATAGCTACATTTATCAAAGTAGTATTTTTTATTAAATAGTGAAACCTACATTTAAGAGAAGTGAAAATAAGCTTATGATACTCTTTTTTAATTGCTAAATTACTTTAATTGAGCAAAATAGAGCCATTAATATATAACAAACTTTTTTTGTCAAATGAAGCTATTAATATTATCCTGCCCCTTCCCCTCCCCTTCCCTCCCCTCCCCTCCCCTCCCAATCACAAGCTAGAATAGGCTTTTGGTGTAGAATAAGTAGTTTTTCCTTCCAAAAGGCTAAGGAGGGGCAATTGTCATTTTTTAGGGGATGTTGTCAATAAATGATATTCCCTGCGGCTATATTAATAGCTACATTTATAAAAATAATATTTTTATTAAATAGAAAAACTTATATTTAAGAGAAGAGAAAATAGGCTTATGATACTCATTTTTAAGTGTTGAACCACTTAAATTAAATAAAATGGAGCTATTAATATATAACAAACCCCAAATACTCTTTTACGGTAATTAATTAGGGTTGTGTGCTGATTTGTAGATTGTATACATTCACAGGGAAATGGTTTTGTGGAGTAGTAGCTCCAACTAATTAGGTTTATGACAAAGGTTGTATTATGATAGGTGGATGCAAGAATGATTATACTTAGTAGAAGTATATTGTGTACATATGTTCTTTCTTATAGCATATATAAAATTATGCATAAAATGAAGGAAAAATTGTTGTGGCAGTCTTGGGTGATCCTGGTTTAGGCATAGTGATGTTTGATATGACAAATGAATAACATTTTAGTATTAAACATACATCCTATGATGTAAATTGTTGAACTGGTTAATGGACCGAGTGAATGATTCTAATTCTAGACCTGCAGCAGTTATTAATCTTCCTAATAACGTGCAGTTAACACCAACTAAGTAGGTGTGGGAGGATTACATCCCATGAGTCAACTTGACGTATGTATACATGAAGTCAAGATCACTGATATAAAACACCGGGAAGTTTGCCCAAGGCTGACAAGCTTTTTTATTGGTCTCGCCAGAGAAGGCTGCTAATGAGTTGAGCCAACTTGTTGAGCTAAACAGGCTCGGCTCGGCTCGGCTCAACTCAAATTTGGCTCAGATTGAATAGAGCTTGACTTGAACTTGATTCGAACTCGAAAGTAAATAAGCTGATCTTGAATATAGGCCAGCTCGAATTGACTCGACTGGACTTGAAACCTGATCGGTTAGACTTGAGATTGACTTGAAGCTTGGCTCGAACTAGACTCGATTTGCTATATTTCACTTCTTATATATTAATATATTATACCTATATTATATAATTTTTTTAACTTTCACCTTTCATATACCCATAATATTGTATATTATTTTATACTTATATATATATATACACACACACACACATTAATATATAGTATGTAATATATTTTATATTATTGTATATAATATCAATATTATGTTATTAAATTTAAAATAAATATAAATCCTACTACTAAGAAAATTGAGAATGTAGGTATAAAAAACTATTTTATTCCTATTATACCCTTATTCATCTATATAATATATATTGTTAAATTTTTAAATACTACCTTTAATCATTCTAATCTTAATAAATATAAATATGTAATTTTACTTGCATATTCTTAATTTAGCTAATCATTTTGGTCTTTTTTGCTTATGTGCGTACGATTGTACTTTCTCTTAGTAACTACTAGATCACTAATTGATTCTTTCTCTCTCTCTCTCACACACATATGTGTATGTGTATATATATGCGTGCATATATATATGTATGTATGTATATATAAAGTTTTAATCATGAGTCACGACTACTATAAAATATAATTGAATAGAATCAACTATTGGCTCCTCCCTTATATTTATAAACCATAAAATAAATGGAGTCAACAGTAGGTCCAAAAGTTTTACTTGTGATTTGTAATGTGTTGAGTATCTTAACTTTGTAAAAACTCTTTTACACACTTGCATAGGCTCCAACTCTATAACATTGACTTCAATATAATGAGTAAATTATATAAAATAAATCATATAATTTTAAAGATTTTAAATTTATATCAATACTATATATACAAATAAAAATATTATAAACATCATATTTGTACTTGATACTTGCCAACAAGTGTGCAATAGTCACCTTGCCATTTTAGGGCGATTAGTCTTTGATAAAGCAACCACTAAATCCCTCTTATATTTTATATGAGCTTTTAGATATCGATTTGATGACTTGCAATACGCTAGACACATATGAACAATTTCCTATTAATACATATACATGAATGTCTATCAAAAAATTATATTTGTACATACATATAATATATTATTTTCTAATGATCTTCTGTTTCATATCAAATGACATGGATGATCAACGATGCACTAGCGCATGTATATTATTTTATATCTGTGGTAATCTATCGAGCAACCTACTTCCTATCCATCTGATAGTGCGCCAAGTACAAGTCTCTCTGCCTCTAGCTCCGCATATAATTTACCATCTCCCAGTAGAGTCAAGCCATCTATTGCTCTAAGACCAGTTCCTAGGGATCTAGATCAATCTTCCTCAAAGTGGCATAAGAACTACCTGGATTCTATTCATTTGATCTATCTACTTCGTTCGAACCAAGTAGGTAGGCTCCATCTTATTTTATTTCTCCACTGTCCCGAGTTGTACCCTACAGAACAAGGCCTTATCTTTCGGAGCTAGGCGAGGTTTGAGACCCTAGCCCTTCCATTTATTCTATTTGCATTTCAATTCCTCTGCTTTGGCAACCTCCATACAACTCTTCTTTTTTTGTCTAGCCACTAACCATCTAATGATGCTCTCAAATAGCCTTGTACGGTCAAATTTAAAGCTCTCTCGAGCTGAACGAAGACTATTTTCATCAAGGAAGGACGAAAGAGAATTAGAGTATTTTGACATGTGCTATAAAACGAATGTGGAACAAGATCTTAGTATTTATATTTTGCAGATGGAAAAGACCAATAAATAATAAGGAAACAATGGGAAATCTGTATCTTAGATAAACAGGTTTAGCAGGTTAGTTGGGTGATTACCCTATTCAATCTTTATATTAATAAGTTCCATTTTAACACTAACCTTAACCCTTATATTAATAAGATTGTGTCAGGTTGGGTTACATGGTTAGGCAAATGAGTTGGGTCAAGTATTATTGCTCTAATTGTTAGGTAGGGCTCAAGGCTGGGGTTGAATCACCCAGGTCAGAACAACTCAACAACAACCTCCATTTTGATCTCCGCACTAGAGATAGTGAAGTAAATGATATTTATACAACAAAAATTTTACATGAAATTTGTGTGAGGCCCACTTGTTAGTCTAGCCAAAACTTATGTGGGAGTTTTTATTGTGAATAATATCAGCCCTCATGAAGTCAAATCATTAGGAATAATTTAACATTATTTTAAAATGAAATAATTAAATATTAATTTTTAAGGTGACATGTAGTCTACAATTAACCGCCATTCAACAAGTCCACTTGCATACTCATAGCTTATATTAATATTAGCGCTATCAAGTGATAAGTATTGCCAGTTAATTAATCAAACAATGTTACGTATCATTTTGGTTTGTAAAAAGATGATGCATGTTAGTTTGGTAATTTGGTTTGGTTTGGTTGATATCACTGTTTTAAAAACTAAAGTAGCCTAGCCAGTTGAACCGGTTTTTTCCAGTTGAATTGGACTTATGGCCAGTTGAACAGACCTGACCTGGCCACCAATGTGGGTGGGTGGCCTAGCCAATTTTAGCAACACTGGATATTGTGAGTCATCATTTAATAACTCCAGCTTTTGAGGAAATTCAATTCTACCATGGCTTTAGAGGCTGAGGTCCTGGGTTTGATTCTTGGGTTTAGTTGATATTCGTTGTCGAGACGACTGGGTTCTAAGAAGGTAGACGAGAGAGTTCAAGTGGAGGGCCAAGAGGCAAGTTCATCGATGTAAGGATTAATTCATCTGTAAACCTTAACCTTTATTTTCTAATTAATGACCATCTTTTCTAATTAAGCATAAACCTCATCCCCTACATACACCCTCGGGAGCGTGCAGCTCCTGTAAATCAGCCTTGGGCAAGATTTTAAAATCCCAACTTGCCCCCTTATTTGGAGCAGTAGAAATTTTTTATACATGCATTTGCGTGCGTGCACACAATACACACACATATAAGAATGATACAGTGAGCCACTATATTCATGAGCTAGGAGAACCGCACAAATCTTGTCCACCCGATTCCATCTTAAGGTAGATTGGAATACTATAATGCTCTATTTTGGGCCCTTAAATAAGAATAAGGCTACCAGATTCATAGATCTTTCTTTCTCGAATGATGTTCACTCATTCATCCACCCCAGTTGAAGTATTTGAGACAAATGCATAGGTTTTGGTTTTGTTTTGTATATATGCTTCTGTAAAGCATCTATCATTCGTGAATAGTGGAGGTATTTCTCCTAAACTGTCCTCTAAGCCACTGGGGACAATAAACTAGATGTTTAAGTACATCCTCTTGTTTAATAAAAAAAAGGTACATCCCAATAAAAAGCACATCTCTTGTGTGGCTATCATGCTTGACATTGGGCAAGATCTCCTCTAGAATGTTTGTCTACCAAAGGCACCACCGCACATCCCAATACCAACCATTGAGGATGACTTTCATAAGTACATACAATCAGGCACTAACATATTCACTTCCAAGCAATGCACTTAACTCTTTAGTTTTTACATTATTTTTTTTATTGGAAAGAAAGTGTGCCTAGCACACCATTGAGCTTACAAGGGAATAATAGAGAAGGCTGCCTTGATGAACTCCAGGAAACATGAGGTCCACAGTTGGGGGGAAGGAAGGAAAAGACTTTGCTAGCCTTTCCAAACAGTGGGCAATGGAGTTCCCTTTCCTCCACATAAAAGAAAAGGAGACAAAATAAAAAGAAAGTGAGAGATGTGCGAGCCTCAGAAATCAGAATCCTAAACCTCGAATTGTCAGCCCCTCCCTCCAAGAAATTGGTAAGCGCGTTTGAGCAGTCCCCCTAAAAAATTAATTGCCTACAACCCAAATGGGCAACAACAGTGATTGCCCTGGTTAAGTTGGACCTCCTCAGCCAAAAGAACGCATTGCCCTTTGGCTACATCCGCAGGCAAGGATCGCACCCAGGTTGCTTCTTTCACAGAAACCCGCTCTGGATTTGTTGAGGTTTTCAAAAACCGCCCAGTCAAAGTTAAAGTAATTTTTTATAATCACCTGAATCTTTATTATTGTTTTACACGATCTCTCTTAGATCTCATCTCTTTCTCTTTGGGCTACCGAACCTTTTTGAATTACGATCCAACCAAATTGTCCATAATTGGATGAAATGGCATGGGAAACTGGTCTTCGAATAACCCTCCAAAATGAAGTTGATAATCTCTGTAGGATGAAAAACTTGGCTAAAATTGATGTTCTGCAACTAGTCTTGTTGTTTCTAGACCTCTCTGTGTTGAGGACAAAACCGGAGAGCATGAATGATGGATTAAGAGGAGCTCCCACAGTATGGGCTTCTGCCCCCTCCCAATAGGCACTTTCACCTCATATTAGAGCTAGTGGGGAGGATGTTTTTGCAAACCCTCCCAGCAAAGTGATGAACCTTTGGGGGAGCCTCGAGGTTTCAAAAGTTATTCCAAAATTTGTTGATGGCCCTCTTACTTTAAACTTTCGCCAAACTCGGCAGAGCTCACATCCATAGCCATCTTATAAGCGCTCCTGACAGTAAACACCCCACCCCATTTGCTGTAGTGGCCCACACTAAGGAGTCTAGGGGGGTTAGGGAGAGAGCCCGGGGTGGGGGAATGGGAGAGGGTGATGTCGAGGATAACATAGTAGTCGATGGGTAATAAGACTTCTCTTACAAGTTTCTCCTTCCTAGTGCCTATGCCCTAATCAATGAAGTTACAAACATGGGCTTCTACCCAAGGATTCTTGGTTGGGTAATGACTCTGAAAGTAGAGGGGTGCGGGATCTATTTGTCTTTCTATATTCAAATTTTGTGCCCAGCTCCCACCCTCCACAATAAGTCCTTGTCAAGGATACCCCTGCCAATAACAATGCTCCTCCGAGCAAAGGAAGAGGATCACCCTGCGGTTGCCTCCAAGAAAGTGTTATTTGGGAAATACGTTGATATGTAGACCTGAGCCAATAAAGACCCTTCATTTTTTAGGATCCTCCATCCTTGTTTTACAAGGAGGGAGAGGATGAACAGCCTTAGGTTCTTGAAACCCATCCCTCCCTCCTCCATTGGAGGACACATATTTTTCTAGCTAACCCAATGAATTCGTCGCTTTAGGCCCCGTTATCCCCACTAGAATTTTGCAATGAGGAAAAGATGTCCTTAATCATGCCATCTAGTAAGAGAAAGCAAGACATGGAATGGGTGGTCACTTGATGTAGGCTAGGTACATAAGCAAAGCAATGTAATAGTATTGTAGTTCATTAGTGAGGGGTATTTATATCATTGATTTTGAGATATAGTCAGTAGCTTGTGTTAGTAATATAGGAAGGGTATTTTTGTAATATGTCAATGTCAAAGGTAGTTACAAAAGGGAGTTGATAGTTATAAATAGTGGATGGAAGGAAAGAAGAGGCAGTTGATTTTGAATTTTGAAAATCTCCTAAAGATCAATTGTTAGCTTTCCTCGTGGATTTGAGCTCGAGTTGTGGATTCAACTATGTAATTTCTTTGTGGATTCGAAGATTAGCTTCTGGATTTAGGCTGGTAAACTGTCATCACTCTAGAAATCTAAAGAAGTACCATTGATTCCAATTGTAGCTTCATTAATTTTGGCACCATCTTGTGGGAATTAAAGATAGTCTTCCATGACTGCTCCACCTCCCACGAAAGTGACAACTCTACAAACTGTCGTGGAGTTGCTTCAACAAAAAAGTCATATGCAACAACAGACCCAACAACATCTGTTCCAATTAGTGCAACAAATGCAACATTTGGATTTGCAATTCAATGCTCTGCAAATGGAAAAAAATGGTGACTAGTCTAGATTTGAGATAAGTGGCGGAAACAAAGAGGAGATTTCCACCAAGCTAGAAACACTACCCACCGGACAATTGGGAGCCTCTGCAAGTGCGACTAGAAGAGCCACTCCAAGGATTACTAGGGAAATCACCTGCAAATTATGGAGCCTATTATCAATAGGGTTGCAAATAATATGGCCAGCCCGCAAGCCCGGCCCAAAAATAAGTGGGTTTGGGCCTTAAAAAATAGGTTACTAGCCGGGCTTTAAATATATAATCCTATCAATTTTTGGGCTGACCCTGGGCATGGAAAAAAGTAAAAGCTCGGCCTGGCCCACAATACCAAATGGAATACAATAATTTTTATTTACCAAATAGAATGTACTCCGTACCAAATAGAATGTAATAATTTTTATTTATCAAATAGAATACAATGAAGTTTTTATATAATTACTTAGTTTTTAAGTTTATCTCATATTATTTCTCTACTCAAGATATAGATTTATTATCTCATATAGTAAAATACTTGAAGTTTTAAAAAAAATATATCACTTCTCTTTTGCCCAGACCGGCCAAGCCCGTCTAAATTTTGGGCCGGGCCAAATTTTTTAACCTTAGCTACGGGCTTGGGCCTACCTTGGCCCGTCAGGGCCCGACCCATTTGCAACCCTAATTATCAATCGCCCTCCATTCTGTCTTGCAGATGGCAAAAGAGAGGAGGTGTTTCCACTAGTTGATAGACAACAGAATGGTGAATAGTTTGCTGGCAGAACGTTCCTGGGAGAGAGACCAGCTTTGATGCACCAAGCTTCAACAAGACTACCAATGAACCATCGAGCTCCAACAGGAAGAAATCAGATTGAACAAAATGAGTCTAGTTAAGATGAAGAACCACTTACACAGGCTAGAGGTAATGATAGAGCTTTCTATCAATTTGAACCGAAGCTAGAACTATCGAATTTCAACAAACAAATGAGTATTAAGGAATTTTTAGATTCGATCTTTGAAGTTCAAAATTACTTTAAAATCATGGAAGTTCTAGATGAAATGCAAGTTAAATTGGTATCCTATAAACTAAAAAAGGGAGCTACGACCTGGTGGGATCAGGTACAAACCAATAGATTACAATGGGAAAAACATTCTTTAAAATCGTGGCCAAGAATGAAGCAATTGTTGAAAAACTAGTCTATGCCTATCAACTATGAATAGATGCTGCTTAAACAATATTTAGAGTGTCGACAAGGTACATGAACAGTAGAAGAATATATGGAAGCATTTCATAGATTGTCAACCAAAAATAATATACTAGAAACTGAGGCACAAAAGATAACTAGATTTACTACTGGATTGGAATTTAGGTTGCAAGAGAAATTTACTAGCCAGTCTCTAAATTCATTGTTTGAAGCTACTCAAACAACCTTGAGGCATGAAAGTTTGATAGACAAAACATTTGGAAAAGGAAGCCAGTATATGAGATAGTTAGGAGATATAGGAAGTAATTCAAAGGCCAAACATATAGTAACTGAAGAAACTACTCATAAAAATCAAAAGATAGACTACTCTAAATCTTTTAATATAATTGTTGCTGCTTCTAATTCAGGACCCTTTGTATCATCTAGTCTTATTGTTTGTTACACGTGCCAACAGACTGGTCACACTTCAGGAAGTTGTCCATTGAGAAGGGCTAGACCATTGTGGTTGTGGTTAGTAACGAAGATTATGAAGTGAAGAGTGAGGAACACACTAAGTTGGAGCTGACTGAACAAGTTTTTAGTAATGAGGGGTATCACATTGAGGATCAACCAGAAGTTTGGGTTTTAAGAAAACTCTTAATGTCAACGAAACAATCAAATTAGTCTCAAAGGCTTTAGCTCTTTACTACTATTGAAACTATCAAGAATAAGGTTTGCAAGGTTATCATTGATGAAGTACAAAGAACATTATTGCTAAATCAGTGGTACAAAAGTTGAATCTGGTCACTGTGAAGCATCCTAAACCTTACTCATTGGGATGAATTAAAGAAGTGGGAGGAATCCAAGTGGATGAACAATGCACAATCCCTTTTTCTATAGGAAAGTGTTATGTAGTAGATAAATTATTTGATATGATAGATATGGAAGTGTGTCATACTTTATTGGGTCGACCTTGGTAATTTGATGTGCATGCAATACATGATGGTGAGGAAAACACTTATTCCTTTAATCAACTGGGAGTAAAAATCATTTTGTTGCCTTCACCTCCAATTTCTAAGAAGAAAAATCTTCAGCAAAAATCTCTACTGCCAGAGTACCTTCAGCACAAGTCCCTTTGAAGTCCACCATGTTGTTGATTACAAAACCTAAGGAGAAGTTTAAAAGTGATGTGGTGTATCTGTTGGTGAATAAATAAGGAGTATATCATAAAATGAAAATTCAGGAGCATCTAATCTAGGTTCAAAAACTGTTAAGAAAATATGAAAGTCTAGTTTATGATGAATTGCCTCTTGAGCAATGAGGGAAGTGCAGCATCATATTGATTTAATCGCAGGGTCTAATCTACCCCATTTGCTACATTATAGAATGAGCCCCATAGAACATGCTGAACTCTAAAAACAAGTCAAAGACTTATTACAAAGAGGATTAATTAAAGAGAGCCTCAGCTCTTGTGCTGTCCTTGCTTTATTAGAGTGATTTGTTTGAAGTAATAGAGAAGAATTCAGTCTTTGTTAATATGAATATATATATTTTCTTTACTGAGCAGTTAATGTGCTTAAGATATATAGCTACTTCAGTAGGTAAACAAGTTGATGATAATAAGATTCAAGCCATCCAATATTGGCCTACTCCTAAAAAAGCTAATGAAGTGCACAATTTTCATGGGCTAGCTATATGCTATTGTAGATTTGTCAAAAATTTCAACACCATTACTACTCCTCTCACTGAATGCATAAAAGGGATAAGTTTGAGTGGACAAATGAAGCTCAACACAGTTTTTAGCAATTGAAAGATAAGTTGACTAGTGCCCTTATACTTGCACTTCCAGATTTTACTAAGATTTTTGAGGTAGAATATGATGCTTCATGTGTTGGAATAGGTGTTGTCTTATCACAAGAAGGGAGGCCAATTGCTTATTTCAGTGCTAATCTAAAAGAATCTTAAAGAAAATGGTTAGCTTGCAAATTAGAGCAATTTGCTTTAATTCAAGCTTTAAAGCATTGATGACATTATTTAGTTTTCAAGGAGTTTGTGCTTCATATTGACCATGATTCACTTTGGCATTTACAAATCCAAACTAAAGCGAATAGACTCTTTGCTAGATGGATAAGTGAGTTGCAAGATTATACTTTTGCCATCAATCATAAATCTAGAAAGTTAAATAAAGTTGTTGACGCTTTAAGTAGGAGAGTAACTCTCGTTAATGTTTTGAGTACTAAGACTTTTGGATTTGATTGTTTAAAAGAACTGTATGGTGAGGACAAAGATATGCAGGAAATATGGACTTTGTGCCACCAACATTCTCAGCTACTTACAAATTTTATATTGAAGAGAGATTTTTCTATAAAGGAAATCAACTTTGTATTTCTTCTTGTTCAGTCAGACAATAGCTTATTAAGGATCTGCAATGTGGAGGTTTAGCATGCCATGTTGGAAGGGATAAAACAGTTGCCTTAGTTAAAGAAATGTATTTTTAGGCAACCCTTGTTAAGGATGTACAACAGTTTGACCAATAATATTTAATTTGTCAACAGTCCAAAGGTACTTCTCAAAGCACAGGTCTATATACTCCTCTTCCAATTCCTTATAGACCTTGGGATGACATATCCATGGACTTTGTCCTTGGCTTACCTAAAACTCAAAGAAGGTTTGACTCAATATTTGTAGTGGTTGATTGATTCTCCAAAATAGCCCATTTTGTGCCATATAAAAAAACTTCTGATACTTCCCACATAGCACTATTGTTTTTCAAAGAAGTTAAGTCTTCATGGTCTTCCTAAATCTATACTTTAGATTGGGATAGCGAATTTTTGAACCATTTATAGAGGTCATTATAGAAAAGATTTGATACTCAATTAAAGTTTAGTAGCACCTGCCACCCTCAAAGTGATGGACAAATTGAAGTTGTGAATAGGACTTTGGGTAATTTATTGCACAACCTTTTTGGATCAACTCCTAAACAATAGGATCTTGTGTTGCCACAAGCTAAATTTGCTTTCAATTCTTCTCCCAATCAATCTATTGGTAAGGCACCTTTTGAAATACTCTATGGATTTCTGTCTTGACATCCTTTAGACTTGGTACAACTTCCAAAACAGTAGGGAGAAAATGGTCCACCTTATAATTCTATTCAGCAGATGGCTACTGTTCATCAAACAATCATGAAAACACTTTTAAATTATGCAACTCATTACAAGTCTTAGGCTGATCATAAATGCAGGGAAAAGATCTTTCATCCAGGAGACTATGTCATGGTTTACTTGAGATAGGAAAGGTTGCCTACTGGTCATTATAGCAAGTTGACTCCCAAGAAGGTGGGACCTTTTCAAATCTTGCATCGTATCAATGACAATGCTTATGTGGTGGACCTTCCATCTCATTACAATATCTCCAAAACTTTTAATGTCTCTGAATTTGTCTTCTTACTATGGACCTCTTCCTCCTGATCATTCCAATGCTCGAGCTCTCTTGCTTGAGGACGAGCCTCTTTTGGGAGGGACAACATGATGTAGGCTAGTTACATAAGCAAAGCAATGCAACAATAATGTAGTTCATTAGTGAGGGATATTTCTATCATTGATTTTGAGATATAGTTAATAGCTTGTGTTAGTAATTTAGGAGGGGTATATTTATAATATATCAGTGTCAGAGTTAGTTACAAAAGGGAGTCAATGGTTATAAATAGTGGATGGAGGGAGAATTGAGCAGTTGATTTTGAATTTCAAAAATCTCTTAGAGATCAATTATTAGCTTTGTTCATGGATTTGAGCTCGAGTTGTGGATTCAACTATGTAATTTCTTTGTGCATTCGAAGATTAGCTTACAGATTCAAGCTTGCAAATTGTCATCACTCCAAAAATCTAAAGTAGTACCATTGATTCTAATCATAGCTTCATCATCACCGCATGAGTAACAACATTCATAAGGATGCCCTTCCCCACTTGAGAAAGAATCTTTGCCCTCCAACTGCCCACCCTCCTTCGGATTTTGTGTAACACCCTGACCCAAAGACACTTCTTATTTTTCGCACCCATAGGTGGCGAACAAAATCTCCCCTTTCCCATAGACGCATCATGCTTTGCACGCTTGAAGGCAGGGGGCAAAAACTTCCCTTATCTAGAGATACTTCACAACCTACGTCCGTAGGTGGTAGACAAAACATCCTCTTTCTTGAATCTATTTCTTACCTTTAGAGTACTCAAATCGAAGAATGGAACCTTTTATTGCATAGAGCATGCTCAATTTAGTTAAAAACGTATTTTAAATGGACTAAATTGGACTCACAATGACTAAAAATAGAGAAAATAAAATTTGGCTTGCAAAATACCTTGGGAGCCCTTTAAATAGGGTAAGACGAGCTAAAACAACGACACAATTGTTTTTGGCGGCGGTGCCTGCTGAAACAACATTGCACCGCTGGTGTCACGCCACAATGTGTGGTACCACACATCATGCGATCGTGCATCTGCTACATGCTGCCACGCCACGTGGCGTGCACAACCTTTTTCTTTTATTTTTTTAATATTATTTATCTTTAAACATTTGTATCTTTCTACCCCGGACTCGGATTCGCGCATTCTTGGTACCGTTGAGCTCGTATCGACGAGCCCTGCGAAACTAAACCACTTAAAGCAGTTTATCCTTCTCTTTTCAAGTGAGTCTTGCCCATATTATATGCTTCCCGAGGTCATAACTTTTGCTCCCATCCTCTGTTTCACGCATTCTTCGGTTTGTTATGGTCGTTTCTTTGAGCTTTACCCATATACTGAGATTTCATCCTTTGAGACCCCTTAAAACTTATCCAAAAATGATCTAGTTATCCCTAACCCCTTGGGTTAGATGTAATCGGAAAACATGGTGTTACATTTTGTCCCTTAAGTCCTTAAAGGAGTTGAACTTATTTTTCCCCAACCAAGACGTAAAGCCCAAATACCTCTCATGAAAGTCCCCTCTTGAAATGCTAAGAAAGGACTTGATGATTGCCCGAGCATGGTCTTGGGTGTTGCGACTAAAGAAAATGGATGACTTCTTGGGGTTAATCTCTTGCCCCAATGCACGTTCGTAGACATGGAGGATATTCATAACTTTTTGGCACTCATTAGTGGTGGTCCTGCAAAAGAGTACACTATCGTTCGCAAAAAAAAAAGGTGGGAGACCCTGAATACAATATGAACCAAGGGAAAAATATAGTCTCCAATACAATAGACTCTACGGTGCACCTTGAAGTTACATACTTAAGTAACATAAAAACAATGTAATTTATTTTATTTTGTAACAAAAGTATATGCATTGCATTAATTTAGTAATACTCCCTCTATCTCACATTAATAGCTCTATTTAATTTTTTTAAAATAAATTAATTTTAATTTATTTTAAAAAACCAAAAGTAGCTATTAATTTGTGACAAAAGTGCATAATAGTAATGCAACTATGTGACAAATAACATAGTGAATACTGCTTCATTGTTAATGTAGACACATACGCGTGGCTGTCAGATCTTAATCTGATGCCCATATCCCTCTCTATAGCATGGAGCTTAGTTTGCAGCTAAGTGCTCTCATAAACTAATGGTTTCAAATGTGCGGTCGCTTTTCTGATTATGTTTTAGACCCCTAAAACTAGAATTTGTCAAATATGACAGTCAATTCTAAATAAAGATGCAACTCTTAGCATCTCTTTGTCTTTATAACCAACCATAATGGAGTATTAGCAGCTTTGGGTGTACTACTTGAAAAACGTGCAAATTCCTTCTTGCCAAACTCTGAAGCCAGGTGTATTGAATATTTACGTTGGAATTAATATGTATACACATATAGAGTTTAAAAGCTGTCTGACATATTTGGTTCACCTTGTTGAACGACGACCAGATCAGTAACATGAGCCCAAGCAGCTTTACTTAATGAGGCATATACGATGATGACGAATCTTCACCCCTATTTCATATGAATATTCCCGTTTACTTAGAGTGACAGGAGTCAGTATTTTCTCTTTGACTAAATCAGAGGTCGATGATAATATCTATTCGTTCATTTCCATATTATTAGCTCCGTTTGAAAATAAAAATTGTCATATACTGGTTACTAAAAAAATGTTTTAAAAACTATTTTCCATTATCTTAGAGGTGGGTCTTATCATTTAATAAAATTACTCCCTCTAGCTTATATTAATAGTTACATTTAAAAAATAGTAATTTTTATTGAATGGTAAAACCCATATCTAAGAGAAGGAAAATAAACTTATGATACTCTTTTTTTAGTACCCCAATCACTTAAATTAAACAAAATAAAGATATTAATATGGAATAAACTTTTTTGCTAAATGAAGCTATTGATTTGTGATGGAGGGAGTACTATTTTTCTAAATGAAGTTATTAATATGGGACAAATAAAATATTTTCTATTGCCTATCATTAGAAAAAATGAAAAACTCTACTACCTTCCAAATATATACACAACCATATACAATGATGATGTTTATAAAACATAAAGCAATTTAACCCCTAACGTGTGTCTAAACTACACTTATAACCCTCATGTTTGAAAACTGCACTTACACTTGTCAAATTTTATAGAACTACTAATGACTACACTAGTCCGATTTCTGACTCCACATTTCCGGCTGTGAAGTGAGGTTCAGCTTGAGGGTATACTCATGTGCCCTCGGTAAAGAAGTAATTTTTGGCAAAGAGCAGTGGCCCATCAAGGGTTTAATCCGATGAGGCTCATCAACATCAACTAGTTAGCGACTTTTGTAGTAATAGTCTATTATTCAAATTATAGGTTTTTTCGTAGGTTTGAATACATGATTGTTCATACATCGTGTTATGGAGCACACTATAGGTAATACTTGCATACACACATAGTACATAGTCGTGCTATTAATAATACAATACACAAAATATCGTGTTATCGATAATACGATATATGATATAAGACATTGAGAAGTCGTATTATCGTGCATGAGAGGCATACATATCGTGTTATCAATAACATGATATGTGATATATTATATTGAAAAGTTGTGCTATCGTGTATGGGATGACATCATATCGTGTTAACGATAATACGATATATAAACTTAAGAGTGTATTTGAATGTTAGTTATACAATGTGAATCAACACAACTCTTTGATTTTGGTCATGATCCTTTGTATATATATATATATATGTATAACATCTTTTATAGATGAAGGCTACAAGATGAGGAGATCGGGTTTAGGAACAAACAGTTTCCTTGGTGGACTTCAACTATCAAAAGATCTCGTTGAGTAGTAGACAAATGCTCCAAGTTCATAGTCAAATGGTGGAATCAATGAAGGCCCCAAAAGAGAAGAAGAAGAAGAAGAGAATTTACAGGAGGAGACTAGGTTTGTGAGCAAGCAGTTTCCCTGGTAGACTTAGACTATCAAAAGATTTGCAAGGCAATTTTGGAGGAGATTGGGTTCTACCCAGTATACGATTGTGAGAAAATCATAATCTCTAGGCCGCTCCTGGATGTTCTAATAGGTAAGTGCTAGGAAGATTCACAATATGTGTTCAACATCCAGGGCAAAATACTACCCCTCATAGAGGAAGAAGTAGCACTAATCACAAGTTTGAGGGAAAAAGGAAACTTGTTGAAGTTGGATAGTGACAACAAGAAGGCTGCTTAAGGTAAGGGGTAATTCTTCAAAAAGTTCTTCATGGGGAAGCGGTCGGATAAGAGTTTCATTGAAGAAATTTTGAAGGAAGTGATAGAAAATAAGTGTGTTGTCTCTGACGAAGACTTAACACGGTTGGCCATTGTGCACATAGGGGGCCTCATATTATTTATACAAAGCAACAGATCTATCTCCCCATATTTGTATGACTTCCTCGATGACCTGGATGTTGTGGGGAGGTACAACTAGGCAGAAGTAGCTTATGACATGTTGTGCCACGACATATTCTCAGCCCACCACAACATTAGGAGCAGAAAAGATGAGTGGCCCACTAAAACTGGTATTCTCATTGGGATTTCATTCATGCTATAGGTAAATTTCGTATTATTGATAACACGATTACTTATATTAGCGGAGAATTGATAACACGATAACATATTAACATTTTAGGTATATCATCTTATCAATAATTATTGATTGCATGTTAGTTATGTTAGTGTGTTTTTTATTACATGATAAATTACTGTATCATGTATCTTCAATTACACAATGTGAGTATTTCATGTAAGCAATGACACAATTAGTTTAATAAGTGTGTTATCGATTATACAACATACATGATATAGGATCACTATTAATGAGATTGTCTTACTAACGTAGATGTGGTTTTTTTAGCATACTTATATATGGGCTCCAAGTTCTCTCTATGTAGTTCGAGGTGCAAGAGGTGGCCCGAGTTTACCTAATCGCTGATGGATGTGGAGAAGACCACTAAACTTGACCCAGCCGACGAAAAGTTAAGGAAGAAGTTGTTGGCTCATCACAGGATGAGGAAGTGGTATGAGGAGATTCTTGGGCAACTGAAGGTAGATTTTGAAGTACTTTTGTAAATAACTATAGTTGCCGAAGAGGCCCACTTGATCGGGGGCCAATAACTAGCCTAGAAGGTGAAGAAGATGGTCATGCATTCAATGATATAGAGGGAAAAGGTGCTCATTCAAGCACATTGTGGCCAGATGTGAGGACAATATCAATCCTGCATAAATATCTTTGAGAGCTTTGTCATGCCAGTAGATGTCATAACTGGGATTATTGACATCGTATTGGAGAAGGCCGCCTTGTACGTTGAGCGGTTGGAGCACCGAAAGTGTGAAAATTGCATTGCAGAGAGTTAAAAACACTCTTGAGGTGGCCATAGAGTTAATTGAACAGATGTAGCCTCCACATGAAGAAATATCTCATCTGGAAATGCAGCTTCCACACAATGTCCCTCAACCAGAAAAACATCATGCAACATCCCCTTCGCAAACAACTGAAGGAGAGAAGTCGGTGATGGTGAAGGCCCAAGCTTTAAAATTAAGTGAAGTTGTTCATTATTCTACTCCTGAAGAGCAAAAAAAAAGTCTTCCTCAAATTGGAGATGAAGATTTCATTTTCTATAAGTAGTTCCCTAAGCTTTTTATCACTAGGTTATTATGTCGTGTTATGAATATGACCTACTTGGAAAGGCGTGTTGTTGATAACAAGACATATTTTCATTTTGTATTATTGTGAAAATGGTGAGGTTGTATATTGTGTGATCGATAGCATGACAATTTGTATTATTGTCTTATATTTGCTGCCATGTGATGGATGCAATATTCATAGTGTGTAGAGGGAAAATACTTCTTAACACATTTTCCAAGCACTTTATTTTATCGAAAATAATTGTATCCAACTCAGTTGGAGGATAAGAAAATAGGTACTTTCTGAGCAATTCAAAAAACCAGCTCTAAGTTTGCTCACACTCATTCTTGACCACTGCAAATGGAATGCATAGCAAATTATTGTTCCCGTCTAATGCAATTTCTATCAATATCTGACCAAGATACTTTTACTTCAAGAAAGTGGCATCTACAATTAGCAATGACCTTAGTGTTGTTTTCAAAGCTCTTGCAACCAGTTTGAACATCTAAAATACTCTTTTAAAATCGTATCCCCCAATAGGTATAGGAATATTACATGATCTAATTAGAACTACTACACTCCCTAAATTAATCTTTTCTATCTGAAGTGCATACCCACCAATTAAATCACACAGTGCTTTACCTGCATGACCGGATTTTAAGTAGTTAACATAATAAAGGATTAAACAAAAAGTAAACAAGTTGTGTTCTTGAGAACACAAAAAGATTACTACTCATGTTTTTGTAAAATTGGACTTTATAATCAGCGTGTTCATGGTCATACGATAGGTAAACAAGTCATGTTTTACAAAAATTCAATTGTTTAAGCCTCGTGTGGCCGATAACACATCATCTTTGAAAGTCGTATTTTCATAAACATGACTATGTAAATATCATAACTGTGTTTTACCTTTACACCAACATTTCTTGTAGTTCACAATTATACCCAAGTGCTTTGAAATATATCTTGTTATGCTTTTTGGTGTAATGTCTGTTGAATCTTTAAACAACCTATGACATTTTCTCGCAATTCAAAGGTGCTATGCTAAGGATGGTCAGTTGACTTCCTTTGTGTTCCACATGAATGGTCGGGCACTAGCTGTGACGGTTGTCCTTTTTTTTTTATATATCGTCATAATGTTCGACACTCTCCGCCAACACATGTGCGTCCGAAACATGATGGCAGTCAATGCAGATCACAGTTAGATATGCTTTATATTAATAATGAGCATATCACGGAGTCATAGCACAACAAAATATTATTCATGTGCTTAATAAAATATTTCACACAAACCATGGACTTAGGTTCGTAGAGTTTGAAGTTTTACAAGCCTTACATGTCTTTGGGCACATCATGCCCTTAATCTGCAGTCATATAAATATTACATATTTTCTAAAATTAGAAATCAGATAAATATCTGGGACACTGCACGTCCTTCACCTTCGCCCTCGTTGCATTACCTGCAGAATCTGGGGTGGGTGAGTATTTTAAAATACTCAGCAGGTTGATTTAAAATCTAATAGAGATGCTAAGCAGAAATCTCTTTGAAAACCCTACAACATTTTCTTTAGAAACCTTTATCACGATAAATTATGCATAAAACAACCGGTTCCAAATCACAACAAAACCACAAGCCGCAACACCCTACAGCCTACCCTCGGCGCTCATGGGGCAAATGAGGGCCACTTAGGGACAGAGCTTTCCCACGATGCTCTACCCTGTGCGCGCTACTTGCCGATTTATTTTTCTCGGTGGGCATCATCACTCTATGATTATTCCGGGTTCTTAAGCCCATGAATTAATCATCACATCGTTCAAAACACAGCAATATTCATGCTAAAATAGTTAATCACATAACACGTCTCACATAAATCAATTACATAAGCTTAATCATGTTAAGTCATGCGTAAAGAAGTTATACTAAGCACACGTTTAGAGTTTAAAGTTCCCTACCTTAACCCTTGGTTATAATTTCGTAACTGTAGAAGCCCCGAATAAAGAAACCAACCCCACCACAGCGTCCAAAATGTTGAATTCAATAGGAAACGCTTTTTGAATTGCTCGATTCGGACTTAAAATGAGTGAGAAATGAAGAACATAAGTTTCTGAACGTAGGAGAGAAATGAGAAAACGTGGGAGAGAATTCTCCTCTTTCTTTCTGGATGTCAAGGATGCTATTTATAGAAGAATTGGATAGATGTGAGGTTGATACGTGTCAATCCTATTTGCTTTGTTAACAATCCTATCCACTATCAATCCTATCCGCTTTGTCAGCAAGCCTATCCACTATCAATCCTATCCGCTTTGTTAGCAATCCTATCCACTATCAATCCTATCCGCTTTGTCAGCAATCCCATCTAGAAAGATATTATTTTATTCAAATAATATCCTAACCTCGAAACGCGATAACTTCCAACTTTGATGTTGGAATTGCACGTTCTTGATACCGATGGACTCGTGTCGACGAGACCTTCGAAATAAAACCACACATGGGTAGGTTATCCCGCACTTTTGTGTAGGTCCTACCCATATGGCATACTTCCCGAGGCTGTAGCTTTTGCTCCTGACCTTCGTTTCGCGCATTCTTCGATTCGTTACAGTTGTTACTCCGAGCTATACGGAGATTTTACCTAATGAAACCCCCTTAACACTAATCTTAAATTACTAAATTACCCTTAACACCCCGGGTTAAGCATAACCAGAAAATGGGTCGTTACATTAGCCTTGTCACCGTCACATAATCTCTTATGTTTGAAGCCCTTATGTACTACTTGCAAGAGTGGTCAAAGCACTTTGCGACGTACGCATTCTTGTTCTCATCCATAACCTGATATGTGAAATTTGTCTTTATTGCAAAGTCGACCAAAACCCTCTTGAAATGTACTAGGCTTAGGAAATGTGCACCCAATTGGAGTAGTTTCAGGTAGTCCTTTGCTTACAAACTACCAGTCATTACCTCTCCCTCATCAAGATTTGGTTCCAACAGGTTGAGATCATCGATTGTCTCCCACTCTGCCTTAGCCTCAATGTAATATCCCTAATTCTCCTATGTTTCAAAAATTAAATATGTGGAAAATAGGGTGTTTGACCTATTGACATTCTTAGTAAAATAACTACCTCCCTAGATAGAATTTGTGGCTGAAACTAATTTTATTAGAAAATAGACAGAAAGAGCTTCAAAATGCCACTAAGAACGTGTGAATCGGAGTTCAGATGAGGGAGATACAATTGTTCAAAGTTAAGCTTATTGCATAGGGCCCGTTTACCCGAATTAGATGCCTTACTCGTGTTTGGAGTTGGATGTCCTACTCATGCTTAGAGTTAGATATCCTACTTGTGCTTAGAGTTGGATGTTCTACTTGTTCTTGGAGTTGGATGTCCTACTTGTGCTTAGAGTTACTCGTACTTAGAGTTAGATGTCCTACTCATGCTTGGAGTTAGATATCCTACTCGCGCTTGGAGTTGGATGTCCTAATCGTGTTAGGTATTAGGAGTCCTAAATGTGCTAGGAGTTAGGAGTCCTAAATATGCTAGGAGTTAGGAGTCCTAAACGTACTAGGAATTAGAAGTCTTAAAAGAACTAGGATTTTAAAGAGGTAGAGAGTCCTAACGGGTTAAAGACTCCAAGGAAGAAGGAGGATGCAACTAGAACTTTGCTGATATGAGATAGCTTGTGAGCATATGACTTCTAGCCCACGTAGGAGTCCGAGGAGTGTTAGGAGTGGTGGAAAAAGTTGGAGGAGGGATCAACTATACATCTAGTTGGGTTAGAACTCTTTTGGGACTGTTTTGAGCATGTATGTAGGTTGGAATCCTATTGTTAATGGGGCAGGGATTGTAATTCCGGGATTGTAATTAATGGAGAGTCTTAGAGGAGGAGGGCACCCAAGAGTTTGAAGAAGGGAAGCCTTATATAAGAAAGGATTGATTTTGGTTCAGCTCTCTCTTTTCCATCTCTTCCTTCCTCTTCCTTCTCTCAGCAAGGACCTCCATAACCAGCAATTTCGAAGGCACAAATCAGCCACCGTTGGATTGAATCAAGCACTAGAAGCGTAGGAGAAAGGGCTAGGAGCTTTGGGGATGAATTGGTACATGTAGGTGCTTCCTTTTACACCCTTAAGAATGAGGTTTTGATAGATGTAATTCAGCCATAATGTATGGTTCTAGGGGTTCCTTTTGATGTCATGAACTAGCCTTAATTCATTCAAGCATGATGCTGATTTTTATCATTTATCTTAGCCATATGTTAGGCATGAATAATTCTTATTCTAGTCATGTTTATGAATCATGATTTGGGCATACACTTTGCTGAATTTATTCCCTGATTTGTGGCCTTACTTCAGGCCATAGTTTAGCCAACTTATTCCCTGGTTTGTGGCCTGACTTTAGGCCATACTTTGGCCAACTTATTCCCTGATTTGTGGCCTTAGTTTAGGCTATACTTTGACCAAGTTAATCCCTGATTTGTGGCCTTACTTTAGGCCATACTTTGGCTAAGTTAATCTCTGATTCATGGCCTTACATTAGGCCATACTTTGACCAAGTTAATCCCTGATTCATGGCCTTAGTTTAGGCCCTACTTTGCCTAATTAAATCTCTGATTTGAAGCCTTAGTTTAGGCTGCACATTGGTCAAGTAAATCCCTGATTTGAAGCCTTAGTTTAGGCTGCACATTGGCCAAGTAAATCCCTGATTTGATGCTTATGTTTTAGGCTCTACTTTGGCCAAATTAATACCAAATTCTCAACATTGATTTATGCTATAATCATGCTGAGAGAACACCTAAATCTCAGCCCTAGTTTAGGTTGTATTGTTGCATATCTAATACTTGATTCTCAGCTTTGTTTTAGATTATAATCTTGCTGAATGAATCCTTAATGTTAAAGCCTTAGTTCATGATTTGTTTCAGCCTATGTTGTCTTTGAATTCCAGCCTTGATTGTGATATACCTTAGGTTGATTATTGATGCTTATTTCAGCTTGAACTTGTCATGTTAGGTGGTTGACTTGAGATATGCATCTCAGCCCCAAAATCCTTGTCATTATAATGTTGAATTGGTTAGTTCATTTCAGCATGAGTCTGAGTTCTTGTCATGTTGATCATTCTGATGGTTGCATTTATTATTGTTGTGTTAAGTTATATAAGTAAATTAAGGTTAATAAAGACTATCAAGAGATTTTGGTTATCTTTGGATTGGGGGGAGAACACCTATTCAAGATAATGACTAAAATACCCTCTTTAGGGTCGGGACCAGTTCATGAAGTGAACGGGGCCCTGACATAGAATTTTACCTTGGTTATTGAACCGAGGGTTATTATGGGATGTTCTTGGAGTTAAAGTTTAAGCTCACAATAATAGCCATGGCGGATATTTAGACCTTCTTGGTCTCCGTTTCTTCGGGATGATGGATCCCTACAAATGCGCAACCCAGGTTTTTGAGCATCATGGAAGGCTCATCTACCTCCAGCCAGTGTGTCCATGAGCACAGTTGGTACCTACATCTCTAGGCTCATGGCTGATCCAAGTGGATCTCTAGAGATGCTAGGATTTCTGATAATAGCCATGACGGTAATCTTTTAGACCCCTGTGGTCTCCGCTCCTTTGGGACGATGGATCCCTGCAAACGCGCAAACCAGGTTTTTGAGCATCATGGAAGGCTCATCTACCTCCGGCTAGTGTGTCCATGAGCAGAGCTGGTACCTACATCTCTAGGCCCATGGCTGATCCAAGTGGATCTCTAGAGATGCTAGGATTTCTGTTAGCATACATTTACTCCTTTGAGCGAGAGTCGGTATTTTCAGGTAACAATTAGTACATTGTTTCTTGAACGGTGTCCATTGTCCATTGTTTTGTGCATTGTGATGGTCTTCATTGGATAAAGATTAAACCATGTTTCTCAGCTATGCTATATTCAGTGCTCTGTATATTACCCTTATGTGGTACTATTTACAAGATGTTAGCACTAATTATTGAATAAGGTTTGCAAGATAATTAATAACATTGTTTGATATTGCTTGTTAAGTAGACAAGTGGAATGATAAAAGGACTTGCATAAAATGTAGGTTGCTTTAAAATACTTAAGCATTGCATGGGTGATGCTATGCTTCTTAGTATTGTGTAGTTTTTAGGCAATACTACGTCTGGATCCGATCTTGTTGGAAACATTGGAGATGTTATCTGATGAGTACGTAGGCAACTAACATCGGGTGATGTTGGCCCGATTCGAAAAATAGTAATAAAACCTTTTGTCCTTTGGAAGCTCTTCTCCTGAAAGCGGAGAGATTCCATTGTTGTTGTTGTGGTTGTTTTGTTTGCTATGTTGCAGATTCTCCATGCGATGAGAAGTGAGACTAAGGCAGGAGCTCAAGAGGTTTCCGCATTTTTGAAACTCCGATACATAAGTGTACTTTAAGCGTGAGAGTCAACTTGTTATTTATTTTTAGACGGGTGATAGACTTGTACTTAGATGGATGAGCTGGTCTTTATGAATTTTCAGACGTTAAATAATATCATATGATTTGATATTCGTATTCGTGAACCCTAGTTATCATGACCTGGATATTTAATCGGCTGATTTGTTTTGTGTTTAAGAAAGGAAAAAAAAATTATTATCGTGATCTATCGTGTGTCCTTTATTGTAACAAGGGTTTTAAAAATTCGGGTCGTGACACTCAATGCCAATATTACTGGGTACTTCGCTGTGTCTGAATTCTTCATGGTTAGACATACTTTCTATGTCAATTATGTCATTCTTGTTCCATTGTCCATCACCCCACACTTCTTTAAATTCTTGGCCTCATAATTTCTAGGGCTGTATGGGGGATCATAGTTATCAAATGAAGTCCTTATCGCACCATTGTGGGCGACATTTCTTCAATTCCAATTTGAATGACTTTTGTAATAGGTTCTGTAGCCATTGAAATGTTGTACGGTGTGTGATATGGATTTGTTGAGTTGAAATCTCTTTGTTCTCCTAATCTATAATGAATATTAATGTGTTAATCAATATGCGATATAACTCAACATCGTGTATTTGGTTACATGCTTACAAAATTTATTGTGTTATCGATGACACAATATTTATACAAGTCGTGTTATTGCATCTACGCTAAAAAGAATTTATGGTACATCGCTTTTGTATTTATGCAATATTATAAATATCATATTTTTATTGAACACAATATTCTTTTTGCTTAACACGATATTATAAATATTGTGTGTTTGAGTATACGATATAGTATATTATCATGTAATCTAAAATTTATTGTTACCTAATTGTTTAATAAGTGAATTGTGTATCATTGACTCCTATATGCAATATGCCATTCAAGCTAGGGTGAGCCGATACTACTAGTGATTATCTATATTGACAATCTAGTTCCTTTCCACTGATGGTGATTTGTCACCAATGTCAGGCTCTTTCATCTCTGTATATAATGATAACACCTCTTCAAAGTCATATTATCATTGGTGACAACTCTTTCTTAGACTTGAACCCGCAGCTTGCCGAACCTCACTAAAGAATCAATGTTTATCAACTGCGCCTTTCCACCTACATACATGTTATCATTGCCTAGTTCTCCGTTATAATGGATGCAAATACCAATAATCTCTATTATGGTGGTTAAAGGGTGATTAGATTCATCAAAATAAAGACTTTTTCACCCTGAACAACTTCTGTCATGGAAAAAATGGGCTTTTACCATCTCCAGTGACTTGTTGGTGAGTCGCAGCTGGTCACCTCTTGCTAGAGAATTTTGACTTGCCGCCAATCAATGATCTCCACAGGAATATCGCCACACTATTCTAGTGTTCATTGATGAGGGTCTATATAGAGATTGAGTTTATTTACAACCCAAGGACAGTTTCATCATAAAACAAGTAGTAGGATAGTTTTCCTTCAAAACTTGGAAATATAAAATATTGGCTTCTACAACCAGGTAATATGGAAAAACTCTTCTATTACTTACAAGTGTTCCTTAACGGTCTTGTGAACATAATCAAAGCATGGTTTGCTGTTTTGTTGATTCTAAAAATATTATTCATACACATAAACTTGATCATATATGTATATATTAATTCATGAATCATATTTATATGTAAAAACTTTAATCAAATGAGGCAGCAAGCACTCACCCTCTATGTATAAAACACAGACCTACCCTCTATGTATAAAGCAAATCAGATGCCGTATGTCAATTTTGTTACCTACCATTACTTTTATGCATAAAGAAAAGAGATGTGTTTATATGATCTTTTTGTCAAAAGATGATTCGGTCAAATATTTTACTTATACACATTTTTTTGATATAGAGAGCAGCATCCACATTTAAGTTTAGCCTACAAAAAAAATACTCGATAGACCAATATACAATACCATATCATCAAATGACAAAAAATGATCTGGCTGTTTAACACTTGTAGCTGGGATAAAGTAGATGCTGATGATAAATACTCTGTCTGTCCTGTATTAATAGCTCCATTTAAAACAAATATAATTTTTGTTAAATGGTACAACCTACATAATTAATTGAGTGGAACAAGCTTGTAAGTAAGTTCCATTATCAGATACATATGAGACGCTCATGGTTCTTTTCCTCCGCCTCCCTCCCACCTCCCTCCTTGCTCTTTTACTCCACCTCCCTCCCACCTCCCTCCTTGCTCTTTTACTCCACCTCCCTCCTTGCTCTTGTTTATGCTGATAAATTTGCACCCAGATTCCCTTGCACCCAGATTCCCGACATTCCTTTGCAGGCTAGAGACGGCAAAATCCGGCCACTAGTCGACAAGCTCCAGGCAGGGAGTCTGTCATGGCGCTTGGTGATGCAGAAGCAATCCGGGTGCTCGGGCACCAAAGTCTTCACGTAGTCATCGGGGAGACCCAAGTCCCATTTGAGTGGGGTGAGCCACTGGAGGGGCACCCCGCATGACTTGGACATCATGAGGAAGTGAGCCAGGCACTCAATGGCATCGGGATAGCTGGCACTATTGATGTCCTGCTCTTGAGCACTGAGAAAGAGGGCAATGTCGGTCCTGTTGATCTCGCTTAGGGTCACCAGACCATCGGCCTTGATCAGTGACTCAAGGGTCTTAGGGTAGGAGGACGACGGCGGGGGAGAGATCTCCTCCTTTTTTAGCTTTGTCTCTTTAACACCCAGGATTGCTTCTTCATCCAAATTGCCCTCCTTCGTTGGGTTCAGCTAGTCGTCGTTGGCATGGCCCAAAGTCCGGTCTAATCAGGGTCGGATCAATATATTTTGAGGCCTAAGGAAAAATTCAAATGAGACTTTTATATTTAATATATTAATACTAATATAGTTGGTGCCAAAAAAAAGTCTTAATATGATTAGTAAATGAAAAATAGTAGTACTAACCTAAACTTAAGCTTCTTATGTATTTGTTTATTACTTCAACAAATTTATCAAGAAGTCTATTTTTGAATTATATTAATTTATCTATTATTTCTTATGTACTTAATATTCTGATTCAAATTTTCTACTAAGCCTGTTTATTATTTTATTATTATTAAAACATATACAAACAAACCAAGGACTTTGACAATTAAAAAGTATACTTAGAAATAAAAGTAATATAGATTTAAAGAAAAAAATTAATATATAAATATGCATCATAGTACATCACGCCTACAACAGTTGATCGGGTTATTGAAAACCCGCTTGCCTCCTGTTTTATGTGGATTGTTCTATCCAAACAGTGTAGACAAAAAATATATGGGAATGTGTTGAGCATATATGAACAAAATTTAATTACATTATAAATATTATAGAATCATATAATTTGGTAGGATGACACTTTATCTTTGATAATTGAAAGAAATGAGAGGAGCACAATTGAGTAATTCCTACAAAGAGGAAAGGTGCACTAGAGTTGGGTTTGGGTGTAGTACATACTAAGGGTAAAATGATAACTATTATGTTAAATGGTAATTATGATTTTAATAAAAATTATAAAAAAAATTAATATAAATAAACCCATATAAGTGGTATTTTATGGTAATCAGGAATCCCACTCAATATGTCTTTATCATTATCTCAAAAATAAATATTAGGGTTTTGTATCTTATATCTTTTATTCTCTCGTTCTCATAAGAGACCACAATATAGGGCTTTGTCTTTTGATGAGGAGTGGCCTAAGCCTATAGCCGGCCCGGGGTCTAACGAGAGATTTATTGCGGAGCTAGGCCTTATCGTCGATCTAGGTCGATGCATCCGCAACCTTCATGCCAGCCTAGTCCATTCACTCGGCCTTGTAGACCTTTTACTGAGTGAGATCTAGGTGGCTCCAGAACTAGTTGCACCTCCTAACGATGGAGTGCCCAAGCTCTTCTATGAGGTTTTTTAACCTCCGGCGGCTTTTCTAGGCCGGATGAGACAAAATCTTGGGAAGCATAGGAAGCGGGGGTTGAGAGGAGAAGTTTTTAAGGCCTTTTAAAGTAACTAGCGGTGTAATTAAACGAAATAGAGTTATTAATATGGAACACGTAATTTTGTCAAATAAAGTTATTAATATAGGATGAAAGGAATATTTTAGTAACAACTCTTTCACATTAGAGAAAGATTGCAGGGGAGACGGCCCAAAACTAATATGCCTTCCATATTTATGTGGTATATTCCAAAACAGAAAGTGTTTTTTCAAGCATATGCTCGTCATCTTGTCAATCTTGCCAACGTCTTGGCAATCTCAGCTAGATCTTACATAAATTTGTAAAACGTTGTTTATATGGTCTCGAGTCTTGATGGAGGCCCCAAGACAGAAATCTCTGCAAGACGGCAAACCATGTGTAAAAGGGTGTTAAATACAAAATTTTTTCAACATAAAGGAGCGTGAGTGTAGTTTCCTAGGAGATGGTACTGTAAATTACCCAAAAGAATAAAAAAATAAATCAAGACTGCCACCTGGTCTTCGGAAAGCACATAGGAGACGAGGACTCTGCCTATTTTAAAATTTATTTTTCATTCAAAAGGCACTAGTCAAGGAGACGTAGAGTACTCCCCAAGTACTCTCCGGGATACACTTCTGAGGATTGACTTCTTCTATAAAGTGGGATCAAATCCCATGTGATACTCAGGGAGAGCATTCATGAGACCTTCCTAATCAAGGCTTTGCACTATCAAAAGGAGAGGTGCAACCTAAGGCACGAGATTTACCATACTTCAATCTTTACACATATATGTAAAGAAAATTTAAAATTACATCTCCATAAAGCTAGAGGCACACACATCATCAATTAGGTTGGTACTCATGAGGCAAGGCTTGGTAGCGAGCCGAGCCAACTGCAGCTTGGCTGACTTGTGACTGGAAACTCAGCTTGTCTAGAAGAGAAAGTTCAGCCTGCTTCAACTCGGGCTTGGCTCTAAATATATTTGGCTAAAAGAATGCTGATAACCCTACTCCACTTTCTCTCCAACAAAATCTTACTAAGTAAGTTTCACCTCACAGTAGAGTGATAAGTTTTCCAAGTCCAATCAAAACAAATCCCAGTGTAAGGTTTTGTTGACAGAAAGTCGTAGGAAAATCATTTTCCTAAAAGATTCTATATCTACAATAATAACATCCATGAACAAACTTCATAACCTATTTTTAAGTATATAAATTATGTAACATATTTATTGAAAAATTAAATTATAACACTCAAACTTATATTTAGTTGTCGAAAAAGAGAAAATAATACACATAACAACCAAAATGAGCCTCGACTTAGAATATATGAGATCAAGCCGGTCTGAAATCTGCTTGAGCTCAAGTCTAGTTGGGTGAAAACCTGCTCGAGCTTGGTGCCTTATCACCCTTACGCTATGCAGATGAATCATAGTTTGCATGGCTTACAACAGCCGTTGGAAACATTACTAGATAGAGAGGAATTGGCAAAGCACTTGTAAATTTCACTCAGGCCTAAACTCACCGATTTACAAGGTAGGCCAGCAGCAAAGCCATCTAAAAGGAAAGGAGGACAATCGATAACGTTATCAAGACTAATTAGTACATCATCTCCGCATCGTCGTCATCATCGTCATCTTCCTCCTCATCATCATCATCTGAATGGCTGTTGTTACCTACATGAACATTTCTAAGTAAGGCACTAAGAAAACTGCCGCCTATAGCAGCTGCTGTCTGCTCCCCTGACTCTCTGATTCTAGATGCTAATGCAAACCAGCCGCGGGGCCTGTTGGATACTTCATCACTGGAAATGTCTTGCGGAGAACCAGGCTCTTCCCCGACTTCAAGCAAATGCTTCAGCGTGTAGATTCCAGAAGTTTGGACATCCACATCAAATGCAGGTGAAAGCGGTCTTCCAACAACTTGAACATGGCATATACTGCAGAAAGGAATGCCAACCAACATAAGAGCCAACAGTGAGAGAAGTGAAGTTAGCACTAGGCTCCTAAAACATGTTCTTTTTACTAAAGCTAAACAAGTTTGCCAAAAAATAGGTAATAAACTTCCAAGGTTATCCTATACTAATATTTAATTTTCTTCATTGAAGATCCTGCTCAGCTTCCAACATTGTCATTTCCACCGAGTACACTCTTTAAAGCAAACTCAGGTAACAAGTCTTTCTATATGCACCACGCACACGTAATGTTGTACATAATGGAATGAAAGACCCAATAGATTCCTCAAAAAGAACAAAAAGGCTAGTCAAATTTGTACAAACTTTCATATACAAAAAACTTTGTACAAAGAAAGAGCAAAATAGGTAAATACAAAGTTAGTTGAGTGGCAAATCCGTATCTTGAATGGCTCTGCCAATTTCGAGCTTTGACCAAACTAGCTTAGACATGGAAGTTTAGCTTGACTGACTTGTCATGAAAATTAATAAAACCACCCTTATAAAGATATTTTGTTAACTGCACAAGGTGAAATCTTTAGATGGCAACCGCAAAACAGCAACTTTGCCTATAACCATATTTATATGTACGGGATTTGCTATATATAAATGGAATTTTTGGTTTTATCAAAGCAACAGAAATAAGCCTATCGTCCTATTCATAGGTTTAATATTAGCCTCTAAGTTTTAATAGTGTGTACCGACTTTCTTGGTAACCTTGTAATGGAAAATCTTTTTCTCAAAGCAGAGAAACCAGCATGTCTGACCATATCAAGCAGTATATGATCTGAAGTATTCCATATTGCCCAGAAACATGTATTAAAAATCTCTTTCTCCGTCAATATTTTCTAATCAAAGCAACTGTTAAATCACATCTTTTAACTGAATTTTTGTGGAAGGGGTACTAAATACCAGGCAGATTGCATGTCTAACAGATAGTAATCTCAGATTTGTTCCTCAAAGGCATAAAAAAATAAAACTCTCACCATATATAGTATAGTCCATCCATTTCTTGTTTTTGGATTCTGCCCAACAGCTCAACTTGAAGAATTCCACCAATGCAGAGAGCAGGTTGTGGTAGTTTAAATGACTGCAAGCGGTTCTCCTGTTACCCATAGACATAGAAAAATAAGATAATGGGTCAAAACAGGTACAAAAATAAACAACCAAAAATCTGCTACAGAAAAAAAAACCACATCAATGAGAGGTATGAGTTCTTGAACATCTATATATGTCAAATTTAAGAATTCAAAATGAGATTACAAATATATGGAATTCATTGCTTCATTGAGCTGGGTGGAAATGGAAGCTCTTTATATGACCCATCCCCAAATAAAATGATTGTTAGTGAGATATCTTTTACAGTAATTAAATTCTTAAAGATGAGTTTATGGTTGAACTGAAACAGAGAAGGGTAGTAAGAGAAATGGGTGCTGTGGAGCTGGGTATTGACTGGAGAAGGGAAAGAAGGGGAGCAATGCAGGTTGTTTGGCTTGTGGAGGATTTTGCTTACTGGAGAATAAGAACAAGAAGGTTGTTGGTCATAGAGGATATTAAGAGTGAAATTTCTGAAGAAAGCATGATCTTAAATTTCCTGAAGGCCTTCCGGACAGCAATATCAGAAATAACTTCCCAAAATTTTTTGAGGGATGAGTGCAGAATATTGATACTAAACACCCCAAGTTACGAAGCTAGTAGTCTACAGTAGATCATTAAACATTAAAAAGGAATCACACTTGATATTTTAATTCAGACTTTAAACCTTCGTAAAAATCCAGAGGTGAAGGTTTAAGCAAATTACATTCAACAAATTAGAAGTCAGAAGCCATGTGAAGCTTCAACATTTTTTTTATAACGTTACAGATATCCATTTACCTGTACCATAGGAAATTCTGGAGAGATGTACGTCCAAACAAAATCGTTATCATCAAATTCCCCACTTGTCAGAACCATGGGGTTGCTCATAGAAAGTACAGGCATTTTTGAATAGCCCATCTTGAAACGTACAGTCTTTGCTGAATATATAGGATCACCAAATTGGAAAAAGGCTGCAGCAAAAAGAATGCAAACTTAAATATCAGTTGATCCAGGAAGTATCATGGAGACATTCAAAATCAAAGCCAAACCACAGGGTAACCTCTAAATGGCCGAATATTTATTTCATCAACAATGCACAACTTGGAGCACAGCTTATATGTTAGAGTCTCAGGAGCATTAGGGTCACTTGCCCCTTGACTTGACCAGTAAGATGGCCTTCTCCGCACTATGTCACCTGATTCCAGTGTATTGTCAATTCTCTCATCTGGATAATTGTCAGTACTAGATGCATATATTGCTTCAGAAATACAGTTCTCATCTCTTGCTGTAAATTTTAGACCTTGAGCTAATCGGGCATATACTCTATTGTTTATTTCTAGGCTTTTTCGTTCTACATAATTGCTGCTTTCTGCATCCATTGTTCTCATGAAATTGTTTACTTCAACAACCCGGTTGAAGCATAATAACTCCGGGAACATTCCTATGCACAGTTCCTTGCATAACTCATTTTCAATCACTGCAAAGAATTATACAAATAAATTAGAATAATTTAGTAAAAAAATGAAAACTACATTAGCAACAATAAACCTTATTTACTTATGATTCACTGACTAAAGGAATCAACATCAGTTTCCATTGAATTCAACATCACTTTCCATTGAATTCATAGACAAGTTCTACACAACAGTCATCAGAGAGATCTCAAAACAGCACAAACTACAATATTACAGTGGTGTTGTTCATCCCATAAACCCTTCAGGAAGCAAAGGAAGCAGGCCAGAGATGGCTTAAGCAGAGGAGATCGGTAGTGGAGGAAACCAACCGATTTCACAAAACATTACAAAAAAACCACTACGTGAATAAAAAAACAAACACCGAATTTGTTGTCCCTGCCCTCCAATAGATCCCTATCTCCATCAAACCTCAATTTTTTCTGCTAATACTTCTTAGACTAGAGCAAACTATGGGTTGATCTTGTAAACTACCTGTCTCATTTGTGTAAAGGACAACAAAATTCTGAGAACCTGAATGTCAGAAACTAAGCTAATCAATCAGATCCTCTCAACCAGACTTGGACCTAGTCTATTTCAACTAGCATTTGTACTTACCACCATGGATGACTAGGAAGTAGCAATTAAACCCATTTTTAAAAGCAGAACTCACTAATCAAACTACGAACTAGTCTCTGTAATAGTTTGGGGGTTCAGAAGATTTTTCAACATCTAGAGGTGTATGTGTGGAAAAAGGACCACTGAGCACACAAATATGGAGATATGGCACTAATTAATAGAGGGAGTCAACTTGAAAATACATTTTCAGTATGTGAAATTGTTCCTATAATGAAGTGCCCAAAAAATACTTTAAGACTATCCACTAGAAAATTAATGAACATACATGCTCTTTGTATATGGTTATATTCTACACCCGGAATTAATTTAAAAAAGAACCCCAACAAGTGCCAACAAAATTTTACAGGTCCACATCCATATATATGGCAGTCCTTTAATTCCCAGTCCAGATCCGAACCAGCCACAGTAACCACTATTGAAACAAGCACTATCTCTTATCCAATACATTAAAAAAGGTTGTCCAATTTCCATTCAGAGCTGAAAAAGTTCACGTCAAATGTCCTAAGACAATTTCACTTTAGAAAATGATATTTCATGCCCACACTCAAAGCTCAACCACCTATCTGGGAATCCCTTAATGCATGTTCCACTTTAAATTCATATTTCATGTTTGACTTAGAAATCACCCTTAAAGCTTTAGGCTTTGTTCCAAATGCTCCCTCTCAAACTCCCACCTCCAAATTAAAGGTTAAGGAAAACTCCAAATTTCATAATTACTTGTCAGTTATAAGCATGAAATTTCATTCAACCCCTTAATATTGTTGCCAATGTCATATTACTTCAAACAGAAGTTCATGCTTGCTCCTCTGATCAAATTCTGCCTTAGCCCAAGACTTTCTCTAAGACAGCAGCTCTTAACGTTTATTTCTTCATCAACCTCAATAGGAAACATCATTAGAGGCCGGCCACAATCATCTGTTTGGATTTTGTTTCTTAGATTCATCAATGAATCCCCTCGAACAAAAGTAGTATGTCCCAAAAATTTAAAAAAAAAACAAATATTATAATCACAATATCAAATTCAGTTCGACATGAATTAAAGCTATGCAGAGAACGTGGTTAGATAACAGTGATCTCCACACATTTTATCCTTCATTTTTTCCATTGTCATTACTCAGAGGAGTTCAACCAGAAAAAATACTAAGTTACTTCATCCACACATCTCAGCATATGAACATATAGGAGCCAGAAAGGCATGCGCCATTTAGTATTCAAAATCAACCAGAAATCAAATTACATCCATATATTAGTTTTTATATACTAACCTAAACGGATAATATCTCAACTAAATTTTATTTTATTTAATACACAAACAAGACTGACCAAACTGCCGCCAGGCGCGAGAGACACAACTAATGCGAACAAGATCAGCAGGATCGTCCAACTGTGAAAATATATTCAATGACATATCACAGCCCAGCCACTCGATAAAATCTGGGGAAATATTCATCCTTCTGTACTCTTCAAACCCTGCCAAAGACCCATAAAAGGAAAAACTAACTCAACAATTCATAAAAAAAGCAGTAAGTCACAGGAAACATCATAATACAAATTTAACGCAATGAAGTCAAACTGAAATCATAGCAACGCACCATAATGCAAAATTTAACACAAATAATTCAGCTTCCACACTAGACATACTATAATAAAAAATAATTCGTAAAACGAATGAACAAGAAAGCCCTACAAGCGAATGATATTCCTATATATAGACCTTCCCTCTCATCTCAGGGTGAGGCAAGGAGTTTAATGAATGTTCGTTGTTCAATATCTTGGCTACTCAAGAAGTTGTACTAGCTGAGCCTCTGACCCGGAGTTGATTCTAGCGGAACGAATGAAAAGTTAATCTCTAAGCATAGCAGCCGTAAGCAAAAAAACAATCTGTACAATCAAACTAAAAAAGCCAATCAATATTTATGTAGAACGAACATTAAATTTTACCAAAAGAGTTGGAATTTGCAACAAACTTCAGAGGATTTCGTAAAGCACATATGAACAGGAAAACCATGATTGACCCATGTTAGAAAAAATAAAGAATTTCAAAGGAAAACAGCCAAATGATGAAAAAAGGGCTCGAATTTGCATCAAACTTCAGAGGATTTCGTGAAACACATGAACGGGAAAACCATGATTGACCCATGTTAAAAGAAGTAAAGAATAGCAATGGAAAACAGCCAAATGATGAATAATGGGCTAGAATTTGCATCAAACTTCAGAGGAAATTGTGAAGCACATATGAACAGGAAAACCATGATTGACCCATGTTAGAAAAATTAAAAAGTTCAATGGAAAATAGCCAAATGATGAATAATGGGCTAGAATTTGCATCAAACTTCAGAGGATTTCGTGAAGCACTTATTAGCAGGAAAACCGTGATTGACCCATGTTAGAAAAATTAAAAATTTCAAAGGAAAACAGCCAAACGATAAATAAAGGGCCAGAATTTGCATCCAAGTTCAAAGGATTTCGTGCAGCACATATGAACAGGAATACCATGATGTTAGAAAAATATTAAATTTCAATGGAAAAACAGCCAACAGAAGTAATTTCTTTACCAGAAAGAAGAGGGAAGGCAGATGACAGAAGAGGAAAAAGTTTTGGCATTAGAAAAAAGAGAACCCGAGCTCAGCGCCTGGGGCCATTTTTTATAATCGCCACCGACGATGAAGCTGCTTATTTTATTAAATTCATTTACGCACACATTAATTAAAATTAATGCAATTATTTTCTGGATATTTATCTCAAAAGAAATTTAGCCAACCGTACAAACCAGTAAGTCAGAGATAACGAAACTTATAGGTGGAAGTAATTTGTACCGAGGACCCTTTGCTCTTTAAAGCTATAGAATCACCCCCGCAATGTGATTTTTAAAATTAAACTTAAATAATTATTAAGTTGGGTTCGAGTTTTAGGTGGTCTAACCTAATCGGAGTTAAATAAAATTATAAATATAAAATTTAAATTGTTATATATTTTTTAATATTAATTTAATGATAATAATAAATAATTTTAATTTTTTTTATTTAACCACGTCGTATTTATTTGGGTCGAGCCATGTTTAAAATATAGTTTCTTTAAGTAATAACGGGTTTAAGTTTAACGAAACCCAACCCTATAGTAACATTAAATATTTATAAAAATAAAGAGTTCTTATAAATTTTAAGAGAAAATTCACACTTAGACCTTAAAGTGACCATTATTACACAAATAAGCCTCACTTGTATGTGACTTTACTCGTCAAGTCCAATTGTAATGGTTCTCACCTTAATTTTACTTTTTCTTGAATAATCCAATCTTTAGTGGAATACTTTCACCCTATCCAAGACTCTTAAAGCTCTTTCTTTTAAGGCTATTTTAGATTTATTCTATAAAGAGAATTAAAAAGTAGAGGTATCCTTAAGAGAAGAAGAAGCTCCATAAGGACCCAAATCACCTTCAATGGCCATTGCTCTCACATACCCACTGTTATGACCCGCCTTAGGAGTTGGGCCCTGCCTTTATAATTTATTAAAATTAAAATTAAAAATTAAAATTAAATTATATTAGATTCTTATCTTAAGTTAGATTCGATTTTTATTATAATTTATAATAGTTATACACCTTATTTAATTAAAATTAGATTAAAAATTATCTTCTAGTTCTTAAGATTAATTTATTTTTTTTAAATATTTTATTTTTAAAAAATTTAAAAATAATAGATCAAATTAGTTATTTTATTTTATTAATTTATTAATTTTAATTATCATAGCTAATGCAACGGGGGGCGATGGCGGAGGGGCTGACGGTGGTCCATGTAGAGGGGCTGAAGGGCTGGCAGAGACGATCTTTCACAGAGACCACAGGTTGAGAAGTCTTCCAGTAGCCGAAGAACTCGGTTGGCCGCAGCGAAGAATCAATGACTCGCATTACGTGGAAGAGGAAGAGTTAACCGCATTAAAAAAAAAAACACTAAAATCCTTACTGTATTAAATATAAGAGCACTGAGACGCCAGAATAAATTAATGAGGTGTTTTGTCTTATATCAGGAAGAGCCCCTATTATAGAGCACAAGGTCCTTGCTACAAATAACTTAAAACACATGGGCTCCACCTATACTTAACATTAACGTCTGATAAATAATGAATTTTCACAAAGTTATTCCAATATTAGATATGAATTTTCTCTACTGACAAAATTTAATTGATTAACACCATGAGCCATTTGTAAAAAATAATCAACGAAAAAATTTAACAACATGAGCCATTTGTATATAATAAGCAACTCAACATATTAATAAAAAACCAATTGTTACAAAATAAAAAAACATGTTTTTTCTTTTCCACTATATTAAATATGTTATCTAAGTTATCATATATAGATCAATTGGTCTAACAGTGTATACGACCAGCCCTAACTGCCTAGCACATGTAATCTCATTATATTTTTCTAGTACATATAATGACAAATTTTCTACATTCTTTACCATATCTAAATTTATTTAAAATTAAATGCTATAAATAACACAGGAGTCACGCTTGAGTTATTTCACCTTCCTGTTGTAGGGTCCATGCGCACATTAGGAGGAATTGTGAGAGAGATAATCAGGAGGGGGAAGCCAATCAATGATGTGGGTTATGTGTATGAATGAGTGCCATGCTTTGTTTGCCTAAAGAATATGTTGCAAAAACTATAAAAAATATAGGGAACATGGAAATGCAATCATTGTACAAAGGGGTTTTCTTATTAAAATTTATCACTAAGCAAGAATATTGTGATCATGTCTTCAACCTGCAATATGGTCAGTTGGAGTTCATCCTCTCATATTCCTTCGCCTAAGGACGCTAAACTTCAAACCAATGAGCGAAATATAGAAAACAATTTCGGTATGGATATATCTCCATGAATTCACAACCCAATATTGGGCAGTTGAGAGCCTATGGCTCAAATGCACAACACGCTTAGAACTCCCTTTCTTTGTGACAATCCTACAACATAAAATAAAACACACGCCTGGCAATTGCAAGAGTTTGTGTAGAAATCAAAGCCGGATTCAAATTTCCTGACGAAACAAATGCTCAAAGGAAGGAGGGATCATTCTTTCTCCATGGACATGGAATAGAGTATGAAGAGGAGCCTCTTTCCTGCAATAAAGGAAATTTATATTTTTGCTCTATTTTTTATACCAAAAGTCCACTTAAACTTCAAATTGGCTTTGAAGCCAATGTTGTGTGTTACTCACCTTCTTTATTCCGTCAGATAATAGAGTATGCTTTTGGTATAAAGAATATAAAATAGAAATATCAGCTTCCTGCCATAAATAATCATTATTTGACCACAGTGCAAATGGTTGGAGGTATGATTAACATACAACCAATATTACAAGTCCTTGCAAATAGTTATTCTTATGTAATATTATTTTATTATATACTAATTGTGGACCCACTCGAGTAAGTACATATATCGGATCATCAGACTAAGTAGGTAGAGGTAAGTAACGTCTGTGTCAGGTTGGTTGCCCCAACCTTCAAGATGCAGACCCTAAATGGCCAATACAACTTATATTATTGTCTTAGGCAAGGCTAACCTATAATTAATCATAAATAAATAAATAAATAAATAAATTTTATATATTATATATATATAATATTTAAATTAATATAAAATATGTAGTGTCCTATTTATACGAGTCTGAGCTCAAGAGCAACATGTGAACCTAATAATTGTATATTATTTTTAATTTCAATCTAACGCATAATTCAAGGACAAATTAGTTTATACCTTGTGCTATCAAATATCAATATGATGACTCTAATGTCCGGGCTCACGCAATATATATATATATAATTTTTTTTATATGAGTACATGCTCAGGAATAATTTTGTGAGCCTAGACATTGCACATTTTTTAATATGCGACAACACATATATAACTTAGGGGCAGATTAATTTATGTTTTGTGCCATCGAATATCGATATGATGATTCTGACATCCGAGCTTATATATATATATATATATAAAAGTATGGGCTCATATACACCTAGGTGAGCCTGAGCTTATGTACTGTTGGATTTACATCGGGTGGTTTATAATATTTATTAGAATATTATAAGCTACCGGATGTAAATTAGACAACCCATAGAGCCCAAGCTCACATAGGCATATATGAATGTATATGAGCCCGAGCTTTTATATATATATATATATATAGTTTATACCGTTTATAAGAGCCTCGTCTCCATGAGCCAACTTTGTTCTTGCCGTTAGATGTTGATCCAACGGCTTATTTTGATTTTGGGATGAGTAAACCCCCTTAACCGTGTTTACTTGGACACGTTTCTGTTCCTCTGTCTTCCCTAGCTCCCTCCCGTCTCCGCCATCTTGGCATTTGCTATTCGTTCCCCCTATCTGCTCCCTCCCCCCTCCCCCGCCGATCTTCCTCCCCACTGCCACACGCTGCTATGAGCTACCCCTGCCTGCCATCCGTGCAATCCTCTCCTTACCGGACCCGGCCAAATGGGGGGTTGATGCAGGCGTAGACATGCATGGTCCGCAACTAGGACGGCTTCTGGATGGTGAAGCCCAAGCGAAGGGTGGTTGTGTGGGACCTTGACAACAAGCCGCCCCGCAGCCCTCCCTACAAGACTGCCATGGCCCTCTGCACCATCGCCCGTCGGTTCGGCGACTACGTCGACATCTCCGCCAACTGCTGTGCCTTCGTCCATAGACCTCTTAGAGCGGGGCGGCCTCGCCACACCGACCGATCCATACATCTGCTCCGTCTGCAGTCGCTAGTATCGGACCCACCTCGACCCCAGGGGTACTAAGTACGAGCAGGCAGAGAGGGAGCTGGTTGTGCTGAAAATCAGGTTCGGGCTAGCGGCAGAGCTGTGGGGTGTTTGTAAAAACGGTAAAAAAGCAAAGCCAAGAAATGCCATATCTCCCTTAGTCCCCAATAAGTGCCCCCAGGATCCTTCCACTGCATAATCAGCATTACCACATTGAGAAGAGAACAAAACTGAAGGAGACAAGGAGCTACAGATTTGTTTACCACTTTGCCAATGAAGATGAGAAAACAAGTGCTTTCTAGCTCCACAGAGGCTGAGACAGTTTCAACATGGCCGTCTACTTCACCCTGCCCAAAAGTCTCTCCCTCCTCTGCTTCCCAAACTGCGGCCTAAAGCAGCAATCTCAGCATCATACCCAGCTTGGCTGCAGGGGTGGCCTTTTGGTGCCCCTATCATTGCTACCTCCAATTCATACTAGTCAGCCAGCACCCCATACAACGTTACTGCCTTGGCTAGTCCATGTGGTGCTCAGCCCTTGATCCAGTTACAGGCAACCAGTTTATTCAACCAGCAACAGGCCAACCAGTTTGTTTCTCAACATGGCCGTCCCCTTCACCCCACCCAAGAGCCTCTCTCACCCCTTCTTCACCCCCACCCATCATGCCACCTACCTTCAGACCTCCAGCAGCCGGGATACCCAACATGACGTAGAAACATAGGATTTCATGCACAACTTTTGGGATGAGATGAGGAAGTTAAAAGTGAAGGTGGCTGCACAGATTCCTCCTAGTAGGAATCTCAGTACTTAGTGACAGCAAAAGGGAGGAAGGAGATGGTTGCGCCGGAGGGGAGGAAGAACAGAAGATATGGGAGAGAGGGAATGTACCTGGCTGAGATGGGAGGGATTTGGTGCATTTTTTTCAGACTTTGGCGAAACAACACCATGACGGGGACGAGGGGCTACGATGGTGAGGCAGTCTCGTGAGGGGGGACGAGGGATTGCAACAGCGAAGTCGCCCGTGGGTTGTGAGGGGAGGGGGACAAGGAGCTGTGGCGGCGAGGCGGCCCCCCCGTGAGGGGGGGCAAAGGGCTGCGAACGCGAAGCCGCCTATGAGGTGAGGACAAGCGGCTGCGACGGCGAGGCATGCTGGTGAGGGGGGCAACCCGCTACCGACCGCAAGGCAGTGGGAATGAGAAGATGTTTGGGCTTGCAACAGGGCCGGCTCAATAAAATTCGAGGCATAAGGCGAAATTTTAGATGAGTTTTATTAGGTTTAATTTTATAAATTAATGCGATAAAATAATTATTAAAATTAATTGTTCAATTATTAACCTTAATTTAGGTTTTTCAAATATCTTCTTTATTACTTCAATAAATTTATAAAGAGTTTATTTTTTTATAAAAATATATTTTTATTCAACTATGCACATATCAAATTACACATATAGCTATTTTAACAAAATGACGAATTCCTCCCTCTATGTGCTTCACTTGGCATGCCAATTAATGAATGATTTTTTTTTTTTTACATGTATTAGAAATTGTTTATTTGTACTATTATACTCTCTCTTTCCTATATCAATAGTTATATTTAAAAAAATTATTATTAAATCGTAAAACCCGCATATTAGAGAAGAAAAAATAAACTTATAATTTTTTTTTAGTACCAAACTTCTTAAATTGAATAAAATAGAGCTATTAATATAAAGATGAGAAAACTCTATTATATTTAAAAATTGAGAAAGATATCAATATTATTGTAAGAAATTTGGGGCCTCGGTGAAATAGTAAGATTTATAAAAAATATGTAAAAGAGTTGGGGCTTGGGTTTTATAAATTTCAGGCTAAAATGACAACCTATATGTTCAATTGGTATTTTAATTTTAAATAAAGTAATTTATATGGTAAGTGATAATATATATATCTATTGTATAAAAAATGCTCAAATAACATGTAATAATATTGGTATATATTTCTTTAATTTTTTAAAAAGATGCATTTAATGAATCATGCATTATAGAAAGGGCGTAGGATTTGAGTAGTATTTAGGGGGGCCCTTGTATTTAGTGGGGCCCTAGGCAGCTGCCTAAGTTGCCTAGGGGTCAAGCCGGCCTTGGCTGGCAAATAAGGAGGGAAAGTTTGTGTGGTAAACAAGAACCCAACATCCGTGGTTAACTCGGTGAGCGGTTTGATCATATATATAAGGGCTTCCATTTAACTCAGGCTCACATAGCTCGTATAAGACAAGGCTCATAGTAACTTTTGCCTTAATAATAATAATTATTTATATTAATATAAAATATTTAGGGTCTGTTTGGATTGGTAGAAAGCGGGGGAAAGGGAAGGAATCTTCTTAAAATCTTCTAGTTTCTACTATTTGGTACAACGGGGAAAAAGAAACTAGAGTGAAAAGTGAGAGAAAATGGATGAAAATTTGGCCCAAAAAATTTTCACCCATCAACCCATGGATTTTGGGAGAAAATCATTGTACTAAACACTTATGTCTTACTGCTACTACCACCACCACCACCACTGCCATCGTTACCGCCACTGTCATCGCTATTGTTGCCGCCGCCACCACCACCACCGATGCCGCCGCCACCACCACCATCGCCGGCCGCCACCACCATCATCGCCGCCGCTACCACTACTATATCTGCCACCACCTCTACTACCGCCACCACCACCACCACCCACCACCATTGCCACCACTGCCGCTGCCACCAACACTACCGCTGCCACCGCCGCCGCTGCTGCCACCACCACCACTACCGCTGCCACTGTCGCCGCCGCTGCCGCCACCACCACTATCTTTGCCATTGTTGCCATCGCCACCACTGTCGTTGCCACCGCCACCACCATCATTGACACCACCGCCGCTACCACCACCATCACCGTTGCCACCATCATCTCTACCACCGCCGCTACTGCCGCCACCACTACCGCCACCGTCGTCGCCGCCACTACCACAATTGCTGCCGCCACAACCACTACCACTGTCACCGCCACTACCACCACCATCGCCGCTACCACCACTGTCACTGTCAATTTTCTCTAACATCATTTGTGTAACCAAACAGTGAAAAATATTTAGGAATCTCCTAGTTTCTCTTTCACTTGGATTCACTTTCTCTTTCTCTTTCCCTTTCTCCCGGTTTCCACCAATCCAAACAGACCCTTAGAGTCTTATTTATATGAGCTTGATCTCACGGGTAACTGTGTGAGACGAGACATTACGCATTTTAGAATTTCTTCAATCCGACGATACACATCACTCATGGTAGATTAGATTTTCCCATGCACCATTGAATATTGATATGACGACTGACATCCGAGCTCATGCAGAAGAGCACGAGCTCAAGCTTACAAACCTTTTTTAAAAATTTATTTTAATTTAAAAAATTATAATTATATTAAAAAATTTAAAATATTTTTTATAATATTATATTAAGCGGGCCAAGCTTAATCATGGCTAAGCCTATTGTGGGTCGTGGGTTGCAAAATACGGCCCGACCCATTAATTTGGGCCTTTGTTTATTGGGATGGGTGGCTATTGCTTTTGCAAGAAAATTACCCACACACACACTTAAGTAACTATTTCCCTCTCTCGTCAATTGCACATGCCTGATACAGGCTCAAGCTTATTGCGGGCCATGGGGCGCAAAACTCGGACCAGCCCGTAGTAGGCCCAACGCGTATTAATGTTTATGAAAAAAGAGTCCCGCTTATATAAGCCCGGGCTCATATATATTTACATGAGCCCGGGCTCTATGGGCTGTCGGATTTACATCCGGCGGCTCATAATTTTTATGCGTTATACTCATGGGTTTAAACCCATGAGTATTATGGGCCGCCGGATGTAAATCCGACGGCCCATAGAGCCCGGGCTCACGTAGGCTTATATGAGCCCGGGCTCATATAAACTTTTTCCAAGAAAAAAAACTACCAACCTGTAGTAGGCCGCTTAGTCACCCTTCTTGGTAGATGTGCAGCTGAAGAAATAATTGTTTGCATTTTTGGCCTTTTTCTTTAGAACAATTGTTCCTTGTAATCTTCTTTATTATTTTTCTCATAAGCATTTTTTTTAAAAATTTTATTCCCTCAAAAAATGGCCCTGTGATAGCTCCTCTAGTTGTACCTTATAGCATTTTGTTCTAATGCATCACTGTTTTTGCCTAGATCAGCCGCTACTGATCAACTTGAAAGTAAAGGATTCATATGCTAAAGAATATATTTGTACAATATAATCACAATCTTATCAAATTATGACACATTTTAAATAGTATTTTCTTTTTCCTTGGCAATTACTACTGTGCATAATTTATATAATTCCCTAAATTAACTCTCCAACTGAGTTAAACTGGAGTACAAATAGTGAAAATCCCTGTGAGGAAGGCTAGATGGGAGTGTCATGTTAACTTTCTGGGTATTTGGATTAGAAAGTGGTAATAGATAAGTGATGGGCATTATGTATGCACATTTGGTGGTGGACACATACATTAAATTGTTTATAAAAACATGGTTTTCCTTCAGTTAGCTATTCAAAAGAAAAAATGATTCTTATTCAGTTCTTTTAATGTATATGTTTTTGTAAATCAATTTTATTAGAGAATTATATAGGAGATTGTAAGCTGTCCATTTTCTTTAGGTTTAGTCTTTGGAGGCTATCTGATTAAATTCCTCTACATTTTATACTTATCTCTTTTTTAGAATATCATTGGGAGCAGTCCTATAAGTGCCAACTTTATGCAAGTTTGTGACGAATCACATGTTGGTTTTGATGTGATATAAAACCTGGCTGGCGTTGAGCCATTTGAACGCCTAGATGCCCGATCGATTGCCCCGTTTGAACGGATGTTGGCCCGTTCAAACGGCCTAACGGATTTCGGAAAAATAAAACAGTTGCGATGATTTACGCGACGGGTATAAGGAGAGCCGTCTCGGCTTCTTTTTTGATAGAACGGTAAACTTTGACGAACGGGAGTTTTACAGAGACAAAAACAGAGAGCCCTTTTCCTCTATTTTACCGATCCTTTCTCTAGTTTTCTGAGAGAAAATTCCTGAGAATCTCTCCCTCTATTCACTCTGAATTTCTGAGTTCTTCACTGAGCAGTAGAGTCTACCCCGATTGAGATCCTGCCTGTCTGAGTGGAAGTGCACCTTCAGACGGGCTGTGTGGTTCGTTGTGTCTCGGGAATGGAACGCTTTGGAATGCCTGTGAACGGAGGGCGGTGTATCTGTTTCAAGGTCAGCGTGTATCGCGCCTCGAACCTGGTTCTTAAATTTCTCAACTTTCTGGTTTTTAATTTATAGGCATATATATATTTTATAATATATTTATGTGTGATGATTTGCATGTTATTGTGATTTGTATTCAATCTGCACTGTGATTTAGCAGTAACCCCAACAATCTTGAAACAGATTAACTTTTGATTGTGCTGATTGAATACTGCAATGGGTGTTGACAAATCATTAAAACCTGAGAAGTTTGATGGGAAAAATTTCGTTAGATGGCAGACCAAAATGAAGTTTTGGCTGACCCAATTAAACATATTTTATGTGGTTTCTGATACTACTGCTGATAAGACTGTTTCTTCTGAATTTGACAAGACGACTAGCTCATCTAAAAATGGAATTGATAAGACTCAGAAAAGTGAGAAATTCAAACAAGATGATGAACTATGCCATGGTCAAATTCTTAGTGTTTTGAGCAATGAATTGTATGATTTGCATGTGAACACTAAAACTGCCAAAGAATTATGGGATACCCTAGATAAAAAATTTGGAAAAGAGCATGAAGGGGAAGAAAAGTATGTTGTGGGAGAATATTTTGACTATAAGATGGTTGATAACAAATCTGTTAGAGACCAGGTAGTTGAAATACAGAATTTGGTAGCTAAGATCATTGGGAAAGGAATTCCCGTTGACGAGAGGCTCCAAGTTCCTGCTCTCATTGACAAACTACCACCCTCATGGCAGGATTTCCAAATTACCTTGAAGCACAAGAGGGATGCCATGTCCGTTGATGACTTGATAGTGGCCATTCAAATTGAAGAGAAGACAGGGGTAAGATGAAAGTCTTGCAAGGTACTTCTTTTGTGACCAATGATAGTGCTCAAGCTAATGTTGTGGAAGGGAAACCCAAGTTTTTTGGTAACAAGAAGAAGAACAATAAGTCTAAAAATCAGTCTCTCAAACCTGGTTCAAATATCCAAAAGGATAAGAAGGTGAAAGTTTGCTGGGTCTGTGGGAAACCTGGACATTTTGCAAACAAGTGCAAAGAGAAGAAAGGCCAGGACCAGAGTCATGGTGGGGCTGCATCTTCTGTTCAGGCTAATGTGGTTATTTCAGATGATAAGTTAGTAGTAACTAATTCTGAAATTAACTTGGCATGTGAACCTAATGATTGGTGGGTTGATACAAGAGCAACTGTTCACATCGGTATTGATGTTTCTTCTTTTTCTTTCTATAAAGAAGTAAAGGATAGGACAATGATGATGGGGAACTCCTCTGTAGCTAGAGTTCATAGAGTTGGAAGTGTGGACATCCGGTTTACATCGGGGAACACATTAACTCTCCATAATGTGTTGCATGTGCCAAGTGTGAGGAAGAACCTTGTTAGTAGAGTGCTTCTTATTAGTGAAGGATATAAATTAGTGTTTGAGTCAAATAAAGTTGTAATAACTAGACATGGTACTTTTGTTGGTAAAGGCTATGTGTGTGATGGTCTCTTTAAATTAAATTTGGTTTCTTGTAATAACTCTTTATTTCAAGTAGATGACTTTTTAATTTGTCATGTTGATTCGTTTGATATATGGTATATGAGACTAGGACAAGTGAATTTTTAAATTATTAAGAGAATGATGAATTATGATTTGATTCCTAAATTGTATGTTGAATCTCTTGATAAATGTGAAGTTTGTGTTCAAGCAAAACAACCTAGAAAACCATATAAATATGTTGATAGATCTACATGCTTGTTTGATTTAATTCACTCTGATATTTGTGAGTTGAATGGATTATTGACTAGGGGTGGTATGAGATATTTCATTACTTTTATTGATGATCATTCAAAATATTGTAATGTATATTTGCTTAAGTCTAAAGATGAGGCTTTTGAGAAGTTTAAGGTTTATAAGATGGTGGTTGAGAATCAAACTGAGAGGCGGATCAAGAAACTAAGGTCTGATCGTGTTGGGGAGTATTGTTCCCTTGAATTTTATAAATTTTGTGAAGATCAAGGAATAATACATGAAACCACAACCCCTTACTCTCCTCACTCTAATGGTGTGGCTGAAAGAAAGAATAGAACTTTTATAGATATGATAAATTCTTTGCTTTCCTCTTCGGGTTTACCTAAAAATCTATGGGGAGAAGCAATTCTTTCAGCATGTATAATCTTAAACCGTGTGCCTCATAAAGAACAAATTGTAACCCCTTATGAATTAATGAAAGGAAGAAAACCAAGTTTAAAGTTCATTAAGGTTTGGGGTTGTCTTGTTAAAGTTAAAATCCCAAATGTGAAGATGGATAAACTAAGTTCTAAAACTTATGATGCAGTTTTTATTGGTTATGCACAAAATAGCAGAGCTTATCAGTTTTTAGTAATTGGGTTTGATCGGCAGTATTATGCTCCCAATACTATTAAGGAGTCTGATGATGCAACATTCTTTGAGAATGTATTTCCTTTGAAGGAAAAGAATAAGGTTGTAATGCATAAAGAAAATGTTACATCCTCTTCAACTCCTAGAATGGAAGATTCGGGAACTAATGTGGATGTTAGGAGATCTAAGAGAACTAGGATAGAGAAGAACTTTGGGGATGACTTTTATACTTTCATGGTGGGGAATGAAGATCCTTTGACATTTAATGAAGCTATGTCGTCTAGTAAAGCTCCTTTATGGAAGGAAGCGGTACAGAGTGAGATGGATTCAATACTTGCACATGGGACGTGGGTTCTAATGAATCTACCTCCAGGGTTTAAACCAATTAGATGCAAGTGGATATTCAAAAGAAAATATTATCCTGATGGATCCATTGAAAAGTACAAAGCTAGACTAGTGGCTAAAGGATATAGTCAAAAGGAAGGTCAAGATTTCTTTGACACATATTCTCCTGTGTCCATGATAACTACAATTCGAGTGCTTCTTGCATTGACAGCTCATTATAACCTTGAAATTCATCAAATGAATGTCAAAACAACATTCTTAAATGGTGAATTAGAGGAGGAAATTTATATGGAGCAGCCTGAAGGTTTTATAGTTCCTGGTCAAGAAAGGAAAGTATGTAAGTTAGTAAGATCTCTCTATGGTTTAAAACAGGCTCCTAAACAATGGCATCAAAAGTTTGATGATGTTATTCTTTCTCATAACTTTGTTGTTTGTACCTCTGATAAATGCTTACATTGGAAGTCTTTCGATCACTCTTATGTTATGTTATGCTTGTATGTGGATGACATATTATGTTTGGTGATAATGTAGATCATATCAATAAAGTTAAGGGCTTCCTTAATGAGAATTTTGATATGAAAGATTTAGGCCTTGCAAAGGTTATACTGGGCTTGAAGATTGATAGGACTTCTCAAAGAATAGTTGTGAGTCAATCACACTATGTGGAGAAAATTCTAAAGAAGTATGGATACTTCGATAGAAAACCTGTTAATACACCATATGACGCAAGTGTAAGACTTAAGAAAAATTATGGGGAAAATGTATCACAACTTAGATATTCACAGTTAATAGGATGTTTGAGTTATCTGGCTAACTGCAGTCGACCAGATATATACTATGTTGTGGGAAGACTGAGTAGATATACTAAGAGCCCTAATGAATCTCATTGGACTGCCATTGAGAGAGTTTTCAGATATCTGAAGGGAAGTGTAAACCATGGTTTACATTATTCCGGGTTCCCTGCTGTATTAGAAGGATACAGTGATGCAAATTGGATATCAGATTCTGATGAAACCAAGGCTACTAGTGGTTATGTGTTTACACTATGTGGTGGGGCAGTTGCATGGAAATCTTCTAAACAAACAGTGATAACAAGGTCTACCATGGATGCAGAGTTGGTAGCTCTTGATAAAACTGGTGGAATGGGGGAATGGCTTAGGGATCTTTTGATAGATATACCCTGGTTGAATAAGCCAATTCCTGGAATATTGATTCACTGTGATAGCCAATCAGCTCTTGATAAGGTTAAGAGTAAGAATCATAATAAGAGGTCCTCCAGGCACATTGAACTAAGGTATAAAATCTTGCGCAAGTTGACTACCTCAGGAGTTATTACCTTAAGTTTTATACGATCAGCGGAGAACTTGGCTGATTCGTTTATAAAAGGGTTGTCGGTCGGCAAATCCTTAACTCATCTAGGGGAATGGGGTTGAAAGCCTATGTTTAAGTCATCGTTAGTAGCAACCCAATCTCTCTGCGTGGAGATCCCTCTATGAAGATTCAATGGGTAAAAACAAGTTGATGCGTGACTAGGAGAGAGCACTATTAAAATTAATATGTTCATTCCTGTGTTATGATGAGAGTGCTCTTAATGCATATGAAATAGGTTGACAAAAGTCTTAATGCAGTCAAGGCTTATATTGCAAGGTATTGTTATGCATAACCCTTGGAGACTGTCACCTATATGAGTGCCACTGAGGTCGCAGTTAAAGAGAATGGGGGCTTGTTCTCTAACGTGTAACTCATGAAAAGATACAAGGCGCATGGCCGTAAAGCGCTACCCCGAATGATCTAAAAAAGGGAGTTATTCTAAGTGTTAGGTTTGTCAAAGCTCTTGCTTTAAGGTTCAAGTTCAAGACTTAGTTCACTTCGAACTTGTGAGAGTGGCGGCTTACCAAACTAGGTGTAGGTTCAAACCCGCAAGGTACCTATCGCCGAAAACTTGGAGCACTATTGCTCAGTGTCTCATTTTGTGTTTTATAAGAAATTTTGTGTTTGTGAACGTGTTTTATATCTTGTCATGGTGGGGTTGTTGGTTTTGACGTGATATAAAACTTGGCTAGCATTGAGCTGTTTGAACGCCTAGACACCCGATCGATCGCCCTGTTCGAACGGGTGTTGGCCCGTTCGAACGACCTAATGAATTTCGAAAAAATAAAACAGTCGCGATGATTTATGCGACGGGTATAAGGAGAGCCGTCTCGGCTTCGTTTTTGATAGAACGGTAAACTTTGACGAACGGGAGTTTTACAGAGACAAAAACAGAAAGCCCTTTTCCTCTATTTTACTGACCCTTTCTCTGGTTTTCTGAGAGGAAATTCCTGAGAATCTCTCCCTCTATTTACTCTGAATTTCTGAGTTCTTCACTGAGCAGTAGAGTCTACCCCGATTGAGATCTTGCCTGTCTAAGTAGAAGTGCACCTTCAGACGGGCTGTGTGGTTCGTTGTATCTCGGGAACGGAACGCTCTGGAATGCCTGTGCACGGAGGGCGGCGTACCTGTTTCAAGGTCAGCGTGTATCGCGCCTCGAACCTGGTTCTTAACTTTCTCAACTTTCTGGTTTTTAATTTATAGGCATATATATATTTTATAATATATTTATGTGTGATGATTTACATGTTATTGTGATTTGTATTCAATCTGCACTGTGATTTAGCAGTAACCCCAACATCACACTCTCAAACTACTGATACGCCTCTTCAGAGTCTGGATATGAAGTTCCCGAATCTAGTAAAGCTCACAATATTTGTATCGATTCTTCTTTCCCTAATGAAGTAAGGTGTGAAATCCCTATATTCTAGTGCAACTAAATAGAAATTCGGTCCAAATGATAACCCATCAAGCAAGTTCCAGATACCACTCTGTCACTGAGTTGCAACAGTATGAGGATAGACTTGTGATAAATCAAATAGAAGTGGGCCTCTTGAACCCTTATTATCCAAAACCGTCTTGAGGTATAAACCCCCACATGCTCTATGATGGTCAACTAGATGTATCTTTATCAAATTAATAAGGAATGCTCAACTGGAAGGAAATTTCTAATGGTGATTTCCTGGCTAGATAGTGTTTAATGCAAAAACATATTAATGAAGGTAAGGGAGAGTAAAGAGTTGATGGGTAGCGTATCTACTATTGGATCTAGAAAAACTAAATCTCCAGTAGAGTAAACATGAAGAGAAAATAAATTTTGGGTTTGGCACAATTGGTTGGTTTCTAAAACTAAGCAAGTTAGTTGTTACATGGAAAAGAACCAATAATTAGAAGAGTCTTTAATCATTAGAGATAAGAGGAGAGAAAAATAAATACAAATAATTAAACTCAAACTCTAATTGTCAATCAAGAATGTAAACTTACAATAATGTTCTTATCAATTATTTGGAGGCCTTTTTAAGAAGCTATAGAGAGCTTTTAGCAGTCAACTTTCTAAAATAAACAACAATACTATGAATTCAGGAATAAAGCATAACCTATTCCTTTGTGGCATTTTGGGCACATTCTTGTCCTTTAACTTGAAATATCATATTAAATTTTTTTGTTAAATTTGGTTGAATAGATTATTAGGGAAAGCAATCAAATGTTTTAGAAGTCCATATATATGTCTCGGTACTTCAGAGGAATGTGGCACTACTAATCAAATGTTTCAGGAGTGATGCTAGGTTTAGGTTAATTTTTAGTGAACCTGGGAAACAAATGGACATGACATCACTATGGGAAGATGTTTTTGAGCAATGTTCTCTTCGGTCTCAACATGTACATTACACATCTACTCAAGCAGTCAACCAGGGCATTGCTATGAAACCAGAAACTCTAATGCTTGGGCAACACTATGTAGACGAGCTTGGTGTCAAAGATGAGAATGGTGAAGACTTGTAGAACTAACCAAAATGTAAGGTAAGGAGGACAAATAATACTTTTTAATGCAAAATTATTATGTTATTTAGGTGCCGAGGTGGTTATGAAAATTTTCTTATTCTAGAAGGCAAGTGTTATATTGATCTATATGAATATAGATAATACTTTTTAATACAAAATTGTAATGAAGAGGAAGTTCCAATGTGCAACTTTACAAGTTAATTATTTTATCGTCTTTCTTACCTATATGCAAATGTACAAAGTTAATTATTTTATCGTCTTTCTTACCTATATGCAAATGGACAAAGTTAAATGATTGTGTAATACACAAACTGTGTTGCAGTTTTAGTTAGACTTTCAACTTTCTGCGCGTTTTGACTAAACTTATTTGGTAGAATACGAAGCAAAGAGGAGAGTGACCTATGATGGTACACTTTTTTGCCATTAAATTTGTTTCTTCCCAAATAGTCATGTGTACACTTTTGAGACAAAATTAATTATTGCAATTACTTGATACAATTTATTAGAAGTAGATGTTACAACAAAAGTTGTTTGTGGCTAATATATTTTGTCCATTTGGGATGATTATTTTTGTTGCAAATACCACACATAGATTGTAAGGTCCCTAATTTTTCTATGATTTTCTATGATTTTTTTGGGTCATTTTTGGCAGGAAAATGTGACGTTTTAGTGTATATGTATTTGTATATTTTCTCCGTATTTTTACTCATAGAGTCGGGTGTGGGGCTTAGTCGCGGGCTGCAGGCCTCGCTGCGCGCTTTCGGCACGAATTTTAGACTCACAACGTGTAACCATGTGGTACGCGTGTGTGAGGACATTTTTGGAAAAAAAGAAGGAAATACATATCGGGCTCGGTCGAGCCTGATCTGGAAGCCGCCAGAAGGAACAGTGCGCCCCCCTTACTGTTTTTCTGTCCCTGCCGGCCACCGGCGGGCAGTAGGACACCGGCACAGGCTCCGCCCCGGCGGTGCGATGCCGAGGGGCCACTGCCCTGGCCGCCCACGGCAGCGCCGCCTCTTCCCCCGGTTTGCCATCTCTCCCCACTGTCTCTTTTGATTCCACCACCACCGTGGGCCGGCGAGGGCCGGCCGCCCGCCCATGGTTCCACCCTGGGCTGGCGACGGCGGGAGGACACTCCTCCCAGCCCAGTGGGCCTCCGCTCCGCCGTCCCACTCTATTTTCCCCACTGCCTCTGTTTTCCGCCCCCTTTCTGTCGACCTTGCCGGGCCGGCTTCCGCCGCTGTTGGACGGCCTAGCTAGGCTCCGTCCGGCACCGCCTTGCTCCGGCGATGGCGAGGAGCCACTCCTCCCAGCTGTAGGGGGTCTCTGCACCACCGCCCCATCCTATTTCCCTCTCTCTGCCCTGTTCCGCCAACGCACTGTTTTGGGTAAACAGTGGCCACCGGTGGTGATTTGTGGCCGATTCGACCTTCCTCCAGCCTTGCCTTGCTCCAGCCAAGGCAGTGGACCACCCTACCCAGCTCGGTTCCATCCCCTCTGTCGTCCTCTACTCTGCCCAGTCTGATTTGCGCAGTACTGTGGGTGGATTTTCCAGTGGGCTGGCACCGCCATCTTTGGCGGGTGAGGGTGACTTGACCACTGTGGGCTCCGCCCCGGTCTTGGGACAGCCCCACCTAGATCGGTTCAGCCTCCGTCCCCTCTGTAGCTCCCTTGCTCAGTCCGGGCGTCCCCTATTCTTGGTCTACGTCTGTTTTAGACCGTGTGACTGACGTTATCAGTTAGACGCCGGATTTGATTTAGCAGATCTTTGTCCGGCTCTTCCCCAGCCTGGTGACACCAGTGGGTCACCCTAGATTGGCCCCACCTAACCTGGTGTTATTGCCTCTGACATGTGCCCTTCCTTGTGGCCCATAGCCGCAATGAGTTCTGCTCACCGGCATATTTGCCTGTTGACCCTTCTTGCCCATTTTACGCCGTCAGTACCAAACGGCCTCTGGCAAGAGTTTGTATGTCTTACCTTGACAGAAGGTGGACGAGTTCACCTGCACAGGCCTTGGCTAGTGATAGCCTCGTGGCCTTTGCTCAACCTTGAACCCTCCCCCTGCTCTTTGTCGTGCGAGATGCACAGCCGCCCGCACCATGGGTAATGGTTGTGGGCGGCGATCGGCGATGTCACTGCTTAGATTGGCCACAGCTAGGGCCTTAGCCCTGTTGGCTTTTGTGGGCCTTGGGTCGCCTCCTTTCAGCCCTCTCCCCCCCTCTTTGGGCCACGTGTGCATGTGGCCACGTGTGTACTTCTGGGTTTAGGCGCCGCATTCACGCTGCTTGACCATCGGGTGGCTCTGCCCCCGAGTGAAGTTGACCACTAGAGCCTCCACCACCTCTCCTTTGTTCTCGAGCGTTGCCCCACGCTCTCCACCCTTATGTGGGCCTTTGTTGACAGAAATCGTAGCCGTAGGGTGCTGTCCACGGCCGATTTTGACGTCTTTGTGGCCAGCTGAGTACGTATTAGCCACCGGCCGATCTTCAGTGAGTACACCATCGACATTTGATCGCACCGCCACATATGTTAGCTTGACTTTTCTCCCGGCCGCCCTAGTGTGACACCATGGATTGTGGATTTTACCGCATTGATTTCTGACACCCTGTTTGGCCGTGACTAGTTCCAGCGCATCTTAAAACCCTAGGGACAGCAGCTCTCTCAGCCAGGCAACGTTTTTGACCGCCAACTCCGCCGCCGACGCCGCCACCGTCATGTGCTCGCCATCGAACGTCATGATTACGAGGTAGGGGACTTTTGAACTCTTAAATTCATGAAGCATGCTTTGAATGAGTAGCAGCATGCTAGGATTGTATGATTCCATGCTTGGATGTTAAGTAATGATCCGATTGCATGATGTGCGTGTAAGCATGATTGTATGGTATGATTGATAGGCATGAGATGTATGGTAGCGATGGCTAGCAAATATGTCAGTATGCTACGTATGTGTTATGCATGTTTGGAGTATGTATGAATGTCTGTGCATGTGCTAGTGATGGCTAGCGTGCATGTTTGGAGTATGTATGAATGTCTGTGCATGTGCTAGTGATGGCTAGCGTGTATGTTTGACGTATGTATGCATGTGCTAGTGATGGCTAGCGTGCATGTTTGTAAGTTACGTATGTATGACCGTATGTATATATTATACGTATGTGTGAGACATACGTATGTATGATAACTATTGCTTATGATATGGTTATGCGTAAGTGTATGTGGGTAGAGGTATGGGCAATGGACAGTAAGAGGTGGTAGAGACTTTGTCTGAATTTGGATACGGTTGTGTAAGTGTATGATAGAGGATAAGAGTATGACGGGCAAGGATTAGAATGGATTAGTTTGGGTTGGATTGTATGTTGGGCGTTTGTCAGATAGTAAGAGTGTTCATAATTGTACAAGCATAACGTACAGATTATGAAGTGAAAAGTAAGTATAATAAGTGAGATATAAGTAAGAGGGCGACAACTGGGTTGGCTTTGAGGAGCGTTATTTGAGGATGTCAGTGTAAGCTGATTTGGCCATAAGATGGATGACGAAGTATGTAAGACTGTAAGGGTTTGTTGTACTGTGAGTTTTGTCCATGATGTGGACGGGTAAGTGAAGTTTGTTGCCCTGATGAACTTGGGTTTTGGATCGGGCTCAGCTTCGGTTTGACCAGTCGAGGACTGTGAGTTTGTGTGGCATAATTGTACCGCATAATATACTTAATTCAAACTTGAATTATAAGCACAGCTAATGACAGCGTTGTGAGTTTGAGACCCGAGGGTTCGACGGATTAAGTTCCGTGTTTGAGCTGGCCGCTAATGAATCGGTCGAGCATTTCTCATGTCTTGCCATGGTGTTTATCCTACGGGATGTTGTCTATGTGCTGTATAGGGCACCAAACGTCTGATGCTCTGTTGAGAGCGACGTTGTTTTTGATTTGGTCTGTGTGTTATATTAGCCTAGACGTTTGATGCTCTGTTGAGAGCGTGTACGTTTCTGACTTTGTCTGTGTGCTGTATAAGCCCAGACATTTGATGCTTTGTTGAGAGCGTTGTATGTTTCCGCCCAAGTGTGGCACTGTATGTTTCTGCCCAAGTGGCACTGTATGTTTTCTGCCCAAGAGTGGCAATGGCACTATAAGACCCATTATGGTGGGCAATTCTATGGCACTATAAGACCCATTATGGTGGGCGACTGTATGACCCCTTATGTGTGGGTGTTTATGTTGCGCGCTTAGGTAAGTAGTATCATGGATCTACTTTTACCTGTTTGATCCAGTGCCCCATGAGCATTGGTGTGCCTTACCTTCGGAAAAGTCCATGGCGTCTAGTCACTCCCTGGAGGTTAAGGTGTTGCCCTAATGACATTCTTTTCCTTTTCGACGCTAGAGCCTATTAGTTGTAATGAGCTTCAGTGGTCGTTGATATGTGTACAATGATGACTACAACTGTAGGTGTATGAGCAGGACTATAAGAGTGTGTATGAGTACGACTATAAGCGTATGAGTATGAGCATGACTGTAAGAGTATGTGTATGAGTATGATTGTGAGAGTATGATTTTGAGTAAGATTGTATGAGTAAGGTTGTACAAGTATGTGGATGTTGTATGAGTAAGCGTACGGTGGTACGAGTAAGTTTGTATGACCCTAGATAAGGGTGTTTGTGTAAGTTTAATTTGATGGTATGAGTTTGGCACGATGGTGCCTTTGGTATGATTTTGGCATGATGGTGCCTTTGGTATGATTGTATGCGTATGTGCATGATATGATTATATTATGTTGACTGCTTCATGTTTGAGTTGCATGACACATGTATTTATGAACTTTTGAGTTCACCGTTTGGGATTTCCCCTACTAGGTATTTTCCTACTGAATATGAAAATACTCACCACCCTACTTTTTAGCCCCGTTGTACAGGAGGTTTTGTAGGTTTGTACGGAGAGCTCCTAGAGATGGATGCTCATTTCAGCGGTGGATTGATTCCCGTTGACTCAGGTATATGCTTCACTCACTGCGAGTTTATTTATGCCACGATCTCCTGTATTTAGTGAGATGAGACGTTAAGATGTTTATTCTGGACTTTCATTTAGATGAGTCTGTGGACTGTTATAGGACTTGCACTCAGGGATACCTGGGAGGGATTTGCATTTAAAAGTCTATGATCATAGCAATTTATTCGTTCATGTGTTTTCGAGTAGCGCCTGATGATATTTGCTTTGGTCGTACGATGTTTGACAGTATGATGACAATATTTAGATGGAAAATGGATGTTTAGTGTTTTGAATTATAAACTGTTTTATCAGGTTTTGATGTCGTCATTTTTCCTCTGATTTATAGACGTTATATTGCAAAAATTTTCCGTGAATTTTAAGGAAAATGTGTGAAAAATCTCGGGCGTTACATATATAATTAAAAAAAGTTTGTTTGCAACAAATCTATTTTGTCACAAATACAAAATTATATATTCTAAGTTTATTTATTTTTTAATAATATTTTGTTCACAAAAGAATATATATTGTTTTTAATAATAAATTTTGCAACGAAATAATATGCTTTAGCAATAATTTTTTGTTGCAAGCGACAAACAAATATCGTGGAAAAATAAATTATTGAAATAATTTTTTTAAAAAATAAATTTACATTTTTGACAAAATTTATTGTCAATAAATTAAATAATTATTAAAAAACAAATTTTTTTTAAAATATTTTTATTTGCAACAAACAAATATTGTTGAAAAAATTTTAAATAATATATTTTCCCCTCAGTACATCATATTTTTTGAGACGTATTAATAGTTTTTGTAATGTATTATCTAACTTTTGTGATAAAAAATATTATTACAAAAGGTTTCTATTTGTGACAAATGAGGTTTATGAAAAATTACTTTTGAAACACTTTTTGCAACAATTTTGGGATAAATTATTTTTTGTTGTAAATTTTTTTCAATAAATATGAATATTTTTTCGACAAATTTGTGTGTTTCAAAAAGACATTTATGTTGTAGTTTGATTAATGTGTATGCAAGTCGGCCCAAACAAATAGATTATCTAATACCACTATGTCGATTTCTTGTTTTCTATGTCTGCCATGTTAAAACTTTAGAAATATTGTTTAATACTCCATAATTTATCTAATCATGCTAAATAATCTTGAATACTTATTCTTTGAAGAAAAAGCGAAGTCACATACATATAGTCATAAATTTTATCTAATCATTCAAAAAACTCAGACTGACTTATTCTTTGAAGAAAAAGTGCAGTTGCCTATATGGTCTTCTAGAAGAAGCATGTCAAAAAAGGTTATTTAGGCACATTGAAGGGAGAAATTAATCAGGAGTTACTTCTATGACATCCAAGTCTTTCATTCTCAAGATTGATAACTTGCATTAGTGTGTGCACTGGAAATGTGATGGCTAATGTAATGTGAAAGTGAATTCCACGTGGTACTCTCAAAGTACCCATTAATTTATTCTTTTAAAGGAGAAGCACTTTGGAAGACTTTTCATGATAGAAAAATTTTAATGTGTCCCATAAAAAAATGTGCCTCCTGTTGTAAGGGCCATGTGGGAAACCAATAAAAATTCCCCCTTGTACATGCTACATGGGCCCCTTGCAATCAGAGACTGATCTTGAGTTTATTCTTTCGAGAAAATACATAGTCCCTACTAGAACTGAAAAATACACATAGGTAGCCTTCTGTGGATGATGCTTCTCCCAAACAGAAAGATTATTTGGTACTCCTTTGTGAGCCTAAAATCAGCCCCCTCTTGCAGGATAAGTGGCATAGGCAATCAAAACTAGTCGTTTAAGGGCCCACCCTTATAACCTTTTGACCGGCTATAACCAGCCACACGCCCCCTACAATAAAGGCTCATTTTTATAAGAAGCACATTAAAATTTAAAAAATATTTTAACAAGGTGAAGATTCACACGTCAAAATACTACTTCATCACTTTCACATCATTGATGTGTAGGGCCTATAAAAATAAGCCCCACATATCAATGGTGTAAAAGTAATGAAGTCTATCATGTCAGAATAGCGCTACTCTTAAAATTTTCCTCTCTACATTTGCTTATCCACTTTTAGGGAAACTTTTAAGGTGCTCCCCAAGACAACGAGTCCCATATTGTAAGGGCTTGAGTGGTGTGGGCAACCAACAATAGCCAATAAAAAGCCCCCCCTAGCCCGCTATATCCAGCCAGTCGCACAATCCACAGTCCACATAACCCCTACAATGGCAGCCTCATCTTAGGCTCATTCTTTCATAAAATACCAAAAAAATCTTCTCAATCTTTAGTACAAAGGAGGAATTATCTAAGTTGAAATAGCTGTTCTTGTTTTGAAGAAAATTAAATTTTGTGCCTGTGTCAAACTACGGAGAAACCTAGGTCCTAAGTTTCTTGCATTGTAATCCTTGTTGGCACAAAAAGAAAATTTTCCCATGCATGTGTTTTGATTTATAGTTTTAAGGCTGCCAACATACAAATTTGTAAAATGTTTTTTGGCGATGTATGTAATTATGTTTGCAAACTTTCATAGATTTTGTTTGGCCTCTTACATCCTTTCTTATGTAGCGGATTCCATCTCTATGTGTGCCTTTGCCTGTACTAGCAAGCATGCACATGTATTGCACATATAAATATAGATCAATTAAGAAAAAATAAAATAAAATAATTATAATAAACATAAATTATAAAGAGAGGTCTCTCTTATATGATATAATTATAATACATTCTTTTGTGATTATAGTTAACATAAATTACATGTACATACAATTATAAGTACTACACTAGCTAGGTTGGAGAGGATGGCGATGCTGAGGCAGTATTTTGCAAAGAGTGCCCTTCTTCCTATTAAGGTTCTATTTGGTGACATAGATGCTCTTCTTCTGGGTAGAGTGCACATATTTTCTGCAAAGAAACATTACCTAAAAAAATTTCTACGAGTACAAATATATGTACAATGAGGCAAATAAAGAGTAAATTATTAGATTGTAGATTTACACAATATAATATTTTGGTGCACACCACTTTATAGTCTCTAACCATGCTCAATTCTAACAAGAGAATCTCTCCAAGTTTTAATATTTAGATATATATTTCATCATGTCTTGTATTTCATTGAGGTTAATTGTAGCAAAAGACATAAAACCTAGTTATACGTGAATGTATCAAATGATCATGTTAGCTTTCACTGAGGGTACACTATGTGCCTACAACACACTCTCTACATATTGACAAATACATTCATAATAGGACTTTGATGAAGTATAACTTTCTCAAACAAAGGCACTCATCATAAGCAAGATACACCGAAAATTCCCCAAGAGTATTTTGTTTTCGTCTTCATTCACCATATTTCCATATAAGGAAATTAAATTAATTAATGCTAGAAAGAATGCACACAAATAACATGTGTAAATATAAATTATATAAGATAAGATAAAATAAATAAAAAATAAAGTATATATTGAAAAAAGGTCTCCCTTGCATGTTATAGTAGAAATACATACTTTTAGAATTATAATGACTATAAATTATATACACAAACTCTGTATTGACCCAAATACATTCATACTAGACACCAGTGAATCCAAATCTCATACACTCATACTAGACACCTCTAAGTCCAAATCTCATAGCAAAATATTATGTCATAGGTTGGCAAAGACAAGAATGTTGAAGGGCTTTGTATTGTAGATCACATTATTCATATTCAGAAGCAGTTAATGGCGGGTTCCATTTAATAGAGCTCTTTGGGAGTTTTCAAGGACATAAAAAATGTAATTTTGAACATGTATAATATAGCAAAGATAAAATAAATTATTATTGAGAAGTATATTGTATAAGTGGGGTCTACAAAAAAGTTCGAGAAAATATAATTATATAGAATGTCATTTGATAGCGCTTATGGAGAGCCTTCTAACGATACCAAAAATGCATGAATTCGAGTTCGAAAGTGCAACATGTAACATTACAAAGTTAAAACCAACATAATTTAAAAATTAGGGTCCATGACATATTAGCCCCTAGTATTATGTTTACATGTGACAAGATATCTAAAAGAAATTAAGTAATTTACTAAAATATACTCAAATCACGTACCAATTCAAACTTGTATTAAAGAACATAAGGATATAAAGCATAGCTTACATAAAAATTAAAGGTAAAAACTATACTTAAAATAGTATAAAATAAAAATTCTATAGTCACCCAATCTGCTTTATATAATAGTATGATAAAAGATCTCATCTTATTAAATTTATTTTATATAATTGTATCAATTGATGAACTTCAATATCGTCATCAAAGTGTCAAAGTTGATCTTTTAAATATGAATGATAAATATTGTGAGACTTGATTCTAGAAGCCTATTCTCTTCCAACCCATGTTAATAGCTCCATTTGGTTTTTCAAATTATTTTAGTTCCTATTGAACAATTAAAATGGAGCTATTAATGTGGGATAGAGGAAGTATGGTAATTATGAGAATAAAAATTAAACAAAGGGTAAAATACAACAAATTATCATGGAGAAATATGTCATGCATGAGACCAACCTAAAAAGTTTGAAAAAAAAATGCCCATGTGGGGTCTCATTGATAGAGCTTTCCAACAGTGCCAAAAACACATAAATAGCTCAAGATATGACCCTTGAAAATAATACAATGTAAATAGTGGGACTTATGTCATGCCAATGAGTACCTAGTGATTAGGGAAGCCACTTGGGTCTGGTATATGGTAAAACCTGACCCAACCTTACCCTAATGTGGGACCTATGTCATGCCAATGAGTACCTAGTGGTTAGGGAAGCCACTTGGGCCTTGTATATGGTAAAACCCAACCCAACCCTAATGGGTTATGTTTGGATTTTTAAATTCAACCCCAATAGTTATTAAGGTCGGTTCGAGTTTCAAGTGATCTAACTAGACTCAAACCCAATTAAAGTTATAAATTTATTATATTTTTCTTTGTATTTTGATAATAACTCAATATTTTTATGGATAAGAGATAAAACTAAATAATCATTTAAAATCTTGTAATTATAATTATTTTCTAAAACAATAAAAAATTTAAAAAATAATTTTTATTCTAAATTGGTCAAATTGGGTTGAGTTGGAGTTTGGTACAATCAAGTTGTGTTTGAGTTACCACTTCTTAAATGGTATTTCAGGTTTGTGACACCTGTGTTCCAATTATGCTTAACCCAAAAGGGTTACAAGTATTTATATAATTTTATTTAAATTTTAAGGGGTTTAAAATAATCAAATTTTGGTATTTAGTTAGAGCTCGAAGTAACGAGCACAATGAATCAAAGAACATGCAAAATAGAGGTCGGGAACGAAAATTATGACCTCAAGAAGCATGCTATATGGGAAGGACCCACTTTAAAAGTGCAGGATAAGCTACCCATGTGAGTTTAGTTTCAAAGGGCTTGTCAATACGAGTCCATAAGTTCTAAGAATGTGCAATTCCAACTTCGGGATAAGAAGTTATTGCATTTTGAAGTTGGAATTATATTTGAATAAAATAATAATAAAATATTTAAGAAATGACGGAATAACTTATGTCAGTGGAGCTGAATCCGAGCCAAGCCATGACACGAAATTGCAGCCACACGATGCATGGTGGAACTCGCATTGCACATGCACAAACCCACGCGACGCATGTGTCAGTTCGCACCGACCAAATGGGTTGTCTAGATAGAACGCGCCACATGGCACGAGCAGGTGCGTGCATATATTCCTTTCCATCATATGCTCGCACGTCTTTTTCTTATAATTTCTCATTTCAGTTCAAACTTTCGGAGGAGTTTCTAAAGTCGTTCTAAGTCCGTTTTCTTCCTTTCATAATGCGTTCTTAACTAATTCTAGGGTGTTCTACACAATGGAAACATCCATTCCTCAAGTTAGAGAGCCTATATAGGAGAAATGTCATGGGGTAAGGGGAGGTTCTGTTAACCGCTTACGTGTGCATGAAATGTGAAGTGTCTCCGGGTAAGGGGAGGTTCTGTCTACCACCTACAGGTGAGTGATGGGTGAAGTGTCTCCTGGGCAAGGGGAAGTTTTGTCCTTAGCCTACGGACATGGAAAGAGAAAAGTATTCTGGAGTTAGAAGAGGTTTCGCCAGCCATTTCTGGACCTGAAAGGGAGGACGCCCTGAGAACATGAGCAACTCTGAATGTAGCCACTTCCGGAACTGTAGGAGAGTATGCTCTTCTGACCTTCTAATTTAATATGATTTATATGCATGTGCATCTTAATTAGTAATATACTAATTAAGATTTATAATTTGCTATAATATGATATATGTTGATATGTTCCTATTCGATCTACTTTGATATATTCTGTTGTGATCTGAATTACTCTGAAATGCTTTATAGTAATATGATATACTCCAATCTGATCTGATATGATCTGTACGGTCAAATGAAATATGATATGTTCTGATAGGATCTGATATGATCCAACATGCTCTGTAGTGTGTTCCACTCCGCTCTATGATAGAGTGGGATGTGTGATTTTGTTAGTGTTTTGCTCACCTATGTGAGATGTGTATTTCGCTAATTTATTGACTTCTATTCTACTCCAATGATTTATAAGATTTCCGTCTAATTCTGAATGATTATTCGGATATAAGGATATATATATATATATATATATATATATATATATATATATATATATATATATATATATATATATATATATATATATATATATATATATATATATATATATTTGTGATGCTTGGTGCATGTATTAGCCGTTAGGCAGAATTACGTTCAGATTTGATTGTATTAGAATAATGTTAAAGATTGTATCCAATATATACATAGGCAACCAACGGTACGATAATGTTGGGCTGATCCAAATCAATTATAAAATTAGGTTTGTTCTGACCTACGTGCAACGAAGCACTAAAGCTAGTAGTGCGTAGAAGAATGTTTCGACTCTCACACACAAAGTTTGCTGCTCCTAGTCGTCTCATTTTAATTTTTGTGCTTAATTTTATTTACGCCGATTTCTATTTTTCGAATAACCCACGATTCAAGTCAGGTTTTCCAGGTCGGGGTGCTACAAATGGTATCAAAGCCTTTCTTTGTCTGTGATAGGAAATTATTTTAAAAATATGTATTGATTATATTTGAATCCCAATTTTTAATATGGGTAAATGTGTAACGTACGTAAATGTTTTCAATGGTGTTTAAGATTTGTGTGTTCTGTCTTCCATGCATTTTAATGGATTTGATACGAATATTGATTTTTAAGAATGTTGATCTTGAATCTCAAATGATTAGGAAATTTTATCATTCGGTTTGAGATTTGTAATTCTGTTTTGCCTGTATGATATACAGATTGCTCTTAACTATTATATTTATGAATTTCTATTTGTTTAATTAGAAGGGAGTTGGAATTTTGTCCTACTTGTATTATATCGAATGGATATAAACTACAAGTTCTTAAATTTTACTTTTGCAACAGTTATTATTTCTATTTTGAATCTTGGTCTTGGACGAATATCAACTTAGATCTGAAGTAAATTGGAAGTTTAATGCGAATCTCGAATTTGAACCTTTTGTTCTATATGTATGACATTGGATTTAATGTCAACTCCGATTTTGAATTTTCTGTTTCGTACGTATCAAATTTGAGTACTCCAATTTTTGAAATTTATGTTCCACATGTGTTATATCAGATTTAAGGTGAATTCCGATCGAGAGTTTGTTTGGTTCTATAGGTATTGCATCAGATCTAATACCAACTTCAATTTAACGACTTTCGATTCTGAATCAATAATAATTTTAAATTTTCATCTTTCATGCGTTGCAAATAATGGATGCCAATGTCGATATTATTAATTTTGATTTCAAGTCAAAAAGATTATTTAAATTCATGTCTGAATTTGTTGCAATCGATTTAATATGAGAATCAAGTTTATAAATTTTGAGCTTGGATTTAAAAAAAATTCAAAAATTTTCCTAGGAATAAGCCGTATCGGGTTTTGATTCGTAATCTTGTTTTACTAGTGTGACATTGGAATTGCTTTTAACTTTAATATTTATAAATTCTAATTTGTTTAATTATAGATAATTTAGAATTTTTGTCCTACTTGTGTTGTATCATATTGATATTATGAATTTCGCATTTGAATGATTATCATTTAAAATTACTGTTCTGAAAATCTTTTTGATACAAATTCTAATTTTTTATAGGAATAAATTTGAAATTTTGTTTCAACTACGATACTTGAATAAATACAACTTCCGATATTTAAACTTTCTATTTGATATATACAATTGGATATAATACAAACTCTTATTTTATGAATTCTAAAATTTAATTGAACTCGATTTTTAGATTGTGATTTAATACGAACCTTCTCTTATATCAAATTTGATGGGAATTATATTTGCATGTGTTACACTAGATTTCCAATGGACTCCAATTTTATTAATTCCAATTTATAATTCAGGAATAATTTGAAATTTTGTTATGTATGTGTGGTATCTAATTTGATTTGAACTCTTATTTTACGAATTTCGATTTTGAATCAATCGAAAATATCTGTTCTGAATCCGTTACATGATTATTTTAGTAACTTAAATTTTAAATAGATTATCAAATTTACTATAATAGAAATATCAAGGAGAAATCATCAAATGCCCGAGATATGGAAATGGGAGTGAGTGGATAGCTCCATTGTTAATTCTGCTAGTGTATTGAGACAATTTTCGACTTTAAGTTGGGTTTAAAAATTTGTTCTGAGTATGATGTGAACTAGGAAGATATGTTTTGATCTAAATGTGAAAAGTCTGTTTTCTATCAAACACTGATTTTTTTATCAAATGCCTATGTGAAAAGAGTAAGACTGATTCCTAATATGTTTTCTATCCGATGTTTTAAATTTTGATTGATTCCGAGAAAAGATTATGAGTGACATTTGCTTCAGATAAAAATTTCTGATATGATGCGTACAATGATACACGAGTGCTTGCACTCTCTGGATACCTATTGAGAAAAATAATCGGTTCTAGCCCACGCATGGGTGTGGAGCATCATGGGAAAGCTCCTCACTTTTTGAGCCCTTCACTACCCGATGAGTGTCATGGGGTATGTCGTTCTGTATCACGACTCTGCTTTTCTCATCACTCTAACGAACCAACAATTTGTGCATATGTTTTTGTATCAAATTGTTTCTAAATGAGTCTTTTCTAATAAAAGATTTTCTAAAAATGATTATAATTGTTTTCATATATTTTTGCTTAGCATTATTTTAGATTTTAACTCAACCTACAGTGTAGGGGGTTTTTAATTCTAAATTTATGTTTATTACCCATATTTTCAAGAAAAACATCATATTTGAGAAATAATTTATATGCATTGCATTATGTTTTGAATATGTGCACTTTCTGGGTAGTTTCAAGGTAAAACCTAGAAGTATCAATACACTCTTTGTCAGGATACCCACCGAAAAATTGGTTCTGGCGCGTGCATATAGGTGTGGAGCATCATGGGAAAACTCCTATCCTTCTGAGCCTCTCACTACCCCATGAGAGTTGAGGGGAATGTCGTTCAGCAGCACAACTCCGTTCTATCTTATCTATCTGTTATGTCTAATATGTTTGTTCTGTCCATTCTGTCTGATCTGTTTGTTCTGTTCGTTCTATCTCATTTGTATGTTATGTCTTTATGTCTAATCTGTCCATTCTGTCTAATCTATCTATTCTATTCATTTTGTCTGTTCTGATCTGTCTATTCTGTCTGTTTTGTCTGTTTTGTTTGTTCTATTTATTATGTATGATCTATTTGTTCTGTCTAATCTACTGTTATGTCTGAACTATCTGTTTTGTTTGTTCTATCTGATCTATTTGTTTTGTTTGATCTATTTATTCTGTCTAATCTATCCATTCTGTTTGATATGTCTATTATGTCTGATCTATCTGTTCTATCTTAATATGTTTTCTTTCGGTAAGTGTTTTGTCTAATCTATCTATGTAACTCCTGAGATTTTTCACACATTTTTCTTAAAATTCACCAAATTTTTTTGCAATATAGCATCTGTAAATCGGAGGAAAAATGACGAAATCAAAACCCAATAAAACAGTTTATAATTCAAAACAGTAAACATCCATTTTCCATCGTCATACGGTCAAACATCGTATGACCAAAGCAAATATCATCAGGCGCTACCCGAAAACACACGTACGAATAAATTTGCTATGATCATAGACTTTAAATACAAATCCCTCCCAGGCATCCCTGAGTGCAAGTCCCATAACAGTCCACCGACTAATCCAAATAAAAGTCCAGAATAAAAACATCTAACTTATCATCTCACCCAATACAAGAGATCGTGGCACAAAATACTCGCAATGAGAGAAGCATATACCTGAGTCAACGGGAATCAATCCACCTCGGAAGCCAGCATCCATCTCCAGGAGCTATTCGTACAACCTGCAAAACCTCTCGAACAACGGGGCTAAAAGAAGTAGGGTGAGTATTTTCATACTTAGTAGGAAAATACCCAGTAGGGGAAATCCCAAACGATGAACTCAAAAGTTCATAAAACACGCATTCATGCAACTCAAACATGAAGCAGCAGCATATCAATATCATGCTCATACGCATACAAACATACTAAATGCACCATCGTGCCAAAATCATATCAAGGCATCATCGTGCCAAAATTACACCAAAGGCACCATCGTGCCACAGTCATACTGTCCAATCAACTTACACAAACACCCTTATCTAGGGTCATACAAACTTACTCGTACCACCGTACGCATACTCATATAGCTTACACATACTTGTACGACCTTACTCGTACAATCATACTCGTACACAAACTCTTACAGTCATGCTCATCCACATACTCTTACAGTCATGCTCATACTCACTCTTACAGTCCTGCTCATACACACTCTTACAGTCGTACTCATACTCATACGCTTACGGTCATGCTCATACACACTATTACAGTCCTGCTCATACACATACAGTCGTACTCACACTCATACAGTCGTACTCATACACATAATCGTACACATATCAACAACCACTGAAGCTCATTACAACTAATAAGCTCCAGCATTGAAATGGAAAAGAATGCCACTGGGGCAACACCTTAACCTCCGGGGAGTGACTAGACGCCATGGACTTTTCCAAAGGTAAGGCACACCAATGCTCATGGGGCACTAGATCAAACAGGTAAGAGTAGATCCATGATACTACTTACCTTAGCGCGCAAACATAAACACCCACACATGAGGGGTCATACAGTTGCCCACCATAATGGGTCTTATAGTGCCAGAGAGTTGCCCACCATAATGGGTCTTATAGTGCCATTGCCACTCTTGGGCAGAAATCATACAGTGCCACTTGGGCAGAAACATACAGTTCCACTCTTAGGCAGAAAGATACAACGCTCTCAACACAGCATCAACGTCTGGGCTTACACAACACACAGACCAAATCAGAAACATACGTTGCTCTCAGCAAAGCGTCAAACGTCTGGGCTTCATATAGCACACAGACAAAGTCAGAAACATACATCGCTCTCAACAGAGCATCAAACGTCTGAGCTTATATAGCACGCAGACCAAATCAGAAACATACATCGCTCTCAGCAGAGCATCAGATGTCCGGTGCTCTACACAGCACACAGACAACATCCTGCAGGATAAACACCATGGCAAAACATGATAAATGCTCGGCCGACTCATTAGCGGCCAGCTCAAACACAGAACTTAATCCGTCGAACCCTCAGGTCTCAAACTCACTACACTATCATTAGTTGTGCTTATAATTCAAGTTTGAATTAAGTATATTATGCGGTACAATTATGCCACACAACTCACAGTCCTCAACTGATCAAATCGAAGCTGAGCCCGATCGAAACCCTAGTTCGTCAAGGCAGCAGACTTCACTTAACCCGTCCACATCATGGACAAAACTCATCGTACATCAAACCCTTACAGTCTTACATACTTCACCATTCATCTTATAGCCAAAACATCTTACATTGACATCATCAAATGAAGCTCCTCAAAGCCAACCCAGTTGTCGCCCTCTTACTTATATCTCACATATTATGCTTACTTTTCACTTCATAATATGTACGTTATGCTTGTACAATTATGAACACTCTTACTGTCTAACAAACCTCAACATATAATCCAACCAAACCGATCCATTCTAATCCTTGCCCGTCATACTCTTATCCTCTGTCCTCTGTCATACGCTTACACAACTGTATCCAAATCCAGACAAAACCTCTGTCACCTCTTACTGCCCATCGTCCATACCTCTACCCACATACACTTACACATATCCATATCATAGGCAAAATGCCATCATACACACGTATGTCTCACACATACGTATAACATACACATACAGTCATACATACATAACTTACAAACATGCACGCTAGCCATCACTAGCACATGCATCCATACGTCAAACATACACGCTAGCCATCACTAGCACATGCACAAACATTCATACATACTCCAAACATGCACGCTAGCCATCACTAGCACATGCATAATTCATACATACTCCAAACATGCACACTAGCCATCACTAGCACATGCATATATACATACTCCAAACATGCACACTAGCCATCACTAGCACATGCATACATACATACTCCAAACATGCACGCTAGCCATCACTAGCACATGCATACATACATCAAACATACACGCTAGCCATCACTAGCACATACTCAATCAACATACGAAACTTACCAACAAAAACGCTAGTAATCACTAGCACATACTTACATCCAACATGCTTACAACCAACATGCATGTCATATACATTTCAACATGCCATATAATCGTACTAACATGCATATCATGCAATCGGATCGTTACTTAACATCCCAAGCATGGAATCATACAATCCTAGTATGCTACTACTCATTCAAAGCATGCTATCATGAATTTACGAGTTCAAAGCTCCCCTACCTCGTAATCATGATGTTTGATGGCGAGCACACGACGGTGGCGGCGTCGGCGGCGGAGTTGGCGGTCAAAATCATTGCCTGGATGAGAGAGCTGTTGTCCCGAGGGTTTTAGGATGCACTGGAACTAGTCACGGCCAAACAGGGTGTCAGAAATCAATGCGGCAAAACCCGCGATCCACGGTGGCACACTAGGGCGGCCGGGAGAAATATCATGCCAACATATGTGGTGGAGTGACCAGAAGTCGAGGGTGTACTCACTGAAGATCGGCCGGTGGCTAAGACGTACTCAGCCGGCCACAAGACGTCAAAATCGGCCGTGGATAGCACCCAACGACGACGATTTCAGTCAACAAAGGCCCACATAAGGGCGGAGAGCGTGGGGCAATGCTTGAGAACAAAGGAGAGGTGGTGGAGGGCTACGTCAACTCCATTCGGTGGCCAAGCCAACCGATGGTTAGACGACGCGAATGTGGCGCCTAAACCCAAAAGCACGCATGTGGCCACATGCACACGTGACCCAAAGGGGCGGGGGAGAGGGCTGAAAGAAGGCGACCCAAGGCCCACAAAAGCCAACAGGGCTAAGGCCCTTAGCTGTGGCCAATCTAAGCGGAGATCGCCACCCACAACCAATACCCATGGTGCGGGCGGCTGTGCATCTCGCACGGTATAGTGCAATGACAAGCGGCCCATTCCGGGTGGAGTGTATAATTGGGTCAATCGGGGCTGACCCTCACTGTCGCCATGCCGGGGTAGAGCCCATAATGGCCAAATGGCCCATGGCTCGCTGATGCCAATGACCCGAGACGCACCCAAAGTGTCTAATCGGGCGGAACAAGGCAATAGGGCGAGGCAGGGTCGGAAACGGCAAACCCCTACCGACACCGGGTCGAGGTAGGCTGGACGGAGTCCTACCGGTGGCCGGACGATGACCGGAAACACGCCGGCGTCCAAAAAATCCCACGGACAGTGAGATACAAATAGTAACAAAAATTTGACCAAAAGATCGGTAGCTCACCATGGAGCAAAGAAAGCATGGTGGCAGCTCTAGCTAGCGCCTATGGGTTCCTAGCGGCCAACTAAACATAAGTCTAGTTGAGAGCAGCCGCAAACGATGTCAAAATCGTACACCTACAATGCAAAAACGGGATTGAAGGAGAGAAAAACCCGAAAAAAGGTTTGGTACCTCGTGGAGGAGAGAAGAGGCCGTGGCGGCAGTCATGGCCGTACCTACGGACTCGTGGCGGTGAGGCAAAGTAGATCCTGACAAGAATCGAAGGAATCAAATGACGGAGGAGGGAGAATGGAGCGACTGGAATCAAGCTCGGGTTTCTCCAAAATCTTACTGGACGTGAAACTGGAACTGGAAGTTGGTTCTGTGAAAACCGATGGATGGGTTGATTTTTATATAAAATCTTTTTAATTTTTACATCTACGTCCCCAATGCGCGTTAACCCACTGGTTACGCGCTATAGCTCCAAACTTTGTGCCGTAAGCGCGCAGCGAGGCCCATGGCCTGCGACTAAGCCCCACACCCAACTCTATGGGTATAAATATGGGGTATGAATACATAAATACAAATATGCCAAAGCGTCACAGTTTTCTGCCGAAAATGACCAAAAAAATAGCAAGAAAATCCTAGAAAATCGTAGAAAAATCAGGGATCTTACAATCTGCTTTGTCTGCTCTGTTTGAGCTGTCTAATCTGTTTTCTTTTAGTAAGTGTTTTGTCTTATCTATCTGAACTGTCTATTCAGTCTGATTTGTCCATTCTATCTGTTTTGATCTGTCTGTTCTATCTATTTTGTTTGATCTATTTTTTCTTTTCTGATCTTGAAAAATTATCTAACTTTGAAAATAATATTCAGATTCTATTATCTGATATAAATTATCAGATTTTGATTATGTGATTTATCTGATGATTTAATTCCTACAATTTCTGGATTTATTTGTTTGCTCTATTATAATTTGATTTGCTCTGATTCCAAAAAGTGACTCATTCGATTTTAAAAGTCCATAATCGGATTCTGTAAGATATGATTTGAATTTCAATTAGTTGATTTTTGTAAGTATTTTATCTGATCATAAATTATCGGATTGTGTTTTTGAAGGGTTTTGGAATTGTGGCTATAGATTTCATTAACCTTATTTTGTAACATTGTTTTTTGATTCCGAATCATGACCTATATGCTGTAAAAATTATAATCCAAATTGTGTTTTAAGTGTTCTATCTGAATATGAACTATCAAATTTTGTTTGTGAAGATTCTATTCTATCCTAAAATATCGGATTCTGTTTATAAATGTGAAATATGAAGTTTTTCTCAAATTCTATTTACAAGTATTCAGTCCAATGATAATCAGATTTTATTTTGTGATATTCGAGTGGTTTAAACTAGCAGATTATGTATTTTATCCAAATAGTTACCAGATCATGTTATCACTCAATGAATGGTTCTTATGACTATTGTGTTTGATTGTAAATCAACCGGATTCATGATTATACTTACTCTCTAACTAAAGGTCAGATTTTATTTTGAAAAATATTTTTGGGTGGATTGCGAGCACGCAATTTGTTAAAGGGGGGAAGAATGTGACACCCGTGTTTCGATTGTACTTAACCCAAGAGGGTTAGGGGAAACTATATAATTTTAGTTCAATTTTAAGGGGTTTTAAAGGATCAAATTCTGATATCTAGTTAGAGCTCGAAGTAATGATTGCAACAAATCAAAGAACACACAAAATGAAGGTCGGGAATGAAAGTTACAACATCAAGAAGGGTGCCACATAGATGGGACCCACTTTAAAAGTGCGGGATAACCTACCAATGTGGGGTTTAATTTCGAAGGCTTGTCAATATGAGTCCATCGGTACCAAGAACGTGCACTTCCTACTTCGGGATAAGAAGTTATCGCGCTTTGAAGTTGGAATTATATTTCAATGAACTAATAATAAAATATTCAAGAAAGGACGGAATAACTGACGTCAATGGAGCTGAATCCAAGCCAAAGCCGAAATGGAGCTGAGCCACGCAAGCCGTGACATGGAATGTGTGCGAACCAGTGCGACGCGCATGCTGCGCGCAGCGCACATCAGCTCTCGCCGATCAGATGGGTGGTCCACTTAGAATGTGCCACATGACACGAGTAGGTGCGTGCATCTATTCCTTTCCATCATACGCTTTCACGTCTTTTTCTTATAAGTTTTAATTTCCATTCAAAGTTCTGGAGGAGTTTCTAGAGTCGTTCTAAGTCTATTGGTTCAAAAGGCGTTCTTAGCTAATTCGAAGGTGTTCTACGCAGTGGAAGCATCTATTGCTCTAGTTAGCGACCATATGTGGGAGAAGCACCCTGGGGTAAGGGGAGGTTCTGTCCACCGCCTACGGCGAGTGATGGGTGAAGTGTCTATGGGGGCAAGGGGAGGTTCTGTCCACTGCCTTCAGGTGCATGAAGGGTGAAGTGTCTCCGGGCAATGAGAGGTTCTGTTCGCCACCTACGAGTACATGAAGGGTGAAGTGTCTCCGGATAAGGGGAGGTTCTGTCCACCACCTACAAGCATGGAAAGTGAGAAGTGTTTCCGGGTAACGGGAGATTCTGTCTGTCACCTACAAGCATGTTGTGAGAAAAGTATCCCGGGTTAAGAGGAGGTTTTGTTCGTAGCCTACGGACATGGAAAGAGAAAAGTATTCCAGAGTTAGAAGAGGTTATGCTCGCCATTATAGGACCTGAAAGGGTGGACACCCTGAGGAAACGAGCAACTCCAAATGTCGCCACTTTGGGAATTGCTGGGGAGTATGATCTTCTGGCCTTCTAATTTAATATAATTTATACGCATGCACATCTTAATTAGTAGTATATTAATTAAGATATATAATTGGCTATGATATGATATATGCTGATATGTTCCTATTTGATCTACTTTGATATATTCTGTTGTAATCCAAATTACTCTGAAATGCTTTATTGTAATCTGATATACTCCGATCTAATATGATCCAACATGCTCTATAATGTGTTATGCTTCGCTCTATGATAGAGTGTGATGTGTGATTTTGATAGTGTTCTGCTCACCTATGTGAGATGTGTATTTTATTGATTTATTAGCTTTTGTTCGACTTCGATGATTTATAAGATTTTCATCTAATTTCGAATGATTATTTGGATATAAGGATATACATATTTTAATGTATATGATTTTGTGATGCCTGTTGAATGTATTAACTATTAGGCAGAACTACGTTCAGATCCAATCGTATTGGAATAATATCAGAGATGGTATCCAATACATATGTAGGTAGCTAACGGTACAATAATATTGGCCCAATCCAAATCAGTTATAAAATTAGGTTTGTTTTGACCTACGTGCAATGAAGCACTAAAGCTCGTAGTGCGTAGAAGAATGTTTCGACTCTCGCACACAAAGTCCGCCGCTCCTGGTCATCTCATTTTAATTTTTGTGCTTAATTTTATTTACGCCAATTTTTATTTTTCGAATAACCCCCCAGTCTGGGTTGAGTTTTTTGGGTCGGGGTACTACAAGGTTTGGCAAAACTTGACCTGAACTAGACCCGACAACATCTAGATGTGCCAAAGGGCTAGGCCTGGCCCAAAACATGCCCCCTCAGGTCAAATGTGTTGTGCCATTTAGCGGGCCCATCAAGTAATAGCTTTTTAAATGCATTTGTAAGTTTATATTAATCTTGTAAACATAAGAGTAATATAATAGAGTTGATTAAAAACTAAAGAAGAAGTAAGATAATATATAACAGATAATTGTTTAGTGGCTTCATAAAAAACATGTAAATAATTCATAATAACTATCATAATTTCAAAATCATTATCACATAATAAAGAATATGACATCTTATTGAGACACTATAATATTATAATTTCTTTTAATTTGTAACAAGATTGACATATTTAATAAGTACTATTCCACCTATGTTTAATATCTAAGACAATGTCTTATATTTTTTACTGTATTATTTACATAAATTTCTAAATTCTTGAGATCTTGATGTAGAAGAACTAATATATATACTCACGCTTCTATAATATATTTTACATGATCCTTAACAATATTTGAACCATCTTGAATAAATAAATTAATTATACAACAACAACATTTTATGTGAAATTTTTTTCCATTTAATATAGAGCACAATTGTGATTTAAGAAAGTCAATAACATTGTTATTATTTGAAGCATTATCTAAGGTAATAGAAAGACTTTTATCATTAATATAATAGTCATGTAAAACAACCATTATAGACCTACTAATTACAACTCATGTATGAGGAAATTCTAATAAATTAAAAGTAATAATTCTTTTATTTAAAATCTAATCTTGATCAATATAATGTGTTATAATACAAACATATCCTAAATTTTGATTATTGGTCCATATATCTCAAGTATGTGAAATTTTACCCGAATCATAAAAAGAGTTTCAATTAGCTTACCTTTGTACTAATTGAAGAGTTTAATAAAGTTTGATGTAGCTGTACTATGCTAAATCTTATAGAAGTATGTGTTGAGGGCATTCTTCTTATACCTTTCAAGCCTTATATCATTTGCAAAAAGAATGATTATTCAACTCATATAATGTATTTGGCTAACTCACTACGATTTGTACTTTCGGTGTATGTAAATATACTCAATGTAGCCGATGATTTAGTTGTGCTACTTAACTGTGTTTACTTCATAATTAATTTTCTAGCCTTCGTGCCTTGAAATATGACTAGTGCTTCCAATATTGAGATGTGTTTATAGTGATTGCAAACTGTCATCATTACCACCTGCCTATGATTATTTGGGTATGATACTTCTTTCTTTATCAAGTGATTCCACACATAAGAAACTTTGTATTTCTTTTGGCACTCAGTACACAAGCCTCTTGTCCATGACCATGGGTTGATGCTGTCAAAGGTGATTCCATTGTTTGCTCTTCATTTGCTAAGAATGGGATGTCAAACTTGTAAACAGGATAAATCGACCCTTATTTGACAATCATTTAACTTTTCGGAGTGTTGGACTCATTCATGGAATGAGAGTCAAAGTACTGAGTAATTTATCTAAAAAAAGATAGATGAAGATACAATTAGAAAAAAATATGAAAAAAATGAAGAATAAAATAAAATAATGACATTACAAAAAATTATTACCTCAAATTTGTGTATAAAATTGCTCTTTGAAAACTGGAGAATGAATATTGTTTTTATAGAGAGCTTGAAGAAGAACTTAACTTCTTGATGAATTTGTAGAGAGCTTGAAGAACAACAACTTGAATATTGCTTAAAGAATTTGGAGTAAGAGATTGTTCAAGTTTTCACGAAGAATTTCTTGATTATTTTGAGAGTGAGTGAGATCAACGAATAAAACATCCCCTCCCCCCTCTCTCCTATTTATAAAGAAGTTTTCCCTTATCAAATGACAAAAATACTCCCCTAACTACAAAAAAACAGTTCTATTGCAAAAATAAACTGTAGAAAAGCTATTCTAATAATTTTTTTTATCCATTGATCGGCTACATGGGCCAATCCATTGGCTTTAATGTTGGGGGGTCCAAGCCCCAGGCCAGCCTTATCGGTCCTTGATCGGGCCTAGTTCCAGCCCAGCCGAAACCCATGGGCTTAAACCTCAGCCCGACACTGCCCTGTCAATGTTTGGGCCTGGCCTTTTACCATCTCTAATAGCATCTCTCTTAGCAATCATGTAAAAAATTCTAAGAATAATCTTATATATACTTGTAACTCATGGGTAATATAAAACTAATTATACAAAACTTAATAGGCAGTATAAGAATAAAAAAAAATTGTGAGTAATATTATCTAAAATTGAAAATTCTATGATACTAATAATGTCCATGCTTTATGGTAATATGATATGAATAGTCTAATCTTTCTCCCCTCGACGCGTTTGACAAAAAAGATATATTTTAATTATGTAGGAATTTCCCACTAAATTAAGATAATTACAACTAAAGTCAAGTGAAATGGGAACTCAGAATAGAGCTTTCGGGAGGCATAATTGGAAATTTAGCATTTATAAAGTTGGTAATAGCATGATGTTAACAGACACATAATTCTCAGGTACAATTCGTGTATCGATCAGAAATATCTCTTCTGAGGATATTCATCAGTATGTGAAAAGTATAATTTACATACAGAATACAAATACTAAAGAAATATGTACATTGTATTTTCTATTCTCATAGATCCAACAAAGGTGGGTCAAAAAGGAAGCAAAATGACCGAAGAAACTGGAAGAGAATAAAACCGTTAGCAGTGTATATTTCTTGCTTGCGGACTCGAGTTTCTGGGAAAAGCCTTCCAACGAAAACATGGCTTGCCCCCAGCAACCAGAAACTCATAACCTTTTTCTCCATTTCTCTCCGAGGGCATTAGGACATATTAATGCATAATCTACACAGAGGCCTCCCTTTGTATGTGTACAGTCGATCTGGGCCATGGAGAATTTTAACTTGGTCACCGTTTCAGCATTTTCCACAAAAAAATCACCTCCATGGTAATAAACCCAGTTCCCAGGCTCATCTAAATAACGCCGCTTGCAGCTTTGCTGGCCATCCTCAGTGATTAACTGAAATCGTACAGGCTTTACATCCCATCCGTGGATGTGTTCCGTGTTACAGATCCGGCGACCTAGCTTTTTAGAGGGCCGGCCTAGCTGAAGCCTAAAAAAAAGGCTGTAGCTCCCAGTAGGGAACTGGAATTCAACTTCTCCATCCACTTCAAACCACCAGATCTGCTGGAGGTAGGCAACGGTGTGGAACCTGAAAACGGTAAGTCTTTGATTAAGAATTTACTCAAGATCAGCATTATTCTATTAAATTGAAGGAAAGTTATAAATTCTGCTCTTCTATGAGTTGGTGTTGCAATGGAATACATAATTATAATCATAATAACGTAACGCTTTTTCCAAATAATTTGAGGTTAACGGGATATAGATCTTATGCCTCCATTCTACCCTATTTTATGTCATCTATCTCAAAAGAGATAGCATAGTCGTATCTTTTCTTGTTAACTCCATCCAAAATTCTCTTAAGTCTCCGTCTCCCTCTTTTAACATAATTTACATTGATCCCTTCTACCCTTCTTATTAGGGCATCCATTGGTTTTTTTCGTGAATACCTATGTAACCAACACCCTCTAAGCTTTTTCCCTAAAAATGCTACTCCTAATTTCTTGTGTATATACTCACTTTTAATCTTATCACTTCCAAGTTATCTCACATATCTATTTTAGCATCCTCAATTCAACTACATTCAATTTACCTATATATGACTTTTCTTTGGGGCCTAATATTTTGCTTTATAAAGTATTGTAGGCCTAATAGTTATCAAATAAAACTTGTTTAAACCTATTTGTAATATACTTATCACACAATACTCCTTAAGTTGCCCTCCATTTTATCGAACCCTCATTTATCCTATCTACCACATCAGTATTAATATCTCTCACTTTATGGATAATAAATTTCAAATATAACAATTGCTCACATCTTGGCACTTCTTACTGATCTATTTCAACTAAGATTCTACCTTCTTTAAAGTTAAAATAAATATGCTTAATCTTAGTCCTACTTATTTAAAAAATTGTTTATTCTAGAGCTTTCCTCCACAATTTTAGTTTTTAATAAAATATGTTGTGGGTTAATTTAGCAAAAGAAGCCACTACCTAATTTTTGTACAACATTAAAACCTACTCACTAGGAGATATATGAGAACTAAGGGCTTTGATTAGCCTTTCAATAATAGATAAAGTAAAGATTAACTCAACTAGTATGAATATATTACAAATCATTCTTGAAATTTTCTTAAAAAAAGGTACACCAATATGCATAATTTCTCTCTGAAAAACAAATTATAATCATCCTCATCTAGATTAATCCATAATGGAGGTTATCATTTGAATCTAACTGTAAATGTCCTTCTTACAATTAAATTGTAGTCATTATATACAATGTAATGACAGCCTAACAGCGGGTAACAATTAAAAACACAATAATAATTACAGACATATTTCCATACCATTTAGGTCAATTTTGATAATGAAATGCTCTTTTGTTTCATCTATAATGTTTCTACAGTACAATTCAAAAGGCCCTATAGTTTATGCTCTAGAATTGCATTCCCTCCGTCCAGTATTAATATTTACATTTAGAAAGATTATGGTTTTTATTGAATGGTAAAACCCATCTAATAGAAGGAAAAATAAGTTTATGATACTCTTTTTCAAGTACTCAACCACTTGAATTTAATAAAATGGAGCTAATAATATGTAACAAACTTTTTTGCCAAATAGAGCTATTAATTTAGAACGAAGGAAGTAGGATTTTTGTTAAGAAAACCTTTCAGCTTATTTCTCTTAAACTCTTACCATGTTTATCTACAATCCATGAGAATCCTCCCCAGTACATGTACAGCAGGCCTTATGTCTTACTTCAACAAATACTGCCCGTACAAAATCCAAAATTTTATCCAAATCATCTCCGCTTCATAAAGCTATCAATCAGGACACAAAATATTTCAAAAGTTACATCTTTTTATTTAATTTAGAAGGATGATGATACAACGATGAACATCAATGCTCCCAAACACGTCTTGGAACAAACTGCAAAAGTATTGTACTTCTTTCCTTACAAATAACAAATAATTGCATCCAAATTCAATTGCCTTGCATGTAGTAAGATCTAACCATCTTTACAGATCATTCTCCATATATTATTTTGTATGAAAACAATCATAACAAATAGACAAGGAACCATGGATACGGGACACGAGTATGATACAATACGAGTGAGGCGATACTGTAATTTAAAAAAAATCAAGATAGGATACCGGGTATAATTTTTTATATATTTTAAGTTGGTTCTTATATTAAAAGCTTAATTATAATAAAAAAAAACAGCTATATGTCTGAAATACTATTACACAAATACCTAATTTTGCCTGGGAAAGTTATCCCACAAAGAGTAATATATAGATTGGGAACAGTTTTACTTAGACCTTTTAAGCAGAAAGCACATACTTCTAAGTTATATAGCATTTATTTAATGTTGGCTTTACCAAAAAGATTAATGAAGTAATTTACAATTGATGTGTAATATCAAAAAGTAAAACAAGCAGATAGCCATATCCGCATCGAATACGAGTACGATATGAATAGGGTACAGGTTTTGAAGTATCCATGCTTCACAGCAAATAGAAGTCATACCTAGATTCCTCAGTCGGTATGTAATTCCAGTATCTCCGATCATCAATCCCTGTGATTGACAATGCCTTTGAAGGCAAAGCCAAACAAATCCCACAAGTATTCTTCTCTATCCAAGCCTCCTGCAATTATAATAACAGATACAAATCAACACTCAAACAATTTCAAAAAATAGGATCCATCGTCACATAAAATTTTAAAAAGAGGGCAAAATCTCCTCCACAAAGCTAAGCCCAACTAACCTTTTAATAATAAAATAAAAGGCCGCCCCATAAAAAAAAGAATGAAATTAAAAAAGGCAACAAAATTCATTTTTGTTGTTTGCAGATATCGAAGAAGGATGACCAATTCAACAATCAGCACAGACCAAAATTAAGAAAAACGGAAAAACTATATTCCCACTGGAAAAGTATACAAAAATTATAGGTTAATTGTATTATTAAACTTTGCAAAACAACAAACTTATAATCAAACATATGCAATCTTATTTTTCATCAAACCTCACCTTCAGCCCTCCATCCAAGGGCCCCGGCCGGGCCAGCCGGGCGAAAATCTCTTTCTTGCTCAAGCTCGCCGGGACCCCGCCCACGACCTTCTCGAACAGGTGGAGATAGTTCTCCGGGAGCTTCGAGTCCCACACGAAGTCCGCAGCGGCCGCCCCGCGAAACGCGCGATTCAGCCCCGCCAGCCGGCAGATCTCCGGCGGGGCCAGGTGGAGCAGGATCAGGGCCGCGCAGCTCTCCGGGATGTCGCCAAGGCCCGTGGCCCTGGACCGGAAGCTCTGGTGATGCTGCTGCAGGAAGCAGCGATAGTGGTCCCTTGAAGCCAACTGGAAAACGGAAATTCCCGTCCCCATGGAAGACCCCGACCTTATCGTCCAAGACGACGGTGGCGTCTATGCTGGTCGCTTTACGCAGAGGATATGGGAGTCTGCTGGGGCTATTTTCCCGGCTCCGGCGCCAGGATCGCCTTCCGCCGGCATACGGACACCATTTGAGGCGAGAGGACCGCGGACCTGTCCAGCGTGACCAGATACTTAAGTTTATCTACGAGATTAAAAGCGGATACCACTAGTGTATGCTTTGGTAATCTATATCACCGGTTCGCGTGTGTAACTTAGCTATGCTTATTAATGATTATAGAAGGTCGTATCTATATATATAAAAGTATTAATTATTATAAATATGGGTATATATAGATGATATATTTAATATATGTTGAAATGGGCATAAACTCTTTTATAAATATAAAAAATATTATAATTAATAATATTTTATTATAATATTTTTTTAGAGTATAATAAAATTATATAATATTATATTAATTGATATGGGTATTCTAAAATTAATTTATTTAGAACCATATATTATTATGCTCTCTGTCTCATATTAATATTAGTCATTCTTTCCCACATTAAATACTTTAAAATTAGTTAATTTTAAAAATAAATAATATGCTTAATATGAGTCTAAATTATATGTTTAAATAAATGTATATTTGTGGAGCACTATATGTAAAAAAAATAATTATGTAAATTATATAGACCTACCCATATTGATCTTATATAATTTTAAAAATATTATTTTTAATATAATTAAAACTTAAACTTTTAAAGAATTGGGGTTTGAATTAAATTTGTATTTTTAAGTTTTTTCAAAAAAAAATTTATTTTTTTAATTTTAAAAATAATTTTTAAATATAGTATCGATATATATCGACTGTATCGATACTATATGGCTGATACGCATCGAAAAATATGTGGAGGGCATATTGCCCCCCATACTGTATCGGTATCGACCGATATGGGTACATATCGACCCGTATCGGTCGATACGGCCTTCCATGACTATGACAGAGGTTCCAACATGGTGAGAAGAGAAACTTGGGAAACAATACTTCACAAACTTTCCCCTCTAAAAATATTTATTTGCTATATATTTTGGTCATAATGAGTAGTTATAAAAATATTCTTAATAGAAAAAATATTGAGATGGGTCCAAGTCATCGAAGGCAGTATCAATATCGATGACCCTCGTATATAGGGATCTGCCAATGATACGCATTAAAATGCTCACCAACTTCTAATATATATTAAAATTAATAATATAATATTATAATAAATTTTTTAAATGCTTGCCAACTTTTCGAAGGTGTTTTGTTTTTAAATTTTAATTGAGGACCCCTCCTAAGTTTTTTAGATAAGAAGAATCAATGTTACGAAAATCTTTAAATGTAGGTTACCCCTTTTGTGTATAGTACATTAGGCTTAATTATAATTTCCTATTAAAAATGTAAGCCCTATAAATTATTGCTGCCTTTGTCCCACATTAAGTATTTTAAAACTACTTTCTTTTGAAACTAAGAGCATATTCAATGTGAGATGGTAAATTGAGCTATTAGAGATGTTCAAGCGGCTCATCTATATGCTTAGGTTGCAATTTAATAACCCATGAACTTCAATTATAGATATTATTTAAAAAGAGAGGTATAAAGGGGGGGGAAAAGAATAAAAATGTGGTAAAAAAGAAAGGTAAGAAGACGGAAAAAGGAAAAAGAAAAAGAATCTCCATTTGCATATGCCATAAATGGCGCCTGATTTGAAATGGTGGGGCACCATTTCCTAGTGTCCCATGTTGGAGATGCTCTAAGACACTTAATATAATATTAAAAAATATTATGTATAATTGTATAAGTTAAATGTGTATGTAAATGCATAAGCATAGACCACTATATTTAGGGGAAAAAATAATCTAGTTTATGTGGACATACCTTTATTGAGCTAATGTAATTATAATTTTTTTAATTTTTATTTTAATATAAAATAATATAATAAGAACATTATCAACCTTAAACATCGGGAGATGTCATATTTGAATAGGGGATGAGCCTTTTCTATGTAATTTTTTTATATATAGATGGGTCAAAAACATTATGCATTGACTTATACGTTGGAAATGTATAGATGATTTTTGTGGAGAGGCATTTCACCCTCATATTATATTGGTAATGATTGATACAGGTATGTATAGGTTAATACACCCCTATATAGACTAGTATGACCTTTCATGATTTGATGTTATCCAAATTTATGACTTTACCCCTCATATCAACTAATGGTCTCTAATGATAAAAATTAGGGTTGCATCCCGGTTCGGTTCTTGCAGTTTTTATAGGAATCGAACCGAACTTAATTCAAGAACCAAAATTTAAGAACTGAACCGAACCAAAATTTAAAACTAAAATATAAAATTTAAACCAAATCAACATAGGAACTGAAACCAAATAAAAATCAAATATTTAAATAAAATTATTTTAATAAATCAAAATCAGGTAGATATAATATAAAATTACACTTTTTTATAGAAATTTGATTTTTTTCCTTAAAACCGAACCGAACCGAAATTACTTTAATTAAATTGATTTGTTTTAGTTCTGGTTTTGTTTTTTTTTTAAAAAAAACTGAACTGCTAAATTTCTGTTCGATTCCGATTTTCTGGTGCAGCCCTAATAGAAATGATGAGTTAGCTGTCTTCACTTACAAACTAAGCATGTATAAGGTAGGTTGGAGCTGGGCCATGGCCAGGTCCTAACCTTAGGTGGGCTTTCAAAAGTCTGGCCTTGGGCTAGGCCACAAACTTTTATTCTTTATTATTTTTTTAAAATAATTTTTTAATAAAAAATCTATGACTTTTAAGTGTAATCCTATTAATTGACCCCATAACGACAAGATCATAAGCTTTTGGCATTTGGGTGTGATCCTTCACAACCAAATATGATGACTTGTAGCCTTAAAATTTTTTAAACTTTCTTAAAATATAACCCTTCCTTTTCCTTTTTAAAGTTTGAAAATAAATTTTTTATGCTCGATGATAAGCTGAATAAGTTAACGGGTTTTTTGCTCCTAGTCATAGCCTGATTCTCCTTAATGCGAGCCAAAAAATTTAGGCTTTAACTCATATTTTTGTGGGTAAGCCGAATCTTAAAAATTTCACCTCTAATTAGGGGGCTAGGACAAGATAAATTAGAGGGGATAGTGGGGATTCCATAACTTGGATATAATCTTTCCAATTATTGTAAGCAATTGCCGATAAAAAATCATTTCTTATTTTAAAATGGTAGTTAAGTGGAAAATTAAGTATATTCTGAGGACAACATTGCACTGTATATTGGCCCCTCAATGTTGATTTCAATTTAACTTGGTTACTTATGCATGTCTTTTTCTTTCAGCATCAATTAACAATGCTTGTCATGTAGACCTCTAGTGTGAATGATACTTCTCAATTTTCAAGTTTCAATGTCACGAAATAAAGGGGGCGGCTTTTACTTAATTTGCCAAAATGATGAAATTAAACTTTTTTTACATAATTAAAAATTTTATTTCTAATTTTATGGTTAAATCATTTGTTGTCTACATAATTTTTTTTAAAAACAATGACAAGATTACTGTCTAATAATAAGAGCACAGAATTGTAAAAGGAAGAAAAGAGTGCAAAACAAAGTTAAAGGAACGGGTCCAAGAATGTATTAATTTAATACTTAAATATACAACAAAGACAAACCTATGGAAGTTTGCATACAAAGACTTCTTTATTTTTGAAGTATTCTCTTATTGTAGCAGTAAGCAATAAGCATTAAACAAGATAATTTTTGTGTGTGCACTACAAAGTATGGGAAGTGTTTTTAATGCTCTATTATGACAAGGAGACCATAATAAGAAATACATGGGAACTCTTCATTCATGAGATCGATAACATACATGTCAGTGCACATTAGAATCAAGGATACTAGCACCAATATATATGCATCAATGAATATGCCATCAATTTCATATATCATTGGCCCACATGTATCTTTTGCCGATGAGAGATCACCAAGTTGGAGAGAATAATACTGGTGGGGGCCCTTAAGTTTGTCCAAAGATCTTAACCAGGTTGGATAGACCCAAAAGCTTTTCCACAAAGCTATTACATAGACTTGGCCTGGCTTCTCTGTTGTGATATTTTTCCTTCTGTAATTTATTTTCCATATGAAATCATATAGCTTTATAAAGTCTCTAGTAAGTTAATGAAGTATCATAGAAATTCTTAAAGAGATTTATTAGGTCATTTCACTTGGAGCATCCATACATTTTTTTATCTCTTTTTACATAATAATTTAAATTTACTTGTATATACTCCTTCCATCCTAAATTAATAATTTTATTTAGTAAAAAAATTATTCTATAGTAATAGCTTTATTTTGTTAAATTTAAGTGGTTGGCTACTTAAAAAAATGTATCATAAGTTTATTTTTTCTTCTCTTAGATGTGAGTTTTACCACTCAATAAAAATATTATTTTTTTAAATATAATTATTTATATAAGACGAAGGAAATATGCAGGATTTTACATAGGACTACATCCTTGTCCTTCTTGTATTTTATACCAGTTTCCACAATTAGTATCCACCTTAAACTCCTTTAATTAAATATACAAAATATTTTAGTAACGTGAATATTTATACGTGAAAAACCTACTTCGTCCCCAAGTTCCAATACCGCCTCTGCCTTCACAGTCCAAGTCCGCAAACTCCCCACCTTCCACAAGTTTTTCCTCACATTCAGAGATGCATAAAAAACTCATATCCTAAATATCGCCCTGGGTTCATGCCAGTACAAAATTTGAGTTTCTTGGTGGCAGGGGAGGGAAGTCCCACAATCCTCAAATCGCCTCTGACGCCTACGCAATCCTGAACGGCGTCCACTAGGTCCTTGTCGTCGCTAACGTCCACCTCGCCTCTGAGAAGCGCATCAACAACCACCTTGCCTTTGAATCCTTGATTCTAGCTAAGGCTGCTAACGAGTCAAGCTAAATAGGCTCGGCTCGGTTTGACTCGAATTTGACTCGGTTCAAACTCAAAAAATGAGCGGATCTTAACAGGGGCCAACTCGAATCGACTCGACTCGAAATCGACTTGAAGCTCGGCTTGATCTCGACTTGATTTGTTATATATCACTTCTTACATATTATACACATATTATATAAATTTCTTAACTTTCACCTTTCATGTATTTATAATATTTTATATTATTTTATAAAATATATATACTATATATACATTAATACATGGTATATAATATATTATATAATATGGTATATAATACCCATATTATGCTATTATATTTCAAACAAATATAAATCCTACTACTAATAAAATTGAGAATGTAGGTATGATTAATTATTTTATTTTTATTCTACCCTTATTCATCTATATAATATTATTTAATTTTTAAATACTACCTTTAATCATTCTAATCCTAACAAATATAAATATATAATTCTACTTGCATAATAAACATTCTTAATTCAACCCATCATATTGGTTTAGAATTATAGATCTAGTGAACTATATTTAAATTTTGCCTACAAATATATCCAGTGAACCAAGTTTATATTTTACAATTAAGTTCCAATTATATTAATTTTGCTTTTTAGAGGAAATCCACACACTATGAATATTTTACTGGAAAAGTACAAATAGTTCTATCATCATAAACTTTTTTGTAGTCACTAGAGTAATTAGATATGAAATATATAAATAAAAGTTGTCACGGCTTTGGTGACTAGTTCAATTTTTTGTGGCTAATTATATAAAAAAATTTATATAAATAATTTTAAAAAATAACTATCAAAATAACAGAGAGAAATAACTATTTACCAATATCGTGTTCCTTTTCACCGTGCAGGCGTTGGCTAGTTGCTGGCACCTGCATGATTTTTTTTTCTTTCATAATTTCAAAATATGTACGCTTAAATCAATATAATGTACTAACTTTACCCTTCAGAAGGACGAAATCAATAATGAACTGATTTTATCTCTCTTCTCTCTCTATTCACTTTCTCTCCTCTCTCTTTTGGTTATCTGTCTTCTCTCTCTCCTCTTTCTTTCTATTCTTTTCTTTTTTCTTTCTCTTCTATTCTAAAGGACGAAATCATGAAAAATAACAAAACATATTGATTTTGTCATTTACAAATACACTATATTTTATTTAAAATTTTTAATATATAATATATAAGTAAGAAAAAAAATTAAATTTTCTTACTTTTTCCCCACTTCTTAGAGCTAAGGCTCATGTAACACACATGAGGGGGAGAGACAGAGGGAGGGAGAAAGAGAAAAAAGAAAGGAGAGAGAAGAGAAAGTGAAGAGAGAGGAAGAGGAGAGAGAGGAAGAGATAGCCAAAAGAGAGAGGAGAGAGAGATCGAATAGAGATATAGAGAATGAATGGAGAGTGTGTGTGAAGAGAGAGAGAGAGAGAGAAAGATGAGAGAGAGAGGAGAGAGAAGAAGAGAGATAGTCGAAAGAGAGAGGAGAGAGTGAATAGAGAGAGAAGAGAAAGTGAATAGAGAGATATGAGAGACAATGTGTGAAGAGAGAGGAGAGCGAGAGAGAAGAGAAGGAGATCAGAGAGAAGAGAGGACAAAATTATTTCATCATTCAAAATAACGAAATCAGTATATTTATTCTTTAGAAGAACGAAATTATAAATTTTTTTGAAAAAAAAACATGCAGGTGCCAGCACCTAGCTAGTGCCTGCATGGCGAAAAGGAATACGATATTGGTAAATATTTTTTTTCTACGTTATTTTAGAAGTTATTTTTTATATAATTATATCTATTATATGAGAGATTTGAATAACATTAGTTAAATTTTTGGTAACCAATGAAATTTTTTTGTAGGGTAATTTATTGACTCTTATTTTTAACCATATATTTTGAAGTAATATTTACAACTTTAATAGAATAGAATTGTGTTTGTTATAATTTTTTTTATTTTTGTAATGTTGATGTGATTCTCTAAATTAATATGGTTTTTTATAGAGAAAAAAATTTGAGTTGTAAATGGGATTCAAGCTCAATTCAAACATAGGTTCGAAGTGCTATAGTATATTTTTGAGCTCGAGCTGAAGTCGAGTTTCGAATTTTTTGGCTAAACCTAGCTCGAGCCAAGCATCTAGACGTTCGACCGAGCTCGAGCCAAGCTTTTAGAAATCTTACTCGAGTAAAAAAACCTCAAAACTCGGTTCAACTCAATTCGTTAGCACCCTTAATTCTAGCCCCTCCTCCGCCACAATCTCCCTCGACACCATCAAGGGCAAGTACTACCACCTTGCCCTCCTCTTGAACCCCGACAAGAACCGGGCCCTCTCCGATGTCCCCTATGCATACTACCTCCCCTCCCTTCTCCCCTGTTTCTCCCCCACCCCTCGTTCCATTGGCCTCATTCACCCCCACCCCAGTGCTGGAATCCAGCTCTACATCCAGATTCCGATGCCGTCTTCTTTGCCTACCCCTCCCTTCTCTTCTCCCATGTTTCCTCCCCCCTGCTCCCCTCCACCCCATCCTCTAGTCTACAGAAGAGGGGCTCTGACTCCTTTGGCCGGAGCACCTCCCCATCCCTAGGCTCCTCCCTCTCCCCTACTCCCCTGTTGGAGGAGAGGCGCTAGAATCTGGCTCCCTTCCCTGATTTTTTTTCTTATTAGAGACTTTGAAAAGCATCGCTAATAAGAGTTATTTTTTTAAAATTTTATATTATTAGCGACGCTTCTACATGTGTCACTAATTAGATTTTTTTCAAATGTTTTTAATATTTGCAACACTTTTAAAAGCGTTGCTAATGAGGATAATTTTTTCCTTATTAGCGACACTTTTTAAATCATCATTAATAAGATTTATTATTAATTTTTTTATTTTTTGATTATTTTTTCTAATATTTTAAATTTTAGCGATGCTTCATGTAACATAGCAAATAATTTACTATTAGCGACACTGGCAAGCAAGTGTCGCTAATAATATACTATTAGTGGCGCTTGTAATGGCGTCACAAAAAAATCTTATATTAGCTACGCATCCACAAGTGTCGCTGATAAAATATTTTGATTTAAAAAAAATATTAGCCACGCTTAATGAAGCGTTACTAATAATTAATAGTTAGTGACACTTAGAATTAAGTGTCACTAATAATAAACTATTAGCGACACTTAAATAAGCATCGTAAAAGAAAAATTATTAGTGACGCAATAACAAACATCGTTAATAGTAAACTATTAGTGATGCTTTATCATAAGCATCGCTAATGAGCATAGCGACTCCATTTTTATCGATGTATTTAGTGACACTTTTTAATCATCACTAATAGTCATTAGCAATGCTTATATGACTATTAGCAATGCTTAAGAGAGTCATTAATAGTACTTTTTGTTGTAGTGTAGGTCGTATAAAGGAAGTAGGAACCGAATTTGTGAAAATATCTTTGTTGTTTGATCAGAGGTCAGATTGCTAATCTTAAACTGTAATGCTAGAGTAAGAATCTCATGACTGATGGATGTTGATAGAGTAATATATATTTTATTTTTGGATTGGTTCATATTTAAAAAATATGATATGTTATTCATGATGATTATGAATCTTATATGAATATCTTATGTAAGTTGAAAAACACCTTTTTATTCTCTTCGGTGGTAGTTGATGATTGATTCACATTGATTATATGACGAGATTTCATATTAGAAAGTTATTTTGATGATCATATAAAATTCTGCAACTTTTTAGTTCACTGGCAGAATAGTCGATGATGCTACTATGCGAGGAGAAGAAGATAGAACAATACCAGTTAATCGATGGTAGTATATCGGTGTTTTACCAGTGGAGGGTCACCAACAGTGATGTTGATGTGTTGATGAACACATCGATGAGTTACTGATAGTCATCAGTGACTCGGTCGACACATCGATGAGTCCACTAATACTAAGTTAGTTTTGGGTATTTTTAGCAGGAATTACTATAAATGTTAGGCTATTATTATAAGAAGTAATAGCACATTATTTGATGCATGAATTGCAGTTATATATGATGATGTGATGAATTATGATTAGATATATGTCTATACCTTTGTGTGTGAATATCCTTGTAATGGATTACAACCTAAGACTGATGCCTTTCAGCAAGTGAGGTCGGAGGAACCCTCAGTGCCTCGACTCCTAAAGTCAGTCTTTAGCCACATAGATGAAAGGGTATGATATAAAAAATGACCAAGGTTTTTCGACTATCTAAGAACGGGATTATGTATCACTGCTTCTCTGGCCCAGCAATCATATTCGAATGGACTAGAACATTAAAAGATATCTGGTCCTGTGTAATGCAATACAGGAGGTTTTGATGATGATAGAAGTTGAAACTTCTACCACTTAGGTCCATGAGCCCCTGTTAACCTTAGCTTCATAGTGTGGTCTATGAGCCCCTATTAGCATTAACTTCATAGCATGGATGGAGTAGGCAGACTTTAGAATACCTGAAGTCCGAATGTAGGTAGTTCATCATCTATTTAGGCAAGACTGTACTTGTAACGCCCGAGATTTTTCATCCCTTTTCTTAAAACTCATAGAATTTTTTTATACGTTAAATCGGAGTCAAAATGACAAAATCAAAACCCGTATAAACAATTTATAATTTTAAACATGATACGGTTAAACATCGTACCGTCAAATCAAATATCCTCAGGCGCTACTCGAAAACATACATACGACTAAATCACCATGATCATGGATTTTTAAATACAAATAACTCCCAGGCGTCCCCGAGTACAAGTCCCATAGACAGTCTACTATCTGATCCAAATTAAAAGTCCAGAATACATACACTTAAATCTCATCAAATACATCAGGTCGTGACACCAATATACTTGAGTCGAGGGGGAAACAATCAACCGCAGAAATAAGCGTCCATCTCCAGGAGCTCACCAACACAACCTGCAAAAGTCTCCTGAACAACGGGGCTAAAAGAAGTAGGGTGAGTATTTTCATACTCAGTAGGAAAATACCCAGTAGGGGAAATCCCAAACGGTGAACTCAATAAGTTCAGAAAACATGCATCATGCAACTCAACATGAGGCAACCAACGTACAACATAATTATGCACATAAGCATATAAGCAGGCATAACACACCATCATAATCATATCAAACTTACGCAAACACCCTTAATCAGGGTCTTACAACTTACTCATACCATCAAAGGCATACTCATACAACTTACACGTACTTGTACGACCTTACTCGTACAATCTTACACTTACTCGTACGACCTTACTCGTACAGTCTTACACTTACTCGTACGACCTTACTCATACAGTCTTACACTTATTGTAGTCCTCATATTCAAACTCTTACAGTCGTACTCATACTCACTCTTACAGTCGTACTCATCCTCAATCTTACAGTCATGCACATGCTCATCATCATACGCTTACTCAGAAACGCACAAACTCAGTCATACAGTCGTATACATACTATCGACCACTGAAGCTCATTACAGCTAATAAGCTCCAACGTCGAAAAGGAAAAGAATGCCACTGGGGCATCACCTTAACCTCCGGGGAGTGACTAGACGCCATGGACTTTTCCGAAGGTAAGGTACACCAATGCTCATGGGGCACTGGATCAAACAGGTAAGAGTAGATCCATGATACTACTTACCTGAGCGCGCAAACATACACCCACACAAGGGGTCATACAATTGCCCACACATAAGGGGTCTTATAGTGCCATAGAATTGCCCACCATAATGGGTCTTATAGTGCCATTGCCACTCTTGGGCAGAAAATATACAGTGCCACTTGGGCAGAAACATACAGTGCCACTCTTGGGCGGAAACATACAACACTCTCAACAGAGCATCAAACGTCTGGGCTTGTACAGCACACAGACCAAATCAAAAACATACTTCACTCTCAACATAGCATCAAACGTCTGGGCTTATACAACACACAGACCAAATCAAACATACATCGCTCTCAATAGAGCATCAGACATCCGGTGCTCAATATAGCACACAGACAAAAATCCCGCAGGATAACCACCATGACAAGACACAAGAAGTGCTCAGCCAATTCATTATCGGCTAGCTCAAACACGGAACTTAATCCGTCGAACCCTCAGGTCTCAAACTCACAACGCTATTATTAACGTTCTCATAATTCAAGTTTGAATTAAGTATATTATGCGGTACAATTATGCCACACAACCTCAGTCCTCGACTGATCAAACTGAAGCTGAGCCCGATCGAAACCCTAGTTCGTCGGGGCAACAGACTTCACTTACCCGTCCAAGCCACAACATAGCTCACCGTACACAAATCCTTACGTATGCATACATCCTTGGACATCCACCTCACGGTCGGACATCTTACTTACATCGTCAAACTGAGTTCCTCTTAGCAGATCCCCGTTATCATCTCTTACTTAATTCCTCACTTATTATACTTACTTTTCACTTTATAATATGTACATTATGCTTGTACAATTATGCACTCTCTTACTATCTAATAAACCCTCATAAGGCTCCAAGCCTAAGTCTTCTTACTTACCGAACCCCTGATGTACGCTCCAAACCAAACTAACCCATCTCAAATCCTCGCTCCTCAACTTACTTTCTCTGTCTTCCGGCATGCGCTTACACATCCAAATCCACATCCAACTTCATACCAAACCCTTACCAATCTTACAGTCCATCGCCCATACCTCTGCCCACACAGTCCACATACATAACTTACTTGACATCGCTAGCCATCACTAGCGTGTCCAACACACATACGTAGCACACTAACTCATTCGCTAGCCATCACCAGCGCATACAACATACCTCATACACAACCATGCTTACAACACACATACATGCATACATACATACATGCATCTCAAAGTGGCATAATTCACTATCTTACATCGTACATACATGTCATGATTTAATATCCAAAACGTGAAATCATACAAGCCTAGCATGCTGCTACTCATTCAAAGCATGCTGTCATGAAATTACGAGTTCAAAACTCCCCTACCTCGTCATCATGACGTTTGATGGCGAGCACACAACGGTGGCGGAGTCGGCGGTCAAAACCATTGCCCAGCTGAGAGAGCTGCTGTCCCGAGGTTTAGGAAACGCCAGAACTACACACGGCCAAATGGGATGTCAAAATCAACGCGGCAAAATCCGCGATCCACGGCGGCACACTAGGGGCGGCCGGGAGAAAGATCATGCCAACGAGTGGCAGGTGCGACTGAAAGGCAAGGTGTACTCACTAAAATTCGACCGGTGGTTGAACAATACCAAACCGATCACAAGACATCGAAATCGGCCGTGGACAGCACCCAACGGCGTCGATTTCACGTTCACAAGGGCCCACATAAGGGCGGAGGGCGACACTCAAGGACGTAGGAGAGGTGGACTCCTATGGTCAAATACAGACGATGGCAGAGCCATCCGACGGTCAGGCGGTGTCAAAATGGCACCTAAACCCTAACCCGCACGCACGGCTACTTGCACACACGGCCAAAGGGAGGGAAGAGAGGGCTAGACGGTGTCGGCCCAAAGCTCATAAGGGCGGTAGGGCCATGCCCAAGGGTGGTGACCGACAAAGATGGCCTTTGCCATTGTCGTGTTGAGGTAGGCCGACTAGAGGCCATATGGTATCCGGTGGAGGTAGGACGATCAAAGGGCAACACGTGGTGCTCTCTATAGAGCGGTCAGACACAATCGGCCGAGGGGAACCTGGCCCATGCTGAAAGAAGAGGGGCGGTGCCGCACTAGGGCGGCCAGCCATCTCTAGGCTGAGACCCGCTGTCATGCCCCAGCGATGCCCGACCCGAGCCGAACTCGGTCCAGGGGCCGGTCAAGCGCGCGGGGGCGACGAAGTGAAAATTGAGAAATGATCTAGCGGAAGACTTAACCCTAACCACAGGCGATTAACAGCAACACGGAGTGCGCACAATCCTTTGAGCAAGAGTAAATAAAAGGGGAGAAAAAAGGTGTTGCTTATCACAAAGTAAACAACAATCTCAAACCCACAAACTTAGTTAAGTAAAGCCCACACTAGCTCAAAATAAGTCATAATCATCACAACTGTAGTATATGACATAAATCCAAAACAAGAACCCCACACAAAGGTTCAAACATAAAGCATGAAACAAACGCAGGTAAGTCACTCAACGATCTCCATCATCACACCCAAGCTACCTCTGACCTTTCCTCAAAGAGACAATCCTGTCCGTTTGCGTGTTGCACCACGCAGCCCCAAATCAAAACACAAAAGAGGGGTGAGTTTTAACACTCAGCAATGGTTTTAATATCACTGTCAACGTAGAAAATACAATAGCTTAGAAATGAGATCGTTCAGATCAAAGATTTACATGGTGCATCACTTTCTGATCACACATTCAGATCACCTAACACTGCATCATAATGCATAATATCAACCTGCATGGATGTATCTCTAGCATACATATTCCCACATGCATTCACATCATACCAATCCCGCATGGATGTATCTCTAACATACATATTCCCACATGCATAATATCATCACAACCTGCATGGATGTATCTCTAACATACATATCCCACATGCATAATATCATCACAATCTGCATGGATGTATCTCTAACATACATATTCCACATGCATAACATCAAAATCAACATGCATGGATGTATCTCTAACATACATATTCCACATGCATAACATCATCACAATCTGCATGGATGTATCTCTAACATACATATTCCCACATGCATAATATCAAAATCAACATGCATGGATGTATCTCTAACATACATATTCCCACATGCATAACATCAAAATCAACATGCATGGATGTATCTCTAACATACATATTCCCACATGCATAATGTCATCACAATCAACCTCCATCAAGGAGTAATCACACATTAACGTCACACAGACGGGAGCATAGACAAGGCCACGAAGGCGTGTCATGGTCCAAAATCCTACACAAGAATTCAAGAAAGATCGGGGTTGTCAATCCCTAATACTGCTCGCCCTGGACGATCCTGGCCAAGGATGTCCCATTCTCACACAGAGAATCTAGAGCAGGGGTGTTCGCCCAGGGACATCTCCTACGGAGGGAAGAGCCAGAGTTCTCACACAGAGAACCCTAGAACACGTGGTAGCGGGGTGCACACGGCATACCACACTGGATTCTCAGGGTCCAGATGACACACATAATAATATTCTCACATATCCTCAAGACAAGTACACAACTCGTCCCCCCATCATTCCATTAAACAAGACTCAACCCGGGGAGTGCACTCGTTCCACACAGGAACTTCAAATCGTTCCACACAAGAACTTCAAATCGTCCCACACAGGAACTTCAAAACAAAATATGTCCTTTCGGACCAATCAACTTGCGATTAATCCACGACCGATCAATCCGGCACACAATTCTTTCACATTGCATCCAATCGGTCAAATTCGATTAATCACGATGAAGCCTCAATTGGAAATCCATTTTCATGATGCGTGCAGCATGGTACATGCGTGGGCAAAGCATACATGAATCCTAATCATGATAAGTGCTCTCACCGGCCCCTAATGCATCATTCATAATCACAATATTAAGCTTCAACATCATCATTTAACCCCCACATGTGTGTGTGTGTAACTAGTAGAAGCCTTTCACATAATGTATATCAACATGCTTGAAAATCAACTCACTACCACACTACACATGTGAATTTCTATCTAAACATGAATTCCAGCGGAAATCATAGTAGAAGAATCGTTGAAATCATAGCTAAATTCAAAACTCAACCACAAAGGCTAAACACATATAACATCACTCATTTCATCATTGAGTCATGGCATTCACCAACATCCACACACCACTAACCACAATCTATCATGACAAATCAGTCCAACAATGATTGTAGTCCTACTGAAAATATATGCTTATCCAAAGGGAAACAACCGTTCATAATTTCAAGATAACGATTCCAACATCATGCCACAAAACATAAGTCATCCCACCATCTCTAAGCATATGTCTCAACTCTATAAACTCAATAGCATGTATTTCCAGTAGCCTAACATAGCTTAAAACACTCCACATTCATATAAAATTGGCAAGCTAAAGTGGAATCATCAAAATAGACATCATATGCACAACACACAATTTCCTGTGTAGCCGATCGATCGCCCTTCAGGCCGTTCGATCGATTACACGCAAAAATTAGAAATTTACAGTTCAGTCGATCGATCGCCCTGCAAGGCCGATCGATCGCCAACACGGCAGAACAGTCATCTTCTTCCTTTCGCAAAATCAAACCGAAACACCATAGATAACACTTCAAATCCACATCTAACACCCTAATCATCATCAAAAGTCCTCCTTGACTTCCAGAATATCAAACCAAACCATAATAATGCAAAACCCTAAGAAATCGGGATTCAATAATTCCATTTTCTAATCTTACCATTAACACACTAAATTAAGCAAACCATTTCGAAATAGGCCAAAAATGAAGAGTTTTACCATGGATAAACAGAGATTTCGAAGACCCATTACCTCAGCACTTGATTAAGCTCGGATTGAAGAGTCACCCTTCTTGAAATCCTTGAAAACACAATGAGTTTGAATTAAACTCTAATAGAAATCGATTTACCCAAGAAATCCCTAATTAAACCTTAGATCTAGGGCTTGTTGGTAGTAAAAATTGAATTTTGAATATTAGGGTTTGTAGTAAAACACAAATCAGTAGCTTTTGATGGTCAAAAATGAATTAAATCAAGGGGAAAATGGTAAATTTGGAAGAAATTAAGAAAAAAGCCATGGATTAGTGCTTAATTAGAGCAAGCTTACCTTAATCGGCTTCTAATTCGGGCCTAAGTGGGGATTAGGCCAGCCCTCCTTCCTTAGCCTATTCCCAAAAATAGAAATGGCTCTGGTTTGCCCTTTTATAGTAAGGGTTGGGGTAGGCATAGGTAAGTTTTGGGGTGTAAATATGAAAAGTAGGCTAAAAGTGGGTATTTTGCAAATTTAAGCACAATTTAAGCCTAATAAAATTCTAAAAATTTTTGTGGGACCTTAAGTATATGTCTAGGTTCATTTGACACAAAAATAAAATTTTCAACGGTGGGGCCCACAGGGGTCCCGCCACAACCCTAATTTTTGGGAAAATAGTAAAAATTCCAAAAAATCTCAAAAATTCACATTTGGTTTAAAATCACTCAAAACCACTAATATTGAAGTTAATTTTTGTTAAACTATCACAAACACTATTTATTTACGAAATCACTGAATAAGATCAGAAAACGCGTACATCTCACGATAACCCATAATTAAAGAAAACCAAAACCGGTTCAAAGATGAGGGTCCTTACACCCGCTACACTAAGGTGGTCCAAGGGTGTTCAACATCCAACGATGCTCCATGGCCCATAACGGGTGGAAAACCCTAGGGCACAACGACAAACAGGGTTTACTGGCAGATCTGGCCGACTCCATCTTGGCCCTAGCGGCCAGGAGGAGCTATCTCTAGCCAGAGGTGACAGCCAAAGTCAACGACGACAGGCCGAACAGGCAGCATAGTGAGGGACAACGACCCTATTTTTCCCAGTGAGAGCACCCGAGCAAGGGATGCGGATCGGGCTCCGACAAAGAGGAGGGGACGAAGGCTAAACCGGTCTGGATGGGGCCATCCTTGGGCCATCGCCAGGCCGGGGCAGAGCCCACAGCGACCGGACTGGCCTCACCGGCCAACGACAATGGCAACAACTCACCGAAGAATCCACCCACAATAGGCTGCAAATCAAACCGGGCGGAGCGGCCAAGGGGGCGGCCGAGCTAGCTGTGGGTCGGCCTTGCAGTCATTGGACCATGGCTGGCCGGACGAAGGCCTGGCTGAGCCGTCTTCGGCCAAAGGCAGCAACTTCCGACGCCGGTAGTCCCAAACACACAGGGGCTAAAAACAGGGGACCGGATGGAAGTGTCTGGCCGAAGGAAAGAGGAAGGGCGGAGGTGGAACCGAGTGGGGAGAGGTGGTCCACTACCTTCGCCGGACCAAGGCGGGGCTGGACGGAGGTCCGATCGGGCGTAGCTCGCCGTCGGCGGCTACTGTTGAACAAAAACAGTTCACCGGCAAAAATAGGGTAGAGGTTGATCTGAGAATGGGGCGGTGGAACGGAGGCCCACCGGGATGGGAGGGGTGGCCTCCCGCCGTCTCCGGCCCAGGGCGGAGCCGTGGCCGGCCGGTCGGACCTTGGCGGCCCACGGCGGCGACGGCGGCTCAAATCGTCAAACACAAAAGCAAACAAGGAAAAAGGGGCGGACGAAAATGAACGGGGAGGCCGAACCAGGTGGCGCCATGCCGGGTATGGCCGTCCCTGGTCGTCGCCAGGCCGGGGCGGAACCCACGGTGGCCGTCCGGCCACTGCCGGCTATTACCGGCGGCGGTAGATCAAAATACAGAGGGGAGAGGGCTCACCGGGGGAGGAGGCGGCGTGGCTGTCGGGGCCGGGACGGTGGCCCCCCTGCCGTCGCACGGCCGGGGCGGAGCCGGTGGCGGTGGCCCTTCGGTCCACCGGCGGCCGGCGGCGGCTGGGACAGAGAAAGGCCGGAAGGGGGGTGGCGGTACACTGTTCACTCCTAAAATTTCTGGATCGGGCTCGCCCGAGCCCGAGCCCGATCTTCTCTTCTTCTTTTTTTCTTTTCCAGCTTATCTGCAGTTCTGTTTTCTTCAATAATTTTTCGCGCCAAAAGCGCGCATCGAGGCCCATGGCCCACGACTGACCCGAGACCCGACTCTATGGGTACGAATACCGAGGCCACGTACGCCGAAGCATCACAATATATCGCTAAAAATGATCAGATAAAAATAGCAGAAAATCGTAATAAAAATCTGGGACGTTACAGTACTCCTAGATATGGCTACCGTGTCATAGAGAACATTTGACTTACACGTATGAAGTTAGAAATTTTTGAGTGAGAGTCACGTTATATTAGAAAAGATTGTTGATGCATACTTAATTATTGTACTTTCGGTGATTTGAAGTATAAAGTTCATTGAAAATGGAATTTATGCACTTTACTATACTCATTCTGTTGGAATGTTGTTGTAAAATGATTCTTGAAGTATTATAGTTCTTATTTAGCTATTACACTAGGTATATTAATATACTCAGCATTCATTGTTGATGCGGGTTCTTCATAAGAATAAGCAGGTAGGGGATACTTGTGCTAAGTGAGGATGTGAAGCTATTAACTCTATATAAGATTTTTTAACCTTGAAAGTAAACTTTAGTTGTTGTGTAATTTTTAAGATATAGGCATGAGAGTGTTAATTACTTATGGTTGTATACATTATGTAGTTTGTATATACATGGGCAAGACTTTGTGAGATTTGGTTGTGATTTTATCATGTTTTATATATAAAGACACAATGGTTTGTTTATTCATATGTTCGAAAACGAGTGAGTCACACCTAGGTTAGTATATTTATTGAAGGATTTAACAAATGAGTTTCTAAAATTTTTGTTTCTACTCATTTTTTATTCAAAAATGAATTACAAAAATTCTAGGGTGTGACACCTTGACTTATGCAAAGCAATGACTCTTGCCTTTGGATTCTCCATGTTAGTGGAGGAGATGGATTAGGTGGTGCTAGGGTTCACCTTATAAGGGTGAAAAGGACCTTTTCACCATGGGCCCGTGGATCAAATCCTATGGCATGCTACACGCACCACACTTTTTAAGAGCATATGGTGCATTCCTACCAAAAAGTTCTTCTACTTATAAATTAAATTGTCTCGTACATACTTCTAAATATTAAAATATGAAAAAGTTTGTATGAGCCTAGGTCCAAGCATGCTGGCGTGAGCCCATACATCACGGATTGTCGAATTTATATCCAACAGTGCAAGGGGCGGATCCCATGGCGCAAGGGGGCAGAAACCAATCTATCTCCTGAGTTATGTGTGGCTTTAGATTGAAATATGAGCGTGAAATGCCCAAGCTCATCTAGTATATCAGGGTGTAGCGAAGTGTACTATCCATAACACGTGTTGAAGCATACATGCATGTGGAAATGTTATATATTAAGTGTGCATATGTTGCAAGAACTGTCCACAATGTTGCACACCATGTATATAATACTTCCACATATGTATACCTCAGGACGTGTTACATAGAGTACGATTCACTACCTTGTGACAAGACGCGTGTAAACTTGAGCTCATATAGATGGTCTCTTCAAATATACAAGTGAAAAGATTATATTTTATAATTATTATTTTTAATTAACTAACTCATAATTCATGGAGAGCTTAGTTTTAAATCTCCTCATATCATCCTGGTAGAATGAACTAAACCTTATCTTAATACTTGGAAGCTTAATGTGGATGGTGCTTCAAAAGGAAATCCAGGTCATTCTGGAGGAGGTGGAGTCATTAGAGATAGTCACGGTAATGTTCATTTATTGTGTCATCATTATGATGACCATAACACTGACATGAGACGAGAACCTTTGACTTTGATTGAAGGTTGGAGATATGCCAAATCTTTTAATTACTTCTCCTTAATTATTGAATCAGATTCTTCGATTTTGGTTGATATGATTCTTGATAAAGCTTATCTTACGTGGTCTTTATTGCTATAGGGCATAGCCACCATTGATAAAACTAGTATTTGAAACATTCGATGCATGTCTTAGGAAATTTTTTCTTTTGGTTGTCAATCTTGTTTGTAGATTGTTTTGGTTAAGGTTTTATGTCCCTCCCTTGTATTTCTTTTGGTTATTTAATATATTGGTAGGGGTCTGCCTAACCCCCTACCCTATTTGTGGTTTTATTTAAAATAAAAATTGAGTTTACCTATGAAAAGATAGTGTTTAATTAATTTAACTTTTATTTTGTGTAAGATTTCGCTTGTGAAAACAATGCTTGGAGGGGCCTTATGGACACCACATATACACATCATGATGGGTGTAGAGGCTGATAATGTGGTCATTAATTTCACGTATAAATATAACAAATTAGTGAGGAATTAAGACCCAGAAACTTAAGCATGCATGTACAGTTTGTACCTCAAGAGTCTATACATTTGATGCAGCTAATTAGTTTCTTCAAACACAGGAATGCCAAATGCCCTGTTCTTCTTCCAAAGGCTGCATTAAATACCCATCCAAAAGCCAAGCTCACATAAAGCGAAGTGCAGTAAGAATATGACTGAGGATATCCTATTCCTACCTTCCTCTTTCCTTTTGCCATACTTCATAATCATCAACAAAAAGTCTCAGAATTGAGCAGAGGTCGATAGCATGCATTTGGGAATCTTCCATCATCAAGACATCTATCTTTAGGGCATGCCCAGTGGAAGAAAAGGTACTGTGCAAAAGGAAGGCCACCAGCATATCCCAAGGTATAACCCCATGGCATATGCCTTCGCTTCTGGGGATTATCCCGGAGGTTTTTGGCTTATAAAAGCCCTTTCGTTTCAACCTGAGATGTGGCGACCTGGTCCGGTAAGCAAATCAGTTGTAGGGCTTCTCTTCCTTGGCAGGCAAACATGAGGGAGGACTTCCTTTCCTGGCCCTGCCAAAGGAGAGTTGCCCTGTGACTGGTTCAGCTTAGTTAGATGCCTCCACTGCACAAAAACTTTGGAAGTAGTTCATCACAAAGTGGGATGACCAACTGTAAGTCATACTCAAATACTCCCTCTATCCTAAACTAATAGCTCCATTTTGCAAAAATATTTGTTTCATGTTAATAGCTCAATTTTGTTAAATTTAAAAGGTTAAGTACTTAAAAAATAGTATCATAAGTTATTTTTCTTTCTCTTATAGATGTGAGTTTCACCATTCAATAAAAATTACTATTTTTCAAAATATAACTATCAATATAGGGCGGAGGGAGTAATTCTTAATTTTTTCTCTTCATTTTAGTGAATATTGCTTCAACAAGTAGGTTCATGAATCATGTTTTTCATGGTCACCACTGTTTGGATTATGATATCAAGAGAAATATTATTTTTTGAACATACAACTAAGTTTTTGCTTTGTTCTTTTTCTCATATTATGTGATTATTAAAAAGAAACAATTAATTAGATCATCAGTCGCAGCAAATAGATCAATGACAATTGAAAATAGCAAGAGTTGAGTTATGAATAAAAAATACTCCCCCCATGCCATGTTAATAACTCTATTAGGTTTTTCAAAATATACTAAAATCAGTCTATTAAAAATTAAATAGAACTATTAAAAAAGGACAGAGGGAATATGATAACTCCTTTACTAACAGCTTAAGCTATTGAGAATAATGGTTATTTCATATGGTATCAAAGCCCCGTGAAGTGTAGTTTCCTCCCATTTGCGTTCCATGCCACACTTCCCCTCCTCTCTCCTGGTATATATATACAGGGTTTAGATCGGCTGGGTGGGCACTCTCGTTCAGCGCCAGCAAAATGCATCTAGCTCGTCAGATCCACATGCATTTTGCCTACACGTCTGGCGCTGAGCCGATCCAAATCACCCAATCCATATATACCTGCTAAACTCTATATCTGCTAAACTCTAATAGATGCTTGGACGTGCGGAATTGAGTCGTAAATATATAATATAATACTCTCTTTCCTAACAGCTTAAGCTAATTGTTATTTCACAGCAAAATCATAGCGTCTAAGACTTGTCCCAGTTAGATGGGGTGGGCATCTAGGAAATTACATTACCATTTGACTGTTTCTTATGATCAAATTACAATACCTCATGTCAGTACGTAGTGAATGTAAAGGGCACGTTTAATTACAATACCTCACAGATGTAGCAGTTTTGCTGGTGGTCAAAACTAATGCTAGTTGCGAACTTGAAGAACACAAGTTTAATTCTAAAAACTGCGGTTTTCTTATTGCTCTTCTTTACAATATCCAGTATCACCTAAAGTTACGTTAAATTTTCGTTATGTAGCAGAACAGATCAATTTCAACTTGCTAGGCATGATTACGGATTCATCTTCACCAGCAGCACCGACTTGTTTCAGGGCGTGGCTCATTATGAGTCGTTACGACATGCGAGTGCAACTTCAGTAGAGAGACCTTTCTCAGGTATCACAACTCAACGATTTCTTAAACCTGAGAAATAAATGTTGGAGCCCATCTTCTTCCTGATCAGCTGCAAGACATTGAACCCTCGCCCAGGCTGAACACTAAGCTGGTCTAAGACAAGGAGCTCCATGATGAGGACTCAAAACTGAATTGGGTTACATGGAAGATTTTACTTATCCGTCATGGAAGACTTCACTGCTAGCTTCTGGCCGGCCTTGGCCATGGACTCGATGATAATTTTTGTCCAGGTTCTCTTTCCTCTCGACGATCTTTGCTATATATGAACAGTTCTTGCAAATGGTTGAGTGCTCAGTTATAATAGCCAATGACCGTATATAAACAGCATGCACTTATCTCCAGTCCATCGCCAATTGTGAATTAGGGTGCATATCTCCTCATTCTCATCTCATGGAATGTTCAGTCATGTAAATCTGTGCCCATTGTAATGATTACTACATCTTCCCAGCTGTATGATCAATCACACGGTCTCACAGCCCCGCTCTTTGATCTCCAATACAAGTGCTCTCTCCAGGCCTCTTCAAGTGGTACATCGACTCTGGCGCCACCAACCACATTGTCCAACCCCTAAAGTGCTCTCTGATTATTCTACTTACAGTGTATCGGATCAAGTATATGCTGGTAATGGTTCGTATTTGCCTATTCACCACGTTGGCTCTCTTCTTCTGAATCCACATTTGTGTCTTTGTTATAAACTCATAACATTTATGTGATTTTAGAGATTTCTAGAAATCTTGGTAAGCACAAACTGATGCAAATTATGGCAAGTGTGACACTCTGCCCGAATTATGTATATTTTTCCTCTAGTGCTTAGATTATTTGGAAGTTTGTTTCCAAAAAACAATGATCTTCTACACACAAAAAGAGCACTTTAATTAGTGTATCTCACAAACCAAATGACTCTTGTTTTAAGAATAGTTCATTGAGGTTGGAAGGCAATCCCTTGTGTTGTATGCACAACCAATATCAAGTGGGGTGGGGAGAAGAAGAAGAAGAAGATGAAGAAGAAGAGGGGGGAGTACCACAAGAGGCCAGAGCCATGGTGACCTCTTCCTTTGGCATGAATTGGTAGAACCTCTTTTCCAATTCTTCTCCTTCTCCTCCCTATTGGCCGGTGAAACATAATTACGGGTTAATTGAAGGGCAATTTTGTCTTTGTGGCCTTAAGACCTAAGTTATAAATAGGTTTCATAAAGGAGGCTTACATGATTAACTTGAGAAGAATTCTAGGGAAGAGATTTCAGAACCGCCACAGCCTGGAACTGAGAAGTCGATGCAGAGCAACGCAGAGAAGGAAAACAAGAATTTTTGGGAGGAACAAGTTGGAGTTTTCTTCTTGTGTCTTGCGTGAGGAGTGTTGCTGAGATAATTTTATAATTCTCTTATAACTAGTTCTCTATCTAGTGGAATTGTGTGATCCCGTGGATGTATGTAACAAGGCCGAACCACGTAATTTTATGTGTTCTTGTTTTGCTTTCTTATTGGCGTTTCTACATCCATTATTCCGCAATACAGGCAGAGAATAATAGAATTATACTATGTTCGCCAAGAACTAGAGAATAGTAGATTTATATACTGTTCAGCCAGACCTAAAGAAGAGTAAATTTATACTCTGTCTTGCGAGGGTTTGTCTTATATTCCCCACACTCCCTTCCCCACTACCTTGACATCCTTTCCAAATCTTTCATCAAAATCCCTAGCAATTTCCCGAAAGAGAAGCTTCATGATGGCAACACTTTGTTGGATACATTCTTGGCAAGTACTAATACTTTGTATGGATGAAGAACACCCTTGTGAAGCTTTGGAACTTACCCAACTCATTTGAGATGCATTCTCTCAATGAAGATTTTTTCCTTTTCATATTCTCAAATAAACAAGAATGTGATAAGAACTTTAGTTCAGCCATCTAGTCGATCAGTGGCCGACCGTTAATTCTACGAAAGTAGCATCCTAAGTTCAAACTGTCATAGACATCATCAAAACAATCACAATCTAGGTGAGACTTCCTCATCTTCCAATTCAATATTGTTTTAAAGAGAATCTAAAAATGATAGCAAGTTTGTCGGGTGTTTTTGCTCCATAGAGATCCTCCTACATTGGATAGATCAAGGCTATCCTGCACTCATGTTTATATTGAAGTTTATCCAAATTTCAAATTTCCAGATCATTGTGAGATTTAATGTGATGCTAATTCCACCTACCCAGAGATCGAATATGATTGGTGTCATGTAGTTTGTTCCAAATGTCATATTTTTTTATCACACAGTACATGTTTGCTTGGTTAGTGAGGAGTCGAGACTCATTACAGGTAGAACTTCTAGTGGTGTTCAACATTCTTCCACCATGAGAGCATCTTTTAATTTAAGGGAGGAGACAATGAACATGGATTCTATGTGCATTAGCTCTTCTCAACACGTGCCAACCCAGTGCACAGTTTAGACCCATTGGTGCGTCTTTACCCTTTTCCCAACTCCGGGCAAGAGATACTCCTCAACCTTCTCTCTATAAGAGGCCCCTAGCATTTAGTCATGATATCTTAGAGAGAAATCATTTTATAAAGTTGGTTAATCCAATTGAAGCAAATCTCACTATTGAAAGACTTCTCCCAAATTGTATATTAGCAAGAGAGCCACATGCACGAAAGTCTTCATGATATTTCTTTTCCAAATCAGCTCGGGATTTTATGCCATAATATTACCAACCATGAAAATTTAGTTGAGCATGATGCCAATCAGATTTCCCAAGGGATAGACTTGATAGGACCTTAGTCAAAATGTCCAATTTGAAAAACCTTGTGTTGGTCCCTCCCAGCCTTCTGTCAAAAGGATGCTAACACTATAGTGAGGTTTTGAAGCCACACCCACACCACTTTGCATACTAGTGACATGGACTTAGTTATGGGCCTCTTCAGGACAAGTCCTATGCTCTCCTCCAATTCTCTTCATGATTTAGATAAAGATCATGTAGTAAATAATGAGAGAATGTATAATGTTAAGTTCATTTAGCAAACTTCGTAGAATTTAGGAAAAAAATGGAGGTTGACGAAAGACCAAATTTTAGTTTTATTGTTTCTCAAATGATTTTATCTTTTGCTTCTCCATTTAGTTCCTATGTTATCATTTTTTTCTTGATTTTTTAGGGAAGGTTTTCAGGTTTTGTTTGTGTTTTTCTTCGTTCTTGCTTATTGTTAGGGAGGGTTCTTGCTTTCCATTTATCATTTTCTTTGTACCTTCTTTTTAAGATAATTCAAAATTTTGATTTACTGATTAAAAAAAAAATAGTCCATTGAGGAAAATTATGGACCCAAAAAAGATATTGTTGTTTTAAGAATTCTCCATTGAGGGAAAACCATGTCCAAATGGATGTGCCTGTCTTGAATTGACATATACAATCCAAAATGGGCAATCAAACTAAAAAAGATTTGTCCCAAAAATTATTATCTAATGACCCCACTCAATCAGGGTTAGACAACACACTAGTGGAGTGCAAGATCTCTTTACCTCACAAAAGTGGAGTGTCCCTCAAGGTTTGAATATAAGGCTAATCCAAGTCCTTATGTATCTATCCAAGTTCCCTCTTACTTTGGATTAACTTCTTCAATCAACTCACACAGAGGTAATTTTTCCGTGGATTCATTTTTTTAAGTAGTCTTAGAAGAGTTCATGAATTTTATTTCCATTTATCTTACTGATGATCAGGCTTGTTTTGTAGTTTTCACTTTGTCTAAAGTCATTGGAGCATATACACAAGCAAATCCTCCATATATAGACGAATTGTGGTTGTGTTTAGGGTCTCTCATCATCGTGCACCCTCTTCAATAATTTTCTTGCTTTTAATGTGTCTCTCCATCCGCAAAGCACAAAAGGATTGGTCATCTAGTGTGTCCAAAGTTCATTATTTAATTAGTAAGTGTCATTTGCCTTTAGGTTCTAATATTTTTAAGTAATTTGGTGAGTCTTATCGGTTAGGCACAACTCGTGGAAGTATTTTCTATTCTTCCTATTGACAATGCACCTAGCGTAAAGAATGCACAAGAGCTGTTGATAATTAAAATCAATAGCAGGCATGCTAGCGAATGTTGGCATTAGGAGCACTGACGTTAATATGCTCTTGCATGTGCACCATCAATTTCAAGGATAAACACCTCTCATGTGTTATTTGTGCTATGCTTCTCTCTTCTAAAGGCTTCCAAGCCTCTTGATCTTCCTATGCCGATGTAGAGACCTTGGCTTCTTACCTTTGTTAATGGGCTTAGATTTTATCCCTCTTTTGTGGATTATTATAGTAGCTTCATATAGATTTTTCCTCTAATAGTTACATAAGATGTTTTTAGCAACTTTGTCAAATTTTGTACTTCTATAAGTATTTTTTAAGCCTCAATTAAAATTTTCCAAATGGATGGGGGTTCCAGCCCAGCCCCATAAAATGACTAGGCCATGTCAGGCCTAGGATTTAAGGCCCTAGGCCTAAATTGGCCTGGCCCAGTCAAGGCCTGCATTGAGCTTGACCCAACCCTTTGCCACCTCTAGGTGGCAGATTTATATCTAATTCTTTCTGCCACTATCTTGTTGCAAATGGACTCACCTTATTTATATTTATACTCCATTTGTCCTACATTAATAGCTCTATTTAGCAAATTGACGAAGGGAGTATGCCACAACAAACTTATTTTTTTCTTTCTTTTAGATGTGTATTTTACTATTCAATAAAAAATATTATTAGTTTTTAATATAACTATTAATATTGAACGAAGGGAGTATGCCACAACAACATAGCGTTGTTGTGAAAAATATATGCGCATAATTGAAATGATTCTCACCATGATAGCTTATGCATGTATCCCTTTAGGCTTGTGGGCTCAACTTTCCGTACAACAAGTTACCTTCTAACACTACGCATAACAAGATACCATGGGAGCTATTATTTCATTCTTAGCCGGATTTTTATTTGTTGCACACCTGCGGGTGTGCATGTACTCTCATCTCATCATAGTCCCTTCAATATGCACAACATGGAATATAGATCCACTAAATATGTATTTTTTGAGTATCATCCATCTGACGAGGGTCTTATTAAATACCTACACATGATAAGACTTAGTAATCTTTTACAAATGGTGCACATCGCACTCCTGTCACTCAAACTTCTAGCCTGCCTATAGTTATACCCGTCACTTCCCTCCCTGCACTCTCTACATCACCTGTGCAGCTCACCATCCATTTTCCCAATCCAGTCCCTCATCATCTGAGTCCATCCCCACAGGTGAATCCCACGCATTGGCCTTCTACCCTCCTGATCCCTCTCCTTCCCCACTAGTTGTTCCACCTCCCAACCGGCCACTTCCCAACCCATCTTGTGGGAGCATTTGCTATGCTCCCTACTGACAATGTGTCCAACATAAATATTACAAGGAAGTCCTTTATCTATGAGATTGATAGTACATAAACTAACACATGTTAGTGAGAGTAGTATTGATGCTAAAGTGTACTAGTGTGTACGTTGTTAATTTCAAATATCAAAATCTCCCATACATTCTTTATGCTACCCGTACATATCTCTTCTTTGTTTATACTCCTTCTATCTCACATTAATAGCTTTATTTAGTTTTCCAAAATAAACTAAATTTAGTTTGTTTTGAAAAATCAAATTATGCTATTAGTGGAGGGAGGAAATAATTTGAGAGCAATAAGTTCATCAATATCTAGAAACAAGTTTTTTAGCGCCACAGGACAATCTACCAATATTGGTGTTTGACATGATGAGCTACCGATGCCAACATATTGGTTCTAACTTTCTTAAAATGATTATATAAATCAATAACTTGACGCTCTATAGCTATAGGCAAAGAGGATAATGTTAGAAGTGGGTTTATATGGGTTAAGCCCATTTGGGTTTTCAGAGTCTAAGCCCACTTTAAAGTGAATGAGAATCATACATGTCAATTGGTTGAAAGAGTGAATAGTCTCACATTACCTAGAAAAAAAATGATGGTGTTGGTATATAAGGCATAAGTTTGACTTTTCAAGTTAGGCCCTTGGGTCACTCTACTTTTGTACTCATGCACCTAGGTGGGCTAACCTACACGCCTGCGCGCTACCGTCACCCGGTTGGGTTGGTTCAACAAGATAATTATTTTTGGGAAAAAATTATTTGGTTTTCTATCAACCCAAAATAAATCCAATTTTCTTTTTACCAAAATGTGTCTGTTAATGGACGGACTCGTCCATTTGAATAGGATGGGTTATCTTCAACAGGATTTCTTATAAACAGTAAAAATTATTTTATGAATCATTCTTTACTAAATTTTTATCTCCATCTTCTGCAAGGGCAATTTCATAACGTTGGTTCATTACACGTGTTGTGTAAAGGTGCTTCTACAACATATGATTGATCATTTTATCTAGAGGCAGACGCCCAAGTGAATACTTAGCACTAGTAGGGAGGGCAAATTCTATCTTAAGGACATAACATTCTTGCTTGATTCAATCATCTTTTTTCAGTGAGTTTCTTTTACTACAACACTTACAAAAGTAGGAAAATAACAGATAATACAGTGACAAGATTCTCATTGACAGGCGATCCTCAATTTAGATTTATATCTATTCTTCCAATAATTGGTAAAACAGGTCTAGTTGATGGCTTACCAATCATTCGTTCGCTGATACATGAACGAGTAATGTAGCTTTACTTTGCTTCTCCAGACATCTCACTAAAATCATATTATTGTAGAATGCCAAGTTGGACATGGAACAAATGCTTGTTCATTAAGGCAGGCTGAGTGATGAACAACAGGAGAACTGGAGGATGTTTTCTCTGCAATCGTAGAAGCACGAATAACTGCATGTTACTAGTTATAGGTTAAAAAAAGACATAAAAAGTGTATATAAAACTAGAATTAAGGAGTGAAGATTGATAAACTTGGCATTTATCAGCAGTTGTCGATTTCTTCAATTCAATTCTTCTAGCATGTTGGCTAGCCTTGTGGTTCCATCTCCCTCCATTCACACACTCGACCTTGGCCCCTAAAGGGATGAAAGAAATTCGATTGCAGAAATGTAATGGAGAAATTTTGGTCGTTATCTCATCTTTATTCACTTTCCATGTGAAGATCACAGAGTGAAATGATTTAAGAGGAATTAGAATAATTGTTATATCCCAATACACGACAAATTTATTATGAAAGATGTAACCCCTAATGAGAGTACCCGAATATCTTTCAGAGATTCTTGAATAGACTCCCAAAAGTGGTCAACTAACCATTTTCTTCACGCTTGTCGGTTCTTGATAAGAGTTTTCCTTTTTTTTATTCAATCACAAATGCCCTGAAGGGGCAAGAAAAATAACCATTAAACACTCTAAATCATACAATAGAACTTGCTTACAAGCCATAGGAAAACCGGAAGAGTAATGCAACATTGACATCAGGTTTCGTACGTGATGAACCTTCTTCATCATCTAGAAATTATTGTTTAGTGGGGTTCAAAAAAGTAGACCCTACTAATCAAAATGTTTGGAGGATGAAGTAGGTTTCATCAAATAAAAATTATCAGCATTTTTCAATCAGAAAACATCCACCCATGTATAATGCATGCCACAATTCAAGGAGAAGCTTGCTCCCAATCTGCAACCAACATTACAAAGTGAGAGCCAAAGTTGATTGCCCAAGTGGCATGCTGAGGACCTCAAACTCTAGCTCCGATGGATATCTCCAGATGGTAGGTCAAACACTGATGGAAACTAGGGCTCCGAGGCCACCCAAAGGTGGCCCAAGCACCGAAAGCAAACTTGAGGGGTGTAAGGTCCCTGATTTTTCTACGATTTTCTGGGATTTTTCTGTCATTTTTCTGGTCATTTTCGGCAGGAAAATGTGACGTTTCAGCGTATGGGTATTTGTATCTTTTCCCCGTATTTATACCCGTAGAGTCGGGTGTGGGGCTTAGTCGCGGGCCACGGGCCTCGCTACGTGCTTACGGCACGAAGTTTGGAGTTATAGCGCGTAACCAGTGAGTTAACGCGCATTAGGGACATAGATATAAAAATTGAAAAGATTAACTATATACATCTTCCTCCCCATCGGTTTTCACAGAACCGACATCCAGAAAAACAGAAATGACGTCCAGTGAGTTTTTGAGAAAACCCGAGGGCATATCCGGTCGCTCCGTTCTCCCTCCTCCGTCGTCGGATTTCGTTGATTCTTGTCAGGATCCGCTTTGCCTCACCGCCACGAGTCCGTAGGTACCGGCTATGACCGCCGCCACGGCCTCTTCGCTCCTCCACGAGGTACCGAACCTTTTTTCGGGTTTTCTCTCCTTCAATCCCGTTTTTGCACTGTGGGTGTACGATTTTGACATCGTTTGCGGCCGCTCTCAACTAGACTTATGTTTAGTTGGCCGCTAGGAACCCATAGACACTGGCTGGAGCCGCCGCCATGCTTTCTTCGCTCCGTGGTGAGCTACCGATCTTTTGGTCGGGTTTTTGTTACTATTCACATCTCACTGTCCGTGGGATGTTTTGGATGCCGGTGTGTTTCCGGTCGTCGTCCGGCCATCGGATGGACTCTGTCCAGCCTACCTCGACCCAGTGTCGGTAGGGGGTTGCCGTTTCTGACCCCACCTCGCCCCTATTGCCTTGCTCCGCCCGATTAGACGCTTTGGGTGCGTCTTGGGCCGTGGTCATCGGCGAGCCGTATGCTATTTGGCCATTATGGGCTCTGCCCCGGCTCGGCGACAGTGAGGGTCAGCCCCACTTGGCCTAATTATATTACCGCTCGGAATGGGCCGCTTGTCATTTTCCCTATACCGTGCGAGATGCATAGCCGCCGCACCATGGGTATTGGTTGTGGGTGGCGATCGGCGATGTTGCCGCTTTGATTGGCCACAGCTAAGGGCCTTAGCCCTGTTGGCTTTTGTGGGCCTTGGGTCGCCCCCTTTCAGCCCTCTCCCCCGCCCTTTTGGGCCGTGTGTGCATGTGGCCACGCGTGTACTTCTGGGTTTAGGCGCCGCATTCGTGCCGCCTAACCATCGGTTGGCTTTGCCACCGAGTGGAGTTAACCACTAGAGCCGTCCTCCACCTCTCCTTTGTTCTCGAGCGTTGCCTCACGCTCTCCGCCCTTATGTGGGCCTTTGTTGACCGGAATCGTTGCCGTTGGGTGCTGTCCACGGCCGATTCGACGTCTTTGTGGCCGGCTGAGCACGTCTTAGCCACCGGCCGATCTTCAGGGTGTACAGCCTTGACATCTGGTCGCACCGCCACTTATGTTGGCTTGACTTTTCTCCCGGCCGCCCTGGTGTGCCGCCGTGGATCGCGGGTTTTACCGCTTTGAGTTCTGACACTCTGTTTGGCCGTGATAGTTCCGGCGCATCCTAAAATCCTCGGGACAGCAGCTCTCTCAGCTAGGCAACGGTTTGACCGCCAACTCCGCCGCCGACGCTGCCACCGTCGTGTGCTCGCCATCGAACGTCATGATTACGAGGTAGGGGAGCTTTGAACTCGTAATTTCATGAAGCATGCTTTGAATGAGTAGCAACATGCTAGGATTGTATGATTCCATGCTTGGATGTTAAGTAACGATCCGATTGCATGATGTGCGTGTAAGCATGATGGTATGGTATGATTGATATGCATGAGATGTATGCATGTTTTATGGATGTGGATTATGTATGCGCTGGCGATGGCTAGCAAATACGTCAGTATGCTATGTATGGGTTATGCATGTGCTAGTGATGGCTAGCGTGCATGTTTGATGTATGTGTAAATGTATGCATATGCTAGTGATGGCTAGCGTGCACGTTTGACGTGTGTATGCATGCGCTAGTGATGGCTAGCATGCATGTTTGTAAGTTATGTATGTATGACCGTATGTGTATGTTGTACGTATGTGTGAGACATACGTATGTATGATGGCATTTTGCCTATGCTTGGGATATGTGTAAGTGTTGTGGGCAGAGGTATGGGCGATGGACAGTAAGAGGTGACAAAAGCTTTGTCTGGATTTGGATACAGTTGTGTAAGCGTATGACAGAGGATAAGAGTATGACGGGCAAGGATTAGAATGGATCAGTTTGGGGTGGATTATATGTTGGGCATTTGTCAGACAGTAAGAGTGTTCATAATTGTACATGCATAACGTACAGATTATGAAGTGAAAAGTAAGTATAATAATAAGTGAGATATAAGTAAGAGGGCGACAACTGGGTTGGCTCTAAGGAGCATTATTTGAGGATGTCAGTGTAAGTTGATTTGGCCACAAGATGGATGGCGAAGTATGTAAGACTGTAAGGATTTGGTGTACAATGAGTTTTGTCCATGATGTGGACGGGTAAGTGAAGTCTGCTGCCCTCACGAACTTGGGTTTCGGATCAGGCTCAGCTTCGGTTTGATCAGTCGAGGACTGTGAGTTTGTGTGGCATAATTGTACCGCATAATATACTTAATTCAAACTTGAATTATAAGCACAGCTAATGATAGCGTTGTGAGTTTGAGACCTGAGGGTTCGACAGATTAAGTTCCGTGTTTGAGCTGGCCGCTAATGAGTCGGCCGAGCATTTATCATGTCTTGCCATGGTGTTTATCCTGCGGGATGTTGTCTGTGTGCTGTGTAGAGCACCAGACGTCTGATGCTCTGCTGAGATCGACGTCGTTTTGATTTGGTCTGCGTGCTGTATAAGCCCAGACGTTTGATGCTCTGTTGAGAGAGATGTACGTTTCTGACTTTGTCTGCGTGCTGTATGAAGCCCAGACGTCTGATGCTTTGCTGAGAGCGACGTATGTTTCTGATTTGGTCTGTGTGCTGTGTAAGCCCAGACGTTTGATGCTCTGTTGAGAGCGTTGTATGATTCTGCCCAAGAGTGGCACTGTATGTTTCTGCCCAAGTGGCACTGTATGTTTTCTGCCCAAGAGTGGCAATGGCACTATAAGACCCATTATGGTGGGCAATTCTCTGGCACTATAAGACCCATTATGGTGGGCGATTCTATGGCACTATAAGACCCATTATGGTGGGCAACTATATGACCCCTTATGTGTGGGTGTTTATGTTTGCGCGCTCAGGTAAGTAGTATCATGGATCTACTCTTACCTGTTTGATCCAAAGGCTCCCTATGAGCATTGGTGTGCCTTACCTTCGGAAAAGTCCATGGCGTCTAGTCACTCCCCGGAGGTTAAGGTGTTGCCCCAGTGGCATTCTTTTCCATTTCGACGCTGGAGCTTATTAGTTGTAATGAGCTTCAGTGGTCGTTGATATGTGTACGATTATGAGTACGACTGTATGAGTGTGAGTACGACTGTATGTGTATGAGCAGGACTGTAAGTGTATGAGTATGAGCAGGACTGTAAGTGTATGAGTATGAGCAGGACTGTAAGTGTATGAGTATGAGTAAGACTGTAAGCGTATGAGTATGAGCACGACTGTAAGAGTATGAGTACGATTGTGAGAATATGGTTCTGAGTAAGACAGTAAGTATGATTTTGTGCAGACTATACGAGTAAGGTCGTACGAGTCTGATTGTATGAGTAAGGTCATACATATATGGGTAAGCTGTATGAGTGAGCATACGATTGTACGAGTAAGGTCGTACATGTATGGGTAAGCTGTATGAGTGAGCATACGATTGTACGAGTAAGATCGTACAAGTATGCGTATGTTGTATGAGTATGCGTACAGTGGTACGAGTAAATTGTATGACCCTGGATAAGGGTGTTTGTGTAAGTTGTTTGGATAGTATGATTTTGGCACGATGGTGCCTTTGGTATGATTCTGGCACGATGGTGCCTTCGGTATGATTCTGGCACGATGATGCCTTGATATGATTTTGGCACGGTGGTGCATTTGGTATGTCTTTGGCACGATAGTGCATTTAGTATGATCGTATGCCTATGTGCACGATATGATTATATTATGTTGACTGCTTCATGTTTGAGTTGCATGATGCATGCATTTTTTGAACTTGTGAGTTCACCGTTTGGGGTTTCCCCTACTGAGTATGAAAATACTCACCCTACTATTTTTAGCCCCGTTGTACGGGAGGTTTTGCAGGTTGTGCGGAGAGCTCCTGGTGATGGACGCTCGTTTCAATGGTGGATTGATTCCCGTTGACTCAGGTATCTGCTTGACTCTCTGCGAGTTTATTTGTGCCACGATCTCCTGTATTGGGTGAGACGAGAACATAAGATGTTTATTCTGGACTTTCATTTGGATCAGTCAGTGGACTGTTATGGGACTTGTACTCAGGGATGCCCGGGAGAGTGATTTGTATTTAAAAGTCTATGATCATAGCAAATTTATTCGTACATGTGTTTTCGAGTAGCGCCTGATGATATTTGCTTTGGCCGTACGATGATTGACCGTATGTGGATGTTTAATGTTTTAAATTATAAACTGTTTTATCAGGTTTTGGTTTCGTCATTTTTCCTCCGATTTACAGACGTTATATTGCAAAAATTTTCCGTGAATTTTAAGAAAATGGAATGAAAATCTCGGGCGTTACAAGGGGAGCGTCAATCATTGTGATAGTCTTGCTCACGAATACCCTTGAAAGAGGAAGGCCACTACCTGAAACAAAAAAACACAAGCATGTTGATAACAAAAAACGAATCAATCTTTGCATGTGTCTATGCGAATAACTATGTATGCTAATAGATGGACAAACAAGCATACATTCCTTATTGGCAACGATAATAGCTAAATCACCCATTACCATTTATTGAATAATGAAACCCATAGTATTGAGGCGGCCCACGACAGAAGGGGCTAAAAATATATAGCTGAATATGGGTTGAGGCATATATATACACAAGCCTATGAACCAGTGATATGCCACTCAGCTTCCCCTCTCCCTTGCCAACTCCAATAAGAGATGTTCTTTTTCAAACATAAATTGATCACTTTAAGTGTATTCAACTAGAATGGATAGGGTGTAAAATTGTCATGCCTTGGGTTTTCAAAATAATTTTTATAAAATTTAAATAAAAATTCTGCAATATAACGGCTATAAATTAGTAAAAATTGACGAAAATGTGAAACCTGTGAAAAATATTTTTTTATAATTCTCATTCATTTGTATCAAATCCATCTCAACACTTTCTTTTCAATTCAAAATAGAGATATAACAACGATAAAACATTCAAAGCTCATAATTCATTCATCCCCAGCGTGAATAACAAACAGAAGACAGAATTTGCCATGGCCATGGGCTTTCAATGTATTTTCTCAGGCGTAGCTGGGTACAAGTTCCATAACAGTCGAAAGTAATAATACAGTCCGTGTACAAGTCCAAAATAATACATGTAAAAGCGCTCACCTCACTTAATACATGTACTTCAAATTTTATTTACAACAGATTGTGGCATAAATTAATCAAGGAACAATAGAGTCAAAAATTGACCTGCACTCCAAAAAGTGTATCCTCAAATGCTACGCAGCTCTCGAACTAGGCCCCACAGATGTCCCTGGAGTGCCTGAGGATTAGAGAAAAAGAACATGAGTATTTTCATACCCAGTAGGAGAATCAAAATCAGTGAACCATAAAAGTTCACACCAAAGCTGCTCTGCAAGACAGTAGCAAACCAAGAACCAAGAGAAGATAAATACAATCACAATCAGAGTACTACAATTCCTCTGAGCTTTCTAAACTTACAAATTTTTCTTTTCACCTTACGTATAACAAAACACAACCTATCAAACTATCATTTTCACATACATATTACTTACACTTACAATCTTACGTTTATTATCTTACACTTATACTCGACGAATAGAACTAATTAAATCTCAATTAGCTCTACTGTCAAAAGGAAAGAATGTCACTAGGGCGTCACCTTGACCTTTGGGGAGAAACCTACGCTTTAAAAAGATTCCGAAGGCAAAGTACACCGATGCTCATGGGGCACAGGATCAAACAGGTAAGAGTAGATCCATGATACTACTTACCTGAGCGCGCAACTGCCCACTCTCTGGGGCCATACAGGGCCAGCAAGGGCCTAAAAATGCCAATTAAGGCAGGAAAACTTACATAGCCACTCTTGGACAAAAAAACTTACAATGCCACTCTTGGGCAGAAAACTTACGATACCACTCTTGGGCGCACAACTCACGGTGCTCTCAACAGAGCATCAAAAATCCTAACTTACACAAACATTACCTCCAAGGTATGAACTACGTTAATCTTATAGGTGAAACTGACCGTCCGTCAGTCGTCAACCAAATGGAATTTAATCCATCAATCTAGCTAAGGACTCACTCTTATTATCAACTACATACTTTAATTATGTTGAAGTTTATAGTTTATACGTTATGCAGGTACCAATATGATTATACCTTTACTTGTAGCTTATATCTAAGCTTCGAACCCAAATCTGCCTATTTACTAAACCTTGAAGTCTCTGTCTCACTTTTCAGAAATTCAAATCAGTCGAAACTGATCGTCACTTATCAAACATACGTACATCATCTGCACATGTATAACTACTCATAGTTCTGAATTATACACCACACGTACATCTTACAACATGCTTTATAACCTTTATAGTATGAAAACATAATTCTTACGTAAGCATAACGACCACACATGCATTTAGCAAGAAATATAATTAATTACACAGGTTTTCTGCTCATCCAACTATCCAAATCAAGAATTAGTCATAATGTGAGCGTACGACTAATCAACTAATTAATACACAGATAATTTTAAAATATACGCATATGGCCATTAAGATTAATCTCTGCACTTAACATCCTCCGCATTAATATCCATCTAAGCATCATGCAATTAAACACCTTAGTCCTAGCATGCATCCTATCAGAAAAGCACACTAGAGTGAATTTCTAAGGTTCAAAGTCTCCTACCTCGTCGACCGGGCCAAAATTGATGTCAGGGCGTACCACAAAGGCTGCGTTGGTGCGTACCCAGCACCCCACGCACCCTTACACTACAAGAGACAGCTTTGGGGTGGAAACTGCAGTGCAGGTCTCCCATTAATGCCTGCGGTTAAGAACGTCTCTCCCAACACCCGCACCGGTGATTTAGATGTCTGCACGCCCCAAAAAGAGCTTAGGTCAGTCCAATAGTGTGGGTAAAGCATTGTCATGGAGGTGGTCTCTAGCCGCTGCCAAGGTGGAATGGGCACTGGGCAAACTCCCTGTGAATTATTCTAGTGGATGAACATGCAGAGATTGCTAAATAAAATTTAAGAGGAAAACAAAATATGCAAGGAGATAAATCAAAATCTGAGGTGGGAAAGATGGCGTCGGGACCAGCGGAAAATGGATCAAAATGGCAACTTTCACTGGTCCCAGAAGTGGTTTGGCCCAAAAACAAGGTAGGCCTGCGAGGAGCCGTTGATCGGATTGAAAAATCCGATTGCATGGCATCCCAACAGTAACCCCAAGGCTTGGCAGAGTGGTCGCCGGCCGGAAAACAGCTCACGGCGGCCAACCCTGCCTACTACAATGAGGTTCAGCCCAAAACAGAGTAGGTCAGTGAGAGGTGATTGATCAGAGTGAAAACTCCGGGTGCATGGCGGTTCCACAGTAGCCCAAAGGGTAGGCGGAGTAGTCGCCGGCCGAAAACAGCTCATGGTGACAACTCCACCGGCTACAACGGTGGTTCGGCCCAGACTGAAGGAATTCCCCCAAAACTGTCCGCAACAAAATTTCTGGAGGAAGGCCGACCAAAGTAAAATTGGGGAAAGGGGTGGTACCTCCCGGCTCGTGGTGGTTCGGCGGCTGCTCTGGCAGATTCCAGCGACTCTCAACAGCTCTGGCAGCGTTTCGCCCAAAATCAAAGCTTCTTCCTTATTTCAGCCGGCAAATCGCTGTGCAGGGGAGACAGGACAGCGGCCAAAGACGGTGCGGCCTGTGCCACAATGATCGGACGATCGAAGTCTGGCGAAGGTGAGGGGCGGTGGCAGAGCTCCAGTGAAAAGAAGTGGGGGGGAGGGGGAAGTTCTCTCCTTTCCGGCGGAAATACTGTGCAGAACACAAAACGCGATCTGCATTTTGCGCTCTGTTTTATTCTCTCTTTTTTTCAATTGTGCACCTCTACCTTGCACGTCTCCACTTCTTCTTCAAGCGCGAGAACTCCCGAGCATGCTGAACTCCCCCTAAGAACACACCTTGACCAAAACAACTTTACTTTAATCTAAGAGCCCTAATTTAAGGAGCAAGTTTTTTTTAAAAAAATTAAGCTCCGCAACCTTAACTTACGCATTTAAACTCTTGAAAGCGTACAAACCTTTTCTACCTACGACCGAGGCTACGCACAACACTAACACATAATAATCGAGAGAAAAAAAATATGGAAGTTTAAGACAAATAATTAATTTCCCAAGAAGTAAATAAATAGCCACAGAAAAGTCGAGGTTATTACAAAAATGGACAGCTTGAATGAGTTGTATACAGGGGTGGAGCCAAGACTTCTGGTGAGGAGGGGCAAGTTTGAACATATAGGGCATATAGCACACTGCCAATGAAGAAAAGCTGAATCAGGAGGGGCAAAATATTTTTTTAAGGGGGGCATAACTATTTTACTATATAGGTAATTAAAAAAATTTAAAAATATTGGAGGGAGCAATTGCCCCCCTCCAACCTTCCATGTGGCTCCGCCCCTGGTTGTATATCTTTTACTAAGATTGGTTGCATTTTGGTGGTTATGCATCAACTTTTGCAAGTTACAACAAGGTCTTTGGCCATATGAATTTCCCAAAAGAGCACATTGTCTACTAAAATTGATCGGAAGCTATTTGTAGAACATGGAGAGCACCTTGAACAACAACAAAGTTAGATTGATACGTTGCTCAAGTTCATGAGGCAACAACAAGGCTCCCCTCCCCGCCTTCATGATAACAATATCACGCATTCTCAATTGTAATTTTTTTATATAATATGATTTTTTGTTATTTATTTGATTATTTATACTTTGCAAAGGAGCTCCACTATTATATCTGTTAGAAAATGAGTACAAGGGCTAAGCCCATTTGTGTATTAAAAGCCTAAGCCATCTTTCAAGTGAATGAAAATCACACATGTGAATTGGTTGAAATTTATGAATAGTCCTACATTGCCTAAGAAACGGTGATGGTATTTGTGACAACCCAGATTTGAGGTAAGTTATACTTTTGGAATTTTTATATATTATTAGAGCATTATTTTGAATGTGGAACCTTAATAAATAATGTAGAATTCTAGAAACCGAACTTAAAGGTTTTTGAAACACTTGATTCGGAGGTAGTGGCCGTATGTAGCGATCATGGAAGCGCGCATCATAAGCGGGCCCATGATGAAACTATGGTAAAACCTATCCTTGAGTAGTCTTGTTTTGAAGGGCTCATCGATACGAGTCCATCGGTACGAAGAACGTACAATTCCGATATATAGGTAAAAAGTTAGAGCAATTTAAAGTTTTAGAAAAAAGAAAAAAAATAATATATTATTTTAATGTGGGCTGACGCAAGCATTGCATCAGCCCCACGCTGACCTCGCGACGTCGCGCGGTTTGACCGCGCAATGTGGTGCCGCACGGTTTGTGGAGCACGGCTGGCCCGCGGGTCCACGCCACGCGGTGATCCGTGCGGCGCGCAGATCTGTGTGGTCCGCAGCGCGGGCCACGCATGCGGACCGTGCGGTCTGCACAACACGCGCGGTTCCATGGGGCGGTTCCGCCGTCCGCTGCGCGATGCGTGTCTGACACGCATCACGCGTCAGTTCCTTCCCAATCTCTATTTATACCCCATTTTTCTACTTCACTATTCACTTCTACCTTCAGTAAAAACTTCTGATTCTTCGTTCTGAACTGTTTTAAGTCCAATTCAACCCGTTTCAAAGGCATTCTTAACTAAAGCGATAGTGTTGGACGCTATGACGGGACCGGATTTTCTATATTAGCTCTCTACGACCCCGAACTTTTTACTCCGACCGTAAGGTAGGGGATCTTAAACTCTAGCTTATGCTCTGCTTATATGCTCTAGTTTTTATGCGCGGTTTTAATTCGTTATGCTCATATGCTTGAATTTTCTAAGAAATGACATACGGATGATATGTTTTACATACCCTGAATTTTGTCAGGGTATTTACGTTTTTCGAATAATTTGGGGTTAAAACCTTGAATTATAATATTTCTGGATACCTACCGAGGAAATGATCGGTATCTGCTGCGCGCATATAGGTATGGAGTATCATGGGAAAACTCCTACCTTTTGAGCTTCCTGTTGCCCCATGAGCACCAGAGGAACGCCATTTGGTATCACGGCTCTGGATTTATCGTCATCGGACGAATCGGTGTTTTTCCTAAATTATTCTGAATTTGTTCTGAAAAAAAAATAAAATTATTATAATATTTTGCTTAGCATTAAATTAGATTTTAATTCCACCTACTGAGTATAAAAATACTCACCCACCCACAGACTCTGCAGGTAGAAAAATCAACACAGAAGAGTCAACTGAAGGATTAGCTGTTTAGTCTCTTTTAAATAATTTTCCACCTCTGTAATAATATGTTTTTGACATGTATGTTGTAATTTTGTAATATGACTACTCTACATACAGTGTACTCTGGACTGGGTCTTAATTTTCTACTATGTTATATGTAATATTTTAGCTATGCATCAACTCCAAAATTTTTATGTGTCAATATTTTTGATCCGTACGGTGGACCATCATGTTTGGTTTCACCTACAATGTAACACATGCCGAGCGAGATAATAATTACGCAAAATATGACGTATACTATTTTCTGACGGTCACCACAGTATTGGTATATAAGGCACAAGTTTGGCCTTTCGAGTTATGCCCTTAGGCCACTCTACTTTTATGGGGGAGATACATGTTGGACCCATGCACCTAGATGGGCTAACCCACATGTGTGCGTGTGCCACTGCCATCCAGAAGTCCGACTCAGTTCGGTTCACATGTGTGCTAGCGGAATCTGGTCAGGTTGGGTTAGGTCAACAAGATAATTATTTTTGGGACAAATTCATTTGGTTTTCTCTTAACCCAAAATGGGTTTGATATTCTTTTCACCCAAATGTGTTTGTTAACTGGCGGGCGGATGCTTCCTTCTGAACGGGACAATACTAAAAAAATGTTTTCTGGATCATCCTTTACTGGATTTTATTACCGTCTTCTATAAGCAATTCCATAACGCTAGTTTGCTGCATAGGATGTGTGAATGTGCTTCTACAATAGGTGGTGGATCATCTTATCTTGGGAGACAAATGCCCAAGTGACTCCTAAACACTAGTAGGGAGGGTGAATTATGTCCTAAGGACAAAGCGTACATGCTTGATTCAATCGACTCTCTATGAGTTTCTTTCATTGCAATGATTACTAAGTACGAAAAATAACAATCTTAAAACAAAATTCTTTTTTTTTTGCACTTTACTATTGTAATTATTGTTTTGAAAGTGTCTTTTATATATATTTTGAAACTGAGATTATATTTTATTCATTGGAACAAAAATAGTTGAAGAGGGTACCAATATGACTTCCGTCATAATTCTCACTATTGTGACTGCACTTGTTGCGGTTCAAGTGAAAGGAGAAAAGTCGAAAAAAATTAGTGGTGTAGATTTTAAGAGATAGCAACAAAAGATGCTATTTTATTTGACCATGTTGAATTTGGCTCGATTCCTATAAGAGGATGTTCATGTTCTCACAGAGGAGAAAAATGATGACAAACAGGCTATTGTCATAGTTGATGTATGGAAACATGTAGACTTTCTATGCCAAAATTATATTCTCAAAGGGTTGGACAACACATTGTACAAGTACAGTCCGATGAAGAGTGCTAAAGCATTGTGGGAATCTTTGGATAAGCAATAGAAAATAGAATATGCTAACACGAAGAATTTCTTTGTAGGCAAATTCTTGGACTTCAAGATGATAGATTCTAAAATTGTGATTAATCAAGTCCAAGAGCTACAAGTGATCTTGCATGATATATATATATGCAAAAGGTATGACTTTGAGTGAATCCTTACATGTGACTGCTATAATTGAAAAATTACCACCTTTGTGGAATGATTTCAAGAATTACTTGAAGTATAAGCATAAGGAGATGAACATGGACGACTTGATTGTAAGGCTGAGGATAGAATAGGACATTTGTGCTTCTAAAAAGAAAATCGGAAGGGCAAATGTTATGTGTGTGATAAGCACTACCATTATGCCAAGGATTGACGCAAGCAGGAGAAATAAGAGGATTCTAAGAAGAAAAATGCACAAGCCAATGTGACTGAAGTAGAGAATCTCTCTAACAATGTGAATGACATAAGCTTTTTCACTGTGATTTCTGAAGTGAACATGGTCACTAATACAAGAGAATGGTGGGTGACACCGGGGCCACTTCTCATGTGTGCTCAAACAAAAAAATATTCTCCACTTATCACCTTGTTGAAAATGGTGAACAGATTTTCATGGACAATTCTTCCACGCCAAAGTTAAAGGTATTGGAAAGGTAGTGCTCAAGATGACTTCGCGCAAAGAACTCACTTTCAACAATGTGTTGTATGTGCCAAAAATTCGAAAGAATTTAGTATCAAGATCATTATTGAGCAAGAATGGGTTCAAATTGGTGTTTGTATCGGATAAGTTTGTATTGACTAAGAGTGAGATATATTGTCACACCCCAGCACACGACACTCCTAACCCAAACCTGGTACAAGGAGTATGCAGCATGTGGCACGACTAAGTCAAGTTGATATGCGTAAGACTTAACACATCCTTGGGTGAACACACAACAGAGTAGCGGATGAACACTTTGTACAAAAGTAAATAAAGCAAATAAATGACTACCAATTAATGTCTTAGTTCATTCATACCCACATCAACAAATCATAAAGTAAAGTAAGCCCACGATGGCCAAACAAGTATAAGCCAACAATGGCTAAATAAAGTGTAAAATAGAGTCAAATGTATAAGATCAACATAACATGGAGTCAATCTAACATAAAACCAAGCATCTATAAACCCCTCTCAATGACTGATGTCGCCCTCATGCTCAATGTAGAGCCCATTCGAAGCACCTCCATGATACGACATGCAACCCCAAAACAAAACCGCAAAACAAAGAGAGGTGAGTCAATCCTCAGCAAAGGTTTTAATACAAAAAATATCATAATGACATCATATACATTATCAACATAACATTCATTACATAATCATTCACCATGCCCATTCATCATGGGACAAATCACATATATCTATGCCACCTATACATCATGTCATAATTTACATTCTATAACAATTACTCATGCCACATGTGCATCATGTTGTAATTCACATTTCATATACACATAATCATGTTACTTACATATCATAATGTATAACATATTCTATAAATACATAGTCATACCACCTGCATATCATGTTATAACCCACATTCCATAAGAACATAACATGTCACCTGTGCATCATGGGTGCATCTATAGCTCATAAAATATATACACATCATGTGTAAACATATGAATCTCATTATGACAAATGACAATCACATTCTGTATTAATCAATTCTCAATATTCATATCATGTATAATCATTTCTCAATATCTACACTCACCCTGCAAAATCAAGTGTAACCAACAGATACTATCTTGCATAATCATACAATTATATTCCATAATCACATGTGTAACATAAGCATCATTGTGCCTACACAACCTGTGTCAATGAGCATTATCCCCTATACGCATGCTACAACCATTGGTGAATGTCTCATAATTGAGAAAAATCATCCTACTCACCCTAGTTGATATGAAGTCCTCAGCAATTTGGGTAAACTCCCTAACGAGGAAAGTACCCTCTGGTAAGCTGGTGCTCACAGACAAACTAGCCTGAATATATTCTCAATGTCCAGATAACTAAACCATTAAATTTATTATAACATTCCACTCGTCTCACCCAGGGAGGAAACTCATCCTCAAATGAACATAAAACCTGGTCCATTAGACATAAAACCCAATCCTTGTGAACATAAAACCTATTCGATAAGCCTACGAATGATTAATCAGACAATCAATGACATCCAATTACATCCAATCGATCAACTATGGCTAATCATGATTAATCTCATTTATAAATCATTTTGATGATGTATGCAACATTGTACATACGTAAGCAAATATTGAATGAGTCCAAGCATAAGTAAACATGCTCAAATTCGTCCATATATGCATAAAACATGGTCCATTTGTGTCAAATAAAATCATAAATGGGTATGCAAGAGTGTACATAAGTGGTAAGTGTTCAAACCTAAGCTAAAACATGTGAAAAATGAACAAACCATGATAAATGTTATATATGCAATTATCCATAATTTTATCATAGTTCTATCCAATTGAAATCATGGAGTAAATGTGAAAAAATGTCGAAATATGAGTTCAAGATGAGTACAACATCATGCTAGACCTAGACAAATATAAACATATTTGTACTTAAGCTAAAACATTTGAAACATAAATTCTATAAAATTAAAATAACATGTGCAAGCATACATATATTATTATGGTGAAGACCTACTGGAATCATCAAGTAATTATGAAGAAGTCATTAAACATAGATTTAAAACATATAGAATATCATACTAAAACTAAACAAGTATGGTCCTAATCATGCTTAAGCTAAATCATAGTCCAAAGATGGTTATCATGCAATCACAGTAGCATTTATAAGTAGTAAGTCATTATAATCATAAAGAATTGGGTTTATAAGAAGATAACAAGAAATTACCTAAAATACACAAAAATAAGCCAAAGCACAAAACTGTTGTTTCACACTTTGAACACCCTGTTGGGCCATTCAAACGCCCTGTTGTTCGATCGGCCAGACAGGTCATCCAAATGGCTGGCCATTCAAATGCTTTAACAAATAATTTTTTCCTAGTTTGTCTTCAATCTTCTGAAATTCAAACAAAAAATATTCCAAAATTCAAGATAAATTTTAAAATCATCATAGAACATCATATAATCAAAATTTAACCTTAGAACATGATATATCTAATCATTATCATGCTTATTAATAAGAAAATAGTTGTAAATAAAATATTTTAAATAAATAACCATTAAAACTCAAAATGAAGCAAGAACCCACACAAGAAAATAATTGTAAATAACATGTTTGTAATAAATTACCATTAAGCCTCAAAATAAAGCAAGAATCTACGTCAATCCACAATCATGGATTCCAATGAATAAAACCACATAAGGAAAAACTCCATTACCTCTATGAAACCTTTAGATCTACGAAGAAGCTTTAATAATTAAGAAATCCTACAAAAAATTAGGGTTTTTGTTAAAAACTTAATTAAACTAATTATTATCAAATTAACTTGAAAATAGGTAGATCTAGAATATACTTTGGTTAAAAATAAAAATCACCCATTTATGGTTTTAAATTAAAATTAAAAATATAATTTTTAATAGAAGAAATCAAGAATCAAATTGGGAAAAATGAAAATAAGAGGGATTAAGATCAAAATCGAAAGATTAAGGGTGATTAGGGCAAGACAATACATTTTAATCTATTTTCTTCTTTAGGAAATGGGTGTAGAGCAGCTCATTTCTCCTAACATAGCTCTTTCCCATTTGGGCAAATGAGCTAGGGTTTCTTTAAATAGTAAGGGTTTTGGGTTGGATAAACAAATTATTGGGTTGTAAAATATGCCCAAAATACCCTAAGTAGCTAATTAGGGTTATTTTTGTCTAAAAATAAATTTAATCAATCCAAAACCACTAAAATAAATTAATAGAAGTTTAGAGGGTCAAGTTGGTCACACGCCGTCCAACGTGGACAAGGAACCCACGGCGGGGTTTGTACCCTTAATTAAGAAAATTTTATGATAAAATTGATAATAATTGAATAAATCAATTTTGACACTAATACTTATAAAAAGTAAAATTAAACCTTATTTAATCTATAATTATTAACCCATAACCCTAAAATTAAACCAAACTAGCAAATAAGCAAAACTACACAAATTCACATAATTAAAGAAAATTAAATCAGGTTAAATTAGAGATCTTACATATATGTGGGAATAAGGTATCTTAATGAGGGGCTTTTCAAGCTCAATATATTAACCATTGTACATGTTTCTAATATTAAGAATGTTAATACTTCTCCTTCTTAAATAATTGAGTTGTGTGATATGTGACATGGTATATTAGGACATGTTAATTATAACGATATACGAAGATTTATAAATAATGTACTTTTTATTTTTGGTTCACATATGAGACTCTTTGATTTGGTGGACAATGATTTGGAAATGTTTTCAATTTATGGATATTGTTTTTGCAAGTTTCGAAGTTCTTTCATTTTTCCTAATTTACAACTATTATATTGTAAAATAATTTCTTAAAATTTTAAGAAAAAATGTGTAAAAAATCTCAAGTGTGACAAACACAATAAGCTTCCAATTAAGTTTTTATAAAGGGATCCATTGAATTTTTTGTTTTATCTTCTTTTGATAATTTTTCATTTACATTCAATGATTAACCGATTTTCAATCCTTCAATTTAAAATTTTTCAAGAAGAGTTCTTAGATAAATTTTTTTATAAATAAAAACATCATCTTCATTCTATAAATTTCCAAGTCTAAAAAGTAATGCAAGAATATCAAAGTATTCATTTCGTATTTGTTCGTTATCGCATTTTTAAAATCTTCATTCATTTTTTTTATCACTACTGGTAAATACCAAATTATCAACATAAAGAGATAAGGATATTAAATTTCGAGACTTGACATACAAAATTAGTTTACTTTTGCTTCTTAGAATCTTTTTTTTGCTTCTTTAAATCACATTATACAATGAATGGGTTGCTTGTTTTAGGTCATATAAAGTTTTTCTCAACTTGCATCTATTTCATTCTATCACAAAGCTTTGAGGGTGCTCCACATAAACTTTATTTTCTAAGATATTATTTAAAAGCTGATTTGATATCAAGCTGACATAAAGACCAACTTTTTTGTACCGCCATGCTAATTAGAGTTCTAATTGTCTCAAGTCGAGCTACGGGTGTAAAAGTTTATTAACTTGGGTAGGAAATGCACTAAGAATATTGAGAAATATAATAAACAATTTGATAAAAGTTAGAGCTTTACAAGCATGCTGATAACCTTATGCCACTTTTTGTCTAACAAAACCATCCAACAAGTTTTGGTTGAATATAAAAAAGTGATGACAATAAGAGGACTCACTTTTGAGGACCTATTTTTATATGTTCAATCAAAACCTAGAATAAGGTTTTATTAAACATAAAGTTGTGTAAGAAAATTATTATCCTTTTACACTAGTAAAGGTCTACCCATACAAAGGAGTACAATGAAGAGGCTACAAATTTGTTTGCCATGAGAGAAGGCAAGAACAATTACAAAGGAGGACATGTGAAAATAAGTCAAACAAGCATCACTTTTAAACACTTCTTCCTCTCTCACTCTCCTTTTCTCCCCTACCCCCAAGTGTGCTACATCTCTTAACGCTCATCAAAACTTGGGGGTTTGTTGCTTACACCCTACCCCTTCTCCATTCCACCCCAACAACCTCAAAGTGGGTGACAACCATTGCAGCACAAAACTCTAGCATATGCTTGTCGTTTAATATATTTGTGTATGCGTGTTTTAAAACCTAACCCAACCCGGCCAGGCAAACCCGATTTGGCTGGATTTAGTCGATTTATTGGGCCAGGTTATTTAGTTATAAAATTTTGGTTAAACTAAATTAATGCATGGTTGGACTGAGATAACTGTGACCTATCCATCATTCTAAGTTGATTGCCGGGCCATTTTATAAATCAGTGAGTGAATCATCTTTCATGCATATTTTGTATAAATAATAGCCCTTTTTTAGATCCCTCCTCAAGATTTAACTTTCCATGAGTTTCTCTTGGAAGGCCGAATGAGTATAGACGATGACTGTATCAATGAGTACATGTTGAAGATAAGGTTTGTATGTATGGAAACAGGTGTGAAACTTTTGATACATATAAAAATATTAAAATTAATGTATATTATTATATTTCTTTTTAGAGTATAGTAAGATATGAGAAATTGTAATTAAACATAGCACAAAGAAAGAGAAAGCGCAAAAAGAAGAGGAGGCGAAACTTTGAAGGAAGGATCCCAAAGTCGTCGTGGAACCACATCCGAAATCAATGGCTACAGACTGTTACCCATTCTTGTCAAATCTATGTCTCCGTCCATATCTTGTGTAATATGTGGCGAGAACTACTTAGTTGATTCGGTAATGACGTTAGATATGGCTATAGCGTGTATTAAATGCAACATGCATGCACATGGGATACCCTGGATTGCACCTGGACCAGGGAAGTACATCAGAGTGGCATATGATTCGTTTGTCAGCTAAGAAGAAGAATCGGTTAATAGTAGGTGCCTTCGAGTAGACATTAAATAGAAAAAATATTAATTCATATCACATCAAGATTTAGTGCATTTGGTTAGTTGGGAGGCGCTTGAATATTATCTCTTATCCTGTGTTTATACATGTGAGCGTTTGTATGTATTAAAATAGATAATATTATTTTTTACTCTTTAATATAAACGGACATAAACAAGAATTGGTCGTTTTTGTAACCATCTGTGTCCGTAAATTATATATTTTATTATTATTATTATTTTATATTAAATTATTAACATGTGTCGCATAGTAGTCTTCATAAAAAAATTATAAAAAATATATATTATACTCTCACATATCTTTTATAATATTATTATTTATTTATTTTTTAAAATAAACTATCTTACTATTATTATAATAGTTTTTAATTAATTTTTTACTAACCACCTTTAATTTGTAAACAAAGTAGTATATATTAACCTTTTACCTTTATTTCATCCGTTTTCATTTGTGTTCATCATAGGCAAATGTGAACGGACAAGCACATAAAACACATAAAAATGGATAGCTACGGACATGCCTTGTTCGCGTCGATGTCCGTCTGTTTACGCCCCTAGAGGCAATTGTGCAAGCCAAATAACCCAAGTTTGAACCTTCCAGGCTTCATTTTCTTACCAAGTTAGTGGCATATTTGTGTGAGAATCGATACATGGCTAATATTTTGATAAATCACATGACGAGTGCACTAGCGCCTCGTATCGAGTATTAACAAATGACTGATAAATATATGTATCAGCCAATACACACCGCTATTTGTTGATACGACCTTTCATAGTTACCTCGCTCCCCTTCAATCGAAATCTCCCAACACCAAGATAGTGTACCTCTAATGAATCCAATAATCCCCATTCCACCCCTTCCTGGGACTCATTTGAATGTTAGTTGTAGTTAGGGTTGGTCTTCGGCCAAATAGTTGGTGGATAAGGCTAGCCAATGTCTATGTCTGTTAATAATTTGTTCGTCGGCATTTTGTCCACGGATCAAACTTCTTTTTATGCGAACACGGCCATTGTCCATGGACATAGCCTCTTAGATAATTGGATGAAGGTTGAAGTGGTTCGAGAGAATAAGAGCAGTGTTAACGACTTTAACTAAATAGAGCAACTAGGGTGAGGATCTTTAGATTAATTAATTTAGAATATAATAATAATTTTTAAACTTATATATGTTATCTTTTTTATTTGTAGTATTACTATTAGACAAATTAGTTCATTTTGAAAAGCCAAATAGAACTATTAATGTGGAACAAAAGAAAGATTTAATAACTAGTTTTGAAGAAGAATTCATATATAACATTAACACGATTGTATTTAAATTGTTCAAGATTTAAGTATAAAAAAATAATGTTTAAGAGTAATTAAAAGAGAAATAAAAATTATTATTTATATAAGAATGCACATTGTATTTAAAAGTTAACCGGACCTTGTATAAATGGTCGGACGAGGTCTTTGTCCATGACCATATCCAAAAATTGGCAGATAAAAGAATTTGACAGGATACGATCACGAACACCTTGAACACAACCCAGATATCGGACGATGGACATCCACGACCAGTCCTAATTGCGGTAATGAACTCAAGCTTTAGATTGTTGGGGAGTAAATGGATAGTAAGGTCCCCATGTCTACCCTTCTTGACCAAACGTCCAACATATTCCAATCACGCTAGATGTCACTAACACATTGTTGCACTCACTTGACTTTGAGGACAAGGGTGACGAGGACGATTAGAGAGGTGGGCCACAGTTAACCCTTTATCTTAGGAGAAGGGGCATTTTCATTCAGGAGATGCTTTAACCCTTTACTTTCTCGAGAATATTTCTGTGAACGCGTCTAGCCTAACTAGGCTTCATGACTAATGCCTGTAACTATACTATATAGGCCTCTTAACATAGTACATAAAAGCAAACATAGACTCTTTGTACCGTTTTGACACTAAGATGGCACATAGTATATTGGCCTCTGTATACCATATTAGAAATCGGTCAGTAAAACATTTTAGTATTTCTCTAGGACAGTTGAACCATGTTTTCAGGTGTCGAATGAGTCTAGGGTTTGGGCCTATTTAACCTGGTTAAGATCTTCCGTAGGCAATGCTAATGATCCTTCCGCAAAAATGTCATTTGCGACTTATAAACGATATCATTATGGCATTTTCTAAACATCTCTGAAAACAATTTTTCGCTATTAAAAGATTCTAACAAGGCTGCCTTTTTATCTCTGCATGACGATGAGGCAAGCTTACAGTCATCAGAGTCAATCTCATCACATTTTATTGGTTCAATTAGATGGTGGAAGACTTTGACTTCAAAAAATAATCTGACCAACATTATTGGGGCGACTGATTACTTACAACATCAACATGGTGGACCAGCCAATCCCTGTCACACCTCCACTAGCTCATACATCTTTCAAAGTATCACTGTTACTTTCACAACAACATTTAAACTATTCTACCTTGCGAACTTAGTTGATCCAAATTTATTGTTTTCTTATAAATTCCCAACTAGATTTGCAGCCACATAACAAAATTACTCCAATTGGATAAAGAAAGTGAGTGACACCCGACAATAAAGAAAGTGAGTGACACCTAACAATATAGAAATTCACTTTTTTTAATCCAATTAAAAGCTAGAGTCGGTTTTTGATGTAGAAAATATGGAATAAGATTTAAAAATATCGTTTTCCTAACAAAAACAACACTAGTCATGAATTGTCATCCTAAAGCAAAAACGGCGAGGGGAGTGGCAGGATTTTGCTATTGGAAATTTAAATGTCACAAATAAAAATTTAGCATGTATGAAATGTTCTCTAATTGTTGTAACTAAAACCAATGGGCCAAACTTGGAGAAATATACAGAATTCAATTTTTTTGCTTTTGCAATCAAATTACACTCGTAACTGGATCAAGGGAGTATTGCATATAAATTATGGGAGGAGAAATTTTTAGAAGACATTGAAATTCGATTGAAAAATGTACAAGAGTTTTGCATGATCATTTTACCAATTTTAGCAGTCTCAAACAGTTTACCCTGGTCCAGATGCTCCACTTCCATCCACACTGGTCCCCACATGCATGGGCCCCATGCTTCCCTCCAACCATTTTTTCATCACATGGGCAACTAGGTCAAGTGGACCCCGTCCACAGCCAGCCACACTGTGAACTGCATTCTAAAAAATTAAAAAGTGGCAAGAGCTAGCCCACAAGGGAAGCCCAATCATTATGTTTAAAAAAAAATACAAGTATTAATCAGATTCCATTGTCCAATGAGTATGACTTGGGCAACATTTCCCACTCAACTAACCAGCAGCTTGCATAGATTTTTATATTACGACTGTCTGACTTAGTATTTCTTTGGGTACTTCTCCATCAATAAGACATTTAGACGCATATGAAGCAATCATGTTGTACAACTACAAGGAGAGAAAAATTAGTATAAACAGGAACCCAAGTAAGATGCAGAGAAATCAGTCACTCAAGAAAGAAATATTGAAGGGTGGTTGACTTGGTTCAACCTAATTCAATACTCAATAGCATATAAACACGTAGAGTTTCACCATAAAAAGGTTCCAAATGGCCTGCACAGTGCCGGCCAATGCATAGAGGTTCTCCTTGGCAGGTTCAGCTTGTCTTCACCCCTCATAGTTCCAGTCTAACTGTCAACGAAGATGGAGTAAAAATTTCCAACTTACAGCTATCTCCGATCAACCATTAGTCTGTGCTATCAACCTGTAGCCAACAATGGCAAAGCAACTGATGTTAGCAAAATATAGCTGTCAAGTCATCATATAAATATAATAAAAAAAGGGAAATTTTATATGAGTTTGGCCGCATCAGCCTGGGACCGATCATCATGAGTCATCGAATCAAAATCAGAAGGGAAAAACCAATCTACTCCTTTAATTATGTGCACACTTAGATCAAAATCCGTAAGCATACAATGCTCGATCTTATGTGGTCGAGCGTGAGCCCGAGCCTAAACGAGACGAGACTCTAAAAACAATGGCAATCTTGTAAATGTAGGAAAGCAGCCAAGTCAACAAAAGGCGTGTTCAAGTTAGCATCCTGACCTTTTCAGAGAGCTCCAATCAGCCACTCTGTCTAGTTCAAAGTTCAAACTAGAAGAATGACATTTCTCAGCCACAACAAATACCCAACAATCTAATCATGGAAGCAACAAATGAGGCCAAAGAAAGATAGGAAGAGGAGGTAAGAAGAGAAGAGAATATGCTATCACCCTGCACCAGAGAAGTAGGCCTGGCATGCTTCCATGGCTGTTGCCCCAACCCTCTGCTCAACATCTCTGAGCACCACCAAGCCAGTACCCCGACCACCGCCGCCACTTCTCGCTCAAACTTCGTCGCCGCCACTGTTGCTTTTATCCTCCCAAACACCGAATTCACCAATCATGAGTGCCTCCCTCCCTTGTCTGAGGCCTACTCCAATTTCACCAAAGCATATCCTCAGTACGCAGAGACTGAGCAAGCAGACCGGATCAGAGCCCATGAGTACTACCACCTATCCGTCTCCAACCGGGTCTGCCTGGACTACAACGGATTTGGTCTTTTCTCCCACTCCCAACTTTCTGCATCATATTCTCTCCAGCAATCGATTTTCTTTGATATCTCTTACAAGTCAGTCAGCCTCCATTCTCAACTACTGTACGGGACCCATGAAACACCTCTTGAGTCTGCAATCAGGAGAAGGATAATGGGTTTCCTCAATCTATCAGAGAATGATTACCAAATGGTGTTTACTGCGAATGAAGCCTCGGCCTTCAGATTGCTGGCAGAATCTTACCCGTTTCAGACCAACAGGAGGCTTCTGACGGTCTATGATCATGAGAGCGAGGCAGTGAGTGGAATGATTGAGAGCTCTCAGAAAAGAGGAGCTAGAATCATGTCTGCGCAGTTTTCCTGGCCTCGTATGAGGATCAACACTGCCAAGCTGAAGAAGGTGGTTGTTGGCAATCATCAGAAGAAGAGGAGGAAGAAGAGAGGTCTGTTCGTCTTCCCTCTTCAGTCCAGAATGACTGGGACCCGCTACTCCTACTTGTGGATGACCATCGCCCAGGAGAATGGTTGGCATGTGCTGCTGGACGCCTCTGCTCTGGGGCCCAAGGACATGGACACTCTAGGTCTCTCTCTCTTCCGTCCAGATTTCCTCATTTGCTCTGCTTTCAAGGTGTTTGGAGAAAACCCATCTGGATTCGGATGCCTATTTGTGAAAAAATCCACCATTTCTGCTATAGAAGCATCAGCAATGGCCAAAAGCATTGGCATAGTCAGCATTCTTCCACCTATGACTCTATCTCAGCTTCATGAAGATTTTTCAGGCACAGATTTACGACCTGTGGAAGAGGTTGCTCCAGCACAAAGCTCATTTTCTGACCCTGTCATGAGCGATAGGCAGAGTAGATCTTTGGGCTCAAGCAGGAGGCGGTTTGAAGTTGGGGAGATATCTGAAGTGTCTTCAGAGATAGTTGAACTGGATAGAGTAGAATCAGCATTAACAACTGAGAATAATGATGCTGGTGCGCAAGAAATGGATGAGAGCTTCAAGATTGAGTGCAGAGGCTTGGACCATGCAGATTCTGTGGGACTTCTGCTCATTAGCAGCAGGATAAGGTTTCTGGTAAATTGGTTGGTGAATGCATTGCTGAAGCTCCGGCATCCTCACGCAGAGAATGAGATCCCTTTGGTGAGGATATATGGCCCCAAAGTTAAATTTGACAGGGGCCCCTCAGTGGCATTCAATATATTTGATTGGAAAGGGGACAGAGTTGATCCTGCTCTTGTGCAAAAGCTTGCTGATAGAAGCAATATTTCATTGAGCTACGTGTTCCTGCAAAACATCTCGTTCTCTGACCAGTACGAGGAAGAAAAGAAGAAAGTGCTAGAGAGGAAGCCCCAGAATGATGCTACTGCAGGAGACAAGAGGAAAGACAAAGCCATTGCTAGGGTAAAAGTTGTTACTGCTGCAATAGGGTTTCTGGCAAATTTCGAAGATGTCTACAGGCTTTGGTCTTTCACTGCGAAGTTCTTGGATGCTGATTTTGTGGAGAAGGAGAGATGGAGATACATGGGACTCAATCAGGAGACGGTGGAAGTATAAACCAATTAATATTGGTTGTTCATCGATCTAAATGTGTGTAAACATGCCTTTCATTGGTGTCCCATACAATGAATTCAATTATTCTTTTCAATTATAACGGATCAATAAGGATCCATTCACTATAGCACTCTGAGATGACAATGTATTCGATTATACTTATCATTTTTATATGATCAGTAAGAATCCATTGATTCTAGCATTTTAAACCTGATTTGACAAAGTATTCAGTTACAGTTACCATTTACAAAGATCAATAAGGATTCATTCACTCTGGCATAGTAGAGCTGACATATCTTCAAAACCAATGAAAGTAAGATTTGCAAGAAACAAAAGGGCATACAGTCTTGCAAGGTTCAGGGTATGCTATAATCTGGTGCAAAATACATTCGCTAATAAAACATGGTGTGTTAGAAACACACTTCTAATCTGTAGCATATAATTCTCACTGTAAACCTTATTTGGGTCTACAAAATGCACGAATCCATGCTTAACCACCATGCAAGGTTGAAATAAAAATGACCGCATCTTTCTCTTCAAGTGTAGCATCAAGCTGATCACACAATTCCCAGTCACAGTCATTTATAAGGACTAAAACACCAGGTCGCCTGCATATGAAATCACTCCTGTAAATCTCTTCAAATATTTAAAATTCCGGTGTACACAGACAGAGAAAGGGAGTGAGGGAGAGTATAAGAGAGGTTATTTCAGAACATACACTGAATCTCCTTTCATAAACATCTCAGGCCTCTCCTTGATTAAATTAGCACGAACCCAGGAAAGCAAATCTTTCATTTTTAGCTGCAGCAAACACAAATATCATAGAGCTAAATTCAATATCTATCACAACCCACATAACAACGGTTTCACATTCAGATTATTTTTTAAAAGAGTAGCTACCGTCTTCTCTCCATCTTTGACCTTCACATCAACGTGATGAATCTTTACAGACTGGCAAAGAAGCTCAAGGCCACCACTGTAAAAAAAATTAACAAATTTAGCAACAACATGAGTGCTTGCATAAACACAAACATTTAATCTGACAAGATTACTAGGTATCATAATAAAAACATTAGCCTTTGAAAAAAAGAAATTGCGGCTATCAATTATGCATTTGTTATACCAGACTACATACCAGGTGAAACACAGAAGTGCAATATAAAACATTCCAACTTCTTCCAATTCTGTCCTACAAGGTTCGTTTCAGTGGGGTCCACATATAGAGTTGGATAGTGATTGGCATTTCCGGTATTATAAACAAAAACTACATTACTACAAGAAGAAAGGTAGACTCAGGGTGACCTGAGACTACCCTTTCTCACGTTGAATTGCTAAAAACGGTCTATCAGCTCTCAGCACTTCAAAATAGGGGAGGGGGCGGAGGCGGGGGCAGGGGGAGAGACTTCATTGTTTGTTTCCGGTATTTTAAACAAAAATTCCAGCTTTTAGGATCCTGAAGTCCTGCAGAAGACTGTTGGTCGCATTCTGTTCAGGGTGCTTATAACCTACAACACCTTCTCGGCTCTTATGGCATTAGGAGGGAGACTTAGCAGTTGAGAATGTGCATCCCCCACTCCATCTTCCTTGAGGTGTTATTTGGCTCCAACTAGGCCCATGTGTTCACATTCAACACCTTAGTTCATGCCCTGGCCTTCCAGATTCAGCTGCAGCAACAGAGAATATTTTTGGTGTCGGCAGCATCAGATCGTCCAACTCAACAATTGCCATCTCAGAAAAAATCCGAAATTTCAGCAAGATCACTACGAGCTCTAGGCAAAATTACTTTGAGATCTCGGCAATTATGAGAAAAGTTCTTTTAGAAAGTTAAAGAAAGAGTTTATACATGTGGGAATGCAGACAGACGACCTCACATTAGATTCTAAGGATATTGCACTAATGATGCAATTCTTAAGGAATTGAAAAAAAAATAACACTAGAAAATTTGGAAAGGATCTGGACCGAAATTCTCTCCATTTCCCGCTATCTATTCCTTATTTAGAACAAAACTTTCCTTAAGAATTTCCCTCTATCAACAACTTCTTTTAAGAGCTTCCCTTGAAATCTCATGGAGAGGATCTTGATCGAGAATCATTCCTTGAAATTTTACTGTGAGATCTGGGTGAGATGTCTTTCCATGGTCCAGCTGCTTTGTACAAATAATGGGCTTTATTGGATTTTATTAAAACACAAAGGAAGAAGATGACCAACTCTCTAGGTTATAATCTAAAATACAAGAAAGGCCCCTTTCTATCTATTATACCATCCCTCAATATTTAGAAGTCAAACTTATTATTTCACATCTTGTATACCTCTTTATGATCTCATAATTATAATTAAAATAATTTTAATTCACAACAACATTCCCATAATTGCATAATGTGCAGTTTAAATAACGTACAAATATCTTCTCTTTCCAAATCATACATGAATACTTTGCAACTTGAAATGGTGCGACTAAATTTTATAAAAACGCACGACTAACTTTCTGTTAATAAAGCTACAGTCTGATGAGAATCAATTGAACAAAAAAACTCAATTTGGAAACCAACAGAAGGATGAATGGAAAGACTTACACATACTCTATCAACATTCTTAATATAATGCACATTTAAGAAATTTGACTTCACATTCTAGTAGTCCAAAAAAAGCCTTTTCAAATAAGTATCAGTATAACCCCTTGTTTGCACGGATTTTGTACCATCATTTTGATTTTAGTAAGAGTCAAATATAATAGAATCAATGTCCCCGGCCCCAGATAGCTGGGATTAGGACTATGATAATGATGATGATGATGATGATAACCGCTTGTATGTGTCCTACTGCAATACTGCAAAACTTTTATGAACTATACAATCTAGAAAACTAAAGCAAATCAGATCGGAATCACTTGATTCATCGCCACTGAATATAAAAAAATTCTAATGGTCAAAATTGAAGTGACTAAAAGAGTGGAAGCCACAACTCAGATTAAACGAAACTTGGTGAACCTCCAGATAAAGTGATTATCTTTCAGTCCCACCGACCATCACAAATCAAAACATTGTGTAGGGTCCAATATAATTTGTATTTTTCGAGACAACTAATACCCTGAAACTCTATATCCAAGCAACAACCGGAGTTTTTCCTCTATAAGAAAAAAAAAAAAAGAAAGAAAAGGCAATCCACAGTGCAGCTATTCCAACATAAATGAGATGTGAAACACCGAAATCAAACAATGACATGGAGCTCCAATCAATGAGATTTGACAATCAATTACATGAACAACAAGCAAACAACTCAGGAAATTAAAAACTCACCCAAATTCGAGGGTTAGCTGCATCTCTCACACCTTCCTCTGATCAGACCCCAGCCAAGCCCAGCGCTTTCGGTGGGTCAAAAAGGAAAAATCAATAAACCCTAGCTCAGAACTCTACCTCTTTCGTGTGCTCAGAAATACAGGTGCCCCCTGCATTTGGACTCGTTAAGAATTCAAACAGCATTTGGACCTTCTATCAGAAGACAGGAATAAACCACGAGAAGCAAAATTGTACAACCCAGAAGGAGAAATTAGAAGACAAAGACAAACCGATTTCAGCACTAAGGTAGCCGCTTCTGGACATAATGAAAACAACGGAACAGTAGAAAAACTAAATGACGTAAGTCGAAAGTTTGCAAATTTTCATCATTTCATCACCTTGAATGGAAGATCGTCCGTCGCCGGAGTAAATCCTGGATTCCGGATGGGAGAGGAAGCGCCTTTGCCGACTCGCGACTCGTCGTTGATGTGCCTGTCCGTCGGGGTTGGGCGGACTGGCGGAGGCCGAGGGTTCAAGATTGTAAGGAGTGAGGACTAAGGAGTGTCGCCGCGTCCGAAGCCGGAGGCCGACGGGGGAGGAGCAAGGAGGAGGTGGAGGCGGCCGGCGGGAAAAGAGTTAGCTAGGGCTGTGGGCGGGGAGTGGCTGGGTTTCGTCCTCTTCTGCCGACTTGCGTCTTTGGCCTGGACCGCCCGGTTGGCTCGTGCCGTCTGAACCGCGTCTTGACCGGTCGAGTTGATTAGCCCGGCCGGGTGGTTTTGAGATCATGCTCCGTGAACGCCTGAACGGTGAATCCCACACCATACATTGCTCGACGGGACCGAACCGGTTTAAATTGTTAGTAAAAACTCGTAAATATTTAAATAAAATTTAGAGCCCCAGCCCGGGTATTGTAATGCTAATGCCCAGGCTCTTAAAATTTATAATGTTTGAATTAAAAATTATAAAATTTGTAAATTTCAAAAAATTCAAAGAACATTTGCCCCAAGTATATATTTGAATTGTGATCCAAAAACATTACAGAGCAACACTACATTATACGAAGCAACGAGGTATTCTGTATTGTCACTTTTCATTCAATGACCCACATAACTTAGAGGGTATATTAATTTTTCTCTTTTGCACAGTCAAATCTTGATTCTGACAGCCTATAATGCTCAGCTCCTAAATTTTATAATATTTAAATTTTAAATTTTAAAAAATATTTACCCAAGTATATATATAAAAATTGTGATTCAAAAATATTAAAGAATATTCGTTAAAATGTAAACAACTTTTTTTTACAATTTCACCTAGTATTGGACATTGTAAATGTGAGAAACATGCAAACTTTTTACGTTTGAATGTGAGAAATTTTAATTGCACATTTTTCACATTTGAATATGAGGAAAGCGTGATTGATCCATGTATATGTGCTGCTTGGGGACTAGTGAATAATTTCTCCTTCCACCATGGCACCTGATTAAAAACAATGGACCCATAGAGGAGAGGCCACAACTTATCCCTCTTATCCCTCTCCTGTAATCCTTTTCTTGTTCGTAATCCTTTTCTTGTTCATACTTTAGTGTTTTTTTACCATTCTTATTCATACTAACTCAAGGGAAGTTTTCATTTTGAATTTTTCAAAATCATTCAAAAATATATGTAACTTTTGAGTATGAGACAATGAAAAATAAAGGTGCTTGGAAATATGAGTAAGAACCTAAAGAGGAGGAGCATCTACAATCAATTTCATTACAAATTGATGAACACTATAAAAGGTGACGGGAGGGTTAGAAGTAGTCAGACATGAGCAAGAGGGAGAAGTGATTGCGTTTGACAACATATATTTGGGGTATGATTCTCAATTATGTAGAACTTGATTTTAGCATAAATCATGTGAATTCATTTATAAGTGGAAAGTACAACTAATTTTCTACATCGGTATTTGTCCAATAAAATCATACCCCATGTATGGCTTCGTTGGACATATTTTAGGGTAAATTATATCCAACGTATGATTTTGTTGGACAGATTATGGTATAGGGTTATCAATACCAATTGAAAGAATAATTTTTTAAATATCAACAATTATGTTGGTGTAGGTGGGTGAAAAATGATAAAGACAAGATACAGAGGTTTTAATTGAAGAAATTATATAAAAAATGGATAACCAAAATAGAGTATTTACTAATATGAAAATAGGATACAAAGAGAAGAGCAAGCTAAGATTTTTTATCTCCTCAAAAGACTAGTCTACTACCCATTGTGAGGAGGTGATGGGAAGGTGAAAAGTCATAAAGGGTTTTATACATGACTACACAAAAGCTTAGAAAGTTTAAAAATTTACAAATTATCCTTAACCATTGACACTTTTAATGATAAAAAATAATATGCATACTTTATAATAAAAGTCTTATTTTACCTTTGATTAGATAGAGAAGGTGAGTCACTCTTGATAACATTGAGATTTATTTTCTCTAATTTAATGAAAGGTGAAATATAACTTTTAATATAAAAAAAGTAGAGTGAGAATATCAGCTTTCATGATGGACTCACTTTTAACAAATTACATACCCTTGGTGTGTATTGTGAATAGAACCCTTTGCTATTCAAATGTTTTTGTATGTTATACAAAGACGCAATTCTAAAATATAAGATGCAATACAAAGCTTATCCATGTGTTGCAGGCCCCCAAAAAAACACATCAAATCAAGCTCCAACACTAATATAAGGCAAGAAAAAGAGATGCAAGGCTAAAAAGAAATTATGTATTAAATGATTAAGAAGAATTATTGTATCAAATACTCGATTCATTCACAAAGTATCAAATAAAAACAAAACGACCAAATTACTTATCATAGTAGGGAAATCAGAGAAAATCATAAACAAGTTTTCATTCATTTTTTCACAATTGCCAATGGTCTAGAACCCAAGAAATCCACAAAAACCTTTTCAATTTTGGGGCAATAGGGCTTGATACAAAATTCAGAAAAGTTGAGGAGCTCATCCCCCACCATTTACCACTCATAGTTGGTCCATAAGCAATATCTGCACACTTTCATATTCACGATTTACTCTCCTAAAATTAGCCGCCAATGCCAGGAAGGCCAGCACAATTCCATATTAAGCATAGATTGAATATATGAGAAGCATGTAACAACAGCTTATATTAGAAAGAGTGTATCACACATTGATGTTTTTGAAATTATTGGGATGTCAATGGAGTTGGTTCTTGGCCCCAGGTTTAAGTAAAAGATAAACCTTGAGTAGGTCCTAACTGAGTACACTTATGCACCTAGAAAAAGATTATGTGTGTGATCAATATCTTCTTCCTTTTATTGATGAGCCATGCAATATAAGGACGAAGACTGGAGGACGATGAGGAGATAGAAAGACAATTAAAATGTTAAATGAGCTTGCAATCACAACCATAAAGGTGAGTGGCTTATTTTTAGTTGCCAAATAAATATGTTTACGTTAATTGAATATGTTTGATAAAGATGGAAGTAACTTGCATTGCAAACAAACAAACTATGAGGACATCTTTAATTGTGTTGATATCCACAAGCAACCTGCTCTTGATCATCCCCTTCTCAAAAATCACAAACTGCAGGTTCTTTTGTTTATTCTTCTTTGAAGGCTTTAACTCTTTTCTCTCACAATGCCCTATTTAGTTGATGTCATGCACAAATGTTTAAGAGCCATTATTTGTTCAATATAGGAAGTAGATATAATATGAGCCACTCACTATGGTCATCCTTGTGCCCTTCTCATTTCATCAACTTTTGTTCCATTCACATTATGAAGCAAACACATAATATCACAACTTGAAATTAACTAGCTCAATATGAAATCCACAACTTACCGACCAATATCATGCATATTATAAAAAATTCACAAGAATATGAATGTTTGATCAATGCTAATTCGTTGTTGTTTTTATTTTATAAAAGCAATTTGTGTCAACATCTACTAATATGTTTCTCAGTGTACCTAATAAATTTAAAACTTTTAAGAGAAACTAAAACAGAAAATGTATTTGATGTTGATAACGTATTATCATCACAAAGATCTTGAAAATAAATTAATGCTATTTATTTTTACATGTTGCTAAGATTCACCTAAATAAACTAAAATGAACAATGATGAAAAGAGTTAGCCAATCAACAACAATTTGAAATAACCAAAATTGAAAACTATAAAGAATGATTTATGATTGATAATTATCTTAATTATGAAAGATTTGCAACTAATCCTTGTAGTCCCACCTGTAGGGAACATTTATAGTTGTTCATGATGAATGCCAAAATTCCACTTTGGCACAAAAATTTAAAAATACATGGGTTTTTATGCATGTTTTAGGTGTAAGAGAGGAGGAACATTCTATCTAGTAAAAGATAGCAACTTCTTTCAGTAGCAAGTTTACGTAGTCATATATTGAATTGTAAATGTATTGTGGTTCCAGACAAGACCTAGTTTCCACCTTGACCAAGTTGCAGTCACTCCTTTGGATATGCATACTTCAGGAATTGGACTAAAGGAGGATGCCCATTTGGAATGGTTCCTATTCATAGAACTCGAAAAGAAGAACTCATCGCAACCAAGCATCTCTTCAATCAACACAGTCGTGAACCTTTTTTCTCTTAACAAATAAAGGCTAGTGGTGGTTCTGAAATTGTAACTAGAATTGTCATTTATAAGAAGACACTGCTTTTATTTCTACCACAATAAAATGATATTTTATGGTACGCAAAATTATCTTCAATATGTCAACACTGGTGTTAGTGGTGACAATTATTACGGGTCTAGGGCATCCTTAAATATATGGGCTTATCAACTGGAACCTGAGTATTGGACGACTATAGCTACTTATGTTGACAATCTGCCGAATAATCTAGATGTAGGATGGATGGTAAGTAAACCATCTGCCTATTGAGGAGCAGAAATTTTATTGTGTAAATTTATAGGTAGTTAGTCAATTAAACATTGATACTCTTCTTAATTTTATGAATAATGTCATATGTCGTGTTGAGACTCACATGATTTATTTTGGTCTATCAACCTTTTCAAGGTAAAACTTGACTTATTTGGAATAGTGATAGAATAAAATATTATGAGATTAGGCTTACCTGTAGCCATTAGAGTTTGAGCAAAACTTTATCCTCTTTAGTAAATCTTTTTTTCTACTAATCTTCTGTAAAACCTCATAATATGTTTCTAGTTTAGAATTTGACTATTAATTTTTGCTTAAGACACCATATTAGGATGGCTAATGGTGTATTTATAACTAAACTAGGATATCATCGTTAAGAACCCTAAAATCATGACCCTCCATCTAGAGATCAAGCAACGGTCCAGATTCACTACTAAAATCATAGCTTAATGAATATAATGACTTTGGCCCATTACCCATATAGTTTTGAAAGCTTAAAATATGTGTTAATTGGTTGGGCCACCTTCTGTTTTAATTTAAAACAAGCCTAATAGATTGTTGATCTGATTGTATGTTTTTTGGGTTGTAAGCTCAAATATCCTCTTTGAATAAGTTGTGTCTTCAAGTAGAGGGCTATACCTCAATTTTATATAAAAAATGGTATTCAAACTCCATTTTTTCTACACTATAGGCCTTACATCACATTTGATTGGATAGGGAAGGTAGGTCCCACCTGACAAGATTCACTTTTCCCTATCCATTTATAAGTGGATTAAGCCCTATAAAGAGAAAGTGGAGTAAGAATTTAAGCTTCCATTTTATATCAAAACTACTTTGTATCAGTTTTTCGTTGAGCATGTCCACAGGTTGATAGGAGTGTAGCTTCATGATGCATCACTTGCTCTGCCTAGCCCTTGTCCAAGTAGACATGACGATACCACTAGGTGATAGTTTTGGAGCATGATTGCAATGGACCACAATTTCATATATATAGACGTTGAAATCTCCAACATATTTTTTATGTTTAATTTTTTTATTTTTTGTAGGTAAGATTCATGCCCCCTCACACACACAATGTGCCAATGGGATTCAACCCTGAGACATATTTAAGGACTAAGTGATATCCAAGTAAAGTTGGACAATGTATCTCTACTTGAGCAAAGTTGATACAATATGTTGATATGGACCCATAGTAGAACTAAGTGTTTTAAAATTGATATCACTTCAAGGGAAGTAAACCACTTACGAATATTATGGCTTGGGCTTCAAGTGAGCCTATCAGTGCTTAACTTCCCTAAATTAGTTACTACTACATACGATTTTAAAATATTTATATAATCCAAGGTATTAATAATGTATACCTAAGTGAATTCTCCATGTGCCACTGTGAAACTATGAGTCCTCCATATATAATTGTACACTTGTTACTTGGCACTTGGTCATAGTCACTTTTGTGTAGGATATAAGTACTTAGGAAGTTGGTGGCTATTTGTGGGAGTGTAACGCTCGAGATTTTTTATCCCTTTTTCTTAAAACTCATAGAAAAAAAAAATTTCCCCCATAAATCGGAGTCAAAACGACAAAAATCAAAACCTATATAAACAGTTTATAATTTTAAACATCATACGGTTAAACATCGTACTGTCAATTCAAATATCCTCAGGCGCTACCCGAAAACACATGTACGAATAAATTTGCTATGATCATAGACTTTTAAATACAAATCACTCTCCCAGGCATCCCTGAGTACAAGTCCTATAACAGTCCACAGACTCATCCAAATGAAAGTCCATAATAAACATCATGATGTCTCGTCTCACCCAATACAGGAGATCGTGGCACAAATAAACTCGCAGAGAGTCAAGCAGATACCTGAGTCAACGGGAATCAATCCATTGCTGAAACGAGCGTCCATCTCCAGGAGCTCTCCGCACAACCTGCAAAACCTCCCATACAACGGGGCTAAAAGTAGTAGGGTGAGTATTTTCATACTCAGTAGGAAAATACCCAGTAGGGGAAATCCCAACGGTGAACTCCATAAGTTCATAATCACATGCGTCATGCAACTCAAACATGAAGCAGTCAACATAATATAATCATATCGTGCACATACACATACGATCATATCAAAGGCACCATCGTGCCACAAACATACCGAAGGCACCATCGTGCCAACATCATAATATCCAATCAACTTACACAAACACCCTTATCCAGGGTCATACAAACTTACACAAATACCCTTATCCAGGGTCATACAAACTTACTCGTACCGTCGTACGCTTACTCATACAACATACGCATACTTGTACGACCTTACTCGTACAATCGTATGCTTACTTATACAACTTACACATACATGTATGACCTTACTCGTACAATCAGACTCGTACGACCTCACTCGTAGAGTCTGCACGAAATCATACTTACTGTCTTACTCAGAAACATATTCTCACAATCGTACACATACTCTTACAGTCGTGCTCCTCCACATACTCTTACAGTCCTGCTCATACACATACAGTCGTACTCACACTCATACAGTTGTACTCATACACATACAGTCGTACACATATCAACGACCACTGAAGCTCATTACAACTAATAGGCTCCAGCGTCAAAAAGGAAAAGAATGCCACTGGGGCAACACCTTAACCTCCGGAGAGTGACTATACGTCATGGACTTTTCCGAAAGTAAGGCACACCAATGCTCATGGGGCACTGGATCAAACAGGTAAGAGTAGATCCATGATACTACTTACCTGAGCGCGCAAACATAAACACCCACACATAAGGGGTCATATAGTTGCCCACCATAATGGGTCTTATAGTGCCATAGAATCACCCACCATAATGGGTCTTATAGTGCCAGAGAATTGCCCACCATAATGGGTCTTATAGTGCCAATGCCACTCTTGGGCAGAAAACATACAGTGCCACTCTTGGGTGGAAACATACAGTGCCACTCTTGGGCAGAATCATACAACGCTCTCAACAAGCATCAAATGTCTGGGCTTACACAGCACACAGACCACATCAGAAATATACGTCGCTCTCAATATAGCATCAGACGTCTGGGCTTCATACAGCACGCAGACAAAGTCAGAAACGTACATCGCTCTCAACAGAGCATCAAGCGTCTAGGCTTATACAGCACGCAGACCAAATCAAAACAACGTCGCTCTCAGCAGAGCATCAGATGTCTAGTGCCCTATACAGCACACAGACAACATCCCGCAGGATAAACACCATGGCAAGACATGAGAAATGCTCGGCCGACTCACTAGTGGCCAGCTCAAACACGAAACTTAATCCGTCGAACCCTCAGGTCTCAAACTCACAACGCCATCATTAGCTATGCTTATAATTCAAGTTTGAATTAAGTATATTATGCGGTACAATTATGCCACACAAACTCACAGTCCTCGACTGGTCAAACTGAAGCTGAGCCCGATCGAAACCCAAATTTGTCAGGGCAGTAGACTTCACTTACCCGTTCACATCATGGGCAAAACTCATCGTACAACCAACCCTTACAATCTTACATACTTCGCCATCCATCTCATGGCCAAAACATCTTACACTGACATCCTCAAATAACGCTCCTCAGAGCCAACCCAGTTGTTGCCCTCTTACTTATATCTCACTTATTATACTTATTTTTCACTTCATAATCTGTACGTTATGCTTGTACAATAATGAACACTCTTACTGTCTGACAATCACCCAACATACAATCCACCCCAAACTGATCTATTCTAATCCTTGACCGTCATACGCTTATCTTCTGTCATACGCTTACACAACCGTATCCAAATTCAGACAAAGCCTATGTTACCTCTTACTGTCCATCGCTCATACCTCTGCCCACATACACTTACACATAACCATATCATAGGCAAAAAGCCATCATACATACGTATGTCTCACACATATGTACAACATACACATACGGTCATACATACATAACTTACAAACATGCACGCTAGCCATCACTAGCACATGCATACATCAAACGTACATGCTAGTCATCACTAGTACATGCACACACATTCATACATACTTCAAACATGCACGCTAGCCATCACTAGCACATGCATATTTCAAACGTACATGCTAGTCATCACTAGTACATGCACACACATTCATACATACTTCAAACATGCACGCTAGCCATCACTAGCACATGCATACATCAAACGTACATACTGACATATTTGCTAGCCATCGCCAGCGCATACATAATCCACATCCATAAAACATGCATACATCTCATGCATATCAATCATACCATACAATCATGCTTACACGCACATCATGCAATCGGATCGTTACTTAACATCTAAGCATGGAATCATACAATCCTAGCATGCTGCTACTCATTCAAAGCATGCTTCATGAATTTACGAGTTCAAAACTCCCCTACCTCGTAATCATGACGTTCGATGGCGAGCACACAATAGTGGCGGCGTCGGCGGTGGAGTTGGCGGTCAAAATTGTTGCATGGATGAGAGAGCTGCTGTCCCGAGGGTTTTAGGATGCGCCGGAACTATACACGGCCAAACAGGGTGTCAGAAATCAATGCGGTAAAACCCGCGATCCACGGTGGCACACTAGGGCGGCCGGGAGAAATATCGTGCCAACATAAGTGGCGGTGCGACCAAATGTTAAGGGTGTACACTCTAAAGATCGGCCAGTGGCTAAAACGTGCTCAGCCGGCCACAAGACGTCGAAATCAGCCGTGGACAGCACCCAACGGCAATGATTTCGGTCAACAAATGCCCACATAAGGGCGGAGAGCGTGGGGCAACGCTCGAGAATCAAAGGAGAGGTGGAGGACAGCTCTAGTGGTCAACTCCACTCGGTGGCAAAGCCAACCATGGTTAGGCGGCACGAATGCAGCACCTAAACCCAGAAGTACACGCGTGGCTACATGCGCACATGGCCCAAAGGCGCTGGGGAGAGGGCTGAACGGAGACGACCCAAGGCCCACAAAAGCCAACAGGGCTAAGGCCCTTAGCTGTGGCCAATCTAAGCGGCGACATCGCCGATCGCCACCCACAACCAATACTCATGGTGTGGGCGGCTGTGCATCTCGCACGGCAGAGAACAAGGGGAGGGTTCACGGTCGAGCAAAGGCTATGAGGCCGTCACTAGCCAAGGCCCGAGCAGGTGAACTCGTCCACCTTCTGCCAAGGTAAGACATATAAACTCTTGCCAAAGGCCGTCCGGTACCAATGGCGTAAATTGGGCAAGAGGGGTCAACGGGCAAACGTGCCGGTAAGATGGAACTAGCTGCGGCTACAGGCCGCAAGGCTGAACAAGGCCCAGAGGGGTGGCCCATTGGCATCACCGGGCTGGGGAGGAGCCGAACTAAGGTCCGCTAAATCAAATCCGGCATCCAACTCATAACGTCAGTCACAACGTCCAAAACTGACGTAGACCAAAAATAGGGGACGACCGGAGAAAACCCATAAGGGCGGAGCGGCCATGGGGGCGGCGGCTAAATCGGGCATGGAGGTGTAGTCCACTGCCTTTGCCGGAGCAAGGCGAGGCTGGGGGAAGGCCGAATCGGCCACGAATCACCGCCGGTGGCCACTGTTTGCCCAAAACAGTGCGTCGGCGGAACAGTGAAAAAGGGAGGAGATGCCGGAACTGAGCGGGCTGGACGGAGGCAAAATTGGCCAGGGAGGGGTGGCTCAATCACTTCGCCGGACCAAGGCTGGGCCGGACGGAGCACAGCCGGCCTTGGCTCGCCGCCGGCGGCCCCAATTCGTCCAAAACAGAGTCCGGTGAAAACAGGGCAGTGGAGAGAAAGGGAGCGGGACGACGGAGCAGAGGCCGTCCGGGGCCGGGGGGAGTGTCCTCCCGCCGTCGCCGGCCCATGGCGGATCCGTGGGCGGCTAGCCGGCCCTCGCCGGCTCACGGCGGCAGCGGAACAGCACAAAACAGAAAAAGGTGGCTCACCGGGGGAGGAGGCAGCGCGGCCGGGGTAGTGGCCCCTCGGCGTCGCACCGCCGGGGCGGAGCCTGTGCGGCGGCCCTCTAGCCCACCGGCGGCCGGGCACGAGGGACCGACGAAAAGGGGGGGCGGCAGTACTGTTCACACATTCCTTCTGGATCGGGATCGCGATCCCGGTCCCTCTTTTTTATTTTCTTTTATTTATTTTTTTCCAAACGTACGCTCAACGCGCGTTAACCCACTGGTTACGCGTCGAACCTCCAAAATTTGCACCGTAAGTGTGCAGCGAGGCCCGTGGCCCACGACTAAGCCCCACACCTGACTCTACGGGTATAAATATGGAGAAAATACACAAATCTACATACGCTAAAACGTCACATTTTCCTGCCGAAAATGACCAAAAAAATGGTAGAAAAATCTCAGAAAATCGTAGAAAAATCAGGGACCTTACAGGGAGGAACTACAGTTGGCTACTAGCTCAACTAGCTCACACCACAACTGAATGGGGGAAGTATTTTTTATGCTATGCTCTGACAATGAGCCAAACGTGTAAGGAATGCATGTGGAGAGTTCATTTTTAATATTGATAGCACATATGTTAGCACATGTTAGCGTAACATTAGAACAATTTGTGCTAACGTCTGTGTTGTCAATCTTAAAAATGAACACTCCGTATGTGCTCCTTATGTTCGGCTCATGGTGAGTATGCTAGGCAAATTGGCTGGGGTGGGTTGGTTAAGTATCCTGCTGGTGCACAATATGCACCACCCATGGGTAGCGGAAATATGAATAATTACTCTTGAATGAGTGGACCTCATGTGTAGGCCCCATACACTTGTGTGCAGGGACAAATCCATGCAGTAGGCAAAAGGGCTTCAATTTGGAGCTTTGTTAAGAAAAATAGTCCTATTTATATGAGCCCGGGCTTATATATGCTTACGTGAGCCCGGGCTTTAGGGGCCATCGGATTTATATCCGGCAGCCCATAACACTCATGGTTACTTATAGATATTTAAACCCATGAGTATTATGGGCCGCCAGATGTAAATCTGACGGCCCATAGAGCCTAGGCTCACATAGGTTCATATGAGCCCGAGCTCATATAAACTTTTTTCTAAGAAAAATATTTGAAAGACGTGAAGATTTACACATCAAAACTCCACTTCATCATTTTCACACCATTGATAAGTGGGGTCACTTTTATGAGCCCCACTCATTAATGGTGTAAGAATGAAAAAGTAGAATTTAATGTGTGAATCTTCACATCACAATAGCATTACTCTTTTGTTAATACATCTCCTTATATATGTTTCTTGGGTTGGGCCAGGGAAAGAAATTAGTTAACTAAACTACCCCCATCTCAAAATCCATCGACCCCTCTTGGGTCGGGTCAAATTATTTACTTCCAATAATTTGACCTAATAATTATATACTCCCATTGAATCCTTAGAAAATAGCCTATTTGTCCAATAAAAGCATACCCCATGTATGGTTTTGTTGAAATATTCTAGTGTAAATAAATACACAAACGTACAATTTTGTTGGACAAATTCTTATGTAGGGTTATCAACACCAATTGAAAAACAATGATTTTCCAAAATAACAACGATTACCTGCTCTTTGAAATTATTTTTTTAATTTGGATTCTTTTGAAAATTTCACTTGCATGAGATTTACATGCTCTTCCCCTTGGATTTTCTTCAGCAGGTGCATGCGCACCAAAGCAGATCAAAGTGTCATGTCCTCTTTGCTTCATTTGGAAAATGTGTCCTCCTTACGAATGAGAAATATGTCCAATCAATCGCGTTTGACACACCATTCCTTGAAACAACCCTTCAAGTGAAACCCACGTACAACTTCTTTCATGAGAAACTGATTGCCAGGTCTCTGCTCTCTACTTAGCCAAGCGTCATTGTTGACGAATAATAAATTACTCTTTCCTTCCTACTATAGTAGTCCGCATACGAATTCCAAAATGAACTCAATTTAGATCGGTTTGGAACTCTCATTTGAACAAATAATGTGGGACAGAGAGAACACAAAGTTTTTATCATGGCATTCACTGCAACCTATATTGTGTACTGAATACAGTTGTGTACTTGAAGACAGTATCCATCGGTCAATTAAATATACTACATTTTTAATGTTTTAAGTGCTATTGATCTTGTATAAATTAATGTTGTGCAGTTAATACAGGTACATGGATGCAATAGACCCAATCTTTTCTAGACTCTATATTAGGAGCATTATATAAGTGGTTGCTTTCATGTATGCCACGATATATAGTAGCTCGGTTACGAGATCAAAGGGATCACAGAGCCGGTTCATGCAATTGCCCAATTGTTTTCCTCTTCCTGCCAAGAACAGTTGCCTTCTCCAATCGTGACCCACCTAGTCGCCATGTCTTATATGACACCATTGAAGATTGAGCTACCTCAAACACTTGCAAGGCAAAAATGAACAAGAGAATATTCTTTCAATTATCCCAAAATGGAAGCTGAAAAAATGTCATTGATAAATGGTATAACTCACTAGAAATCTTACACTGAGATTCCTCCTTTGTAAGAAGTGGCAAAAATTTAGGAGGAGAAGAAAATGAAGCATCGTGTGCTTTGCTCAGTGCTTCCTTGTATCTACCCGTAAAAAGTGTACACGAGGAAGGTTCCAATGCTTCTGTCACCAAGTCTGCCAAACACGGTACATGGTTATTTTTGTGCAACTGATAGGTTCCTTCATAGGGATAATGAAATAGAAAAATAAGATATAATAGTGGCTGAGAAAGACAAAGAAGACCACTAGCATCAAAGTCTGCCGCTACAGAAAGATACGGAAAGATGAAAACAAATGTCCAAGTACAGTGAAAACATACAGCGGGGCAACTTTACATCCTAATTCGTAGAAGTATGGGCATCTGCTTCTTAGGTCCACACAGGAAGCATCAGCCTGGACTTCCTTCCATGTCCTGGACAAAAGAACCCTCTTTAGCATACAACAAGATACAGCATTTACTAATAAATTTGAGAACTATTCAGAAAATTCAACTATATATCCTGTTTTTCAAAACATCTTCAAAAAAACACATGAGGATCTAAAGCTTTACTTTTGACTAAAACAGGGAGGCACGTTGATTGAAACCGCTTGTCTTAAATATAACTCTTGAGCAAGCCAGAACGGCATATCTACTTTTGCTCCTTGTTCGATCTAAGAACCAGCACAGCTGAGATCAACGGCTTATAATGATCTTAATTTATACGAGGTCCAATAGAGCTTACCGTGTTTGTTTCAGAGCCAAGATCAAGAAAACCAACTCCATTTGCTGCTACCTTAAAAACAACAGAAAGAAGCGGCATGCCAAGCATAAAAACTGTTAACAGGATTCAACAATCAAAATTTAGAAGTTGCAATGAATGAAACGCCAGCAGAATGAAAAACATAAAATCTTAACCTCTTTCTCCATCAAAATGTCATCTATATCATAATAACTTGCCATTCTTGCCAAAAGAAAGCTTCCTTACTTACGTCACGCTATGCCTTTATTCGATTAACCTATGAATACATGCAAGAAGTAAGAAGGAGAAGCAAATTTCTCCCATCAATGGCGACTGTTTCTAAAATTTAAATCATTGTAGAGTATTGGAGATATTCCAAAACCTATATAAATTGTCCCGAAAATTAGGAGTCTGATCTGTCGTAGCTTATGCTAATATTATCCAACAAACTTTCAGCAAAAAGAGGGTATCCTAAGCAATTGCAAAGAGACTAGCAAGCCATTTTTACATAACTACTTTATGACACTACTCCAAGTAGAAGAAGCATCACGGATGTAGACATAGAAGATAAGTTCAAAGAAAAGAAAAGTCAAGCCAATTCTATTTCATTATGGATGAACGATTCTCGTGGGCAAGGAAGCATACATTACTAAGAAGCACTCGAATGGCCAACACCCATGTAACTATTCAGTAATAATGCTTGCTTGCTTGCATAACACTTAACAATGGGCGCTTTAATCCATCGCCAGTAAAACATGATATCATATGCTTGATTATGATAAAATGCCTAGTCAGTAGTCATTTAAATTATTGTCAGTAAAACACATATTGTGTTGAAACAAACAGTAGGATTGCATTTACCAAGTTACACGGCAATTTAATATTCTCCGAAGCTCTGATCTATAAATGAATTACTGATAAAAAAACTCAATGAAATAGTATAAAGGGGCAATAGAAGGGTGTAAAGCAGCAAGTTACAACCAACATCAATTACATAATTTGATCAAGCCAAGAGATATCTGCTCAATTAATAATTAAAGCAGATCAATAAAACTTTAGAACTTCTAGCCCTTCTAATTCAAAGTTATTATTATCCACAATTCACAACCACGCCATACATATAAACGAGCTCAAACTCTTACATCCTAAAAAAGGCTTGGGAAACCATTCTGTTCAGGCTTGCAAATGACAAGAGGCATTTCACTCCACACAACTCAAAAAATCTACAACCGGTTTCAAAAAGAAAGAAAGACAAAAAAAATGCGGCAATAACAATAACACTGGGTCTAGCACAATCAATAAATTAACTTGTTACAGACAGATAAAAAGGGGTTAAAATAATTAACAGATATTATAAATAATTGGACAAAGAAGATAATAATAATAATACACAGAAAAGGCGAAGGACTAGAGACTTCAGCGACTGGTTCCATCGTTGGGCGAAGCGACAAGATGATTTAGAAAGGAGATGGCGGGAATGTGAATTTCGATATACCTGAAAGCTGGAACCTTCGCCGTTGCATAGACTGGAAGCCTGCTGGGAAAGGGCAACGACAAAGCAAAAGGAACCAGGAAGATCATTTCTATCCAGGACACATTTATGGAAATGAGAAGGAGAGACGCTGAAGGCTGAAACTTAGCAGTTCCAGAGATGGAACCGGCCGTGGCAGGTCTGAATGCTGAAGCTTTGCCCAGGTCCAGAGATAGAGCCGCTGAGCAAGGGGCTCTCGAGTTGCAGGGGAGGGGAGACGGCGAGACGGCAGGAGGCGAGATAGGATGGCTGCCAGTTGTTGTTACACGGTCTGGAGTCTGACGTCTGAAGTACAGCTTAATGCCGGGCTCAAATTCCGTTCGGTTAAAAACTCAAAACTCGACTAAGCTCAAGCTTAAAAATATATTATAGCAATTTGAATGTGTTGAACTCGAATCTCATTTATAATTAAAATTATTTTTTTATAAAAATTTATATTAATTTAAGAAAAGCACACTATCATTATAAATATAAAAAATATTATAATAAATATAATTTTATTTTATTAAAATTGTAAATATTATTGCAAAATTTATGGTTAAAATAAAAGTCAATAAATACCCATTAAAAAATTTTATTTATCATCAAAAAATTAACTAATGTCATTCAAATATTCCCTATAATAAATATAATTATATAAATAATATTAAAAATAATAATTACTAAAATAACATAAAAAGAAAGATATTTACTAATATGGTTTTTTTTTTGCGAGCATCTTAGTGACTTTTTTTTAATTTATTTTAATTTCATTCTTAAAAAAGAAAAATTTATTATAATATACTAATTTGTGATTTAAAGGACAAAATTAATATAATTTCGTGATTTTAAAAGATAAAATCAATGCAATGTATTGATTTTGTCATTTAGAAAGATAAAATCAATAATAAAATAATTTTGTCATCTCTTCTCTCTATTATCTCTTCAGTCTCTCTCTCTCTCTCCTCTCTCTCTTCACTTTCTTCTCTCTCTATTCACTCTCTCTCTCTCTTTCTCTCTCTCCTCTCTCTATTCGCTCTCTCTTCTCTCTCTATCCATTCTCTCTTTCTTTCAGCTATATCTCTCTCTCTCCTCTTTCTCTCTCTTCACACACTCTCTCTATTCACTATCTCCTCTCTATATTTCTATTCACTCTCTCTTCTCTCTCTTGGTTATCTCTCTTATTCTCTCTCTTCACTCCTTTTCTACACTTTCTCTTTTCTTTGTTATCTCTTCTTTCTCTTTCTCTCTCCTTATCTCTCTCTTATGTGCGTGACGTGAGCCCTACCTCTTAGAAATGGGGAGAAAGTAGAAAATTTTAATTAAATTTTTTCTTATTTATATATTATATATTAAAATAATAAATTTAAAATAAAATATAATGTATTTGTGAATGACGAAAAATAATATTTTTTAAAATTTTTCATGATTTTATCCTTTAGAAGAGAGAAGAGAGAAAAGAAAAAGAGGAGAGAGAGAAGAGAGATAATTGAAAGAGAGAGGAGAGAGAGAGAGTGAATAGATAGTGGAGTGAGAGAGGAGAGAGAAAATAAAGAAAAAATCAATTCATTATTGATTTCGTCATTTAGAAGGACAAAGTTAGTACATTGTATTAATTTAATTATACTCATTTCATCCTTTTAAAGGATGAAATTATAAAAAATATTTAAAAAACCACGCAGGTGTCAGCGCCTAGTCAGTGAAAAGGAACATCATATTGGTAAATATTTTTCTCTCTCCGTTATTTTATTAGTTATATAAAATTTCTCAAATAATAAGCTACAAAAAACTGAACTAGTCACCAAAGTTATGATAACTCTTATTAACATATTTCATATCTAATTATTCTAGTGACTACAAAAAAAATCATAATAAGAAAATTATTTGGACTTCAGCAATAACATATTTCAAGGTATGTGGATTGCCTGTAAAAAAAATTTTTAATATAATTGGAATTCAATAATAGAATCTAGACTTGGTTCACTGGATATATTAATAGAAAAAATCTAGATATAGTTTACTAAATCTCTAATTCTAAACTAATACAATTGGTTGAATTAAGAATATTTATTTGCAAGTAGAATAACATATTTATATTTGTTAGGATTAGAATGATTAAAGGTAGTATTTAAAATTTAAATAATATTATATAGATGAATAGGTGTAGAATAGAAATAAAATAATTTATCATACCTACATTCTCAATTTTATTAGTAGTAGGATTTATATTTGTTTAAAATTTAATAGTATAATATAGGTATTATATATCATATTATATAGTATATCATATACCATATATTAATGTATATATAGGATATATATTTTATAAATTAATATAAAATATTATGGGTACATGAAGGTAAAAGTTAAAAAATTTATATAATATGGGTATAATAATTAAAAAGTAATATATAACAAATCGAGTAAAGTTCGAGCCGAGCTTCAAGTCGATTTCGAGTCGAACCGATCAGGTTTCGAGTCGAGTCAATTCGAGCTGGCCCATGTTCGAGATCGGCTCGTTTGATTTTAAGTTCGAACCGAGCTCGAGTCGAGCTCACTTCGAGCCGAGCCAGTTCAGCTTGACGAGCTGGCTTGACTCATTAGTAGCCTTAATCAGGGTCTTCAAAAATACGAGTTAGAGATGCTACAAAATGGAGTCATTAATTTCAATCATACGTGTTAGATTTTTTATTTTTTAAAAAAATAATAAAAAGGTAAGTAAAAGAAAAAGGTATAAAGTAATAAAAGTAGGTATAACTAAGAAAATAAAAAAAAGGTCATTCTTGGAGTCCCAAACTAGGATGCCAAATCCATGTAGGAAATGGCTCCCCGGTTCTAATAGTTGAAATGGCCATGCGGGATGCCATGCTGTAAGAAGTTGGCCTTCTACATTCTATATGAACATATACCCATTAGAAAATTATATTTATACACTTATTTTTTTTACATTATAGGCTTTACACTACCTTTGATTGGATAGAGAAATAAGACTAAGACTTATAAGTGTAGAAACGTGGGTATAGGAAACAGATTAAGGAAGATGATATTTGTACTCTATTTTTTCTGCACTGTAGGCCTTATACCACTTAGGATTAAATAGGGGAAAGTGAATTTTATGTTCTTAGGTAGTCCCCATCTAATCTAAGGCATATGGTACAAAGAAAATAGAGTATGGTTATCATTTTTTTAGAAAAATATTTTCCTAACCAAATTTGTATGACCAGATTAAATGACCAATGGATATATGTAGGGGGAAACATGAGCATTTAGATCCCAAGTTTCTCACTTACTATTTTTTGGGTGATGTGGTAGCCTCTTATTGTTGGTCACTTACCTTGGTCATAAAAATTGGTCCAATTAGACAAGTCATATGCCTTGACAAGTGCCTTAGCATTATCAGCCGTAGGATTTTGATTCAAGGGCACACATAAGTCAGGGAAGATTGATTTATACCCCCTTGTGACATTAGACCTCGACCTAATGGCTCATGTTGTCTAGGCTCACGCTGCATACATGAACCTAGACTCGTATAAATTCTTTTCATGAAGTAAAATGAGATATAGGGCCACTAACAGTACTCGTTATAGTGTTCTATTGTCTATACCATACTGCTAAGAAGTTAAATAGTATGATTAAATTTATTTGATAGATAAATAAAAAGATAATTTTATCTTACCACTTTTTAAATAGAACAATTATGATAAAAGCTATTTGATACCCGTTTATCCATTGCTCGTTTGTCATATTTGTAAATATATTACACTCATTAAGTTTATATATAATACGAATATATTGTTTTAGGTACATTCTATACATAATAGAGCTTGTATAGCAAGCTCACTCTTTGGAAACCATAATCTAATGCCTCTCAAGCCAGGGTAATACTAAGCTACATCTGCAGCCAACTTTTTCCTATATAATATATATTTTACTATAAATTCATTTTCCCTTTCTACCCCATCCATGACCATATTGGGAGGGGAAAATTAGGATCTCCATTAGTGATTTAATTTTCAGCCACTTGCCCTCCTCTCTACCTACCTCGCCACCTTGCCACCTCACCTCAGCCTCTGTGCTCATCCTCCATTCATTTTCTTCCTCGTCCATAATCAACTCAGGGGGAGGGAGTGTTTAACACCTTACCGTCGCAGTGTACTTAGATCACTTGCTTCATTCTTCCTTTTTTACTCTTAACCTTTATCAAATAAATGAAGAGTGCATTTGATGGTATGTTAGCATTAGGCCGTATAGGTCTAAATGTAATATATACAAAACTGTCCAAGTTAATTTTCATGATCCTTGCAATATAATTACATTAACTATAAAAAAAAGTAGTAATGTTATTAATTTTTTACCTTAGCAATATCTTATTTATTGAATCAATTTGTGAAAGGTGCTTATTTTGGTATTTTCAAGCCACTAGTTTATTTAGTGATGTTTTAAAACGTTTATACCTTAAAACTGGTTTAATAGAGGTTGATGTATTGTAAGATAGAGATACTTCAAGCAATTTTCCACATATAAGAATATGTTGGTTGAACCAATGAAAATTAAATTCCACACTTTTAAGTTCTAAGTAACATATTTCTAATTTCTGCAAATTCTTTTTAATATTTAAGTTGCACATAGGCTAAAAAAAAAAGCTAGACATATCTATATAATTATCAGCATCCACCGTGTAGACTGCTGCTTTAAATATATATTTATACACTTATTGTGGATAGCCATCCACTGAGTCAACTCTATTAAGAGGGTAGGCTAACTAAAAGAGGGGGTGGTGAAGTACTCATCTTTTAAAAGAAACCCAACTCACTCCTAAGCTAACCCATCATAGGGAGATTTGGTTTGGCATTTGAGTTGGGATTACAGTTTTGTCATATCAAGTTCAAGAACAAAAAGGAGTACACTACTATATCTAGTATTTCTATTTTGAATTCCAAAAAAATTACTATATGTGCTTCCACCGAGCAATAACAAAAAACTTAATAAATTACTTTAAATGTAAAAGATCACCCTATAATAACCTCTATTTAATTTGTAGAGGCATAAATTGAGCTAGACATATCTATATAGCCAGCATTCACCATGCATATAGTGTGGATTGCTTCTTTAAATATATATTATAAACTGTTTATGGATAGCCATCCACTAAGTCAACTCTATTTAGGGGATATGCTAATTAAAAGAGGGGGTGGTGAAGTACTCATCTTTTAAAAGAAACCCAACTCTCAATCCTATCATAGGGAGATTTGGTTTGGCATTTGAGTTGGGATCTCAGTTTTGTCATATCAAGTTTAAGAACCAAAATGAGTACACTATTATAAGAGTACACTACTATATCTGGTATTTCTATTTTGAATTCCAAAAAAAAACTACTATATGCACTTCCAATAAATAATAACAAAAAAATATTGAATTATTTTAAATGTAAAAGGTCACCTATCATGACCTCCATCTAATTTGTAGAGGCATAAATTGAGCTAGACATATCTATATAGTCACCATTCGCCATGCATATGGTGTGGACTTCTTCTTTAAATATATATTATACATTGTTAGTGGATAGTCATCCAGTGAGTCAACTCTATTAAGGGGGTAGGCTAACTAAAAGAGGGGGTAGTGAAGAACCCATCTTTTAAAAGAAACCCAACTCTCACTCTTAAGCAAACCCATCAAAGGGATATTATTTGGTTTGGCATTTGAGTTGGGATCACAGTTTTGTCATATCAGGTTTAAGAACCAAAAGGACTACACTACTATATCTGGTATTTCTATTTCCAAAAAAACTACAATATGCACTTCCACTAAAAAATAAAAAAAGAAATATTGAATTACTTTAAATATAAAAGGTCATATATCATGACCTCCATCTAATTTGTAGAGGCACACATTGAAAACGATGTTGCTCTATGCGATGTAAGAAATAAAGTATCTATACATCCAAAAGATCATACTTGCTTTAATATACATATCATGAGTTGCACAACATGTCATTGAGATATTTAAGACTCATTTAAAAGAAATAGATCACACTGACAAACATGCTCCAATTTACAAAGCGTGAATTTTCTAAAATCTTTCAGTCTTACCGTAACAAAAGAAAAATTGTTGTAAATTAGTGTTCTTTTGCTGTTGAGCTAATGAACTTTATGTTAAAGATAGTTATAGAACCTGTGAAGATCCCAAACATTGACTACATTGGGATAACTGCAATGATAAAGTGAAAACGTCATAGTGATGACTAAATGTATACGGGAACCCAACTTCACAAACTATGCTTGGCGCATTTGTGCCACGAGAGACGACCCGAAGCATGTGCATAAGCATATATACATGGGCTAAGAAAGTTGAGAGATAAGATACAAGAGGGCTTCGGCTGCTATCATAAATTAAGCAAACAAGGATCATCAGAAAAAAATTGCTTCAATAATATCGGAAAACATGCTAGCTGTGTTTGCATTTATAAAAGTTTATAAAACCATACTAATGTCTCATGGCCATTAAACATTTCTTGAAAGCATTCTGAATGTAGTGCATGCAATGAGTAAAAAAGAAACCGAAACAACAAACAGTGGTCAAGATTGGAAATTATAGTCAAGCTCATAACAGATTGACCAATGGTGTTGCATTGAGTTTTCAATGTATAAATGACTGCTAAGCGATCCAAATTGAGTACATAGCAAGAACTTGTAGAATAAAAGCTTAATTTATGATAGCAGCATTAAGTGTTACCTATGGGCATATAATCTTTAACAAGCAAAAGGGGCATTATTGATAATAATTTTACTAGGTTTTGTTGACCGATAACATAGAAAACAGTATTGATATGGATGACAGTATCGATGACCATGGATACTGGTATGCACCAATAATATGCTTGATACACACTGAAATGAGCGTGAACTCTTTGATAAACATAATAAATATTATAAATAATAATATATTATTATAATACTTCCTTTAAAGCATAATAAGACTATGGTAGGCGGTATCAACGAATACGAGTGCTCTAAAATTAGTTTATTTTAAAACCATGCATTATTACTCCTTTTATCCAATACAAATTATTACTCCTTTCGTCCCATATTAAGTGCTATGAAATTAGTTTATTTTAGAACCAAATAAGATGTTTTATATGAGTCACACATGAATATTATGGAGAAACTCATGCAATAGATGTTTAAGTAAATATATAATTGTGGAGCACTATATTTAGAAAAAAATAATTATGTAAATTGTATGGACCCACATATATTAATCTCATATAATTTTTTTAAAATATTTTTAATATAATAAGAACATTGTCATCTTTAAACCTTCGAAGAAGTTGGGTTTGAATTGTATTTTTATTTTAGAAAAAAAGATTTATTTTTTTAAATAATAATAGATTTAAGTATCGATATGTATCAGCTGTATGGATATGATATAATTGATATGTATCGAATATTTATGTGGGGAGAGAATCATCCCCGATACCGTATCGGTGTCGATTGATACGGGTATGAATCGGCCGATACGCACTCATATCGGCCGATACAACCTTCCATGACCGACAATAATTTCTCCTCCTCTAGTTAAGGGCTCTTTGGGTGAAGAAATTGGTAGAAATGGAATGAATTTTTTTTGGAAATAATTCAATTGATGCAACATTAATTTAAAATTTTTTAAATAAATATGGATGGAACTTCTAACCTATTTTTAAAACTTTTAACTATCATAACTCTCTTTACCGAACTCTGATATGCAATTTTTGGTACTATACTTTTTTGGTATTGTTGTGTTATAATAAGGAGTCCTATCAAATAAGAACTTACATGGATGGGTTATCTTGAGCCTTTAAAATAAAGTTCACCTATATAGCACACTTCTCAAAGCTCAAATCAATATGAGATACAATGATTAAAAAATGGTGAAATCTAAAATTCCAAAACACGAGACTCGGAGCCAAAATTAACACAATCACCTCGTGAGTGATTTGTTGATTCCGTTAAAATTAACTTTGAATCTTCCTACCAACAAAATTTTTAATTTTATACTACTTCTATATCCAACTACAATTCTATTGAATTGGACAGAATTGTAGTGAAATACTTGTAATCTAAGAGGAATGCCACACTTAAATAGCCCATTAAGTATTCAACATTCATTTGGCCTAAGAATGACAACTTTTTCTCTTCTCTCAATTATTATGTTCTCTTTCTCAAACAAAACGTAAGAGATATATGGTACACATGCCATCTCCAAATTCTAGATTTTTAATTGAAATTATAGACATTCTACTCTTTCCTGATATATATCCTTTGAATGGTTCAAGATCATTGGATTAACAGACGGGAAAATCTTCATCCCCTTCAATCCTGTCAGCCTTGAGCTAATATTGTCATATTCCAATGGCATGATGCTGGATCAGCCTGCCATTGTAGTTTGGGACACTCGCGAGGAGAGCCTGCCCAGGTCGATAATGTAGAGTGGATGGCCAGCTAAAACTTGGTGGTAGGGGGAGGGCGCACGGATAAAAAAATCCAAACTTTACAATAGATCTATACAGAACATGCAATATCTAACATCAATTAGCAATAAACATGTATCTCATTCAATCAATCAAAGGAAAATATCAAATATAAGAGAGATGATGGGCTGACCTGGGTGTTCCAGCCCTTGCACATCCTCCACAAATCAGTTCGTGTATGCCAAACACAAGATCTAGAGGAGGAGATTAAGGTTTACCTTTCTAATGTGTAGATCCCTCAACACCTTGCTTGGATTGATGAAACACAACAATGAATCAGTCTAATCAAGCTCCAAAATGACCCAGTAATAGAGAAGAGTGTCCTCCTTCCTTTCAGCTTGCCTAGAGCACCTTGGAGAGGGGATAGGAGGGGCGGCCAGCAACTATTCCCAATGGAGGAGCAGGCCGCACCAAGGGAGAGAAGGGAGACAAGGAGGGGGCGGCCCTTGCTTATGCAATTAGGGCTTTCTCCTCACTTTCCTTTCCCTTATATACCCCTTCCCCAATCCAATTATAAGTGGGCCTAAATTGGGCTATTGCTTAATGGACTTCACTGCTTTATTCCACCCGGTTTTACTAGAGGGTCTAACACAACGGGAGTGGGCTCTGTACCACAGAGCTTGCGGAGGCCTGAACCCCTACACACGGCTAAGCCCACGATAGGGTCGACCCCTCACTAATCACGGGTCCCACCCTTGACATCTAATTCGCCCATCTGGGCCCCACAATGTGTAAATGCACACCTGGATGTATGTCTAATATACATGTGTGACATATGTAGGTCCCACTATGTGTAACGAAGGCACATGTGGGGTTGGCATGACCGCCCCCACTACCCTTGGACCTCGTGGCCCGTACCAATTTACCTAGACCGCAGTACCGTTGGACCAAACCGGGCCCGAACCCATACCATGGTCCAACAGATAAATGTCTCGATTTTGTCCTCCCCAGGCTTGGCAAATGCCGCAACACGTGAAGCAAGCCAAGGCACGGTGGCAAATTGATGCAGGCCGCCACGACCGGGTTTATCAGCTTCGCTTCATGATCTCCTCGTCTTCTTGGAAGGTGGCCACCCACCCCTAGTCAGACCCAATGAGTTGTTGTCGGAGAACTTCTTCAAGCAGCTTGAGGTCGATCTGTTGGTGCTGTCCTGTTAAGTGATCAGAGAAGCTATAACATGTTTCTTCTTTGCCAGGAGGGAACATATATAATCCACAAATTTTGGTTCATGTAGGAGGGAACATATATAATCCACAAATTTTGGTTCATGTTGGGGGTGTAGTTTTCTTGCATGCACGCAAACTGTGCCAAAGAAGATGAAATTATCAACTGCCAAGCGTTTGGAGTTCTTGGTGATATCCGACTCAATTATGCAACGCATCTAGGGTTGTAGACCTCATCCTTATCATCAATTTGAGCCAGTTTATGCAGAAACTGGCTCAAATTGGCCTGTCTAGTCTAGCCGATCAAACTTGATCCACCGTGACATGGTCAAATTTTTGTACCAGGCCATCTAGTTATAAAAACTCAGTCGAGCTAAATATATGCTCAAATCAACCTAGGAAAATGGTAACCCGAACACCAATTCGGGTCAATGGCCTTGCTTGTTTTAAAAGAGTGTGGAGTACATAATTGTCATGGATGACAATTGACAACTGAGTTCAAACTCTTTATCTACAAAAAAAGAAACTTATCATGTAACATGGCCTTTGGGTATATATATGTGATATCGGAGATGATTTTGTCTTCAATTTGTTTGGCCTTTTTTCTCATCCTCGTTACAAAAAATACAAGATATTGACTTTTGTTAGAGAAAAATATGGAGAAATACTCATTTTTATAAATAAACTAAATTTGTGTGGCCTTTCTAGCAGTTTATAAATTGTGACTAACCCGTGAAAAATGCTTAGCTTTAGGGGCTGTTTTTTGTAAAATAATTGCTTAGTCTTAGGACCCAATTAGAAGGGTAAGTTGGGTAATTCCCCATAATAATATCTGGGATAATTTATACTGTAATTAGGACCGAGGAGACATTTTAATTTCACCATCACAAGAGTGAGGGGACCACTCGACATGTGTGGGCCCCGTCAGCTGCGCGGCCGCAGCAAAAAGGTGGGAGCCATTCATTGTGCGCATGCCTCCTGAAGTCAAAAGTCAACGGAGCACACTTTCCCATGCCCTGGAACTGGTAGCCCGCCTGCAGTTTTCGAAGTGACGAAAATACCCCCAGGCCCTGACAGGTGAGGGGCAGCCTCCGAATTCTGCGAGATGGGCTCGGAGTGGGAGGTGGGACTACGTCACGTGGGACGACTGACTTAGGCGGGCTTGGGCCTTTGGGTGGGCCTCTATTGGGACGTGTAGCTGGGCCCTACCTTTTGTACTTTTGGCTCAGAACTGTTCACGTGCGTTAGGGGTCACCGTTTACCCGGCAGACATGGAGCTGAGTCCTCGGATCCCCATCTCCAGCCATGTTGTGGGGCCCTTATTCTACAAACAAAAATTCGGGCCCCTACAGAAAGTGACATAAGAAAATTTAAAAGAGAAAACAATGCGCCTTTTACGGGCTTGGTGCACACATACCGGCCCAAGCCGGCCTACTGTTCACGAGCCGGGTTTAAGCCCAGCCCACTCACAAATGGGCCCGGGCTTGGCCCAGGCTCATATGTAGCCTGGGTCATGTTGGGCCTCAATTGGGCCTCAATTTATGGCCCACGGCCCGCAAATGGCTGGACTGGACTAGGCTCAACCCAAACAAGCCCCAACGGCTCTATAGCTCTTTTTAGGTAAATTATTAAAATACCCCCAATACAGCCATTTTTTGGCAGTTATGGGGATATTTTTTATATTTCAAAAAGAAAGCTCTTTCAGAAGGAGGGGGGAAGGGTTTTTTTCACTTCTCACTCTCACTCACTCTCTCAAATTCTTCAAGAATGCTCTGAATTCTTTAAGCTCTCTACAAAATCTTTTTTATAATTTTATTATTTTATTTCATTCATTGTTTTACACTTTCTTTTTAATTTTTTCTTCACCTTTTTCTTTTTTTTTAAATGGCCCACTACTCTAGTGTTTCTGTTAAATGAGGGAACTCCAAAAGGTTAAATACTCTTCAATATAGGGTCGATTCATCCTGACTATGAGTTTAACACCAAAGTCAATAATGAGGTAGTGCCCATGTCATCGGTCTGTGGGTGACATACAAGTGCATTAAAGAAGCACAATTTTTTTTCTGTATGTGTAGCAATACTTAACAAAGCAAGAAGTACCATACCTAAAAAAATCTTCATGTAACTATAATGATGGTAGTACACAAATTTGCAAAATACAACTCAGTGTTGGAGGTAGTGGTCAACTTACTAAGCAACATCGACTGATGAGCCCTAATGCATGGATGCAGTGATATGAGGAGGCACAATTAAGTAGCATGGCTAGCTCATCTAACACTTTGAGTGCTTTCACATACAATGAAAGTACAAATTGTAATGAGCTAGCCAAACAACCATTCTATTTTACATGTGACATAAAGTTTGAAAAGTATGCGAAGAATGTCTTCAACCCATCCTTTCACAAGATTTCACGTAATACAACTAAGTCAAACTATATTAACTCTTCAACGAATACAAAGGTAAACTTATCGAAACATTTTCTAAGATTCTAGTTAAAATTGGTCTTACTTAGTATATATGAACTAGTAACCAAAATTTAAGATCTATTTGTATTATTACAAATTACATTGATCATGATTGAGTTTAAATAAAAGAATTATTACTTTTAATTTATTAGAATGCCCTCATACATGAATAGTAATTAGTGAGTCTGTAATAATGGCTTTACATTGCTATTATTTTAATGATGAAATTACTTCTGTTACCTTAGATAATGCTTCAAATAATAAAAATTATGTAGAGTATCTTTAAACATATTTTCTCCCTATATTCAATGAAAATTTTTTCCATATAAATTGTTGTTGCTATTTTAATAATTTATTTGTTCAAAATAGTTTAAATATTGTTAATGATCACGAAAAGAATATTAGAGAAGTGCTAATATATATTAGTTCTTCCCTATTTGGATCTCAAGAATTTAGAGAGTTGTGTAAACAATACGAAAAAAATATGAAAATTTTTGTCTTAGATGTTAAACATAGGTGGAATAGTACTTATTTAATATTAGAATCTTATTATAGATTAAAAGAAATTTTTTTATTATGGTGTGTGGATAAGATGCCTGAATGCTTTAGTATGTGAATGATTTTGAAATTCTAACCATTATTATAAATTTTTTACATGTTTTTTATGAAACCATTAAACAATTATTTGTATATATTATTATACTTTTTTAGTCCTTAATCAACTCTATAATATTAGAAAGAATCATGTATTTAATAGGCCTATAAAAACAAAATATAAAAATTATTAGTTTGAAATCCCTATATTATTTTGTTAGGAAAATTAAATAAATATTATTAAAAATAATAATTACCAAATAATGGAGAGAGAAACTTATTTCCCATAATGGCATTCATTTTCACCATAGAGGCATCGCTGCGGCTATTTTTTTAAAAAAAATCCAAATTTCGTCCTTTTAAAAGACAAAACTCATTTTCTATAATTCTGTCTATTTAAAGGATGAAATCCATATAGTTCACTATCTCTTAGACCCATCTCTTAGTCCAATGTCTTGAATGTCTAATCACATTTTACCTGATGGCTTACCAGGCTATAATCACAGAGACAAATGGTGTATGATCCAATTGCAATCGATGACAGGATTGTGGTCTACTGATGTAATTTTTGTTTTTTTATATTATGTAATGAATGTATCCTTTCTAGAGACTGAGGTCGATTTTTTTATGTAATGGACTCATTAAGTAATATTAATGAAAAAAAGTGTTCTTACCTACAAATTTGTCATTCTACTTTCCTATTTTGCAACGCATAAAATTGTTTCAAACCATAGCATGTAACACTTTATTGATGACACGACCTCTCAAGATGATCATCTTTATGCTAACACGATATGTAACATATTATACACGGCCTATCTTTAAGTAGCATTATTGGTGACACAATTAACGTATGGTCGTGTTCTCTATGACACGATCATCACACTAATATTTGACGACCTAACTATACTTCATGTGATTGGTTACACGACCAACTGGATGATCGTCTTTTTGCTAAAACGATCTAACAAACAGTCATATGATTGATGACAAGACATACGTCTTGGAGTGTTGTTACCTACACGATCTGTAACCTATCTTAGACGACTTAACATGTCTTTGTGTTATTAGACATGACTTACGTATATTCATCATGTTGATTACACGATATGTATCTTATATTAGACGACCGAACATGAGTTCGTATCAGCAGTGACACGATGGATGTGAAGTCACATAGTTGATTACACGATCTGCTACCATAGACCACACGATATTGAATGAAATTAAAAAAGTTGGGCGAACTTTATAAATTATGTATTGTAAGAGTGCCCCCCCCAAAAAAAATACTACAATTCATCTAATTCTGCATTTAATTCCTGATTGATTCGCCCACGAAGAATTGTCGCACATATATTAGGCCTGACCAAATTTGAGATCTCCACTTGGGAAAAATTTAGTTGATTGACTCCTTCAACCAAGTTCACTACATAATACATCAAGAACACCCCACAATCTTCATTCATCTCTTGACATAGGCATTTATTGATATTCTTCATTGACCACTTTGTTGCCCCTTTATGTCAATGACCCTCTCCATTTCTACGGCAACAATGTTTTCTAATGCGGTCAACTTCTGAAAAGTGGTGATTGTCATCACCCTTTAGCACCTAAACCCCTTCTCCCTACATCGGGCAATGAGCATAAGAAAATGGTCAGTGATGTAGATCGGAATAAAACTTTCACGCCCCAGCACTCGCCAACCTGAGCCGGACCTGGTCCAAGGGAAGGTCGGTGCACGCAGCATAACAAAGTAGTGTTCGATGTAGAAGACTTCCCCTAAAATGGGTAATTCAAAATGGAGTAGCACACATAAGCTTTGTACAAGAGAGAATAAGAAAAATAAAGAACCATAATCTAAGCATTAGTCCACGGAAACCCACACACTTAAACCAACATGGCCCTCACATGGCATAAGTAATATATTCTAAGTCCATATAGGCTAACACAAGTCTAAGCCAATCTCAGTAGATAGAGTATAAAGCATAACCAAATGAACATGTCTCAACCACACTAGCTATGTAAATAATCATAGTATGAGATCTCTAAATAGCCCCTCCTAGACAAGATAATCTCCCGCCCGCTCCTCATAAAGTTAATCCTGACCACCTGTATGGTACGTTATACAACCCCAAACTAAAAACACGAGAAAGAAGGGTGAGCTAAGCTCAACAAGGGGTTTTAATTAACAAAAAAATAAATCAAACATGACATCACAGGTAAATCACATAATGTTCAACACACATAATCCATCATCATACCCATTCATCACAGAATATCACATTAACCTGTGCAATTATGTCATAATTTACCATCCTCAATCATCTACTCATGAACACATTCTCTTATCCCTGCATAACATGCGATATGACTTATCATAGTATTACATAATTCAAATCACCTGTATACATGTCATAACCCATAACATCTCATCATAAATCCTATATATGCCTCCTGCGCATCATTAGTTCAAAATAGCATACATCAATGATACACCTTATGTGTAACATCATCACATCCTGCATGAGTAACTTTTTAACATGAATATATCATGCATAACTATTCTCAATTAAAAACATTGACCCTGCATGAAAAGTGTCTTAATCATACTATCTATAACATGCATATCTTTTCTCAATGAAAAATATTCACCCCGCATGAAAAGTGTCTCAAACACACGATCCATAAGATGCAAATTAAGCCATAACCACATGTGTCACATAAGCTCAATTATCCCTACACAACTTGTGTAAGTAGGCATAATAATTCATACACATAAAACAATCGATTGTGAATATCTCATAAGTGAGAAAAATAAATGTTCTGCCCGCCAAGGACAATCCCTGGTGGGGAAGGTCCGAATTCCAAAAGGGAAAACTAGGGCGTTTGGGAATTTACCCCTCTACTCACCAAGGACAATCCTAAAATGGAAAGTCTGAATCCCATAAGGGAAACTAGAGTAGTTTGCCCGCCAAGGACAATGTCTGATTTCCTATAAAGGAAAACTACAGTAGTTTGCCCGCTAAGGACAAGGTCCGATTTCCTATAAAGGAAAACTAAGGCAGTGTGCTCTCCAAAGACAAGGCCTGATTTCCTATAAAGGAAAACCAAGAGAACATGGTAAGCTGGTGCACTCGGACACTGGATTCTCAGGGTCCAAGTAACTCAATATATAAACTCAACTGCAATTAACTCATCTTAACCTGGGGAGGCACCATGTTCCTAAAGGAACTCAAAACGAAATCATGTACTTTCAGACCAAATTGATTTCAATAAGCCTTCAATGCAATCGATCAAATACGAATAATCACGAATAATGTTATTCTTAAACTATTTTCATGATACATGCAATATTGTACATACATGAGCAACACTATATGAGTCCTAATACATGAGATATGCTCAATTTAGTCCATATGTGCATCATTCCTAGTCCATTTGTGTCAAATAATTACTACAATACCCTCACAAGTGTGTACATAATGGTTGTGTTCAAGTCAAAGCAAAGACATATGCAACATAAACACATCCATACTATACACATGCATTCATGATTTTTATCAAAGTTCCTCCTTACTGAAATCATTAATAAAATATAGTAAAACCTTGAAATCCAACTCCAAGCCAATTATAATGTCATTCTAGACTAAGGCAAGAATAATCATCACTATACTTATGCTAGACATAGAACATGGTTCCCCAATAATTAGCACAACACATGCATGCAAACATGCCTATTCTCATAATTACTAGAATCATAAATAAAATATAAAAAATCATCAAATGTGAATTTAGGATAAGGAGAATATCATGCTAAAATATGTAACTTAATTCATGCTTGAACCCCATCCTAGCTTTCAAGATAGTATTCATGCCCTCATAGTAGTATTTCCAAGTAAAACTATCGCAGTATTATCATAATAAATGAGATTTATGAAAGAGGAACAAGAAAAATGACAAAGTACTCAAAAAGGCAAATATGTTGTTTGGCCATTGACCAGCCAGATAGCTGTTCGAACGCCATTCACAGTTCAAAACTGGTTCATCTTCAACTTTGCGAACCCAAGACCAAAAATATACAAAATCGACAAGAAAACCCCCTAATATCACTTCCAAACTTTATAATATTAAAATACAAGCTTAAAGGATGATAGACCTAGTCATTTCTAAGATAAATCAAAAGATTATCATAAAAAAGAACATGCTTTAATTAACCCACCATTAGAGCACAAACACAAGCAAAATTCACATAAATCATTCCAAACCTTAAATCCGACACATAAATCCATTTAGGAAGAAAATCCCTTACCTTCAGTGAGCTTTTGGGTCAAAATTGAAGCTCTAATCGTCACAAATCCCTACTCAAAGTTAGGGTTTAGTTAATACCTCATTAAATTCAAATATTAAGCTTAAACCACTTTGAAAACATATAGATCTACGGTTCTCTTTGGTTAAAAACGAAAATACCTAAATTAGGGTTTGAAAAAAAGATTAAAAATATCATTTCTAATATGGTAAAACAAAAAATCAACTTTGGGAAAGATGAGATTAAGAAAGATTCAGGAAAATCTAAAAGATTAATTAAAAATCAAGGCTTCAACATACCCCATTCGATTTTCCTCCTTTGGTATGGGGATTAGGGCACTTCTCAGCCTCCAATCTCAGCTCTTTCCCAATTTGGAATGGGGTTGGGATTGTCTTTTTATAGTTAATCATTAGGAGTGTAAATATTAAAAATTGGGGAACAAATAAAATTCAATACTCTAAATAGGTAATTTTGTTCATTTCAAGGCTATAACGAATTTTAAAATTTCTCAAATTCTTTAATTATGAAATAAGTGAATTTTAAGGTCTCGTGGGACCCTTACCATACAAATGTGAATGTGGGGCCCACGTCCTAAATTTAAGAAAAATCCCATAAAATCCCAAAAATTCCCTAAAAATATGATAAATTGAGTTTAGCATAAAAACTTATAAAAATGACATAAAACCTAATTAAAACCATCATTATCAATCATTAACCCCAAAACAATTCAAACTGGCCAATTAAAATGAAACCACACCATAATAACATAATTAATTCAAAATTAAACCGGGTTAGGGTTAGAGATCTTACAGAAACTACTTTCAATGTTAACATTCAACTTCCTCATCAAGTTGCCACAATTTTGGGATGCATCTCCTCCTTGTCATGTTGTAGTCCCGATGTTGTAATAGTGTTGGATAAAAAATCTTCCGAAAAAATAGTTGGGATAACCGTTGGGATATCTAATATTGCGCTCCCCCAAAAGTTGGCTGAACATGTCTATGACCTAAAACCATCAACAAAATATTAGTATTAGTTGAACACAACATATGATATGTCGTGTCAATACAAACATGACATGTGAATTTATTGTGTAACCGATAACATGACATATAATATGTCGTGTAAACACAAATACGCTAGTTACACGTGATAATTTCATTTTAAAATTAACGTGTTATTGATACAACGATATGTGGATGTGTCATGTTATCAAGAAAGCGACAGATGGATGTGGCCGGAGCCTTATTTCACATATCATGTTATTCATAACGCACTATGTAATGAATCATGTGGTCAATAACATGAAAGAGAACTATTCACTAATTATTACCTCATTCATTATGCACTCGTGTATAAGCAGAGACATATAAACAATGTGGAGAAGCGTCACCATAGGTCATTCCTTGTATGAGTGCACCAAAAAGTCCTTGATAGTATCCTGATCTTCACCCCATAAAATCTCCATGTGGAACACGGTCTGTAGATCAAGGTAATTGTTTGCACCATAGCGACCTCTTACTTGTCCTTTTGCTTCTCAACGTGCTATTTGACGTCTATCACATGTCAGATAATTCCTCGTAGGTCCTGATCAACTGTATTAGGAGATATAGTGGAACTACTGGAAGCAACATTTGAGGCCACCATTTTCGGGCTAGGAGACTTTGCAAAAAATGCCTCTGGGGTAGGGACGGATGCCAATGGAACTTCATCCCCTGGATTTGGCTTATGCTCCTTTCTTGCCAGCTGAGTCATCTTTTCAATCTTCTCGGCACTGTAACTGCTATATCCCTTTGACTTCCTCGCACCCTCATTGGTTAGTCCTCCCCTTTCTTCATGCACAGGTAGATTAGTCATTGTGTACCTCGTCCTCCTAGGCATGGGGGTAGCAGGGATGTGATGGAGCCAACATCTAAAGCGTTCCATTTCTTTATCCTCAGTTTTATTTGCTTCAGTGGCAACGCTTCCTCCTCTCGGCCTTGCACTAATTTTTCCTCCTGGGATTGTACCATTTCCTCATCCTGGGATTGAACCACTTCCTCATTAATTTTCCTAAGGAATCTAGTGATTACAGTCCTTTCAACCTTCAGACCCTTCTTCTTCTTTGGGGAGCCACCTTTTCGCTCACTTTTCTCTGCATAGAACATGTAACAATTCATATGAGTAAATACACTATACACAAACAACACATGTATTGATGACACAATTTTTCCACCTATCGTATTGAAACTAATGCGTTAATACAAATGGTCATGTTATCGATCACACAACTACTACTATATCATTTTCAAATAAAATGATATTGTACATTTGCGTGTTATTGATGACACATTGAACTTACAACTAGCACGATAATAGAAAAGGTCGTGTTATTGAATATATACTTACGCAAAATGAAATCCTCATCGATAGACTGAGGGATAGATTTTCTTTGCTCTCCATGAGCAGATTGGTGAACAGCTTCACTTGATTTGGAAGTTCTAGCCCCCTAACCAACGTCTCTCCTTCGGCTTCAGTTGTTGACAGAGGGGTTGTTGTCGGATCTCTAGTTGAGGGGGTTTGTGCAGCTATTCGGTATCTGGTTTAGGTGGGGCTGCATCTGTTCGATTAAGCTCGTTGCCAACTCGATAGTGTTTTTAACCCTATGGAGAGCAACTTGCACACTGTCGATGCTCCAACCCCGCTCCCAGTACAAAATGGTCTTTTCCAATACAACGTCAACAATACTAGTCATGACATCTACTGGCATGACAAAACTCTCAATGACATCTTTGCCGGAATGAGATTGCCTTGACGTCTGACCACGATGTGCGGGAACAGGAAGTGTTTTCTCTGTATCATGGTATGTGTGGTCGTCTTCTGCGCCGTCAAGGCTAGCCTTCGGCTATTGATCAAGTGGGCCTCCTCGGAAAATGGAGTTATTTGCTTAAAAACTTCAAAATCTACCTCGATCCACCACTTCCTCATCATGTGATGAGCCAACAACTTCTTCCTCAACTTTTCATTAGTTGGGTCAAGTTTCGTAGCCTTCTCCACTTCCGTCATCAGTTGCATAAACCCGGGCCACCTCTTACACCTCGGGCCACATGGAGGAGAACTTGGAGCCCATAGAGAAGTATGCTTAAAAAACCACACCTACGTGGGCAAAACAATCATGTTCATAGTGATCCCTATGTCATGTATGTTGTGTCATGGATAACATGTATATTAAACTAATCGTGTTATTGATTACACAAAATTCTCACATCGTGTAATTGAATATACACGATATATTACTTTATCATTTTATTGATAACATGATGTCTCATATAGCGTCTAATGAATAACATGGAAATCAAATAGCCTGTTATCTTAAACACAATACGTACACTATTGTGTGGTTAATAAAATGATATACCTAAAGTGTTAATATGTTGTCGTGTTATCAATACTACACTCATCTTAGCAATTGTGTTATTGATAATACAACATTTACCTATACAGCACAAATGAAGCCCCAGCAAGAATCTCGGCAGTGGCGGAGCACTCATCTTCTCTACTCTTGATGTTTCGGTGGGCTGATGATATGCATCAAAACAACATGTCATGCACGGCTTTAATCCAGTTGTACCTCCCCACAACTGTTAGGTCATCTATGAAGTCACACAGAAATGGGGAGACGAATCTGTTGCTCTATGTGAATAAAATGAGGACCCCTATGTGCACGATGGCTAATCGTGATAAGTCCTCGTTGGAGACAACCCGCCTATTGTTTGTCACTTCCTTCAAAATTTCTTTAATAAGATTCTTCTTTGGCTGCTTCCTAGTGAAGAACCTTTTAAAAAATTGCCCCTTACCTTGTGTAGCCTTCCCGTTGCCACTGTCCAAATTCAACAGGTTCCTTTACGCACTCAAACCCATGCTTAGTGCGACTTCTTCCATCGTAAGGGGTAATATTTTGCCCCGAGTGTTGAATACTTTTTGTGAGTCATCCCAAGACTTACCTATTAGAACATCCAGGAGCAATCTGGAGATAATGACTGGCTCACAGTCGTATACTGGGTAGAACCCAGTCACCTCCAAGATTGCCTTACATCTTGGCCTCGATTAAATGATGTTTTTTGATAGTCAAAGTCTAGCAAGAAAACTGTTAGTTCCCAGACCAAGTATTCTCCTGTAAATTCTCTTATTCTTCTCTTATGAGGTATTCATTGATTCTGCCATTTGACTGTATTCTTGTAACTCTTCATGTGTAAAAGATGTTATACATATTTACATCAACAATGGGTCGTGACCAAAATCAAAGAGTCATGTTGATTCACATTATGTAACTAACGTACAAATACACACTAAGTTCATATATTGTGTTATCTGTTACATGATATGATACCTTCTTATACATGATAGCACAACAATTGAATGTCATCTACCACATATCTTGTTATTAATAATATGTTATGTAAGCTGCACATACACGATAGGACAATATTTTCATATCGTATATCGTATTATCGATAACACAACAAGTGAATGTCATCTACCACATATCTTGTTATTAATAATATGTTATGTAAGCTGCACATACACGATAGGACAATATTTTCATATCGTATATCGTATTATCGATAACACAACAAGTGAATGTCATCTACCACATATCTTGTTATTAATAATATGTTATGTAAGCTGCACATACACGATAGGACAATATTTTCATATCGTATATCGTATTATCGATAACACGATACAGTAAATATTGTATAATTGATAACATGACAACCTACTGAGTGAATGAAAGTGCTAACTATCTCGTATGTTCCATAATACAATATATGAACAATCAAGCATGCAAACCTACAATTTATAGCTAGAGAAGGCTATTACCATAAAATTGATCTGAGCCGGATTAACCCCTCCATCAGCAAGTTATCTTTGCCAAAGTTCACTACTTTACTAGGAGTGCATCCGTATACACTTGGACGGAACCTCACTTCACAGCCAAAACTTGATTCGTCGAGGAAAAATTGAAGATCGCCTGTCAGAAACAACAAAAACCAGACGTTGTGGAGTTTTTTCACGTCTCACTAATCGGACTTTAGAAATCTATTGTCGGTTTTTGGAAATCACTGGTTGGAATTCATAACTCAAACTGTGTATTCACTTCTCACTTATTAGACCGTGGAACTTGCCTGTTGGATGGGTTGTTTGTATGTATATGCGAGGTGTAACAGGTTTACATGATATAAAACCATAAACCTTAAGCCAGAGGTATTTCTATCCAAATTTTTTCTAATATTGTGTAAGTCCGGGTTCAATGACATTTTTGTTTAAAAACGAGGAAATATAGAATATTGGCTTCTTTGGCCAAGTAACATGGAAAAAACTCTTAGCTTTATAAAAAAAATTAGCCTTTGGTGAAATGCATTTCAAACCTAGAGAACAAGTTTGATAATTATGCTATTTCTCCATCATTGCTTTAGTTAATGAAAAAAATTGGGGGAAGAGCTCGAACAATTCCACAATGGCCGCGTCTTTTTAGTTAGTCATTCACAATTTTTCATGAGTGAGGAACAACATTTCTTCCAAGAGATGAGATTTCTCGATTATGGGTGGTAACTCCATTACAGGGGGTTAGTCAATCAAAATTTTAAATACTAGATTTAAAATATGAGATTTTAGAATATAATCCAAATTCTTGGATTTGAACTGTCAAATTTTAAAATACTTGGATACCCAAATCTTGTATTACTAGAATCCCGGGATTTGAGTTGTTGATTTCAAAATAATTAACTCCTAAAATTTTTTTATCTACAATTTTAAAATTTGACTAATCCATAATTTGAAAAAATGCGAAAGGTGGCCATGAGCAAAGTAGGCAACAGGGTATGCGGAAGAAAAAAATCAAAACAGAGAATGGAAGACAACGGCGGTTGGAGGGTGAGAGATGTTACCTGGCCACGATGGTTTCTCCAGCAAGGATGGTGGCCTCCGCCAAGCTCCAGTTGCCGCATGAAAATGATAGCCTCCTCCAAGCCATGAAAGGTAGTATCGATATAGATGATAGTATCGACGATCATGGATACGGGTACGCACCGATGATACGCTTGGTACTTGCCAAAATAGTCGTAAACCCTTTGATATACATAAAAAATATTATAACTAATAATATATCATTATAATACTTTATTTTAGAAGGTCGTATAAACTAATATGAGTGCTCTAAAATTATTTTATTTTAGACCCATACACTTTACTCCCTCTGTCCTCTACAAACTATTATTCCCTCCGCCCCATATTAAGTATTCTAAAATTAATTTATTTTAAAATCAAATAAGATATTTAATGAGATATAAATATTATTGAGAAACTCATACGGTAGATGTTTAAGTAAATGTATAATTGTGGAGTACTATATTTTAAAAAAATTAAGTAAAGTGTGTATTCACTTCTCACTTATTAGACTGTGGAACTTGCTTGTTGGATGGGTTGTTTGTATGTAAATGCGAGGTGTAACAGGTTTACATGATATAAAACCCTAAACCTTAAGCCAGAGGTATTTCTATCCAAATTTTTTCTAATATTGTGTAAGTCCGGGTTCAATGACATTTTTGTTTAAAAATGAGGAAATATAGAATATTGGCTTCTTTGGCCAAGTAATATGGAAAAAACTCTTAGTTTTATATAAAAAATTAGCCTTTGGTGAAATGCATTTCAAACCTAGAGAACAAGTTTGATAATTATGCTATTTCTCCATCATTGCTTTAGTTAATGAAAAAAATTGGGGGAAGAGCTCGAACAATTCCACAATGGCCGCATCTTTTTAGTTAATCATTCACAATTTTTCATGAGTGAGGAACAACATTTCTTCCAAGAGATGAGATTTCTGGATTATGGGTGGTAACTCCATTTAGAGAATTTGGTGAGCTATCTAAATCCAATACGCTAATAAACGACATTCCGGATTGCCTAAAACAAAATGCTATTCATCAAGTTGAAGCAAATTGGGGAAACAAATGGACATGTCTACTCATGTTTTAGCCTTTTAGGACTCTTAATCTTATCTTAGCTCCTCAATAGTCAAATGATAATTAGCATTGACTAAATCACTCAAATAATGCATAACTTTCTTGTATATCTGATTAACACCACACATTAAAAAAAAATATTTGCACCGTGGAAAACAAGTTTGATAATCATGATATTTCTCAAACATTATTATAGTTAAGGGGAGAAAAAATTGGGAGAAGTGCCAGAGGAATGCCACAATGCCCATGTACTTTTTTAAGTAAGTCGAATCATAAGTTTTCATGAGTTGCGAGCAACATTTCTTACAAGAGATCAGAATCCTAGATTATGAGTAGTGACTAATTACAAAATTTTGTGATCTATCTAAATCCAATACCTTAAAAAGGACATTCCACTAATGGATGACCTTAAGCAAAATGTTATTGAGCAATTCCAAACAAATTGAATTGGTGAAACAAATGGATCTGTGTATGGGTATTTTATGAGTCTTTATTGCTGATCTTAGCTCCTCAATGGTCAAATGACAGTTTACCACGTCTAGATCAATCATATTTTGCGTAACTTTTCTTGAGCTGGGAGCAAAATTTTTTACACCAGATGAGACTGCTAGATTATGGGTATTTAGAAATTTGGTCAGCTATCTAAATCCAATCTAATACCCTAGAAAAGGACATTCCAATAATGGATTACCTAAAAATAAAAATGTTATTGGGAATGTTTCAACAAACTAAAATGGTCAAATCGATCTTATAGGAATGTTTTACAAGTTTTTATTGCTGATCTTAGTTCCTCAATGGTCAAATGACAACTAACATTGTCTAGATCGCTTAAATGCATAAGTTTGCCAAAGAAAAAGTCTCATTTTAGTATGAGCTTTGTTTCTTCTGCGTCTACATACATGAGTTCAGACATCGCGGACCATCTTATTTCAGATAGGTTTTAAATCACCCGCCTGTCCCGCTATTAATGCATCGGCACATGCCTGGACTCATAACTTTTTCCTAAATATATATATTTGATACATAAATTTTCAAAGTATGTTACAATACACAAATCTAATTATGAAAAAAAAATCACTCTTGAATTTGAATTTCCAGTTTTCTATTTCTAGGATTTGTTATGTTTGTGCGGAAGAAAATTCTACAAAGGTTTTAATGGCTAATCGTGATCATTTTCTACAAGATGATTTAATTGACAACTCTTTTAACTATATGTAACCTTGTAGGGAGATTTATTTCTTCCTTTCAAATGTTTATACTTTAAAACATTTTTTTACACTTTACACTTCTTTTGAATTTTAGTCAAATAGAAGGGAAAATGCACTTATATATGATCCATAAATTTCCCAAGAATATTACAATACACAAATGTAATTTTCTATTATTAGGATTAGAAAAAGTATATATGAGCTTGGGCTTATGTAAGTTAGGTGAGACTGGGCATCATGAGCCGTCGGATCTACTACTCTAAGTAACTTCTATCGTCAGATTTTGATCTAGTAGCCAATGATATTTGGGCTCACGTTAATGTGTATGAGTGTGGGCTCATGCATTGGGGATTTTAGAATTTATTATATTTGTGCGAAACAAAATATTACAAAGACGTTAATAGCTAATAGTGATAATTTTCTATTAGATGATTTAATTGGCTAGTCCATAAATTGCATCCTTCGATTAAGGGGGGCCACATTTTCATGTGCAAGGGCTGGGGTAGATTACCCATGACTTCTTGTCCCCAGGTGAATCTTGCATGATTCCCCCATAAATAGGTAACAAAGCATGGCCATTTAGCACTGGGCCCACCGAGGGCACAAAGAAAGGCAAGTGCATTTTCAACCATTAAGCAGAATCAATTGCTTTCGATGACCCCGAAAGTTACCTAATTAGTGTCTGTCCAATTGGTTCCAGCTCAGGACCAACAGTCTGGGACCCACCTGCGACATTCAACTCCCCCAGATTAGCGTTTAAATAACACAATTACTTTGCCAGATCCACCCACTAAGCTGTACTTCTTCCACGGTCAGTGCGGGGCCCACCCCGAGCTACCCAATAACCACCCGTTTTTACTTTCCTCATGCACGAGGAAATTAATTAAATGATTAACTAATATAAGATAAGTGATTAATTAAAAAGTAAAAAAGACGTTACAACAACCACGCGGCCATTGGTTGGTCTGGATGCGTGGGGCTATTGATGGTCCCATGCTGTGCGGGCCACAGTTTCCACGGTGGACTGCATGACCACTGTCCGGCCCACGCAACTGAGGGTAGTCGGATGAGAAGCCAAGTGGGCCCCGGCTATTTCTCTCTCTGTATCTGTTTCGTCCGCCAACCCACTTTCCTGTCATGGTGGCCCCACCCCCACCCTTGAGACTTGCCTAATTACCAAACGAATTTTATTGGTCGGATGGCCCCGCCTTCTCCCCCACTTTATTTTTAATGTTAACCTAAACACCCCTTAGTATACTTGATTAAGGCGAGTTTAATAAACTAAAATCCTCATCTACGGAATCTCTTAGATTGACGGTACACATGCTAGCACATATATTATCACGTGCATTAGTATGTGCATTATTCATAGATTAACAGCTGGTAAAATTTCACCAAGCGACTTTGCTAATGAAGCTTTACTAGTGGATTTGAATTGGGCTTTGACAAAGGAAAATACTGAGCTTAGGAGATGCTCTACACGGCGTAACAAGATACCCCACAAAGTTTACAAAGGCTAAATTGTAGTCGTACATATAAAACACAAACATTATTGATCAATAAAACAGGATGTAGATTAATCCCTTGGATGATAAAAGAGGAGTAACAATATTATTTACTTCTAATTAGCCAATCTAGCAACTCATGTACTAATTCGACCTCATTGATAAATAAAAAAAGTTCATCCTTTCATCGCTTGGACACATCAACTTAACATTATTCCTATTCATCTTTTGGATGTATTACCCTAAAAGTATCATTGTTCCTTAATAAGCCAATCTAGCAAGTGGTGTGTTAGTTTGACCTCTTTTTGTGGAGAGAGGTCCAATGGGCTCTTCGTCTTATAGGATCTAAATGTGTACGGTGAGGTAGCATAAAAAAAAGGTGTATGTGTGTGTGATAAATGCGTAAGTTGTGTATATAATTTTTTTTTTTTAAAGAAACAAAAATAATCAACACCGTCCGAACAATTGAACGGTCGAGATTGTAGGCCCCACCTTCAGGACAGCCCTGGTCCAACCTGACCCGGAAACTCTAGTTTAAAACGAACCCAACCGCACCTCCAAATAGTCTTCCACACGTGGGCCCAGCGAGGGGTGGGGCCCACGCGAAAAGGAGACCATTTGGGACAAGAAAGCGAAGAGCCGTGAGGACCATGGCTACGGTGGTGGTGGGGACGATCGCACCGTGGGGGAGCCCTAAAGCGATGTAAATTAAAAAAGGGAAAAAATTTAAAAAAAAAAAGCCTTGGAGCCCTCGCCGGCTTTGACCCCGATTGGCCCACGCCTCTCCGCCCCACCCCCTTCCCCACATTATATACCCGCGTCGCCCCAGTTCCCTGCTGCTGCTTCTTCTTCTTCTGCTGCTTCTGCTCAGGGACTGCCCCGGCCGCAGAATCCGGTCTTGGCTGCTGGAAGAAGCAGAAAAGGCACGACTTTGAGGGGCCCAGATGGAGATGGACGCCTCGCAGCGGCAGGAAGTGGAGGAGGACGGGGATGGGGGGGCTACCGACTTGAGCATGGGCGGCGGCGGCGGCGGCCGGGGCGCCGACGGCGGTGGAGAGGGTGGAGTTGCTGCGGGGGCGGAGGAGGATGTGCCGGTTGTTGTTCCGATTCAGGCGGTTCCGATGACGGCGGCCGGGGCGCCGACGCCGGTGGCAGTGCAGCAGGGGTACCCGGCTACCCCGATACAGATCCAGCCGATACAGCAGTTGGTGTGCCTCAAGGCGGAGCCGGTGGTGGACGACCGGAGGATCGAGCTGGTGGCGGTGCGGAGGCAGCTGGCGACCCGGCGGGTGAGCAAGGACCGGCATACTAAGGTTGAGGGCCGTGGGCGGAGAATCCGCATGCCCGCCGCCTGCGCCGCGCGGATCTTCCAGCTTACCCGGGAGCTCGGGCATAAGTCGGACGGGGAGACCATCCGGTGGCTTCTGGAGCACGCTGAGCCGGCTATTATCGCTGCAACAGGCACAGGTACCGTCCCCGCCATCGCTACCTCCGTGGACGGCACGCTTAAGATTCCCACCCAAGCGTCCACCTCCGTCGGCCTCGACTCCTCCACCGAGGGGGACGGGAAGAAGAAGCGGAAGCGTGGCGCAAGCACCACCTCCTACTACGGCGTGCAGAACCAGCTTCCCATCCAGGCCAAGGGCACGGTGGCGTCCGGCCTTGCACCAGTGGGGGCAGCAACGGCGGCAGCCCAGCCGCAGGGCCTCGTGCCGATGTGGGTCAGCGGCGTGGGAAGCGGCGCGCGGGTGATTTCGCCGAGCACCCTCACGGCAGGGACAATCTTCATGGTCCCACAGTCGTCGGCCTTAGCGGGCCCCAGCAACCAGCCCCAATTCTTCACGTTCCCGGCCTCGTCCTCGCCCCTCATCAACCTCTCTGGTGCCCGGCCCATCTCCACCGTCTTCCAGGCCATGCCGGGGCTGAACCTCGCTACGGCAGTAGAGATTCAGGCGCCCGCGATGGCCACGCAGGCCGTGCCGCCCACGGCCCAGGGCCAGTCCCAGTCCCAGCCGGGGAAGGACTCGCAGGAGCACCAGTTCATGGCCGGCTCGCAGCCGAACCACAACCCTTCTACTGCGAAATAGACCTGACCCACCTCGAGCCGGGAAGAGCTTTTTCTATTTTTTACTCAGTAGTTTGTAGTTTCTGCTAAGTTAGGGCGGCCAGGGACTCGGCGGAGTAGGTGGCGGAGCATCGGCGCGGGGAGGGGGGAAGTGGAGGAAAGGGGTCGAGGTTTCGCACGTGCGCACGTGGGAGGTGGGGTCTGTGGGGTTAGGTTAACTGGGGTCCGGTTAGGCGGGGTGGGGTCCCGGTTAGGAGGTGGGTCAACAGCTCCGTGTTGCGTGCGGAGTGGGTCGCGGATGCGTTGGCGGTGGCTCTGGCCCCAAGGCGGGCCCCACTTCTGTTCGGCGGTTTCTGCGAAGATGCAAAGCAGCCGGTGGTCCCCACAGAAGAGGGCGTGGGCCGGTGCGGCGGGGCACGTGTCCAGTTCGTGCTGGCAAGAGAAGGGGTCCTGCCTTTAAGGGCCCGGCACGTGTATCTGCTGACGTGTAACCGAATATCCCGCTGCTGATTCCTTTTTCATGATTTTATTATTTTTTTAGGGTTTTCTTAATTTACTTTTTTCTTCTTCTTTATTTTAGAAATGTAATCTGGGTTGGGTTTATCATTTGACAGCTTTGTTTCTAATTATTACTCTTTTAACCCTGACAAATATATGAATGGTTGCTTTCTAATTTCTAATTATGTGTTAATTACTTGCTTAGTTGGCCACTGAGATTCTATGTTTTATGAATATAGTTGATTTTTTGGAAAGTATATTTTGCGGCGATTTGGAATTGATGGGCCATTAAGAGGAGGGATGGAGAAGTAATTACACGCCCTTTCGGGATTATTTGTGTAACTACGGTCGCCAACTGGTTTAGCGCAATGAATGGGGCCGGTGAACTATAAGTGCACAGTGTTCCTATGCCTTTCCGCACGTGTGGTGTGGTGTAGCTTTTTCTGATGTTGAATCACGAGTTTAAGCATGTATTTGAACTTTTTGGCATGTATTTGAACCGTAGGTTATTATTGTTCTTAAGACAGTGATATTCATACAACATAAAAACTTATATATGAGTTTTGGTTTGATTTAATAAATGGGCCTCTTAAGCCCACTTATTTAATCTAATTAAAATTTACGTGTTCTTACATGGAGAAATACATTGAGCCGGTGAGGAAACACAATTGTAGTACCCTAAGTTGAGAAAGAAGAAGGGTATTTTCTACCTCTTGAGTATTGTCCGAGTAGGGCATAGACAATCATGCATGCTCCATTCATCTTGAATCTAGCAAATAAGGCATAGTTTAATGGAGCTACTTTTGTATAAATATTTATATTACTTTATTAAAGAATAAAAGGAAAGTTTGTATAAGCTCAGACGTGAGAAGTCGTTGGATTAAGATCCGATAATAAAAGGCAAAAAACTAATACATCCTATAAGTTTGGATGAAAATATGCTGAGTTATCTTGATTAAGCCAAGGCTCATTTAAAAAGACTTATTTTTATGCTCCTGTGAGCCAAGTATAAAGAATATATGTAAAATATTTATTTTCAAGATCCACGATGTATGTGTTAACTTAGATAATATTTATATTAATATATGTTATCATAAATACTTTACATACATTTCTTACGTTCAGTTTATTATAAGAGCGGAACATAAAATACGTTTCTCATCTTTTAAAACAGGTGTCGAGGAAAAAAAAGCGTTTTTCTGGCTGCAAAAGAGAGAGAGAAATAAAATAGGAAATGATTAGTCACGCGATGGAGGGGGCCAATGGGGGTTAGGAGGGGGGCCCGCTCACGTGAGTCTCGCCCGTAAGGAAGTGAGATCAGCATGATCTGGACCACCCACCGGTAATTCCAGGTTGGACCGTTTTGGATGGCAGGCCATTTAACAAAGAGGGCGGGGTCGTGCCGTGCCTTGGCTGGGCCCCACCAAATTCGTCTGTCCTTCAACGCAGGTGGACTCCATGTGGGTGGGCCCCTCGACAGGGAGGGCCTGGCCTTATTATCTCCAACCCCCCCGTTCGGCCTTGCTTTTCTTCTCCCATGGACGGGTACAAATCATTATAAGTTTGATGTTTAGTGGGCCTGCCTTGTGGGCCCAGGCCCAGGTGTCAGCATGTGAGGCTCTGATGACATAAAGTGGGAATTTTTTTTTGTGGCAAAACTTGGGAGGTTTGATTTGTATAAGAGGGTTTGATGGAAGCAATATGTGTTGATGACGTCAGCCATGGAATTAGGGTTTTTCAAGGGCTTCAAATGGACCAGATTGTGTGGGCCTGGGCTGGATCCTGAGCTACTAATCCCAAAGCCGGGGCAGGGATTTTGTGTCTGGGGTGGGAGTGGAAAGAATCAGTCCGGAAATGGACGGCCGAGAAACTTTGATCGAAAGTGTTTGATTGGACGGGAGAGGTCTACAGGGCATGGAAGGAAGGAGGCTGGGGCCCACACGACGAGTGGCTGGGACCAATGCCTTCAGATGGTGACAATACAAGTGTGTGAGAGTTAAAAACTTGTGATTTGTGGGAGGACTTGTGAGATCTGCTAAGATGGTGATGGGGCCAGGCCCCCAATGAAATCAGGGCACACAGTCATCCTACATAGGTCAGCAAGACAGCGGAAGGCTTATTTACTAGTGTTCTGTTTATGTGCTTGTATGTTTTATACATTCACTCTTTCACATTATTAGTTATATATATATATATATATATATATATATATATATATATATATATATATATATATAAAAACCATGATTAAAACAAGTTCCCAATATACACATTATCGGGGGCAAAACTATGTTTTGACAGTAGGGGGTCATGGCCGCCAATTGTTTGGAACTTCCTTCATATATTTAATGGACATGCCTTTCATTGAGTAATAGAAAAATAAGGTTAGGTATATTGTTTGCCAAATTCATGTTCTCATTTGCAAGTCCTTTGAGCACTTCAATCCATGCCTCTAATGTTTTTGCCATCACACCAGCCCATTTATGCACCATTGTACAAGAAGATGATGAAAATAGGCTTGAGCCAAGTTCGAGCATACCCTTGCTCGACTCGACTAGACCCGAACAAAACTCGAACTAGAATATAATTTTAAAATTATATATAATAAATAATATATATATATATATTATAAATATAATTATTAATTAAACATATATTTATGACATACTCCCTCCGTTCTAGATTAATAACTTCATTTGATTGGGTTATTTTGAAAAATAAAATGGAATTATTAGTCTTGGATGGATGGAATATATAAAATGACATATAATCATATATATATATCAATACCATGTATTATATATGATAAATAAGACTCGTTTATATGAGCTAAGGATCACTTACGACTGCATGAGCCCTGATGTCATGCGCCCTGAGATTTTGATTTGACAACACATATAACTCAGGAGGCAGATTGGTTTATGTCTTCTTCCACCCTCGGATCTCTATGATAGCCCAACATGAACCCAAACTCATATAAATTTTTTTCATAATATATATCTTTGCTAAATTGTTATGGATATATAATTTTTATATATAATATATATTTTTTAAAAATAAAAATATTGGAGACACAAACAATAATATACTCCTTCTTGTCCAAGTTAATAGTTCTATTTGGTTTTTAAAGATGAACTAAAATTAGTTCAATTAAAAAATCAAATGGAGCTATAAATATATGACGAAGGGTCAACATGATATCACACTAATATACTCAAAAACTTTTTTAAAAGAAGCATAATATTAGGGGGACTAACCTTAGTTTATAAAAGAATGATGTTGAAGTATGACACTTAGACCATCTTCAACTTATAGAATGTATATCTTTTCACTTGTACTTAGGAATTTTTTAAAGGCATATCTTTTATAAGTGATTATAAGCATGTAAAAAAAGAAAATATGAAGAAGTAGATGGTAATGTTGCCTAAGTGATTTTCTACATTTTTTTTTAGTGATTATACACACATAAATAGAGGAAAATAGTAATACTACATTTTTTGAGCATATATAATGAAAACTCATTTGTCATAGCTTTCTTCTTTCTTAGTGACTATAATCATAGATTTAAGATATAGTTGTAATACTTGTTGAAGTATATTTAATACTAAAAGTATATTAATATATGTGATACTTCATGTACTATATATAAGATATATATTATTTTTATTTTTTTAGTTCCAACCTAAGCTTATGAATTCAAGCTTAAACAGTTCGAGCTTGAGTTCGAGCCAAACTTTAGATTTTCAATTCAAACTGAGCTAAAGCTGAAAATTTTAAACTTAATTGATTTTCAAGCCAAACTCGAACTGAGCTTTAACTGTTCAAGTTTAAGCCATGCAACTCCAATACTCAGCTCAAACACCTTAATTTAAATATAGTCATTGGGTAACTTTGGATTATGTACAAATTATTACGATGGTGGGTAAAGGTAATCCGGAAAATTCGTTGATGGTATGGTGCTTAATTTTCTAAAAAAATAAGAAAAGAGCCATTTCTCCATTAAATCAATAACAGCTACTTTTGTGCCTACCCAGCAGGCCAGCATTAGCGTGCTGGCTCGGGTCAAAATACTAAACTGTGGGTGCAGTTAGACTTAGATCCGGCCAGTTAAAGAGTAACAAACAGAAAGCAGTTTATCATGAAAAGAAAAATATAAATAAAAAATATATTTTTACTAAAATTATTTAAAATAAAAGTTAAGATAAGCTTGGCTCACGTGCAAGCCCATGAATCTTGATTTATATTTATACTAATCCCACTTAAGCCCAGACATATATTAAAAAGACTCAAATACTCAAAGGCAGTTCCATATGTTCAAACTTCAAAGCAGTTTAGGTACCTGGTCAAACATTGGGAATGCTGTAGTATTATACTACCCCGTTTGGGCCAGCATTTGCCCGTATATATGACGGTAGATATGGACAGTGTTAATGGGATGGGGTTGCTGAAAGAGGCAGTATGAGACTTTTCATTAACCCATATATATATGGGAAGCGCTTTTTATGTTCCACTCTAACATTAAACCGAGTGTAAGGAATGTCGGCATATATACTAGCGTGTATACTTACGCTAATATATATTAGTGTGTGCGCCGTCGATCTTGAAATCTAATGCTTCCGAGGTATTCCTTACGCTCAGCTCACATTAAAGAGGAAACATAAAAAATGTTTAGCTCACGTTAAAGAGGAAACATAAAAAACAACGTGACTGTAGATATTGACAGTGTTAGTGTTAACAGGATGAGGTGGCTGAAAGAAGGGGTGTGAGACTTTTCATTAAAAACAAATGAAAGTCAATGCTGTGAATGCAGAGCATCATCTTCACATCATGCCGCCTTATAAGCATCTCAAATCTATGGACGGCAGCACGTAATGTTTTCTGCAATTCGACCTGGTCATGCTCGACAGATCCTTTGTCAAACCCATTTGGACTAACAGATTCTTTACCCGAATACAGGCTCATAGAAATTTTAATGCAACCAAATGGCTGGAAAAAAGTATCCCAATTGATGAGTTTGAACGAAATGATGAAGATGAAAAATATCCAATTTTATGGTTTCAAGTATGAATCTTTCTGATCTGAATGGAACACAACCGAGTTTCCAATTCTAATCCGATTTACATCCAACGTTTAGAACTTTTCGGTTCTGTGGTAAATTTCAAACACGCAAGATTCACACTGAGGAAAATTGATGATGGCCGATCCCATACACAATTCTCATTCTTAAATCCATGTCCAATGTCCGGAATTTTACATACATGCATAATATGAACGAAAGCCGAATAAAAGTGTATTACCAAAAGATTTATAGAAGGACAATTCTATACCCAACAAAGTACAATTTGTCCAAGAGCCATTCAATAGCTCTTTTATCAAATAATACAAGGCTCACAGTCGAACAAATAGCATAACATCTTAATCTAAGTTTATTGGACGAGAAAAGCAATCAAATATATAATAAAACAACAAGCTTGTGGACTCTTTACTAAGTGAACCTGTTCCACTTTTCTGATCCTCGAAACTAGAACAAACTAGAAAAAAAATACAATAGAACAAGTATCTCAAGCTCTGGTTGTCTTCTGATTTGGCTGGAACACGTACTTTATGAGTGATTCCTTGATAGGAAGAAGTTCAGGGAACTCTGTCTTCAGCTTGGTGGCATCTAGTTCATTGTTGCTCCTTGGGGCCACAATGACCTTGGCCTGCTCCTCCAGAGTGAAATTCTTCCACGAGAAGCTTGGATCGATGTAATCTCTGTACATCTCCAAAATCTCATTGTGACTAACTACACCAGGATTTGTGAAGTTCCAGATGCCTGTGAGGTTTCTCTTGGCGATCTCAATGGAGATGGGCAAAAGTTCGTCCAGGATTGTCATTGAGTTTGGTATGTTAACCACCTTCTCATACAGGGAGATTTTTGTGATGAAATTTCGAGGGTTTGATAAATCAGATGAGATGGGCATTCTAACACGCAATGTGCATACATTATCATAATTTTTCAGCAGCTCTTCCACCTGTTAGGGCATTCATTAAATGTTGTGAATGGAGATCAGAATTATTTCCATTTTTTCAAAGACTGCAAACAAGAAAAATCAACACAAACTCTACAAGTAAAAATGTGCTAGGAGAATTGTAGAAGTAACCATTGTGCAAGTAAAATGTTCATAGAAAGACTTCTCCTAAAGACTGCTCTGGTATTAAAGAAAAAGATTTTGCTTGACTTATACTACCTCAGAATTTATAATACCAATTATTTAAAGAGGATTTAACTACAAGAAGCACCACATAAGCAGCTAACCACAATTTTACATTGGCAGAAATTAATACGAAAATGCATGAAAGATTCAGTACTGAAAGTCATAATTGCAAGACCATGAGATGACAATGGATCAAATCCAGCTGATCAGGTCATTATCAAGGGTGGTTTTCTCATCCATAAATCCTTATTCATTGAAATCTTAATTTTCATTGATGTCTTCAAAAAACTGCCGAGGAAGAAAATACAGATGTAGCAAAATCATGATTTCATGGGAATAGAAAACATCACTTCTTCAGACTAGAAGAATCTGGCGAATGTATAAAAAGAGAATTTGCGCCTTCAACATTCAGAAAACAACAATGAAAAATGCTTGCGATAACATTCAAAAGAATGTACATATACATCTTAAATAAACCATATATATAACATGTGCTCCTCAAAACCACACAGAATACAAACCAGAAGAGTAACTTGTGCTCCTCAAAACTAAACAGCCAGCCTAACAATAGCATGACACTCAGATCCTCAATAGCAAACAATCAAGTTACACAATGAAGTTCAATAAACCAGAATGATATTGATCTTAAAAAACAATCAGATTAACATAATACCAATAACCAAATCCATTAAGTACATGTGCAACAATGCAATCACTCAGTCCCATCAATCCGTCTCTACTTTATAGATTAGAACATTTTTTTTCAAAAAAATAAAACCATCACTTCTAAAATCTCAATGCATTTACATCATCAATCAAAATCAACCATACCCAACAACCAAACTTCAACAAAAACCATCCTTTGCAACTCAACCGCAAAAACCCAGATCTATTTCATAATCCCAAATAAAAAAACAACGGAAGCTAATCCAAAACCAACAAGAATACAAGTAGCATTACCATGGCCTTCGTCTTGGAGTAGAAGGAGCCAATGAAGTTGGGCCGGTCCTCCTCCTTGAACCCGACCCCGGATCCAAGCGGGTGTGCATCGTCGTACTCAAAGATGCATCCAGTGGCGTAGTTGATGAGGACCAGGCCATTCTCCCGGCAGACGTCGGCGAGGGTGAGGGTGCCGACGACGTTGGCCCGGATGGTCTCCACCTTGTGCGACTCGCACCAGTCGACGTTGGGCCGGCCCGTGACCCCGGCGGCGTTGAAGACGTGGGTGGGCCGGGCGGAGGCTACGTCGGCCTCCAGCTGGGCCCGGTTCTCGAGCCGGCCAGCCCCGTAGGCGAAGTCGATCCCCTGGGCCCGGCACAGCTCCCCCAGCAGGCCTCCGATCCAGCCCGTCCGACCGTAGATCAGGAACTTCAGCGGCTTCCCCGCCGGCCCGCCGTTGGCCGTGACTGAGCCCATTTCTTCGCCACGAGAGAGATGGATGAGGGGCAAGTCTCCTGGGGAGGATGGGAAGGGGCCTGAAGAAGAGACGTGGAGGGGTAGTTTGGGAATATGGAAGAAATTATAAGGGTAATTTGGGAACATAATAATTATTGGGGTACGGATCTTTTTCTTATTTATAATTACCCGGAGTTTTCGGGTAATAAAAAAGGTGAGATCCAAAATCTCATGGTGATAATTTCAGGCTAATTTGTTCGTAAAACCAGGTGATCTGTTGAGAGAAAGTTGTGGATGGAAATAGTAATAGCCTGGAAAGATTAGCAGCATTCGAGGGGTAATCTGGGAACATGGGAATGATATGAGATCCGAGATTTCTCGGTTCAGGTGGGAAATAAACTAAGCGGATGCGATTGATAATTCCCGTCGTGCGGAATACTTAATCCAGACAGCCAATTGTTGTATTGGTTCTACGCATGGGAGGTGTGGATTTGGAGAAAAGCTCGTCGGCGGGCAGCTGGGTTCAATTTAAGTCTCAAATAAGCCACTGCTTTTGAACGATTTTACGGACATGCCATCGAGCTTTGTGTGATGCTTTCTCCTTGTAATTTTTATCTTGAATACTCCATCTAATAGTAAATTGAATTACAAGAGAGAATGATATTCTTTTTTAAGTACCTAACTACTTAAATAAAATAAAATAATAATATTAATATAAAATAATTTTTTTGTCAAATAAAATTATTAATTTAAGACAGAGAGAGTATTATTTTTAACAAATGAAAAATATTTTGGTTTATTTGTGATGAACTTACTTCATCATCCAAACATTAGTAATTAGTAGGGCCACCAATCAAATTTTTTTATCGTTAAGGTAGTATTAACAGAGATACGAGTACAAGTAATTGTAATGGTGTATATACACTTTATCCTTTTTATTTTTGAACAAAAGAAATGAAACAAGAAGTTACAACCAATGACTACCAATCATAATCATAATTACTAAGTGTCAACTGTGGTCTTCTCTTCTCAATTTGAGGTAGCATGATCTTGTATCTCTACTCTAGCCTGTTTTGAGCTAACTCTTTTATCAATGTAATTGAATTTTGTAAGAAGTGCTCAGATGGTGAGATTTTCTTGAATTGCAACAAATGTTCCTGTTATGTTCCCACCTACATCAGGAAAGGTCTCCCAACCTGGCAGAGGCCCCACCTTCCCTTTTGGATCAACATTCACTGGATATTTGAGAAGATGTCCACTCATCTCACTAACTTCATCTGCAGCGAATTGCCGCCAGTTCGTCTCTCCCAGAGCGCGAACTCTCCTCACGCACTCGAGGCTCTCCGGGCAAGCAAAGCAGTCCTCAAGCATACCAGTGTGCTCTGCCCACAATGACATTCTGTATCCATGTATCTAGATAAATGCCAACAAGCTTATAAGTAACTTGGAGTATGAAGTAATTGATATATAAACTTCAGTTAACAAAGAAGTATTACCTGACCATGAGGCCTTGAGCTTATTCTCGCCCATGTATGATGGGGTTGGTATGCGCCCATGGCAATCTCAGAGTCTCTTGTTCCCTCCAAGGACCGCTGGTTGATGTTTGCAGACCCCAATAGCACATACTCATCATCAACTATCATACCTTTCGAGTGAACATAAATCATGAAACGTCTACTCTTTTGGGCAAGCACCTACATAGCACAATAAAGGGAACACCACTCACAAAGCTTCTGAAACATAAGATTACATGGCTTACTAGAAAATAACAGAATTATATTTTAACACTTCCAGTAGGAGCAGCAGTTGCTATCAACAGAAAAAATTACAAATGCTAAAAAAAATCTACCTGGGAAGTATTCCCTTCAACAGGTTTTACAGTCAGGCCTTCACTTCCTTCTAGAGCCTCACGGTTCCCTAAACAAAAGAAGTTCAAATAATCTTGTGGTTCATAGGTTTTTTCCAGCCCAACTTCCTCCAGAGCTCTATAAATGGTGTCATACATCATTTGCATGGTTTTATTCTGAAGCAAATGACAAGAAACCTATTACGCACTGATATGCTGAAGTGCTCTTATTATATTCATTTGTGCATGCAACAAGGATATAGTATCATCAGGATAGCTGGTAAATGTTAAAATCCAGTTACTTGAAAAAGAAAGCATGCTTCCAAACAAATTCCAAAACAAAGTGTGCCTATAGTGTGTATAGTTACATTATATCTCACAACAAAACAAAGGCAATTAAGATTCTCTCTTTGAAAAAAGAGGACCATATGGATGTTTGAATATTTATCGAAGTTGCAAAGTAGAACTAAAAATTCTGTGATGAGTGTATAATAAAAATTGTTACAGGCGACAAAATCAGTAAAAAGGAGCTAAATAAAATGTGAGAGAAACAAAGGAGTTTGATTACATGATCCAACTACATAAATTTCACCTGAAAAGAAAAAAAATCATACTGTTTCTTTCAATCAGTTCCCTTAACAACAGTTTCTCATTAATATACTGGATTTCCGGTGCTCCATAAAAAAATGTTCATCACTTAGCTCCTGGATTCTAAGATTTGCTTTTTAGGGGCACAGATGTTTTAGCTGTTTGTCCATCAGAGGTGTACCAATTACAAACAAATTAAGAGTTTTATCATTTGTAGCTAAAGAATTCAATGTTTGTAGTTTCAGATAATAAAAAAATCAGTAATTGTCCAGTTAAGAGATTTACTATGGTTAGTGTTCTAAAAATTTAATTAAAGTTTGTTTTTCCTAAAACTAAGTAATATTTATAGATCCAGTAATGGAGAAGAAGCTCCTTGAGTTTACAAACAAAAATTGCAATATCAAAATATTACTTATGGGCAATAACCTGCCAGTAAAGAATCCTTTGTGTAGCAACCCCTGTTGGAACACCCTCTGGCCACATGGGAATAACTATGTATGCTGCAAATCTCTCCTTTGCCTTGATTTTGTTTGCAATCTTGAGAACAATTTCCATTGGTATCAAGTTGTTGGCACCTAAAAAACGGAGAAAGTACTGCATTTAAAAAAGGACTATAAACAATATACTAGTTAAGGCATTATTATCAGGAGTTAATTTTAATTGAAATGGTGTCAGGAAACACAATCAACCATTAAAAAAACCTAACTCAAGAATAAAATTTCATATGCACAACTTTGCATTATTGTTTTTACACAATAAGCACATTAGAACAAGATGTAATATTTTTTTCAATTTTTTAGCACATTAAACAGAACTTGTTATAATGTTCATAAGCCCTATGTTGCCCAATGAATGACTCTTATGTTTCTAAAGTCAGTAAGAGATACCATCTCTGCCCCAAGCTTTATAAAAAGAAAAGTTGAACTAACTATTTCAGGAACACCATTTGATGCAGCTACCAGATAGTCATATAATTAAACATGCACCACAGTTTCAGCAGATTTTAGGGCTTGTTTGGATCCAAGATTAGTAGGAGAATCCTGGCATGATTTGACTGACAATCCAACAATCTTGTTTGGATTGAACCGGAAAGAGTCAAACAAGCTGAATTGTTTGAGAAGTCATGTGGAACAGTGAACAGTATGGGTGGAACAATGCCTAAGTTGGGTTTTTTTAAAATCTTCCCATGAGGAGATTTTAAAAAACAAATTGTACACTGTTAATGGGGTGAGACACTATTCCAGAATTTGGTCTACAATTGTCCCAAAATCTTTTTTGGGACAATCTAGTTTAATTGTTCACACAATTTTGCATCCTAACAGACCCTTAAAAGTCACAAGGGCATAAAGCATCAAAATTTTGAACCTTGATAGTTCACACCCATGCTTGATGTGAGGACAAATTTCCGTGTCAAGCAGAGACTCAGTTTTGTCAAAAAAAAGCAGAGAAAAATTTTATATGTTTAGTTCAAATAGTTTGATAAAAAAAAAATTTCTGATTGATTATTGCTGCATACCCAAGTCATTGTGCGAAGACCAGTTGTATGATGAACCAAGAAAGTACTGATTTTCAATGTAAATGAAATGTTGGGCAGCACGAATTGCTTTTACATAGGCAGTGTGTATGCTCATGTCAATAAGCACATTTTTTCCACTAACCAGGTTCTGTAAAACACAAAGCCAAAGTGAGTAAAAAAAGGAACAAAAAAATATTATAAACTGCTCTCGGACCTTGTTTGTGGCATCTCTTGGATCCTTTGGGAAACCTTTCACTGAGTTTGAATCGATGGAACGAAAAACCTGTTCAGTAGACTTTTTATAAGAAATCTATATAAGAATCAGAAGCCAGTCAAGAGAAGACGTATCATTACCTGTACATGCCAAGACTCGGGATCTCTCTCATTTAAACACGGCAGGTCAATCATCCTCATGATGTCAGGAATTCTGTCTATTGTAAGCAAGGCATCATCACGGGCTGAGCGTTTTAGTTTGTTTATACCGCGGGGCTTTGAAGCTTTGATCCATCGCTCCTCAAAATTTGCAAGAACGTCATATGCTGCAGGTCCGTCAATCTTACAATGAAGGTCATGCCATGGTTCTCTTGGACAATTGAGAGTGGAACCCTATAAAAGAGTAGCAAAACAGGTTAAATTTACGCATAATGTTGGATGCCACAAATCACAAACTCCAAGATTTCTGGACTAGAGACCAAAAATGAATGTACATGTCTAACTCAATCAGAGTAGGTACCACAAATGTAGGATTGTGATAATCATCTTTGTGCACAGTCTGCAATGTACTGAACAGAGGATGCTTAGGTGTATCATATCTTCCATCACATAAATCGAGTCCTCCAACAAAAGCTATAATCTTTCTTCTGTTGTCACCAGCATCAGCATCAACAATCACAGTTTTCTGATGATGAGTGTAGATTACTCCTGTTTCCTGATAGCCACAGTCAATTCTATCAAAGTAAATATCCTTCGGCCTAGTTGCAGAAGACAAGGTAGCCGGGTTCTAGATTCTATGTTGAACATTATCTAACAAACATCACTATTATTTAATAGATCAAAAAGAAGGAATTAAATGGAAAAGAAAAAGAAGATAAGATGAACAGAAAAATAGTAACTCACACCTATAAACTAGGAAAAGACTTTACAGTCGGATAACATGCAATAACGCAAAACATTAAGGTATTTAAAATTTTTTCTGATTTCCCAACTAATTACTTTGATAACAGGCACAATTTTCTTGACAAGAAGCCTAAATCAACTGTGGTGCAGGTTTGTAATTGCATTCAGCTTTGAATTGAATATATCTGACAAGGATGAGGAAAGTGTTTGTTTCCTTCATTCCTTCTTGAAAGATCAGGTTTACATAAATCCACATATATGCCATAAAAAAAGAACTAAGAGCAACAAAACCTGCTGTTTTGCCCAGCTGTGTCGTTTTCCAGCAGATCGAGGACAAAGCACCACCTGAACGGATGAATGCTTAAAAAACTGACGGGTCTCTTCATCATGGGTTTGCATAACCCCATCCTGCACATATAAGCTAGTTTATTTGAGACAGTTGAGAAAAGAGCTGAACAAAAGATCTCTTTAAAATAGCTTTATTAGGTCTACTGACATGTGTTAAAGGATGAAATTTCACTCACTGTTTTGAAAAGCCCTAAGTTCCTAGATGTAGGATCATCCCACACAAGAAGCAAGACTCGAATGCCTTCCTGAGACTTCAATTTCAGTAGATCCCCCAAAGTGTAATTCTCCCCATGACCTCTGTCTCTGACCAACCTGACATTGTGATACACCGACCAACCTACAATATAAACCAACCTCCTTGCATGACTGATCGACTCAAAGATGTCCCTCCAGCATTTTCCATGTTCATAGACCCTACCAGTACCCAGCTTCAACTCTGGAAGCGCCCCATCAGGAACATGAGCATCCTGATATAGGGTGACTCTTCCACCTCTCCGGAGTGGAAAATAAGTTCCTGGAACCCCAGAGTAATCAGGACCAGCCCCCACCCCCTCATAATACATAGCTTGTCTCTCAATAGGAATGTACTGAATTGAAAGCCGCAAGGTGGATCCTGCTTTACAAGGCTTTCTACTACTATTAAGAATTGGAAATGCCCCTTCCACTCTCTCACCAAAGTAGATTTGCTCAGCAGGGATCTCCACCACCCCAATAAGCTGAGAGCCCACAACATCACTATCCTTGACAAGGAATTGAACTTCTGCGACCTTATGAGCCACAGGCACATAGAAATGCTGCGTCCAAACAGGATTCTCACTATTGCTCATCACATAAGTTCTTCCTACCACAGCGCTGCAGACAGAGATCGAAACATAAGGATCACTCGTCATCTTTGACTTATGAGGCTTGTGACCATCCGTTGTACCGGCCGGAGGTCCACTAAGAGCTCCAACCATTTCTTGTAACTTCTTTGAGAACATGTCCATGTTTGGAAGGTTTCTTGCCTCATGAATCCATATATCGAGGTTCCCATGTAATAAAAGCACTTTCCTCGAAACTCCGGACGGCTGGAATTTAAATCATAGCTTTTGTAAGAGCTTGGTTCCAGGCAAGGTACACTATTTAAAACAAAAACAGGTTTTTGGAATCATCTTTACCTTATCTATCATTATCTGCTGGCCGTTCTGCGAGCCGTCTGAAACAAACGAGGATTGAGTAGACAAATTCGAGTAAGAATACATTTCCGGGCCTTGGTGATGATTGGAGCTCTGGCTTTGAAAACTGTGAGACAAAGCAAGGGAGGCCGATGGAGCAGGAGGGGCAGATGGGGTCGCGGTGTCAGACAAGGAGAGACTATTGACATGGGAATAGAGCGATGAAACTGAAGGGGGCCCATGATCCGAAATTCTCCCTGGAGCCTCTGGTATCGAGCCTTCCTGATTGTGATAGCTGGGCAAGGTATCGGACGGGAGAGGCGGCGGGGGTGGATACCCCTGATAATGGGAAAAGGACGAACTGTACTGGAAATTGCTCGGATCCTGCAAATTTGGTTGTGGGTAGCTGTCCCCTGGAGGAGGATAAGGGTAGGAGGAGGGGGGAGGAGGTTGGTAATAGAACTCGCCGGAGTGAGATAACGGCAGGGGCGGAGGAGGGCGGTGGTCTAACGGTCCAGAGTGAACGGAATAGCCACCGTGTTGGGGCGGGGGATAGGAGATTGGAGTGCTGTAGGGGTCAGAAATGGGAGGAGGCGGAGGTGGGTAGGAAGGATTGGGGTAAGGATAGGAGTGGGCGTAAGGATTTGATGGATAGCCACCATTGTTATCCATGGCCAGAGCAAGTAAGAAGAAGAAGAAGAAGAATGTGAGAACACAATACTCAGATGACTTTCTAGCAGGCGACAATACTCAGAAGACGAAAAGGGGATGAATGGAACAGAAAAGCAAAAAATTCAGCAAAGAGATGCAGCGAGGAAGAACAAGAAGAGGGAAGGAGACGCTGCTTTGTGAGAGAGTCAAGAGGAAGATGGAGCAGAAGGACCGGGGTCGGAAGTCTGCGGCGGAGATTGGTTGGATGAATGTCGTCTGTTACAGGAACAGAAACATGGATGATGGGACGTTGGTTCATGGCGGGCTTGGCCGAGGTCGTGTATGATCAGGACGTACAAGTCTCCAGAGGAAGACGAAATGGAGACGTCAGTGTGCTTCAAACTGATTCATGCCGCTCGCTAGTTGAAGCACTTTCTAAGCGAGCCTGTACTGTAAAGAGCTCATTTGAAATCTTAGGGGAGGTTAGCATCATTTGTCCCTCATCTTAACGTATCTTAAGCATGTGTTAATTTTGTGGATGAAGGAACCTTATTGTATTTCTTAATCTAGGGTAAAATTTTTAGCCCTTTAAAGGTACTTTGTCTGTTTTAATACGACGTGCAAAATGTAAAATTTAAAGAAGATGAGAAGTATTTTAGATCATAACAAATAAAATTTTAAATGATTCTAATTATTTTATAATCTAGTAACTCTAATTTACTTACATTTTTATGCTCTTCTTTTTTTTGTCTTGTATTAATAGCTTCCATTGATTTTTCACAATAAATTAAAAATAAAATTATCAATTTAAGAGAGAGGGAATGTTAAAAGTTTTATACATAAGTATCGGAAATTGAATGATTAATATAGTACAATATTGGACCGAAGGAGTATATTTTAAGTGAACATTTCAATAATTATTGAGCATAAAAAAATTTAATTTATGAGATAAATAACGTTCTTGTATAAATATTTCAGCTTAATTAAAGAAGTCAAATTAAACAGTAACTCACTGCAACAAGAGTTGGCTGGGATTACCACTCATAGAATTACTATTTATGGGAAAGAAATACTATTCACATAAGCAAATGCAATAATTATCTCACTAACTTACCTAAGAATATTGATGTAACATGCTACCTGAAAGTCATATAAAAAATACCTTTATTATAGTTTTATGTTTCTTTTTACAATAAATCATAAAAATTATGACCTTAAAATGTTCGTGCAATGAGAAGCATCCGGCATGAAAAGCATTTTTTTAGCAACATCAAACCCTTATTTATTAAAAAATAACTAAAATATGCAAGGCAATCGCGATACAAATAAAGTAAATGACAACGAATAAATATATAATACAACGTATAATAAAAGCATTTTGCATATCAAAAAACAAAAAAAAAGTCCGTTTATGGGTTTTGAGTGTACATTGGATTATCAGAGGGTTTTGGATTTATTTTACAAACAGTAAACAGTAATTAGTCCTGTGACTCCTGTCATAAAAAAAGATCATTAAGAACGTGTCTGCCACATTCTAAAGAACAAAATGGAGTTGTTGATCTCATCTATATCCACATGGGTAGGATAGTGTTATTCACCCATAAATGTACCCAACAAGAAATTTCAAGTGGACAAAACATGTGACCCTTGAGGGTATTGGTCAACAAAACAGATCACAGAAAACATGGGTTGAATGTTAGGTTCTATGCCTTGGAATTGAAATATTAGCAAATATTTAGAGGATGAAGTTAACATCCAATTGTGCTCGATGTACACCTTTGGATTGGGATCCAAAGGCGTACTTATTTATTAGATGGTCTCCTTTATATTAGAAGCTATGTGGGGTTAAATAATATAGAAGAACCTTTCATAGAAGCTAGTTTGCCTGACTTTGTGCAAGAATAACAAAAAACAAATGAAGATTGAGAGAAAGTGGTACATGGACGGAAGTTTCTTCCACATTTTGTTTGCATGTGGCTGCGCCTGGCCTTACCCTGTCGTCATATAATGCCTAATGGTTTACTTCTTTGAACTTTTGTTCAATTCTTCTCTTCTAGAAGCTGTTACATTTTCTTTTTCTATTTTTCATATATTTTTTAAAAAAATTGAACTTCCTACTATGCCTGGTTTGGCTGCTTGACTGGTGTTATTTTTTGATATTTCCAATAGAACAATGAATTAGAGTGGCTGATTGCAAAATGACACATTTGAAATAAAAGAACACAATAATTCGCAATTTATATTACTAGATTAATGTTCAAAATATTCTTCTTTTATGTTTAATCAAATAGAATTATTTTACATAATTTTCATGTAGCTGATTTTCGTACTTTGATATTCACTACCAGATTGAGTTCTTCCCTATATAGGAGATGTTTATAAACTTAAAAGGAGAAAATCATTTCAAGGAAGAAAAGACAAATGAAAGTTTACTTTGTCCGACAAAAAGAGGGGTTCCAGATGACATAAAAAAGCATTTGACTAAAAGGTTTTAGAGCTTTTAAAAACAAGTAAATCATAGATACTCTACTTTTTAGAAAAAATATCATAATTATACTTTTTAAAAAAGAACTATTCTCAGTTAACATCAGGGAAGATATTTAGACGTATACACCTTCAATAAACCCAAAATAAGCCCTCTATTGCAAGTAGGTGCGAGTCAATCAAAACCGCTTGTAGCCAATTACCTTCATAGGCTGGAAAATAATTAATTTTGACCTTGGTACTCTATCCGTACCTAATAATTTCTCGGCTGAAAAAAATATTAGGTACCGATGGGGTACCAAGTAAGTCCGTTTGTGATTGGTGATAGGTACTGCCACCTTGGTACCATATTCGTACCTAATAATTTCTATAAGGACCCTCATCTCTAAACCGGTTTTTGGTTTTCTTTAATTATCGGTTATCGTGAGATTAACACGTTTTCTTATTTATTCGGTGGTTTCGTGAATAAGTGGTGTTTATAATGGTTTTAATCAAAATCAACTTTACGATTAATGGTTTTAAGTGATTTTAAAATAAATGTGAATTTTTGAGATTTTTCTGAATTTTCACTATTTTTCCGAAAATTAGGGTTTTGGCGGGACCCCTGTGGGCCCTACCGTCGAAATTTTGGTTTTCGGGTCAAATGAACCCAGATATCTACTTAAAGTCATACAAAAATTTTTAGAATTTTCTTAGACTTAATTAGTGCTCAAATTTGTAAAATACCCATTTTTAGCCTACTTTTCCTATTTACACCCCATAACTTACCTATACATACCCCAACCCTTACTATAAAAGGCCAAACCTGAGCCATTTCCATTTTTGGGAATAGGCTGAGGAGGAGAGGTCAGGCCTATTCCCCAATTAGGCCTGAATTAGAAGGTGTTTAAGGTAAGTCTACTCTAATTAAGCACTAAACCCTAGCTTTCTTCTTAATCTCTTCTAAATCTACCATTTCCTCTTTGTTTCAATTCGTTTTTGGACATCAAAAACTATTGATTTGTATTTTACTACAAACCCTAGCTTTCAAAATCCGATTTTTATGTTCAACAAGCCCTAGATCTAAGTTTCTAATTAGGGATTTCTTTGGTAAATCGATTTTAATGGAGTTTAATTCAAACTCTATGTCTTTGTAAGGTTTTCAAGAAGGGTGACCATCAAATCCAAGCTTAATTAAGGGATAAGGTAATGGACTTTTGAAATTTCAGTTTATCCATGGTAAAACTCTTGATTTTTGGCTTATTTTGAATGGAGTTACTTATTTTAGTGTGCTAATGACATGATTAGAAAATGGTAATCTTTAATCCTGATTTCATAGGGTTTTATCTTATTATGGTGTGGTTTAGCATTCTGGAAGTCATGGAGGGCTTTTGATGGTATTTAGGATGTTAGATGATGATTTGAAGTGTTATCAATGGAGTTTTGGTTTGAAATTGCGAAAGGAAGAAGATGGTCAGTTCTGCCTTGTTGGCGTTCGAACGGCAACACTGTCGGATCGACAATTTTTCAGTTCAGCCGATCGAACGGCCTGCAAGGCGTTCGAACGACTACACAACAGAAAAATTATGTTGTTCATATGATGTTTATTTCGATGATTCCACTTTAACTTGCTAATTTTATATGAATGTGGAGTGTTTTGAGCTATATTATGCTACTAGAAAGGCATGCTATTGAGGTTATGAATTTGGGATATATGATTAGAGATTTGTAGAATGACTTATGTTTTGTGGCATGATGTTGGAATTGTCATCTTGAAATTGTGAATAGTTGATCCCCTTTGGTTAAGCATATTTTCAGTAGGACTACAACCTATTAGTGGACTGACTTGGCATGATAGAATGTGGTTAGTTGATGTGTGGATGTTGGTAAATGCCATGACTCAAGGATGAAATGAATGATCTAATACGTGTTTAGCCTTTGTGGTTGAGTTTTGATTTGAGTTATGTTTTCAATGATTCTTCTCCTATGATTTCCGTTGGAATTCATGTCTAGATGGAAATTCACATGTGTAGTGTGGTAGTGAGTTTAATTTCAAGCATGTTGACATGCATTGTGTGAAATGCTTCTACTAGGTATACACACATGTGGGGTTTAATGATAATATTGAAGCTTGATATTATGATTATGAATGATGCATTAGGGGCTGATGAGAGCACTTATCATGGATTAGGGTTCATGTATGCCTTGCCCACGTATGTACCATGCTGCATGCATCATGAAAATGGATTTCCAATTGAAGCTTCAACGAGGTTAATCAAATTTGACCGATTGGATGCAATGTGGTGAAATTGTGTGCCGGATTGATCGGTCATGGATTAATCGAAAGTTGATTGGTCCGAAAGGACATGTTTTGATTTGAATTCCTTCGTGGAACATGTGCACTCCCCGGGTTGAGTCTAGTTAAATGGAATTATGTGGGGACGAGTTGTGTACTTGTCTTGCAGATTGTGAGAACGTTATTATGAGTGTCATATGGACCCTGAGAATCCAGTGTGGTATGCCGTGTGCACCTGCTACCACGTGTTCTAGGGTTCCCTATGTGGGAATTCGGGCTCTCCCCACCGCAGGAGATGTCCCTGGGCGAACACCTCTGCTCTAGATTCTCTATGTGAGAATAGGACATCCTTGGCCAAGATCGTCCAGGGCGAGCAGTTTTTAGGGATTGACAACCCCGAACTTTCTTTAATTTTTGTGTAGAATTTTGGACCATGACACGCCTTCGTGGCCTTGTCTATGTCCCGTCTGTGTGACACCAAATTGTGATTACTCCTTGATGGAGGATGTTATGATATGATGCATGATGGAATATGTATGTTAGAGATACATTCATGCAGGTGGTTATGATATGATGCATGATGGAATATGTATGTTAGAGATACATTCATGTAGGTTGATTTTGATGTGATGCATGATGGAATATGTATGTTAGAGATACATTCATGCAGGTTGATTATGATATGATGCATGATGGAATATGTATGTTAGAGATACATTTCATGCAGGGTGTTATGGTGTGAATGACATTATGTGGATTATGCACTATGATGAGTTTTAGGTGATGTGTATGTGTGATCAGAAAATGATGCACCTTGCCAATCTTTGATCTGAATGATTATATTGCTATGCTATTGTATTTTCGATGTTGATAGTGATATTAAAAACCATTGTTGAGTTTGTTAAACTCACCCCTCTTTCTTGTGTTTTATTTTGGGGCTGCGTGGTGCGACACACAGACGGACAGGATCTCCTCTTTGAGGAAAGGTCGGAGATGACTTGGATGTGATCATGGAGATCGTTGTGTGACTTAATTTCCTTGGTTTTATGCTTTATGTTTAGAACCTTTATGTAGGGTTCTTTGTTTTGGATTTATGTCACATTTTACAGTTGTGTTGCTTAAGACTTATTTTGAGCCAGTGTGGGCTATAGTTAACTAAGCATGTGGGTTTGAGATTAGTTGTTTACCTTATGATAAGCAACTCTCTTTCTGTTCTTCTTATTTACTCTTGCTCAAAGGATTGTACATACTCCGTAATTCTGTTTAATTGCCCATAGTTAGGGTTAAGTCTTCCGCTAAATCGTTTCTAAATTTCCCTTCGTCACCCCCTCGTGCTTGACCGGCCCTTGGACCAGGTTCGGCTCAGGTCGGGCATCGCCGGGGCGTGACAATTTCTCAGCTGAAAAAAATATTAGGTACCGATAGGGCACCAAGGTGGCATGCCTATCACCAATCAAAATTTAAGACACTACTCTATTTCCTATTAAGTAGGCTACTTTTAAGGAGGTAACTGAAAAACCTATAAATAAGTCCGTTTGTGATTGGTGATAGGTACCGCCACCTTGGTACCCTATCCGTACCTAATAATTTCTCGGCTGAAAAAATATTAGGTACCAATAAGGTACCAAGGTAGCATGCCTATCACCAATCAAAATTTAAGGCACCACTTTGTTTCCTATTAAGTAGACTACTTTTAAGGAGGTAACTAAAAAACCTATAAATAAGTCCGTTTGTGATTGGTGATAGGTACCGCCACCTTGGTACCCCATCTGTACCTAATAATTTCTCCATAGGCTGACCGACTATAACCAGTTTTCATAACCACACACCCGCCTACAATAGGGGGCTCATTTTGGGTTCATTTCAAGTGGATGCATTTAAAAATCTTCCCATTTTATGATACTAATTAAAGCAAACACAAAGTGCCCATACTGTTCCACCTGCACAACTACCGCTCCTTTCAACTCTTTACACCTAATAAATTTGTCCAAAAATCATCTAATCAATTTGGTGGGACAGAACATGTGGGCTTTATACAAAGCTCCACTTAAACTTTCATGTTTTGTCTAATCAAAATGCAATTGGTGGGTTTTATAGGATATAGATTCATTGGGTGATTATCAATTTTCTTATAAGAAACTTATCATTTTTTTTTCTTTGCGACTTAAATAAAATATTTAGCTATGTTCTACTGTTTCTTCGTAATTTAATCTATCATACAAGAGCCCCAAATCATAGTACAATTTAAGTGACTAGTTAATTTTTTATCTAGATATCCACTCCATCGATTCTCATTTTTACAAATTACAAGACTAGCATGACATATGAATTGATTGGATGCCTAAGTTTAGATGTGTGTTCTAAGGTTACTCTAATCTAGTTTCCATGCACCCCTTAAAGATAAGAATATGGAACTTTCTTCAATGGTTTTCCTAGAGGAGATTGACTTTGTAGCATAATAAAATTGAGTTCTTATGAGGCTTGAAGCAATTGAAAAGGATTTTTCATCAGGCTAAATTTAAAAAAGAAATGAAAATGTATTTCTCATTAGTCCATATGAGGTTTGGGTATATCATCATTGCCAATATTTGTAAGGAGGTTTGCATCACTTTTATACTTGCGTAGACATCATGATTATACTTTTTTTTAGTGTTTTAATTGTTGTGATTTTATATTTCTGTCCCCATTAATTCGAAAGTATGACATATAGTTATATATGATTAGAGCTTACGCTTATATGATGTTCTACTTTGGTCCTAGTACATACAATTTACGTAAGAGATAAGAATTAATTTGATTTAGATGGGAGTAAATACAAAGATTGCAAAAAGAAATGAAACGACATATATGTTATGAATGCCCTGGAGAGAAGGGGTTACGTACATTCATAATATGTAAACAAGGTAAAGACAAATACTCCAATACATAAGGGAATTGACAAAGAACTAATTAATGACATTAAGGGGTTGTTTGGATAGTGGATTGTCATTTCATTTATTAATGTACTTAGGAAGTTTGAAAAATTAAATGAATCTAAATCATCTCTCTAAAATCACTTCTGGAGGAGATTTCACAAGAAAGCTGATTAAAGCCATTTTCAACAAAACTTTGAATTTCAAGCCACTTCTTAATAAATTTGTCCCTAATTAATTTTGTGGTATTCCGGTATTCCCAGACACTATTGTGCTCATCTCCACAAAATTTCCACAAATCTTGTTACAAATTTTTATAAAAATTGATGTGATCAATTAGCTTTGCATGTGGTTGTCCATTCCACTGATTTCACTCTATTAAAGTCAGATGGTGTAACTACAGTTTTTAAATTTAAGGGGGTGTAAGTGCAATTTTGACAAAACCCTTCAGCTTTCACGAGTAGTCAATCAACTAAGACCCACACATCATGTTCATTGTCCAAAACTTAATGTGGAAAGCATTTTTTACGTAACCAATGAATGCTAACATGCACTACCATGTGTGTCATCAATTTTAATTATCAATTACTTGCATGCATTCCTTATATTAAGCTCTTTGTCAAGGGAGTAAAGAAAATGCTTCCCTCATTGTGCCTTAGCTAATTCCACTACATTAGCTTCAAGCAATTTTGCAAAAATAATTTCACACTCCCTTAGTTGAGTAGATGTAAGACGATTATGTTCCCTACAAATGCTAACAAGTGCTAATATGTGTGCTGTTAATTTTAATTATCAATGGCTTGTATGTATTCCTTATGTTGGGCACTCTGTTAGTAGGGAGTATAGAAAATGCTCTCCTCAATGTGCCTTAGCTAATTCCACTATATTAGCTTCTGTAGAGTGGTTGGGCCAATGGAAGCGAGGTGGGACGGGGGTGGCGCATCAATAAAAAATCAGCATTTAAATTAATCTACAAAGAATCATACATAAACCTCAATTCAATTAGCAATAAATCATCATCCAATCTTAGATCATTCAATTAAGAGAACAAAGAGGGACAATAGCGTACTGACCTTGGGCATTCCAGCCCTTGCACGCCCTTGAAACGATTAGCCCTCACTCTTAATCACAAGAAAAATAAGTGTAGGGAATGGAAATTACCTCTCTTAATCTCTCTTATGTGTTGATCCCTTATAGCCTTGAACTTGGATTCAATCTTAGCAAACAAGCCTCTCCTTGAAGCCCCAAATCAGTGAGCACTTCTTCCAAACTTGCACCACACACTGGAGAAGGAAGGAGGAATAATGAGGGAGAAGGAGGGGGCGGCCAGCCCTAATCCAAGGGGAAGCCACACCTTCAATGGGAGAGGGGGGCGGAATTGGGAAGAGAGGAGGAGGGAGTGGGGCGGCCCAAGACTTAGGGCATCGTCCTCTCCCTTTATCCCTTAAATACCCTCTTCTATTCCTCTTAAGTGGGCTCACTAAATGGGCTTAATTGATGGGCTTACATGCTGAAATTGCGGCTTAAACCTAAGGGGTCAAACACAACGGGAGTGAGCTCTATTTCTTAGAGCCCGCGGAGGCTTGACCCCCTGCACACGGCCAAGCCTGCGACAGGGTCGACCCCTCGCTAACCACGGGTCCCACCATCGACACATAATTCGCGCGTCTAGGGCCCACAACATGTTTATGCATGACCTAGTCGAATGCCTAGTATGCATGTGTAACGACCCGACCCGAGCTGGGCCCAAAAAATCACTAATAGAAAATTTTGATATTTCCTTAAGCTAGGAACCATCATCTGTGTGCAAGAGGTACAACATTTGTCTACGCTCTACGGAGCTTCAAGGCTTCCCATACGTAGACTTAGGTTGTAACGGACACATACACACAACGAAACTTTATAGTTCGTTGCGTGTAAAATAGAATAAAACATATATCTATAATTAATTTAAATCGGGCCAACATTGCCTTGCCATTGGTTGCCTACGTACATATTAGATATTATTCCAATATGATCGGATCCGAACGTAGTTCTGCTTAACGGCTAATACATACAACAAGCGTCACAAAATCATATACGTTAAAATACATATACACTGATATTTAGTCAGAGTTATACAAAAACTCATCATATATCAGAGTTAAGCGAAAGTTAATAAGTCAACGAAATCGTACATCTCGCTCTACCACAGAGCGGGATCAAAACCACATACACACATCTCGCTCTATCACTGAGCTGAGACCAAACACACACACACACACACACTACACGTCTTGCTCTACCCTAGAGCAAGACGGAACATAAACATGTCACATCAAAGCATAGCAGATTAGAGCACAAAGGATCATGGCATAGCACACATCCTAATTTGGCACATGCAGCTCTATAACTTAAACAGGATGTCAAAAATACTTAATCCCCTCATGTCTCGTAAGGTAACAGTATTCGGAGTTGCTCGTTCCTTCTTAGCGTCCTCCCCTTAGGATCCAAAGGTAGTATATGGAGCTTCCGCTAGCCCCCATATGTTCCTCGTCTTGCACTAAAAGACTACGTACAAACATTCTCCTTGTCGGAGACTCTTCTCGTTTTCTATGCCAGTGGGCAGCGAATAGAACCTCCCCTACTTGGGGATGTTCCTCACACATCATGGCTCTTCAATAAAAGATAGAGCCTCCCCTACTCTGGATTGCTTCTCTGGTTGTGGCCCGACAACTTCAAACAAAACCCCATCTTGCTCCTAGCCCCTTTTTCTTACTCCGGTGCTCGAGGATGATGGGCAGGGCCTTTCCTTGTGTCAGGGCATTTCCTCCTCATACAAGTCACCAACTCAAAAAATAGACCCCTCCATCATGAAGAGCATACTCGATTTAGTAAAAAATGCCTCTTGGATGGACTAAATCGGAGCTAGGATGCTCAAAAACAGAGAAAAAGAAGATTGTCGGTGCCTGAGAACAACAGGTAGGACCTCTCCTTCTCTTGGGGCGCTTCCTCTTAATATGGTCTCTAACTTAAAGAAAGGACTGCTCCATTGCATAGAGCACACTCAATTTACTTAAGAACGCCTCTTGAACAGCCTTAATTGAACTCAAAACGGTCAGAAATGGGGGAGAAGAAGATCTCCCTGAAAAACTGGCAGAAGAGGGGTATAAATAGGCCCCCAAGCCGCCGAAATGTGGTAACATGCAGCTCATGCCCGTGCATGGAACTGCGGCACCCACTGCGCGCTTTTCTACAGCATCCGCGGTAACGCGGGCGCACGCCAGCTTATTCTTTTATTTTTTTTCTTCTTCTTTCTTGAAACACGCATATCTCCCTACCCTGGATTCGGATTAGTACATTCTTAGTACCGTTGGACTCGTATCAACGAGCCCTTTGATACTAGCCCACTTAAAGTAAAATATTGTGGTCTTTACAAGTGGATCCCACTTATTTTCCATACTTCTCGAAGGTCATAATTTCAGGTCTTGACCTCCATTTCGCCCGTTCTTTGATTTGTTATACTCGTTTCTTCAAGCTCTACTCATATATAGAGGTTTCAACCTTTGAAACCTTCTAAGACTCAATGAAAGGTTATCTAATTACCTCTAACCCCATAGGCTAAACGTGATTAGAAAAGTGGGGTGTTACAGCATGTTTGATGTCAGCAGGCCCTAATTAAATTAGTGTAACAAAGGCACATGTAGGGTCGGCGTGACCGCTCCCACCACCTTTGGACCCCATGGTCCATACCAGCCCACCCTGACCGTGACAATGTTGAACCAAAATGGGGGTGAGCCCATACCCTTGTCCAACATCCCCCACTATGGGTGAAGGGCTCATATGGTCCAACAACGACTTGTGTTAGTCCTGTTAAAGACCAATGCTATAAGCATGCTTAGAAAATAAATATGTTGTTAAGGCCTAAGTGAACGGATCAACCAACATCTCAGTAGCAAGAATATTACTCACTGTTACTTTTCCCCTCTGTAGCATGTCAAAGATGTAATAGTGATGCACTTCAATGCGCTTACCTCTGGCATTGATCTCCCCATTTTTAAGTGTCAACACTATTGCAAGATTATCACAATTCATCTGGACAAGAGCATCAGTCCAGCCTTCTAGCCCCAATCTTGCTAAAAACTCTTTTATCTATACTGCCTGGGAAGCTGCAATACTACATGCATAAAACTCAGCTTTCATCGTAGACTTAGAAACACTCTTTTGTTTCTTGCTTGCCCACGATATAGCCCAGCCTCCAAACATAAAGACAAATCTGGCAGTGGATTTCCTATCATCTGGATCCCCCGCATAGTCTGAATCACTATATCCAGCCAATGACAGACTTTTCGCATGATAGGTTAGTTTTAAACTCTTAGACCCTAATAGGTACCGAAATACCCTCTTCACCGCTTGCCAGTGATGAAGACTAGGGTCTGCTTGGTAACGGCTTAACAAGCTTACCATAAAGCTCAAATCAGGCCGTGTATAGGTCATGACATATATCAAGCTACCAATAGCCTGTGCATATGGCACTGACTCCATCTGAAGTCTGTCTCTCCCAGTCCGAGGAGCCATACTCTTAGACACATCGTACCCTTGTAAATAGGGAACTTAATGGTTTTTAAACCAATGACATTGAAGCATTTGAGAACACTTTCTATGTATGACTCTTGAGGTATACTAAGTTTCCTAGCCTTTCTACCTTTGTCAATTTTCATCTTGAGGATGTAGGATGCCTCACCCATGTCTTTCATCTCAAATTGGGTTTTGAGCCATTCCTTTAAATTGACTATCATACTTAGGTCATTCCCCATCAAGAGTATGTCATCTATATACAGTGACAACATCATATACCTAGCCCCATCCCAGAAGGTATAAACACAGTGATCGTGTTCGTTTACTATGAACCCATACTCACTAATCACCTTGTGAAAAGTGAAGTACCATTGTCTTGGAGATTGTTTAAGGCCATACAATAATTTTATGAGCTTGCACACCTTGTGCTCCTTTCCAGGAACTACAAAACCCTCATATTGTTCCATGTAAATCTCCTCCTTTAAATCTCAATTTAGGAAGGTAGTCTTTGTAACACCCCGCTTTTCTAATTACATTTAGCCACCAGGGTTAGAGGCAATTAGATAACCTTTCAATGAGTCTTAGAGGGTTTCAAAGGTTGAAACCTTTGTATATGAGTAGAGCTTGAAGAAACGAGCGTAACGGATCAATGAACGGGCAAAACGAAGGTCGAGACTGGAATTTATGACCTCGAGAAGCATGAAAAATAGGCGGGACCCACTTGGAAAGAGCATGATGTTTTGCATTAGGTCGGTTAGCAATTCATGATCTAGCATGTATAGAATGAAAACTTCATTCTCGATTCTACGATCAAAGGGCTTGTCAATACGAGTCCAATGTTACCAAGAACGTGTGAATCCGAATCTTGGGTAGGAAAATACGTGTGTTTGAAGAAAGAAGAAAAAAATAAAAATAAAAGAAAAATGGAGCGCAGCATGCGACTGGCGAGCCGCAATGCACAGCCGGCGTGGTGCAATGTACGCCTGTGAAACCGTGGGGGCTGCAGCGTGTCGCGCTGCGGAATCACGGGCACGCCTGTGCAGCGTGTTACAGCGGGTACCGCCACCGAATCATCAGTGCTACCGGTTTTGGCAGCGTGGTGCAGCTGTTTCGGGCAGTTGACAGCTATAAATAGCCCTCTTCTGCTAGTTTTTGAGGGAGATATTATTCTCCCCCATTTCTAAGCATTCTGAGTTCGATTAAGGCCATTTAAGAGGTGTTTCTAAGTAAATTGAACGTGCTCTACGTAATGGAGCTGTCATTTCTTTGAGTTGGAAACCATATAAGGAAGAAACACCCCAAGAGAAGGAGAGGTCCTGCCTGCACCGACAAACTTCTTTTTCTCTGTTTCTGAGCATCCTAACTTCAGTTTAGTCCATTCAAGAGGCGTTCTTGACTAAATCGAGCGTTCTCTACGCAATCGAGGGTCATTTCTTCAAGTTGAAGACTATATAAGGAGGAAACACCCTGATATAAGGAGAGGCGTTACTCTTCATCCTCGAGCACCAGAGAAAGAAAAATGGACCACGAATAAGACGAGGTTCTATCCGCAGTTGCTGGGTCACAATGAGAGGATTAATCCAGAGTCGGGGAGGCCCTGTCCTCCACCACCCAATAAGAGAGGCATCCTCGAGCTAAAGGGAGACACCGCCCATAGTTCACAAGCATAGAAGGAGAAAGATGTCTCCGAAAAGAGGATGTCCTATCCGTTAGCTCCGAGTACGGGAAGTAAGGAATGTCCCCAAGTTAAGGGATGCTACATCTGCCTACTTCGAAGGAGATTTTGGCCACCATATACGTATTAGAAAGGAGGATGCTATGAAGAAACAAATAGCTCTAAATGATGCCGCTTCTGATGTCTTCTATAGGTAAGTATACCTGATCTTCTGTATGAGAATATGTTTACATCCTAAGTAGTTAACTTAGGATGTTAAATTATTTATATGCTTATACATCTTAATTAGTGATAATAATGTACTAATTAAGATGTATGAATTGTTAGGATTTACTATGTTCTAATTTGAATTACTTTGTTATGCTTTATCTGATATGATCTAAAGTGTCATGCCATGCTTTGATTTTTTTTCTAATATGCTTTGCTTTGATGTGACTTGTTATGTCCCGTCTCGCTCTAGGGTAAGGCGAGACATGTGGTGTGTGTTGTTCGGTCTAGGCTCAGTGATAGAGCGAGACATGTGTATGTGCTTGGTCCTGCTCTGTGGTAGAGCGAGATGTGCGATTTCGTTGATTTATTTACTTCCACTTGACTTCGATAGATTACAAATTTCAGTATGATTTCAATTGAATATTAGTATATACATGTTTTAATGTATATGATTTTGTGATGCCTCATGTATGTAGTAACCGTGAGGCAAAACTACGTTCAGATCCGATCTTATTGGAATAATATCCAGTACATATGTAGGCAACTAACAGCAAGGCAACGTTGGCTCGATCCAAATTAATTATAATAATAAGTTTTATTCTAATTTACACGTGATGAACTATGAAGCTTTGTTGTGTGTATATGATCGTTACAACGTGAGTTTACGTATAAGGAAGCTTTGAAGCTCCGTAGTGAGTAGACGAATGTTGTGCCTTTCGCACATAGATGATTCTTGGCTTAAGGAAAGAAAAAAAAATTATTAGAGATTTTCTGGGCCCCGGCTCGGGTTAGGGTGTTACAGTCTTTACATTCATTTGGTGCAACTCTAAATCATAGTAAGCAACACATGCTAAGAGACATCTAATCGAGTCAAATCTTGACACCGGTGAGTATGTCTCTTTAAAGTCCATCCCACACACCTGGGTGAACCCTCTGACCACTAATCTCGCTTTGTACTTATCTATAGACCCATCAGTCTTAAGCTTCTTTTGGGTCATCTAGAATGGGTTTATCTAACGTGATGTTGTCCTCCCCTAGCATTGTATAGAAGTCTCTCAATAGCGTTGAAGGTCTTCTTTCTCTCAATGTCTTGGGTTCTGGTTCGGTTTGGTTTTAACCTGATCCAATTACTTCCTCTAGGGAAGTGCCAGGACCAACCTCTTTAACCATCTTGAATAAATCAACTCTTTTGTTAGGTATTCTAGGGTTTAATTTTTCCTCTAAGAAATAAATGCCTCTAGACTCAATTACCCCTACTGTCCTATCCATGTGGTGAACCAAGAATCGGTACCCCTTAGAGTGGTCACAGTAACCAATAAAGTTGCATTTTATGATCTTGGGGTCTAGCTTTGACCTATGCTGGTCAGACACTTTTACATGTGCCCTAGACCCTCACACTCTAAGATGCCCTAAGTTCGGGCGTCAACCCGTTCATAACTCATAAGGTGTTTGTTGGACTACCTTTGTGGGTACACGATTTAGGATGTCCATGACAGTGTCTAAAGCCTCACCCTAGAAATTTGTTCCTAACTCAGAGTAATTTAACATGGACCTAACCATGTCCATAAGCGTCCTATTGTGCCTCTTTGCCACTCCATTTTGCTATGGAGTGTACGGTAGGGTGTATTGATGAATTATTCCCTGATCAGTACAGTAGTCTTTAAACAAGTCAGAGGTGTACTCGCCACCCTTGTCAGTCCTTAGGGTTTTTACTTTCCTGTCTAATTGAGTATCTACCTTAGCTTTAAATTCCTTGAATTTATCTAAGGCATCAGACTTCCTGTTTATTAAAAACATGTACCCACATCTTGGATAGTATTCTATGAATGTGATGAAGTAAATCATTCATTTGTGAACATTCAGAGGCCCACAAATGTCAAAATGAACCACCCCTAAGAGTTCATTTGCCCTTTGTCTCTTTTGGAAGGATTACCTGCTCATCTTTCCCGATAAGCAATCCTCACACACACGAAGGTCTTTAGATATTTTGAGTAGCAACCCAATGTTTGACATCTTATGTGGTTTATCTATGTTAATGTGACACAAGCACATATGCCACATTAGAGGATCATCCACATACATTACAATATACTCAAAATCATTTATTTCATTAGATTCAGAAGAGTTCATTACATCTAAGCAATATAAACCATCAACTAAAGAAGTAGTGAAAAGTATAGTCCTACCCTTGCCCACAATGGCCTTGCTCCCCTTGAACCTAACTTCAAACCCCTTCTTGGTCAGAATAGAGATTGAAATCAGGTTCCTCCTGATGAAGGGAGCAAATAGTACATCAGTCAGGACTAGGGTAGACCCATCTTTTAGAGGAATCCAGTAGTTCCCCATAACCTCAACCTCACAGTATGTGTTGTTGCCCATGAAGACTTTGTTCTATCTAGGCATCAGGTTGACCATCTCTCCTTTGGTTCCCTTGGAGTGAGAAACATGCATTGTAGCTCCTGAGTCTAGCCACCAACTCTTCTCTTTGATGTCAGCAATCATCACCTTAGAGACAACACACACAATCTCCTTGCTCTTGCCCTTATTGTCATTTCTTGAATGGTCATCTTTTTTAGGACAATTAGCCTTGAAGTGGCCCACCTGGCTACACTTGAAATGTAATATCCCGAATTTTCCTAAGTTTTGAAAATTAAATATGTGGAAAATAGGGTGTTTGACCTGCTGATATTCTTAGTAGAATAACTACCTCCCTAGATAGAATTTGTGTCTAAAACTAATTTTATTAGAAAGTAGACAGACAGATCTTTGAAACGCCACCAAGAACGTGTAAATCAAAGTTCGGATGAGGGAGATATGACTATTCAAAGTTGAACATCTCGTATAGGGCCCGTTTACCCGATTTAGACTTGTATTTGGCCCGTTTAAGTCATCTTGCAAGCCCGGTTAATTAGAATTCCGAAATTTATTTTTATATGCCTAATTAGGGTCTCTAAGTAAGGAGGATTGGCAAAAATTCTGGAGGGATTAGGAACCCTAATCCCCATATTTATAAAAGGCCTTCTTAGGGCACAATTGGGAGGGGGAACCGATGGAGGAGTAGCTTTTGGACAACAGAGAGAAGGAGGAGCCGCCGATGAAATTTTTTGGCGAGGCTTTAGCGGCGGTGGATCGACAACAACTCGGCCATGGCGGTAAGATTTAGAGTTGTGATTAGTGAAGAATTTGTTAACTAGTTTAATTAAAATTCATGTGGATCTCTGCAATTACTGTTCACGTAATATTATGAACAGTACTTAACTTTCCCTTCGCCAGAACCGTCGACGGAAAGGGGCTGCACTCTGAGGCCGCAGTGGCCTTGGCCATGACAGCCCTGGCTCTGGCCGCAGTGACTCTTCCTCCGGTGAGGCCTTGGCAGCGGCGGCTTCGGCTGCCGCTGTGCAGGCCGCCAGATTTTTTTTTTTAAAAAAGAAGGGATCTTACGACTCCAGCCAGCCACCGGGCGGCAACAGAGCCTGGCCCAATAGGATCGCCACCTGAAGGCGATCCGGTGAGGCTAGCCTTACGCCCTGACATGGCCGCCAGAGCCTCTGGCTGGCTGCGTCGGTTGAATTTCAGAGGCCCTGGCCGGCCATCGGCGGCAGCGGGGCTAGGCCTGATGGGATCATTGCCTGGCGGCGATCTTGTCTGTCTTGGCCATCGTCCCGCTGTCGCGGCCCGGGAGCCACCGCCAGGGGGTCCTCACCAAACGCGGGGCAGGTGACCCGCTGCGGGTCATCTGCCCGGGTTCGGGTTGGGTGACCCGAACCATGTGGTTCAAGATTCGGGCTGGGTCGGTTTAAAAAAAAGAGAATTGAGGAGGGGAGTGAACCGGGTCTGGTTCATGGGGCTAAAAGTGTCAAACAAATTCTAGAAAAATACTCATGTACCTGGAGAGGTTTGGGATTATTCTGACCAAGTTTTTGCTTGGAGAAAAATCCCAGAGACTATAAAATGACCTTTTTACCCCTATTAGTTAATTATTGTATAATATTAACTTACCCAAGTTTGAGGCTCTGGTTCAAGAGCCTATGAGTGGATTTAAAAAAATTGAGAAAAATCTCAGAGAGTTCTAGTGAGTATCCTAAATTTGGACCAAGCTGTAAGTTAGGTAAAAATCCCAGTAAGTAGATATTTGATTGTTTTACCCCTAGGGTTAAGGTAAGACAGTTAATTAAACCGGTGTTGGTTCAAGGGGTTTACGTCCCCGTTAAATAGCAAGAAAATTACCTCGGGTTCACAACATCATGGTGTGCCCATGAGATTAGTTTTGGACCTATTGAGGTTCAGGGAAGCTTTATACAAAAAGATAAAAATACCCTTATGAGTGGACCGGCCCCCATTCGTGTGGATGTTATTAATGGGCCAATGTGATACTGAAACCTTTTGAGACGTTAAAGACTTACCCGAGTGCAGAGAGGACTATATCCAATGTTAGATAATTACTCTAATGCCCTCAGGTGTATTATGATGAGTTTTTTTAAGAGATTTAATAAGTTAACCCAAAGAGGGTTAGGGCATGAGAGCTTGAGTAATTATAATATCATTATTGATTTTGATTATTGATATTATGATCTGCTTGGACCTTTGTGGTTCTAATTGTTTATGCTGTTCTTTATTTCGATTTTTGATATTGATGTTGTGATAGTAATTTATCACTATCTTAAGATTATTGAAAGATTAATTACTGGGGTTTGATAGCTTTAGATTAGGCGAGAACACCTAATCAAGATAAATACTAAAATACCTTAGAGGGGTCTAGGACTAGTTCATACAATGAACAAAGCCTTTGACCTGACAATAAGCATTGGTTGATGAACCGATGGCAGTTTCAAGTTTTAAACCCTAGTCTAGAAGGGACTAATAGGGTTTGGGATAGTCATTCAGAATCCTGACTTATAGATGAGCAAGATAGGGTTCAGAATAGTTTCTTGAGTTTTAGCTCTAATGAGGAGCCGCTGATTTGACCATGTAATTGCACCTTCCCATTGGAGGGAGCCCTGCGTGAGCCGGGCTCACCACAGATCTATTGAGGATCTTTTAGTGTACACGCAATTGGATTAGCTGACATCCTGCTTAGTTGGCTTTTCCCGCCACTTCTGTTCAGGTGTAGTTGTGGGCCATGCCCTTCCACTCTGGTCAGGTCATTCTTGGGCTAGGAAGGGTAATGGTATTTCCTGGTGGATTCCAAGGGCCTAGTGGATTCGAGGGTGTTTCGTTATTATTTGTCACTTAGGTTGACATCTGATGAGTCTGTCTGTCATTGGGATTAGACGGGGATATTAATTATCGAACAATGGTTCGAGAGATAATTAATAACATTGATTGATATTGCTTGTTTAATTAAACAAGTGGAATGATTAAAGGACTTGCATAAAATGTAGGCTGCTTGAAAATACTTAAGCATTGCATGTGTGATGCTATGCTTCTTAATATACTGTAGCATTAGGTAGAACTATGTCTGGATCCAATCTTGTTAGAAACATTGGAGATGTTGTATGATGAGTACATACGCAACTAACATCGGGTGATGTTGGCCCAATCCGAAAAACATTAAATTTTACTTTTGTTCTTTTGAAACGCTCTTCCAAGGGGAGGAGATGTTTGGTTGTTGTTTGGTCTTCTTTGCTTGCAGGTTCTTTAGATGAGGACGTTGTGAGGTCAGGACGTTGGTGGGCATTTGAGGCCGACATTGCACTAGTGGGATCTAGTTTCTTACTTTTGCAATCTTGTAAGTAATTATAATTACTGGCATGAGAGCCAACTTTACTTGGTTATTTATTTTCGAAAAGATGACAGACTTGTACTTAGAGGGTTAACCTGCTATTTACGAAATTTGACATGTATAATAATATCATATGTTTTGATATTCGTATTTGTGAACCTCAATTATCACGACTTGGATATTTAATTGGATGATTTGTTGTGTTTAAGAAAGAAAAAAAATTATCGTGATGTATAGTGTGTCCTTTATCGTAAAAAGGGTTTTAAAAATCCGGGCCATGACATGAAACATGCACCTTTGGGTTTGTCATTCCCCTTTCTAGTGCCCTTGTTTTGAGGCTTCTTTCCCTTATTGAAAGCTCTCTTGTTAGAAGGACCAAGCTCATGTCCACCTTTCTTACCTCCACCAGAGTTCTGTGCCATGTTGGCAGTAGTAGCACCCCCAGAAGCCTTCACATGGTTCCTCCTTGTAACAACCTGTTTTCCGGTTACGCTTAACCCGGGTGGGTTAAGGGTAATTTAGTAATTTGAGGTTAGTGTTAGGGGGTTTCTGTAAAGACCCTCATCTTTAAACCGGTTTTGGTTTTCTTTAATTATGGATTATCGTGAGATTTACGCGTTTTCTGATCTTATTCGATGATTTCGTAGATAAATAGTGTTTGTGATGGTTTTAACCAAAATTAACTTCAACATTAGTGGTTTTAAGTGATTTTAAACCAAATGTGAATTTTTGAGATTTTTCAGAATTTTCACTATTTTCCCAAAAATTAGGGTTTTGGCGGAACCCCTGTGGGCCCCACCGTCGAAAAATTTATTTTTGTGTCAAATGAACCTAGACATATACTTAAGGTCACACAAAAATTTTTAGAATTTTATTAGGCTTAAATTGTGCTTAAATTTGCAAAATACCCACTTTTAGCCTACTTTTCATATTTACACCCCAAAACTTACCTATGCCTACCCCAACCCTTACTATAAAAGGGCAAACCAGAGCCATTTCCATTTTTGGGAATAGGCTAAGGAAGGAGGGTTGGCCTAATCCCCACTTAGGCCCGAATTAGAAGCCGATTAAAGTAAGGTTGCTCTAATTAAGCACTAATCCATGGCTTTTCTCTTAATTTCTTCTAAATCTATCATTTTCCCCTTGATTCAATTCGCTTTTGACCATCAAAAGCTACTGATTTGTGTTTTACTACAAACCCTAACATTCAAAATTCGATTTTTACTACCAACAAGCCCTAGATCTAAGATTTAATTAGGGATTTCTTGGGTAAATCGATTTCTATTAGAGTTTAATTCAAACTCATTGTGTTTTCAAGGATTTCAAGAAGGGTGACTCTTCAATCCGAGCTTAATCAAGTGCTGAGGTAATGGGTCTTCAAAATATCTATTTATCCATGGTAAAACTCTCCATTTTTGGCTTATTTCGAAATGGTTTGCTTGATTTAGTGTGTTAATGGTAAGATTAGAAAATAGAATTATTTAATCCCGATTTCTTAGGGTTTTGCATTATTATGGTTGGGTTTGATGTTCTGGAAGTCAAGGAGGACTTTTGATGATGATTAGGGTGTTAGATGTGGATTTGAAGTGTTATCTATGGTGTTTCGGTTTGGATTTGCGAAAGGAAGAAGATGACTGTTCTGCAGTGTTGGCGATCGATCGGCCCTGCAGGGCGATCGATCGGCTAAACTGTAAATTTCAAATTTTTGCGTATAACCGATCGAACGGCCTGAAGGGCGATCGATCGGCTACACAGGAAATTGTGTGTTGTGCATATGATGTCTATTTTGATGATTCCACTTTAGCTTGCCAATTTTATATGAATGTGGAGTGTTTTAAGCTATGTTAGGCTACTGGAAATGCATGTTATTGAGTTTATGGAGTTGAGACATATGCTTAGGGATGGTGGAATGACTTATGTTTTGTGGCATGATGTTGGAATCATTATCTTGAAATTATGAATGGTTGTTTCTCTTTGGTTAAGCATATATTTTCAGTAGGACTACAATCATTGTGGGACTGATTTGTCATGATAGATTGTGGTTAGTGGTGTGTGAATGTTGGTGAATGTCATGACTCAATGATGAAATGAGTGATGTTTTATGTGTTTAGCCTTTGTGGTTGAGTTTTGAATTTAGCTATGATTTCAACGATTCTTCTACTATGATTTCCGCTGGAATTCATGTTTAGATAGAAATTCACATGTGTAGTGTGGTAGTGAGTTGATTTTCAAGCATGTTGATATGCATTATGTGAAATGCTTCTACTAGTTACACACACACACATGTAGGGGTTAAATGATGATGTTGAAGCTTGACATTGTGAGTAGGAATGATGCATTAGGGGCTGATGAGAGCACTTATCATGGATTAGGATTCATGTATGTTTTGCCCACGCATGTACCATGCTGCACGCATCATAAAAAAATGGATTTCCAATTGAGGCTTAATCGTGATTAATCGAATTTGACCGATTGGATGCAATGTGATGAAATTGTGTGCCGGATTGATCGGTCGTGGATTAATCGCAAGTTGATTGGTCCGAAAGGACATATTTTGATTTGAAGTTCCTGTGTGGAACGATTTGAAGTTCCTGTGTGGAACGTGTGCACTCCCCGGGTTGAGTCTTGTTAAATGGAATGATGTGGGGACGAGTTGTGTACTTGTCTTGCGGATATGTGAGAATATTATTATGTGTGTCATCTGGACCCTGAGAATCCAGTGTGGTATGTCGTGTGCACCCCGCTACCACGTGTTCTAGGGTTCTCTGTGTGAGAACTCGGGCTCTTCCCTCCGCAGGAGATGTCCCTGGGCGAACACCCCTGCTCTAGATTCTCTGTGTGAGAATAGGACATCCTTGGCCAGGATCGTCCAGGGCGAGCAGTATTAGGGATTGACAACCCCGATCTTTCTTGAATTCTTGTGTAGAAATTTTGGACCATGACACGCCTTCGTGGCCTTGTCTATGCTCCTGTCTGTGTGACATTATTGTGTGGTTACTCCTTGATGGAGTTTGATTTGATACTATGCATGTGGAATATGTATGCTAGAGATACATCCATGCATGTTGATTTTGATGTTATGCATGTGGGAATATGTATGTTAGAGATACATCCATGCGGGATTGGTTATGATGTAAATGCATGTGGGGATATGTATGCTAGAGATACATCCATGCATGTTGATTTTGATGTTATGCATGTGGGAATATGTATGTTAGAGATACATCCATGCGGGATTGGTTATGATGTAAATGCATGTGGGAATATGTATGCTAGAGATACATCCATGCATGTTGATTTGATGTTATGCATGTGGGAATATGTATGTTAGAGATACATCCATGCGGGATTGGTTATGATGTGAATGCATGTGGGAATATGTATGTTAGAGATACATCCATGCAGGTTGAATTATGCATTATGATGTCGTGTTAGGTGATATGAATGTGTGATCAGAAAGTGATGCACTATGTAAATCTTTGATCTGAACGATCTCATTTCTAAGCTATCGTATTTTCTACGTTGACAGTGATATTAAAACCATTGCTGAGTGTTAAAACTCACCCCTCTTTTGTGTTTTGATTTGGGGCTGTGTGGTGCGACACGCAGACGGACAGGATTGCCTCTATGAGGAAAGGTCAGAGGTAGCTTGGGTGTGATGATGGAGATCGTTGCTTGACTTACCTGCGTTTGTTTCATGCTTTATGTTCGAACCTTTGTGTAGGGTTCTTGTCTTGGATTCATGTCGTATTTTGCAGTTGTGATGCTTATGACTGATATTGAGCCGGTGTGGGCTTTACTTAACTAAGCTTGTGGGTTTGAGATTGTTGTTTACTTTGTGATAAGCAACACATTTTCTTCCCTTTTATTTACTCTTGCTCAAAGGATTGTGCGCACTCCGTGTTTCTGTTAATCGCCCGTGGTTAGGGATTAAGTCTTCCGCTAGATTATTTTCTCAATTTTCACTTCGTCGCCCCCGCGCGCTTGACCGGCCCCTGGACCAGGTTCGGCTCGGGTTGGGCATCGCCGGGGCGTGATAGTTTCATTAGGTGAAATCCCCGTATATGGGTAGAGCTCAGAGTAACGAACGTGATGAATCAAAGAACGCGCGAAATGAAGGTCGGGGGCGAAAGCTATGGCCTCAGGAAGCGTGCCGCATGGGCGGGGCTTGCTCGAAAAGTGCGGGATAACCTACCCATGTGTGGTCTTATTTTGAAGGGCTCGTCGAAATGAGTCCATCAGTATCAAGAGCGTGCGATTCCAATGTCGAGGTTGGAAGTTATTGCGTTTTGAGGTTACAATATTATTTAAATAAAATAATATTATTCTGGATAGGATCGACGACGCAGTGGATAGGACTGACGACAAAGCAGATAGGATTGATAGTGGATAGGATTGCTGACAAAGCAGATAAGATTGCTGACAAAGTGGATAGGATTGATAGTGGATAGGATTTCTGACAAAGCGGATAGGGTTGACACGTGTCAACCTCACATCTATCTTCTTCTTCTATAAATAGCATCCTTGACATCCAGAAAGGAGGGAGGAGAATTCTCTCTTACATTTTGTCATTCCTTTCCCACATTCAGAAACTTCTGTTCTTCGTTTCTCACTCATTTTAAGTCCGATTCGAGTCATTCTTGAGGCATTCCTAGCTAATTCGAGGGTGATCTATGCAATGGCATAGTCCATCCCTCAAGTTGGCGCTCCTAGAAGGGAGGAATGAACCGGGGCAAGAGGAGGCTCTAACTGTTGTCTCCAGAAGGGGAGGACGCCCAGAAACGAGCATTTCGAATACCGCTACCTCGTGAGACATCAGGGGAGTAAGAGTTTCTTACCTCCTATGTTAATTATATAACGACATGTGCTAGTTATGACGTGTTATGCTATGATCTATATGTTTGCTATGCTTATATGATATGATGTGTGCTTTTATGTCATGATGTGTGTTGTGGTGTGTGTTACTTCTCGGCTCAGTGGAGCGAGATGTGTGAATGTGATGTATCTGCTCTGGAATAGAGCGAGGCATGTTGTGGTGGTTGTGTGGTGCTCGTCTCTATGATAGAACGAGATGTGTGTTGCCGGTGTTTTATCAGGTTTTTGTATAACTCCGATTAAATATTCGGAGATACGTATTTTTTATACGTATGTGTTTTTGGTATGCCGGTTGTATGTAGTAGCCAATAGGCAGAACTACATCCGGATCCGATCGTATCGGAGTAACATCGTGGATGTTATCCGATATGTACGTAGGCAACCAACGACAATGCAACGTTGGCCCCGTCCAAATTAGTTATATAATTAGGCCAGTTCTTGCCTACGCACAACGGAGCGCTAAAGTTCTGTAGCGTGTAGAGGAACGGGAAGACTCTCGCACTCAGAGTGTGCCGCTCTTGGTTCTGGGTTTGGTTTTTATCGTTTTCGGACCCCCGGCCTAGGTCGGTTCTCGGGTCGGGGCGTCACACTCCTTTCTTATTCAAGCCTCAGCTTGGTGGTCAAAGACTCCATTGTGATCTTCTGGTCACTCATGTTCAAATAGACCACTACACTCTCCCAAGATTTGGGAAGACTGTTCAACACTGTAACACTTGGACTCCCTCAGAGATGGTGTCCTCCAGTGTTTCTAGGTCATCATCAATGATGGACATGACACTCAAGTGCTCATTCACATCATCTCCTTCCCTCATCCTCAAGTTTTGGTAGTTAGAGCTACAGCATCCTCTTACGAGCTTCTGTCTGCTCTCCATACCTGACAAAAACAGCTTCCAGCATCTCTCTAGCAGTCTTGTACTTCTCAAAGAGCTTTTCCATTTTTAGCTCCATGAAAGTCAGTTTGGTGGACCTAGCCTTATTGTCATCCCCCCTTAGCTTTTCATAAGCTTTCTTTTGAGCAACTAAAGAACATTTTGGCATTGGCTCAATGATCTTCTCAATGACATGAGCAAGATCAGAAAGAGTTAGGATATGATGTATCATTCTCTTCTACACCATATAGTTGTCAGCATTCAGCTTCTCAGTCTTTCCTAATTCTGATGTGACCATCTTGGAAGCCATTGTGCAACTACAAAGGAAAAGGCTAATCACTTCTAAATAAGGTAATTGCTTAGAGAACTCTTAATATAATAATAATGCTAAGGGACAACTAAGTATATTATGTTGAGTTACTTAATTTAGATACACCTTAATTAAGGTTTGGGTCACTTTCCAAAAATAACCCTAACTACCCTTTAACCCCTTTTAGGAAGTTACCATAATTAAGTTATCTAGGTGTTTTATGATTTTAGAATCCCCTAACCACCAAACTTAGCATACAAAATAGCAAATAAACAATATTAGAGGTTGCTGGAATTTTATATTTCTGTCTAGAAAAATTTTAGTGCAAAATTATCAAAATAGCCCTAAGGCTGTTTTGGCCTTTTCACCCTTAAATACACACCAAAAAATTTTACCCAGCAACTTTTCAAAGTATATTCAACTCAGTGAACAACAATCCAAGATAGAAAATTATTAGCACACACAGCATGTGTGAATTAACCAAAATGCCCTTAAGGCTAAAACAGACAATTCACACCCTTTTAATCCACATAATTAATTTATTCAAATAAAAAATAAATCAATTAACTCTTGCTGACCAACAAGAGGGTGTGTGGCTAGAATGTGATTAGAGAATTAATTGAGCAAAAAATACAAGGCCGAATTAACCCTTTTGCTCATATATGCATACAAACATATAATCTTCAATTAAACTCAAAATCACATCAATTCTAGCATGCTATTCAATCAAAACAGTCCAATATACATCCAATTTGAACTCTAAATCAAAAGCCCTGTGATTGGAATTTATAGATTAATCAATTTCAATAATTTCCCAATTCTAGCATGCAAAACCTAGATCGGGTAAATCAAAACTGATTTTTTATTAGATTAGCGACCAACGACCCCAACCTAGGGTCTGATACCACTATAGAGTGGTCGGACTAGTGGAAGAGAGGTGGGATGGGGGTGGCGCACCAATAAAAAATCAGCCTTTAAATTAATCTACAAAGAATCATACATAAACCTCAATTCAATTAGCAATAAATCATCATCGAATCATAGATCATGCAAATAAGAGAATAAAGAGGGACAATAGCGTACTTGCCTTGGGCATAACAACCCTTTCACGCCCTTGAAATGATCAGCCCTCACTTCTTAATCACAAGAAAAACAAGCGTAGGGAATACATCTCTTAATCTTTTTTATGTGTTGATCCCTTATAGCCTTGAACTTGAATTTAATCTCAGCAAACAAGTCTCTCCTTGAAGCCCCAAATCAGTGAGCACTTCTTCCAAACTTGCACCACACGCCGGAGGTGAAGGAAGGAGGAAGAATGAGGGAGAAGGAGGGGGTGGCCAGCCCTAATCCAAGGGGAAGCCGCACCTTCAATGGGAGAGGAGAGCGGAATTGGGAAGAGAGGATGAGGGAGTGGGCCAGCCCAAGACTTAGGGCATGCTCCTCTCCCTTTCTCCCTTAAATACCCTCTTCCATTCATTTAAGTGGGCTCACTAAATGGGCTTAATCAATGGGTTTACATGCTGAAAATCCGGCTTAAACTTATGGGTCAAACACAACGGGAGCGGGCTCTATTTCTCATAGCCCACAGAGGCCTGAACCTCCTACACACAACCAAGCCCTCGACAGTGTCGACCCCTCGCTAACTACAGGTCCTACCATCGACACATAATTAGCGCGTCTGGGCCCCACAATGTGTTTATGGACAACCTAGTCGAATGTCTAATATGCGTGTGTGATGTTGGCAGATCCCAATCGAATTAGTGTAACGAAGGCACATGTGGGGTCGGCGTGACCGCCCCTACTACCTTTGGACCCGATGGCTTGTACCAGCTCACCCGGACAGTGATAACGTTAGACCGAACGGGCCTGAGCCCATACCCTGGTCCAACAACTTCAAGCCATATTGCAAAAATAATTCCACACTCCCCTATTAGAGTAGATGCAACACGATTATGTTCTCTACAAACGCTAACATACGCTAATATGTGTGTCGTCGATTTTAATTATCAACGACTTGCATACATTCCTTACATTGACACTTTATTAGTAGAGAGTATAGAAAATGTTTCTCTCATTGCCCCTTAGTTAATTCTACTATGTTAGCTTCAAGCTATATTGCAAGAATAATTTAACACTCCACTAGTTGAGTAAATACAACAGATTATGTTTCCTACACATCTTGCTCATTGTCCAGAACTCAATGTGAGAAGCATTTTCTATGTATTCTACTAATGCTAACGTGCTAACGTGCATTAGTATGTATGCCGTCTCAATAATTTGCATGTGTTTCTTCCACTAGCGCTTTGTCAATAGAAAATGATTCCCTCAGTATGCTTACGTACCTAATTCCACTAAGTTAGCTTCAAGCCATATTGCAAAAATAATTCCACACTCCCTTAATTGAGCAGATGCAACATGGTTATTTTTCACCATACAGGGCAGTTAGAGACTTGGTGGCCCTGATCTTCCTAATAGCTGCCTTGTAGTTGACATCTCTAGTATCCTTTCACAAGCCAAATTGATGAGCATGCCATATCAATCGTAAAATAATCTAATTTTGTGTCTTTACATAGTAAATAGACAGGCTTGGAAGCAAATGCATCAGGGCAAATAACGGAGGTTCCTGAGCACTAAGATGCTTTGTGCGGACTCTCCAAGGCTATACAGCTAGGCTTTTTCTCTCCACAACTTATAAATCCCATGCAAATAAATTGCATGCCATGAAAGTGAATAGCCCGCTTCTACCAAAATGCCTTCGTTTGTAGTTTTCATTCTTCTGTTATCATCTCTTGCATTGAGCTGCCATGGCCATGGAGATAAACAGGTAACTGAAAACATCAATTTTCTGAAAGAGTTTCATTAGTTCTAGGAGATTATCTTATGTTTTGTGATAAATATATACAATGCCTTCTAACCAAGAAATATAATTCCTAATGCAGGTATATATTGTGTACATGGGCGACAGACCAAAGGGCGGTGTGTCAGCTGTGTCCTTGCACAACTCCATGCTAGAGAATGTACTTGGGAGGTTAACACTCTAGCTGATACAATCGCCACAATTTTTTAAAATGAAGTTTGAGTGTCATTTCTGTAACTGAACTTGAATCTTCTCAAATTACAGCAAAGATGGAGCCCAAGATGCACTCATTTACAGCTATGGAAGGAGTTTTAATGGATTCGCAGCAAAGTTGTCCGCCGAGGAAGTAGAAAAATTATCTGGTGAGCTTCTTGTGGTTTGAATTGTGATTAGTGAAGTATGTGTTTCATGGACGAGATATTAGCTAGGTGAAAATTGATTGATCAGAGGAGTTCTTCGCAATTTGTTTGTGTTAGCAGAAAGTGATCAAGTAGTTTCCGTCTTCCCCAACAGGAAGCTGAAACTTCACACGACAAGATCATGGGACTTCATGGGCTTCACTCAATCTCAAGCACCACGATACCCTCATGAAGGAGATGTGATAGTGGGAATGATCGATACAGGTGAAGATACAATGGGAAATTTAAGTACTCCCATTTGACATGTTTTTAACTTTTTTTGTTCATCTGAGACATTAATTCCTTGGAAGAAATGCTGAAAAAACATGATTTGCGCCATTCTGCAGGAATTTGGCCTGAACATGAGAGTTTTAACGATGAAGGTTTCGGTCCGCCTCCTGCCAAATGGAAAGGGACATGCCAGGGTGCACATAACTTCACTTGCAACAAGTCTCTATCTCTCTCTTGGTTTTTACTTTTTAGCTGCCGTTATTTTTAGCAGCGCATTTTAGATTTTGTTTATATATTGTGGCCAGTTAAGTTAAGGAGGAAGATGGAGGGAGGAGAATACTCTAGAAGGGTAAGAGCAAAAGGAGCAGGTTGGTAGGGGGTAAGTTTTGGAAGAAGATGGAGGGAGGAGAAGGGTATGCAGCAGAAAAAAGTAAAACAATCATGTTGCTGGAGAGTCATTTCTAGAGGAAGATGGAGGGAGGAGTGTTGGGCTTTGTTTTGTATTAAAACATAAGGTGGCCCAACTATCTCAATTGACACTGTTTTGGGCTTTTATAAAACTGTCTGGGTAATGGGCCTGAGTCAGAATACCCATTAAGCTGTGGTTTTAAGTGGCAAATCTGAACCGTTAGATGACCTATGGATGGACGGTCATGATTCTAGGGTTCTTAACAGTGGTGTCCTGGTTTAGTTATAAATACACCTTTAGTCATCCTAATTCGGTGTCTTAAGTGAGATTGTTCTCAGCCAAGTTCTAAACCAGAAATACTATTGTAATTCTGAAGAAGATTAATTGATTCTGAAGTGGATTAGCTGAAGATCAAGCTTACTTGAAGAGGTTCTCAATTACAATGGCTACAGGTATGCCTAATCTATGTATTAAAGTCTATCAATTGGTATCGGAGCGCTACGTTTGTTTTAAATTGCATGATTTAGTCGCCGGACAGAAAATTTTTAAACTTTATGTTTACTACAGTAAAATTTGTCTGTCCTGTTGCATTTTTTTTTTTACTGTTTATCGGGCGGCTGCCGGATAGCCGCCGGACTGCATGCCGGAGCAGACGCGCCGGCCAGAACCGCCGCCGTCAGGCGTTTGGGCTCTGGCCGGCGCCGCCGCTGCGCCGGTTGTTCGTTTTCGAACGCACAGTCCGGTGGCGGCATAAAAAAAAAAAAATCGTTTTTTCCCGGCCGCCATCGGCCTCCGGCCGTCGCCCCGCTTCCGATCCTGCAGGCGCTGGCCAGCGACGCCTCTTCCCCGTGTTTGGGTGCTGGCCGGCGCCGCCGCTGCGCACAGAGCCGGCGTTTCCTCTGTTGTTTGTCGCCGCCGATTTCGATTTAGATCCGCCGCCGCCAGCCGTTGGCGTCTGACTTAGGGGCCGGATCTGGAACCTCCGCCGTCGGGCGGAACTTTTTCCGGCCCCCTGAGCCGCCGTCGGGAGTCGCGTACAGTCGCCGGGAATTTTTGTTTCCACTCTGCGTTTTTCCGATCTGCACCGTACAGGCCGCCGCGCTCCGTTTCATGGCCGGATATGGAATCGCCGTCGTCGGACGGAAGTGTTCCTGGTTTTCGGGCTTGACGGCGGGCTACGACGGTCGGCGGCGGGGTTTTTCGTTGGACAGCGGCGGAAAATTTTTTTCGCCTTCAACCTCTCTGTCGAGAGGTTGAAGACGACCCGCAGGAGCGGGTCGCCTTGACCCGCTTCTGCGGGTCGTCGCTGACCCGCACTGGCGCGGGTCTGTTCTGACCCGCGCCCGGCGGGTTTTCACTGACCCGCGTCGCGGGTCAGCCGTGGCGCGGGTCAGTTGCTGACCCGGCCCAAACCGGGTCTCCAGACCCGGTTTGGTCCATTCCGGGTGTTAAAAAAAAAAAAAATCTCTTTAATTTTGTGGAAATTTTTTTTTTTTTATAAAGTTGTGATTGCATGTATGTTATGGATGTGTTATTTAATTATCATAATTGAGGCTTTATTAATGTTATGGGCCGGCCAGGGGATTATATTGCAATCGTATGTTTATCAATTTTATTTTTTTAAAATTGTTGAGCGCACCACTTATATAATTTTAAGAGAGAGAGTGTGCATTATACTTATTGTAAGCGACACCAGCATTCAAGGACCACGTCTGGAGGCGGATGCAGTCATGGAGTATTAATGTATAGTTTTTCTATTTCAGGGGCTTATAGCTTCCACCTTGTACATTTTTTTTTTTTTTTTTTAAGGACTGTATAAGGACTTTGGACTATATTTTTATTTGTGGTGTGTGGTGATGGACCCCCTGGCCGAGTCCCAAAAGCCTGCTGACAAAATTGACATTAATGCCCCTGTCAATTTTGTATGGATATTTTTATGCTTGCTTGATAATTAATTGCATTCATTTTGTTATTTGAAATGGTGAATAGCACAAATTCAGTTCCCACATCCGTTGCGATAATTTAGGAATGGCCAAAGCATCCTAAGTTATTTGTCAACGTGTGAATCATATAGAATGCTACCATGGGGTGCATAGATTCACATACATCAAAAATATTGTGCTATCATCAAATTCTGATTATGTGACAAAGACTGTCATCCGGCCCCAAAGGGAGGTGGCAGTTAGCGTTACAAAATTAGGATAAGGTGGAGGGTTATATATTTTAACATTGGTAAATCCCTATGCCCAAAGGTGTGGGATTTTCCTGTCATGTTTTATGTATAACCCACTAGCCTTATCATGAGACAAAATTTACATTTGTTTCTATATAGCTTAGTAAATTTGATGCAGATTGCAACCTTTGCCCAAAGGGAGGTTTTCAATTTTACTACATGATTTTAGCATTGGCTATTTCATACTTATGTTCTTGTTTCTTGCCCTCTTTAATGTTTGCATGTATTTATTCTTTTATTGCAGCTTATCCGTCTTTTATTTCTGACCCTAATCAGCATCTTCCATTATTGTCTGGGGACAATTTTACGGATTGGAAGGAAAAAGTTCTTTTACTGTTAGGGTGCATGGACTTGGACTTGGCGTTTCGTATGGATGCACCCACCACTCCTACGGAAAAAAGTACGCCTAGTGAGGTAGCATCTTTTGAAAAGTGGGAGCGGTCTAACCGCTTAAGCATGATGCTCATGAGGTCTCACATCAATAAAAGCATTAGGGGATCCATCCCAGAATGCGCTACAATCCAAGAACTTTTGAAAGCTATTGAAGCTCAATTCAAGAGTTCTGATAAAGCCTTGGCCAGCACCTTAATGTCCAAGTTGTCATCCATGAGGCTAACAGATGACAAAGGGGTGAGAGAGCATATCATGCAAATGCGTGATATTGCTAATCAGTTAAATAGTATGAAAATAAAGATTGATGATACTTTTTTGGTCCACTTTATTCTGAACTCCCTGCCTGCACATTATGGGCCATTCAAGATCTCTTATAACACACATAACACTCAGTGGTCAGTCAATGACCTTCTGAGTATGTGTGTGTAGGAAGAGGGGAGACTTAAGCAAGAGAAGCTAGAGAGTGCCCATCTAGTTTCTCATAAAGGACAAAAGAAGGGTAATCATGGTGCTTCAAAGAAAAAAACTGGTAAAGGTGTACCAATGAAGTCTACTGGTGTCACCAAGGAAACCAAATGCTTTGTCTGCAAGAAGAAAGGACACATGAAGAAAGATTGCCCTAAGTATCAGAAGTGGCTTGCCAAGAAAGGAGGTAATTTCATGTCTTTAGTGTGTTATGAATCTAACTATGTTAATTCTCATCATAATAACACATGGTGGATTGACTCTGGTTCCACAATCCATGTTTCCACTGTCATGCAGGGGTTTCTCAATCTAAGGAAACCAAATGATGGGGAGCACAACATCTATTCTGGCAATAAGATGTGTTCGAAGGTTGAAGGTGTGGGGACATATAGACTTGTTCTCCATACAGGATACACCTTAGATTTAGAGAGAGCTTTCTACATTCCAAGTTTTTCTAAAAACTTAGTTTCTGTATCAAGACTAGTGCCTCATGGCTTTAATTTTCAGTTTATGAATTCTTCATTTCTGATTATTAAAGATTTAGTCACCATTGGTTCTGGTTCTTTGATTGATGGCTTATATTGTCTCTCTCTGCATGTTTCCTTTGAACAATCTATGATGTCTGTGCAAGGAAGTGTTATTAAAAAGAACTCCTCTATGTTATGGCACAGGCGGTTGGGGCATATCTCCATTGACCGCTTAAAAAGATTAGTAAGAGAAGGAGTTTTAAAAACTCTTGATTTTACTGATCTAGAGACATGTATAGACTGCATAAAGGGAAAGCAGACTAACAAGTCTTCTAAGGGTGCTAAGAGGCATGATGAGAAATTAGGCACCATACACACTGATATCTGTGGACCGTTTAGTACTCCCTGTCTGAATGGTCAAAGGTATTTCATTACCTTTATAGATGATCATACTCGATACATGTATCTTTATCTCTTAAATGAAAAGTCTGAAGCATTTGATGCTTTCAAGACTTATAAGGCAGAGGTAGAGAAACAATCTGGATTGAGTATCAAAATTGTTAGATCAGACAGAGGAGGAGAATACTATGGCAGGTACACAGAGAGTGGACAAAAACCTGGACCATTTGCACAGTTCCTAAAGGAAAATGGTATTGTTGCACAATACACAGTACCAGGCACACCACAACAAAATGGTGTTGCTGAAAGGAGGAACCGCACTTTGATGGATATGGTGAGGAGTATGATCAGTAACTCCTCTCTTCCTCTCAATATGTGGAGTGAAGCCTTAAAGACAGCCGTGTACATTTTAAATCGAGTTCCATCTAAAGCCGTTCCTAAAACACCCTTTGAGTTATGGAATGGATGGAAAACCTAGTTTAGATCATGTACACATTTGGGGTTGTCCAGTTGAGGTTAGGGTGTACAATCCACTTGAGAAGAAGCTTGACCCTAAGACTGTCAGTGGATTTTTCATTGGCTATGCAGAAAGGTCTAAGGGTTATAGGTTTTATTGTCCATCTCACACCCCTACAGTAGTTGAAGCAAGGAATGCATGTTTTCTTGAGCAAGGCAACTTCAGTGGGAGTATTTCCCCCAAACACATTGTGTTTGAGGAAATACGGGTTCCAGTTGTTATACCCACATCCGGTGGAGGAACATATGCTGCATCACCAATGGTGATTCCAGAGCAGCCTCTCCTCCCTTCACCATCCCCTCAGGAACAAGTTGCTGAAGTTCCTATTGCACAGGCACCTCTGCCTATTGCTGACATAGGACTTCGAAGGTCCTCAAGAGTAAGGAAACCTGCACTCCCTTCTGACTATGTTGTATACCTCCAGGAGTCTGACGAGAATGTTGGACTCATTCAAGATCCTATTACATATTCACAGGCCATGTCTGGAGATAACTCTAGTAAATGGTATGATGCCATGCAGGATGAGATGAAATCTATGGCTGATAATCTAGTCTGGGATCTCGTAGAGTTACCGCAGGGCGCCAGGACTCTTGGTTGCAAATGGGTCTATAAGACCAAATTAGATCCATCTGGTAACATTAGCAGATATAAGGCCCGACTTGTAGCCAAAGGTTTTCTTCAGAAAGATGGTGTTGACTATAATGAAACCTTCTCTCCAGTTTCAACGAAGGATTCATTAAGAGTTATTTTGGCCCTTGTAGCTCATTTTGACTTAGAGTTACATCAAATGGATGTCAAGACGACATTCTTGAATGGGGATCTTGAGGAGGAGGTGTATATGGTTCAGCCTGAAGGATTCACCTCAGATAAAGGAAGTCATCTGGTTTGTAGACTCAAGAAGTCAATATATGGACTGAAACAAGCCTCCCGACAGTGGTATTTGAAGTTCAACGATGTTATTACTTCATTTGGTTTTAAGGAGAACATTGTTGATCAATGCATATACCTTAAGGTTAGTGGGAGTCGCTACACATTTCTGGTCTTGTATGTTGATGACATTCTACTTGCAAGCAGTGACTTAGGGATGTTGCACCAGACTAAGCAGTTTCTTTCTCAGAACTTTGACATGAAAGATTTAGGAGAGGCATCCTGTGTCATAGGGATTGAGATCTATCGCGATAGATCCAGAAGGATCCTTGGGTTGTCTCAACAGGCCTATATTAATAAAGTTCTGAAACGGTTTAACATGGAAAACTGCTCCCCTAGTGCAGCTCCTATTGTGAAGGGTGACAAATTTGGCTTGTTCCAGTGTCCAAAGAATTCTTTGGAGTTGGACAACATGAAGGACATTCCTTATGCATCGGCAGTTGGTAGTATGATGTACTTGGAGGTCTGTACAAGACCTGATATTGCCTTTGCTATGGGAATGCTAGGTCGATACCAGAAAAATCCAGGGATGGATCATTGGAGAGCTGCAAAGAAGGTTATGAGGGCACGTCACATGCTACTTGGCTGATGAACTTTGTCACAGGACTTACTATTATGGATTCCATATCTAGGCCGTTAAAGATGTTCTGTGATAATAGTGCTGCTGTGTTTTTCACGAAGAACAACAAGAGTGGTAGTCGAAGTAAGCACATCGACATCAAGTATCTTGTTGTTCGGGATCGTGTTAAAGAAGGGACAGTTGTTATTGAGCATATTGGTACTGAGCTTATGGTTGCTGATCCCATGACTAAGGGCTTACCCCCTTCTCTGTTTAAGAGTCATGTGGATCGTATGGGTCTTTTTAGCTCATTGTGCATTTGATTTTGCTTATGTACTTCTGGACTTTACTCATTTATCATAGCGATTCTGATTAATTTTCTCGTTGTGTCTCGTTTTTTAGTGCACTTAAGTATGAGACAATATTTGCAAAATGAGTGGGAGCATGCCTTCACTCATAAATATATTTTGCCACATATAGCACTCAAACAGAATGAATTAGTTGCATCGTGATACATGGAAGGGAATGTTCTCCTTTGAGGACATAACCGCCTTGATTCATGCGATTATGACATTTTGTAAGAGTATAAAGATACCACATACAGTTCGAAGGGTATTGTTTTTTCAAACATTGTATGCGCATACGAAAGTCATTTTAAAGTTTCCCATTACCCACTTGGTTATTTTTTCACTCAAATATTTTTTCTCAAATTTAGTTTAATTGAGCCAAGTGGGAGATTTTATTCTTTCTATGGCTCAATTGAGAAGTTGTGCCAAGTGGGAGAATGTTGGGCTTTGTTTTGTATTAAAACATAAGGTGGCCCAACTATCTCAATTGACACTGTTTTGGGCTTTTATAAAACTGTCTGGGTAATGGGCCTGAGTCAGAATACCCATTAAGCTGTGGTTTTAAGTGGCAAATCTGAACCGTTAGATGACCTATGGATGGACGGTCATGATTCTAGGGTTCTTAACAGTGGTGTCCTGGTTTAGTTATAAATACACCTTTAGTCATCCTAATTCGGTGTCTTAAGTGAGATTGTTCTCAGCCAAGTTCTAAACCAGAAATACTATTGTAATTCTGAAGAAGATTAATTGATTCTGAAGTGGATTAGCTGAAGATCAAGCTTACTTGAAGAGGTTCTCAATTACAATGGCTACAGGTATGCCTAATCTATGTATTAAAGTCTATCAAGGAGGACATTGGAGAAGGTGTACAACAAAGAGTAAAAAAAGCAGTGGGGTGGAGAACTTAGTTCCATCATTAATAAAAAAACACTACAAACTTCATAAATTTATAATGAAACTAGTAATGAACTTTTAATGGGCCATAATAGAAGCCTAACCTCCCTCATGTGTTTTGGTTAGAGGTGGAAGAGAAGGAAAATAAGGAGAAAGAGGAGGGAGGAGGAGACGGAGAGGGGGTGGGTTTGGGGCTAGGGCTGGGGAGCTGGGTCCAGTGCTTGTGAAGGGAGGATTTGTTAGGCCAAGGGGCTGGCTAGGCCCGGAAATTGTCCACACATGCATTAGATCAGGAAGGGGTAATTAAGGATGAGGTAAATACTAAAGAAAGAGGGGTAATGATTGAAAATAATAGGTATTATTTAGAAGAGTAGTAAGAAGTTTAGTAAAAAAAGAGAGAAGTGAACGATTTTAATTTTTTTATAGTGGGATAATTGACCAATGGGGTGAATGACTGAAAAACATGGTAAGATTACAAGGTTACAAAGGCATGTAGAAAAAATGTTACTTTTAAGCTCTTCTGATTAACAACAGATGATGCACATGGATGCCATATAGGACAGTCACATTTCAACCTTATCTGCTACAAAAATACTATGTAAAATTCTGAGTTCGAACTCTCACTATGTTGGTCACATACTAAGATTATATCTTACCTAGAACATATATTACGTGAGATGTGTATATGCCCCAGAGGACCCATGGTAGGATATAGTACTTTAAGAGGTTAATTGTCCTATCCTTTATAATTAGGTCCTAAGAACTCGGAGCACCCATTTTTTAAAAAAACTTTGTCTTATACTAATAGCTTTATTTGAATTTATAAAATAAAATAATCATAAGTTATCTAAAAATAAAAATTAAATAAATAGATCTATTAATCTGGAACGTATAGGGCGTACTCTGTAAAATTCTTAAAGTCATGGCCAAAACCTTAAGAAAAATGATATTTCTATTATATTTTTTTCTACTAAAATCTTACTTTAACCTTTAATTGGACTAAAAAAATATTTTTTTTATTTTAAGGTGAGATCCACCTTTCTCTCTTCAACTAAAAGCTGCAGTTAGGTTTTCTTATAGAGAAAGTGAAATAAAAATATGAATATCATAAATAGGTCACAAGTTCATTGGTATGACGGATAACGTCGCCTAAAATGGTTGCGTAGCAAACTGATTGGGGCCCGTTTCTACAAAGCGGATGGAGACTTCTACATAACTGACATCCCATCTCCAAGGGACTCAGAGGGGCATGGAACTCACACTGCCTCCACAGCAGCCGGCCGGGCTGTAGAAGGTGCAAGTCTGTACGGTCTGGCATCAGGCATTGCGAGAGGAGCCGTTCCAAAGGCAAGATTAGCTGTCTACAAAGTCTGCTGGGCAGCAGGCTGCGAGGCAGCAGACATCTTGGCTGCGTTCGATGATGCCATTGCCGATGGGGTCGATGTCATATCCGTCTCCTTCGGTGATCCTTTCCCCATGGAGTACGTTGAAGACCCAATTGCAATTGGTGCCTTCCATGCAATGAAACATGGCATTCTCACGTCCAACTCTGCTGGTAATGAAGGACCCTACAGGAAATCTGTTTCCAACTACTCGCCTTGGTCCTTGACCGTGGCTGCAAGTACCATAGACAGGAAGTTTGTTACCAAAGTGGTTCTTGGCAATGGGATGACATTTATTGTAAGTTATTTTGCTTTTTTCCACATACTTAAAGCAGTATGTGAAATATAATATTTCATTTATCTTACGTTAATTATTATATTTAATTTTTCAAAATAAACTAATTTAAATTTATTTTAAATAAAGCTATTAATATAGAATAAATAGAGTATTTTCTTCATAATTTTTGCTTGATCATCAACTAAACTGTAAATAAAAAATGTGTTAGATGTAGCTTAAGTTGGGGAAATAAATTATTAATTATTAATTTCATAATCCAACACTTTTCTGCATGCACAAGTATCTATCAAGTTTTGCACGTGATCATAACATCACTACAACAAAATGTATTATTAGCGATGCATATACAAGCGTCGTTAAAAATAACTATTAACGGCGTGTATAAAATCGTCGCAAAAAAAATTAATTATTAGTGATGCAAAATAATGTGTTGCTAATAGTCATGTATTAGCGACGCTTACCTTAAAGCGTCACTAATAAAAATCATATTAGCAATGCTTTCTAATAAGCGTTGCTAATAATTACGATATTAGCTATGCTTTCAATAAGCGTCACTAACATATATATATATATATATATATATATATATATATATATATATATATATATATATATATATATATATATATATATATATATATATATATATATATATATATAACTATTAGCAACTCTTTTTCTTAAGCGTCGCTAATACTTATATCAATAGTGATACTTGCAAATAAGCATCGCAAATAGCATTGATAATAGCAATGCTTGTCTACAAACATCACTAGTAGCTTTATTAATTAATTTTATTTAATAAATAATTATATAATAACTAAATATTAAACAAAAATAAAAATAAACTTCTTAAATATAATATATTTTATTAATTATTTAATATTTATATATATAATAAGTAAATATTAAATTTTCAATAAAAGGTAGTTTTAATAATAGATTAAAGTTTTACTATTTATATATAATATATTTTATTTCTTAAATTTTCTTAAAAAGAGAGACAGAGAGAGAGAAGAAAGGAGAAGAGAGAGAGAGAGGGGAGAGAGAGGAAGAGAGAGAGGATTAATAGAGAGAGGAGAGAGGAAGAGAGAGAGGGGAGAGAGAGAAAGGAAGAGAGAGAGAGGGAGGGAGAGAGAGAAAGATGGGAGAGAGAGAAGAGAGAGATAGAGGGGAGAGAGGAAGAGAGAAAAAGAAGGGAGAGAGGAAGAGAGAGAGTGAGGAGAGAGAGGAGAGGGAAAGAGGGGAGAGAGAAGAGAGAGAAAGCGGGGTGAGAGGAAAAGAGAAAGAGGAATTATTTTTTAATTATAAATTATTTTAAAAAAAATTAAACACAATAAAAAAAACTTTGTTAGTGACGCATATTACCTTAGGGCTATGTGTCGCTGCTACCCTAAGGTAATAGCGATGCATAGATTTTTGCGTTGCAAATAGTGTTTTTTATTTTAAAAAAATTAATAGAAAATAGAGAGGAAGAGAGAGAGAGGAAGAGAAAGAGAGGAGAGAGAAAGAGGGGAGAGAGAAGAGAAAGAGAGTAGAGAGAGAGTGAGGAGAGAGAAGAGGGGGTGAGGAGAGAGAGAAGAGAGAGAAAGAGGGAAGAAAGGAAGAGAGAGTGAGCGAGGAGAGAGAGGAATTATTTTTTAATTATAAATTATTTTAAAAAAATTTAAATAATAAATTTTTTTATTAACAACGCATAGATTGATGTGTCACTACTACCCATACACCTATGCGTTGCTACTAGTCTAAGGTAGTAGCAACGGACGGATTTATGCATTGCGAATAGTATTTTTAATTTTTTTTAAAATTAATAAAAATGAGAGAGGAATAGAGAGAGAGGGAGGGATAGGAGAGAGATGAGAGGAGAGAAGAGAGAGAAAGAGATGGAGAGAGGAGATATTATTTTTAACAATTTAAAAATAAATGCAGTAGCGACGCATACTTGTATGCGTTGCTAATATCATAATGTATTCTTGACGCATACAGATAGATATACATTGCTAATTCTCTAAGTTTATATTTTTATTATATTTTTAAAAATTATTAAAAATAAGTTATTAGCAACACTTATAGTACTACAAGCATCGCTAATACTGTAATTTATTGTAGTGACATACTCAAACCTAGAACTTTCTGTGTTATAATATTATCACGTTAGATTACCATTATTGTTGCTCCCAACAGCTTAAGCTCTTAGGGAATGGATTTTCATTATATTTATTTTATCTTTCAATAAAAAGTCATTAACAAGAATATTGTATTAGCATATACATTATATTCAAAATTGTGATAGAGAAACTATATATATAATAAAACAACTTTCTCCATCCTAAATTATTAATAGCTCTGTTTGACATTTTTTTATAGTAATAGCTTTATTTTGTTCAATTTATGTGGTTAGGTACTTAAAAAAGATTATCATAAGCTTAATTTTCCTTCTTTTAGATGTGAGTTTCACTATTTAATAAAAACTATAATTATTTAAAATAAAATTATTAATATAAGACATAGGTTTTCTTATCCCTGACACAACATATCCAAGGTTGTACTTATCTAACTGTTTAAATTGTAATAAAATGTATTCCCTCTATCTCATATTAGGTGTTCAAAATAAATTAAATAAAATAAGACATTGAATATGGGATGGAGGGATTATAAAACTAGCCAAGCTGAGAAGGGCTCCAGCTCCTCTCCCATGGAGCTGAAATATCAAATGTACCTTTTCTACTTATCAAGGGCTGTGTTCATGTGGGTCTCAAAGTTTATATATATCAATGCAATCAATTTGCTTATTTAGATAATTTTTAAATTATAGGGGGCAGCCATAAATCCATTTTCTGCCACTGATCTACGGCGGTGATGCGGCCAACATATCTGCCGGTGGTTCAGGCTCATCTGCCAGAGCGTGTGATGAGGGATCTTTGAGTTCGGATAAAGCAAAGGGGAAGATTGTTCTATGTGATACCCTTCTAGACTGTACTGGGGTACTGGAAGCTGAAGCATCAGGTGTTGTAATGAGCTCTATTTTCTACACAGATTACTTCTCCCAGTCTGCCTACTCGTACCCATTACCAGCCTCTCTAATCAGTCCCGAAGATGGAGCCAAAGCCCTGGAGTATGCAAGAAGTACTAGGTAAGAATTGCAGTGGAACAATGGACTCTCTTCATAGGACTGCTAAAATTTTCCAGTATTCTTTACTTCTAAGAAGAGAATTTTGAAGTTCCATTGGTTTTACGCTTCTTCAGCAATCCGGTTGCAACTATTCTATCAAGCGAAGGATGGAAAGACATTCTGGCCCCAAGAATAGTCTTCTTTTCCTCACGGGGCCCCAGTCCAATTACACCAGACATTCTCAAGGTAAAGTTGGTACTTATTCCAATTTAAGCTTACCAATTGTAACTTCATGTGTTTTTTCCTGAAAAGTTTAGAATAGTCAACTTAGGAAATGTACGTATGTTGTTATAAACCAATGAAACGTACGTCGTTTGTATTAGAGTACTTTGGAGTATTAGATAATTAACCTAATTATTTTGTATTAGATCATTATTGTTTCCCAATAACTTAATCTGGTAAGTAAACTTGCACATGGATATAATATGGGGTAAATATGCCTCCACCAAAATTTGAAGTGAAGACCTCTAAAACCGCTCTACTATACCATGTTAAATTGTGTGTTAATACTTGATACCATGTTGAGTAAGCACTCGTTTTCCATTAACTTAAGTTGTTAGGAAATACTTCATCGAAAAAGAAAAAAAAGTTTTTAGGAAATAATTATAGAAAGAACTCATTTCATATTCCATCACTTATTATGGGTCACATATTTTTTTTTCTTGAAAAGCACACAGACAAGAAATCAATGCTAAAAAACTAAAGACTCAAACTTGGCTCCAAAATCATTGGAGTCTAGTCGCCTCTGGAGTAAAAAAAAGTTATATATCAAATTTTGAATATTTTATATGAAATTTTTGTTTCAAGTTGAAGTAATTGTAATAAATTTATTTTACTATGTATAAAAAAGTTAAAAACATGCAAATGTCATTACTTTTCAGCAAGTAAAAATACTTAATTTAAATAAAGTTAATATATTCAACATAGACTAAGATTAAGAACATTGTTGAATAACATTTTATAATATAAATTTTGAAACAAATGTATTATAGAAGTAGAAGTCGATCATATTAGCTAATGAAGTATGATGAGTTTTAGAATTTGACCTCGGGACTGACTTAATTAAGTAATTATGCTACTTTTAAATCACCATGGAGTTTAACTCAAAAGTCTAAAGATAGGAGTCCAGTTGAGAAGATTTTTGGAGTCAAAATAAAGTTTTAGAACTTTGCAAGAAAGTGTAATATTTTTTAAAAATAAAAAAAATATGTTCACTCTGTCCCACATTAATAGCTTTATTTTTTTTTAAAATGATCATATTAATAGCTCTATTTGTTTTTTAAAAATAAATTTTATTTTAAAAAATGAGTTATTAATGTAAGAAAGAGAGAGTATTAAGCAAGGAAAAGTACAAAGAGATTACACATCAAAGCTACCCTCCCAACCCAAAAGTATAAGATGGACATGCTAAAAAGTAGAAACATGAAAAAATAACATATTTGTCTGTAAAGGAATTAGTTGTCCTAGAGATATATTAGGAAGGAGCAATTTTCTAAAATTTCCTCTTTCAAATCAAAGCTATCCAGAATAGTACATTTGTTGAATTATTATTACCTTAGAGAGGCAATACCGGCTTCTATTTTTACCTTCGAATACACGACCATTCTTTCCTCCAAAATTAAGGTGATATATTTGGAAAAGATTGACTTCAACACAATTCCTCCAAACTTTTTGACAAACTGAAGGAGCCATTGAATATCACTATAAAAATCAAGAATGATTCTCAGGGTCTGGCACTATAGAAGACTTGTCTCTGAACAATCTTAGGAAAAATGCATTAAAAAAGTATGATAATGAGTTTCTTAGTTATTGAAGCAAAAAAGCATGATATCTATTGTTGGAGTTTACCTATTGTCAAATTAACACAGCAAATGACAATGTTATTTTTGCCACTTGAGCATTTTCAACGACTCAATTTAACATCTAGCGTTGAAGATGCTCTAATACCAACTCATTCGATCACACTCCATCAAACATACAGCCGGATTTGACAGCACCAGGAGTGGAGATCCTGGCTTCCTGGTCACCAATTGCATCTCCGTCCGTCAACGACGAAGACACCAGAAGAGTCAAGTTCAACATCATCTCAGGAACATCTATGTCTTGCCCCCACGTTAGTGGTGCAGCTGCTTACGTAAAATCTGCATACCCTAATTGGTCTCCTGCTGCCATCAAATCTGCCCTAATGACTACCGGTAAAAACTCACAAACTCAACATCAACCTTGTCAACCACCATTATTAACGGTTAACTGGGGAAGTTCGTATTGCACTAACTATATTCTTCTGACTATGAACCATTCGCAGCTTCTATCATGACTTATAGCAACAGTGAAGATGAGGAATTTGCCTATGGATCCGGTCACATCAACCCAGAAAAGGCACTGGATCCGGGTTTGGTCTATGATGCGTCAGAGGAAGACTACGTGAAGTTCCTTTGCAAGCAAGGCTACAACACTACCACCATGAGACTCATCACCGGTGACTCAAGCACTTGTTCCAGTACCAGCATTGGAAGGGCCTGGGACCTCAACTACCCATCAATGGCACTGGCAGTCATAGATGGGGAAACCATCTTTGGCAACTTCCCTAGAACTGTAACCAATGTGGGCTCCTCAAATTCAACCTATTATGCCTCTGTGGCTGTCCCCTCTCCTCTCAAGGTCACTGTGGAGCCATCTGTTCTCACTTTCTCAGCAGTTGGTGAGAAGAAATCCTTTATAGTGAAAGTCACAGGACCAGTTGCGTCACAGCAGAATATTCTCTCCGGTTCAGTTGTGTGGAAAGATGGGGTCCACTCTGTGAGGAGCCCATTGGTGGTTCACACTGTGATGCCTTCAGCAATACCACAGCATGTTAGGGTCCGGTCCACTACCATGGACTCCTCGCTATACAATGATAACAGGAAGGTGGGCAAAGTTGGTTAACAAACTTGTGGTAGATCATAGAATGATGTGTCCCAAATTGTGCATAATCAGATTGATGTGCCTTTGTTGTAACATCAGTCAGCATCCAATAATATTGTTGCGTTGAATAATGGTCCATCATTGTGAGTACGAATTTGTCCCGTTGACAAATAAATCGTCTTAGCCAGTTCGAGATTGCCTACATATATATAAGCTCAAGACTGTAAGTGAGAACTAAGGGATGGAGTTGATCAGAATTATGATTGAATTATAAATGGCCATTTATTAAAGTTCATTTTTATAGCTTTTCAATGTTAAGCAAGACTTCCTCAGGGAGACATTCATTAAGAAAAAATGTTTCCTGACCAGTTTTGTGACCGGCCTACATAGGGCTCGGATGTGATACATAACGGGGCATGTACATAAAGAGTGCATGTATTCTCACCCTATTAAACTATCACTTACCCCACTTAAACTCACCTAATATATTAAAGAAAATAGCAAGAATGCATATACATAATGCGTGTAAATATATATTAGTAAGATAAAATAAAATAAATAATAAATAAAAAATTAAATATGAAGAATCTTCTCTCTTTTTTTTTTTATCACCGCCAATAGGGCAGGGAACTCAAGGTTTGGTTAGCTCTATCCCATGTGCGGCCTCCTTGTCGTGCCAACAGCAGTAGTCACAGGAAGGCTCTTGGGTCTTGCCATTGCATGAAGCACTGATTAATACTATTTATTAACTTAATATTTTTTATATGTTTTTAATGAAGGTTGTTAATTTATCCAAGTTTTAATTAGGACCCGATTAGAAGGGGCAAGACAATTAGCCTCTTAAAGCATTATATCTTAGTGCTATTCCCCTTGGGCATGTTCAGGGCCTACATTCCATTTGCTTCACTCTCGATATAATTCTACGTAGGTGGCAAACAGGGAGTGAAGGTTCAAAGTCAGGACCTTTGCTTTAGCCATTGCACTAACACCCCGTTAGTTTGATACTATATGTCCTAAATTAATAGCTCTATTTCATTTTCTAAAATGAATTAATTTTAGTTCATTTTACAAAACTAAATGGAGCCAAGAGGGAGTATTTAATACCTTTGACCATTCACTATATATGTCATCCTTTCAATACACCATCCTGGACTGTAACTCTTCAACCCTTGCGGTCCTTTGTCATAACCAAGATTTATTTAAAGAGCTACGGATTAAAATTTTACAAATGGTTGATTAGGTGCACACCAAAAATGTACAATGTTTATTCCTTCACCTTGGAGGCTAACCTGGGAAATGATTTTTCTACATCAAATCTGTCCAATAAAACCTTTTAACTGGGTTATTGGACAGAAAAAAGTGGACTGCTCTGAGACCCATTTTTTGTCCAATTAAAACCTAATTAGAAGGTATACTTAACTAATACAGTTAGATTATTGATGCAAACTACCTTAGTGACCATAATCCTCCCTTCTAACGTGTTACTTTTGCTCATCTCTACTGCCACATCACAACAATAGGACTCCTAACAGAGAATGCACCAGACTCCCAAACAAGCTCCCCAAATGAAGAGCTACTACCAACACCTCCCCTAGACAAAGCCACAAATCTCACATGATAACTCTTCTTTTCACCAATCCGTTTGAAACTCAAAACGCTTGGCTCCACCCTCACGGAAACTCCGGCCGGCGGCCGAACACGGACTGAGTATTTTCCAGGATTCCCCACGTTCGTCACCATCCTAATGTACGTCCTCTCCGATGAATTTCCCGGCGCATCTCGGAAAATCAGAGCAAAGGAAGGATAGTTCAGATCACCACCCGCTTGAAGCGTTTGGCTCTTGGGACAGTCATACCATCTCTTGGCCAGAATTGCTATTTGAGCACTAGTGTAGTTCAAGGTACAAAAATAGTTCAAGTAGTCCTCAGTGGCAATATCGTAAATAAGACCCGGATCAACAGCTCTTTCCGGGTTCACATGTCCAGACCCGAATGCAAAGGGCGTGGCCACCTGGTCGGAGCCAGAGCCGGCGTCGCTCATTGGCACATTCCGATTGTTGTCTGTGTAGGCGGTCGTCATCAGTGCCGACTTGATAGCCGCAGGCGACCAGTCCCGGTGGACGGACCGGAGGAGCGCAGCTAACCCGCTTACATGCGGACAGGACATGGAAGTGCCCGACAGAATGTTGAAACTGACTCTTCTTTTGTCGGTACTGAGTTGGGTCGGGCTGACTCTTCGCGGCCAGGCCGCCAGTATGTTCACCCCCGGCGCCGTCACGTCCGGCTTCAGCACCTCCGGGCTGATCTGGCTTGGCCCCCGTGATGAGAACGCAGCCATTGTCGGCGCCGTCTGGCCGTACTGCGTCCCTTCAAAGATAATTCTTGCTGCTGGCCTCTTCTTCGTGGCGACGTAGTCTCTGATTGCCTTGCCGGAGACGGCTCCGAGAGACGAAGCCGGGAGGATGTGGGGATCGGTTATGAGCTCTTCGCCGTGGGCGTCAGAGTTGAGTAGCAGCATTGCGGCACCGCCGGCGAGTTTCACCTGCTCCCCCTTCTGCACCCGGTCGTTTATCCCCCTGTCACAGACCACCATCTTCCCCTTCACCAATTTGGGAGACAGGCTGCCTTTCAGGCAGTATTCGGCTCCTTCGCCTCCTGCGGAGTGGCCGTAGACAAGTTGTAACTTCCCAGTGGGCTTGCCGGAGTAAAGTGATGCGCCTTTGAAAGTCCGGCCATCGCCAAGCTGTATGGTGGTTGGAAAGCTCCGGTCGAGGTAGCTTGCCGCTACGGTCATAAGCCATGGCGCGGTGTTTGATACTGTGGAGGCCGACGGGCCGGAGTTTCCAGCCGAGCAAGAGACAAACACGCCCTTCTGAACCGCCCCAAATGCAGCAATCGCCATGTTGTCAGCATAGTAAGGCCGTGAGCCGCCTCCTAGGGAGAGGGACAAAACGTCAACGCCATCAGCCACCGCCTGGTCCATGGCCGCCAGTATATCGGAGTTGGCACAACCAGCCCTCCAGCAGACCTTATAAGCTGCCACCCTGGCGGCGTAGCTTATTCCTCCGGCAAAGCCCTCTGCTGCGCCCAACATGCTTGCGCCGGGAACAATGGCACCTGCTGCTGTGGAGGCTGTGTGAGTGCCGTGGCCCAACGAGTCCCTGGCTGACCGGTAATCCAGGGTTTCATTGATCCTTCCTGCCGCCTCCTCATAGCCCTTGAAGAAGGCCCTGGCTCCTATGAGCTTCTTGTTGCAATTGGAGGTGAAGAACTTTGTCCCTTGCTCACACTTGCCTCTCCACCGGGAGGGCACCGGGCCGAGGCCGGTGTCCTGGAAGCTGACATGGTCTGGCCAGATGCCCGTGTCGATGACGCCGACGATAACGTCCGAGGCCAAGCTTGGCGAACTCCACAGGCCCACGAAGGGGTGCAGCCCTAGGAACTGAGGAGAATGTGTGGTGTGTAGTGTTAGAAGCTCATCAGGGCTAGCATGGAGGAAACCATCTAGGGTTTCCAAGAGCTCCACTTGTTTGGGTGTAAGCTTGGCAGAAAAGCCTGTGAGAGTGGTTTCATAGGCATAAAGAAGTTGAGCTGTTTCTGTAATCTCTTCTTCTTCTTCAGCTTCCAACTGTGTTAGGGTTTCCATCACTGAATCAAACCATCTCTTTGATCCTCCCAAGGAGTGATCCAGAGCTCCAGCCTTGGTGGGATCCATGTGAACAACATAGACCTGGCTCTCTCCCAAGGCACAGGGAATTGTCACCATGAGTGCTAACCAGAGAATGGAGGTTCTTGTGGACATCTTAGCTGCAAAAAGTGAAGTAATCATTTTGTTAGTGATGCCCTAGTAATTAAGCTGAGCAATGTGACTTGGCCATGCAAATTAAGACATTTTTAGCTGCCTAAAGGGGAGTGATAATTGTGTAAGTGATAGTAATGCTTATTTATATCTTCATGTTATTAAATAAAGACTAACAGTTTACTATCATTACAAAGCATGCATATGATGATTTCCTATAGTACTAATTAAACAAAAGCCAGAACACTTTACCTATATTATGGATGAAAGGCTGAAGAGGCCCTATATACCTGATCTAGTGATTTGAGCCTGTCCAAAGGCAAGTAAAAAGATGCAAGGAAAGAACTACTTAAATAGGAGTAGGGCACCCAAGAAGTTTGACGCCGCTCATTGCACTTTTTGTCAACTGCACGCGTGCCAAAAAATCCAGTGCAGCAGAAATGGGTGATTCAGGCTTGTAGATGCAGAAATGTCCCCAGGTCCAGCATCCCAAGCTTTCAAGAGTGGGAAATGGTTGAACGGTGGATGTGCTTCACAAGTTGTTATCATGGACACTGTAATTATTGCAGTGATCGATAATGAAAATCACACAATGTCTATACAGTACACCTTACTCTACATGTAGGCTTTCAGAAGAATTTTTGGTCATCCGGGACAGAGTATCTTCCTCTTTACATGAGCTATTGATCGCCAATATTGACGGTGCATATCACCTTGCGCCCTCAATCCTGGTTATCAATGGTTCATATATATAAAGTAGATGACATCTCGGAGAACATAAGTAGGAGGACCACAAATTCTTCCTATAGGCTTCTATAGGGTAGAAAATAGTTGATGTGCAGAAACAAGATCCTTTCACATGGTTTGTGTACCCCAACTCGGTTACCAACTCTCTCTTTTTACCTACATAGATGATGGCAATATGGCATGCAAAGGAGGGAGGAGCCTTGGAAAGCAAGGGAGAGGGTTATTTGCCTGATCTGGTCCCTCTAGTCGGAATCTGCACGCTTCCTTTGTGCCACTCTTTTGCCTTAGAGAGAGAGAGAATGAACAAGAGTGGGGGAGCAGCTAGCACAATGAGAAGAGGAAAGAAGAAAAGGCTACAATGTGCAAAGGGAGGTTGATTCCCTGTCAAACGCACTTACTAAGCTTTTAGCTTGGAGGTCACTAGTGGAGAGCATAGTGTGGTTTCTTTTTGAATGGTAACGTGAAAGGATAAGCGAGAGAGTATAGTCGCTCTCCTTGTTTGAAATTGAAAATGCAAACATTAGCTGATTCATCCTTTCCAGAAAGACGAAGCGTTGAAAATCAAATTATCATGTATGGTCCACGTTGAAGTTGAATTGTTATGGTCTCTGGATAGCACAATGAATACCTTTTGGTGAAGCCCCGTGGCACCACCTATTGATATGCATAGCTTGCTTTACCTTTTAAGAGAAGTAGTTGATTAAAATGGAAAAATGGTGATCCAACAAAACCTTAGTTATTTGCACCTTGTTAAATTTCTGTATAGCTGTGTCCCCTATTTTCTACTTACCCTAACTCTTATTCTTACAATCTCTCGTATGTCCCCTATATCTTAAAATATATTTAGATATATTTATTCATGTCTCTCTTTCTCCTTTTTTGGCATCGACACCACTACCACCGACAACACCCCAGTCTCAGCTTCCTCTTCCCCTATTTATCCTCCTTCTCTAACCCCCCCTCGCCCCCTTTCCTCATTTTTGGCCGTGACCTACTACTGGCCAATGCATTGTTGTGGGATTGGGGTCCACCCCATGAGTGGGCCCCACCCACGAGATATGACAAGTGAGAAAACCCGCAAGTGAAATTTTTGGAATGTGCAGAGAAGAAATGCAAAATGGCCAAATGTGTTTTTGCGGTGTGCGTGAAGCAGAAAGAAAAAAAACTGAGAGACTTCAAGGGGTGACTGTGAGAGGTTTTTGGTGTTGGCGAACTACGCTGAAGAGGGAGATATTCTCGCCATCTCCATTCCATTTTCAGATCAGTTTTGTTTTCAAGGGTGCGGTGCATCCTTTTGCACAAGGGGAGAAAAAGAAAAGGTTAAGGTTGCTACGAAGAGAAAGATTGTTTATTGTGATTCGTTCCGAATCTTCAATTAATTGTTCCGTCAGATTCATATCGGCTACTTCTACAAGTTTTCCATACTCTATGTTTTGTTTATCTTTGTGATAAAAAGTTGACATATAATAGGGAGAGTTTAACCTCTTGGAAGGTTTAAGTACTATGATTGTATTGAACTTTATAATCATAGCGGATTGGTTGATTCGGCTTTTTTGCCCCATGATTTTTCACCCTCAACTTGGGGGTTTACATGTTAAATTTTTTGTACCTTTTTATCTATTGTGCTTGGTTATTTGATAGTCTCTTTGTTACGTTTATTTTGTTGAAATACAAAGTTAGATATTAGAGATTTGGTGCAAGATATCCCAATAGGCACCTAGTTGTAGCCCCTCTCCTTTGCCCCCTTCTTTTTAGCTAGAAGCACTAGTTGTGAGTAGGCCTACCCTGCAGTGCTTGGCCGCTGCCAAGTAAGCTTGGCACTTGGGCTAGATGTTGTCAATTCTTCTCTTCTTTTTGGCTAGAAGCACTAGCTACAATTAGGCCACAGTCGCAAGCGCTGCTAGTCGTAGTTAACATCTCCCTTCTTTCTAACTAGAAGCACTGGTTGCAGCTAGGCAGGCCAAAACCGCAGGCGCTACTGACCTACAATGCCTGCCATAGCCCTAAAGGTTTTGCTGGCCTGGCCGCCATCTGGCAATAGCCAGTGCTTGGCCACAGTTGGCCAACCCCTCAACAACGAGCTCACTATTGTCAAAAAGGGAACAAAGAAGAAGGGGGAAGATGAGGTAGGGACCCGTTATTGCCACCTTCATCAGTGCTGGAGTTGAAAAAAGAAGCTTTTTTTAGGGGTTTAGATATTGGGGGAAGTAGAAAAAATTGATGGGGAAGGATGGGTTACTAGAGTGAAGAAGAAATAGAAAGATTTTTCTATCTCTATGGGGGACAGAGGAATTTAATGGGTACATAACCACATTCAACCTTTTAACTAGATTTTGATTTGAAAGAATATGTAGCCGCAAGTGAGCTTCTTGTGAGGTCTATATTTTGAACAAATTCATCAGGTGTATATCACTATATAGCCATTAAATGGATTAGTGAGTGGTATAAGGTTTTAAAGTCCTAAAAAAGGCTAAAGTCATCAGTAACAGTACTTCCTAAGTCTTTCTCTCATATGGGATCATTGTGCTATTTACCGGGTTTCTTCACTTTTTTTCTCGATAAGCATGGGGCATAATCCCCCAAATCATTTCATTGCAATAAAGGAGGAAAACTGGCAAAGAATGGCCTTAAAAAGCAATTAAAAGAAAAGACTAGAATTACAATTGCCCATTTAAATTAGAAAATGGGGAAAGCCATAATAGTTGTAGTCAACAGGCCGAAACATATTCATAGTACTCGAGCGTTTTTTTTTCTTTCAAAATCAACTGTGCTTGGGATGTGGTAATTCATCACCATACTAATTTCAACATTTTCATGATAAAATAACCATAGCAAAGGTTTTCAATAAGTGTTGAAAAATTAAGAGTTTTTAATCCTTTTCTCTGCTAGGTAAGCAAACTATGTATTAAGCTGAAAAGATGGGTAAAAAAATTATTTACACTAGTTCACAGAAGATAAACTACATCAAAACAGCCATTGATCGAATATCATAATAAACTTAAAATTTATTGTGGCATCAACCTCCCTTTTTATTTACCTTCTTTGTAAACTCCTCCGCTTACTTAAAAATATTATTCATCTTTATCCATATCTATATCTACTTGGGAATGAGCAGTACCAATAGGAATATCATATAATCCGAGGCCTTCTAGTGTCTCATATGTATGAGGAACACGCCATGTTGGGATATGTCAAGTCCACCACCAGATTTGGGCCATCCCGAGAGTTAGTCAAATGGAATGGGCAAACTAGTATCTCGGGATTTAGGTACGAATGGAGAGATATATATCTTTAATTGAAAGGTAAGACTTATATTGTTTGGGAGTATTTTTAAGAGATCCATTATGGCAACGAGATTCTCTTGGTGTGTCAGCCATGGCAATTGTGGAATTCCTTCCTTCATTGATGGAAGTTTCCATATAAGACACAACCCTCTTGTGTATGGAGGTTTCTTCATGAAATCCATTCGAAAGAGAGATTTTAGGGATGCCAATTACACAATCCTGGCTGTTTGAATTTTTAGTGTGTGAGCCATATCTTATTGGTTCCCGAAAGGGAACCAATGGTAGCCCATCCATCTCATGACGAGCTTTTGACATAGTAACAACATCATTTGTCTTCTTTGAAGCTTCCAATGTACCGGCATTGGCAGCTTCATTGGAAAAAAGAGGGTCATCTTCATAACTAGAAAGCTAATTAATTTACTTGCCTCCACACCGACTTCGTAGACCAGGAAATGGCATTACATGTGATAAAAAAAATACATTTTAAACATGTACTTGGCCTTCCATTCATACTCCTGAAGAAAGGTCACGTGGAGATGTCATCTCTTACAATGGTACGTTAGTGGGATAGTTGAAACTAGAATCGGTTTCAATACACTTCGACACATGTAAGACGGGTGTGCTTGGCAGTAGGCACATCACTATGCGGAGGGGTTTCCTGGCTATCATTCCAACACCTTCAAATAAATCGTTTTGATTTGCTTGAAAAACCATTTAAATGAACACCCAATGTACTGGCGGTTTATTTAAATGAACCCAAATAGGAATCGTTTTGATAATCTAATGAGATTGCTTGAAATGCTTGAAATTTTGAGTCCATTTCCTCAGTATAAGACATCCTCCAATGGGGACTGTATCTCCATATTACCTGAGGAAGTATGTTTTGTGTTCCCAATCCATGAGATTGATAGTGAACACACTAGACACCAACGTAAGCTAGTGTATACACTGCCGATCTTAAATATTAATAATTCTCATAAATATTGTTTATGCTGAGCTCATAGAAAGTAAAAAATATAAAAAATGCTTCTATTACTCAAAGGCTTATAATTTTAAAAAGAACGACTTGAGTCACACGAAGTATGGTGGCTTGCCTATTACATACCTGATGAGCGTGAGTTGCCAGAAGAGCCTCTCTTGCAGCTTCATGTTGAGAATTCTGATCGAAGATCCTGAGAGGAGCTCTGAAATGGGAATGGTGGAAGATGAGCTAAATAGATTCTTCCAATTTAGGCTGGAAGAAGAGGTGGCCATGGCTATGGCAAAGCCCATCTTCTTGGTAATTATTTTGGATCCAGATGTTAGTTGAGCTTTTTGATTATCAGACCTACACAATTCAACCATAACCAAACAACATAAAGCTGCTTACGACATCTTGTAAATCATCAACAATTATATTTAAGTTCTAAATGCATCAACAGGAACGGCGTATGTAATCATTCTACCCGCATGTGTTATCACTCATTTAGTGGACATACGTTGACTGGTGCGGGTGCCTAGTCTAAGTAGTGTCCGAGCATGACTCACAATATTACGATAAAAGGCCGCCTGTCCTGATAGGCCCCTAAAGTTTTGTCTTCTTTAGTAAGTTTTAAAAAAGAATATATCTATTTCCCCCTAAAAAATATTCATGGCCCCCATTACTTATACACCAAAAAATTAAAAAATAGCTCATATATAGCCCACCCTGATAAATTTTTTTTCTTCAACATTTTCTCCAACTCTGGCGACGACAAGAGCAGCGATAGTAAATCTGAATGTCACGGCCATCAGTTGGAGAGCCACACATGAACAATGTCAACGATGAAAGTGCCACCCGCTTAGGAATTTAGCTGCCGAAAGCCATGAAGAATTTTAAAGCACCAGAGCAGCAAATGCCCATTCAAATCTAGGTACTAAAGCTTTGGAGCAATCGCCCAATAAAAACCTCTATGCATCAACAAGATTTGTGCACATCTAGCCTATTTCAACATTTCTCCTAGCCAACGCCACCACTAGATGGATCAAACAGTATTTTTGCTTCCAATTGTCCAAGGGGTCGCTCTCATACAACCTCACCATCCTCTTTGCCTGCACAGAAACCATTTGGGCAACTTGCTCTCTGTAATTTATGGTAACCCCTTTTGCCAATCGCAGGCGGCTCTCCTCTTCATGTATAAATCAATTCCTTCCATGTCCCGGAGAGTATTCAATGTAATCTGATTGATTAGCTCAAATTTCTCGTCCCTGACTTGAATGTTTGGGATGATGACTAATTTGTTAAATATTTGGCTCAAGATTTTAGGGGAATTGAAAATGGAATGGGGCACCAATCTTAGAGAAGAAGAGGTGGGAGTGCTAAGGTGGGCCATAGCAAAAATAGTGGGGTCATAGTGGGTACTAAGTAGGAAAAAATATTAGTATTTTCTCTTTCTAGAGGGGTAAAATATCAGTATTTTCTCTTTCTAGAGGGGTACTGTAGAATTTCGCAATGCTACAATCCAAATATAAAGTAAAAAAATAATAAAAAAATAGAGCAAGACATAAAGTTTACATAGTTTGGCAAGATGCCTACGCCTACAACCGGAGAGAGCATTTCTATCACTTAAGAAATATCTAGATGAATTACAAGCCTCTCAAACAGCCCCTTGAGAGAAACCCTTTATATACCTTATTTCTCTTCCCTCTCTCACACAGAAAATAAATCCCCAAAGAAAGAGTCTCCTCTCTACTCCACTGAAACACACAAAGAGAAAAAAAATAAAAAAACTCCCTTAGTCATTTCAACCCATATGCAACAATAGATAAACTTTAGAATGGTTATAACTTTATTCTAACTTATCAACTTACTAACGGAATGACTTAGAGTCTAATTTCGATTGGACTTGTGACGTGAAATAAACTCAAATCACGTAATAAACTCCACCTTGACTCGAGTTTAATAGTAACATAGGAGAACCATCCACACCTCCCTGTGTCCGTGCATCCTCCATCTTGAACGCAGCTCCTTCCATACCCTAATTGGGTACAATGTGATCCTCAACATCCTGTGAGATTAAGCAAGCTCAAGCAATGCTTGAACTTTTCTGTGGTTACCGGCTTTGTTAACATATCTTTAGCATTGTTTTTCGTGTCCACCTTCTAAAGATTAATCTCCCCATCTGACACATATTCTCTTATCTTGTGATATTTTATTGCAATGTGCTTTGTCCTGACATGATAAACTTAATTTTTTGCTAAATATATAGCACTTTGACTATTACAAAGTACTCTAATATTCTCTTATTTCAATCCAAGTTCATTAACCATGCCTTTCAACCATATAGCCTCTTTAGCTACTTCTACAGCTACCATGTATTCAGCTGATGTTGTTGATAAAATAATCACTGCCTAGAGAATGGACTTCCAACTGACTGCACCACCTCCAAAAGTGAACACATATCCTATGGTAGACTTACGCTTATCCAGATTACCTACAAAGTCTGCATCCACATATCCATTTATATGCGTCAATGTTCCATCATTCTTAAACAAAATACTAACATTCTTTGTCCCATTTAGATATCTCATAATCTACTTTATAGCATCACAATGCTTCCTCCCTGGATTAACTATGTACCCGCTGACAACGTTCATTGCCTAGACAATATCTGGCCTGGTGTACACTATAGCATATATTAGACAACCAATTATAATTGAATAAGGTACTAGCTTCATACCTTAAACATGCAACAAGAGGTGTACTAATTAGTTTTACATTATTCATGCTAAAACTGTCCAACACCTTCTCAATATACTTCCTTCGAAAAAGTCATAGCTTCCTAAGTTTTTTATCTATCTGAATCTCCATACTAATGATCATTTTTGTAGCTCCAAGTTCCTTCAAATCAAACTCATTTCCTAACTTAAATTTTAACAAGTTAATATATGGCATATTCTTAGCAACAATCAACATATCATCAACATATAAGAGCAAATAGATATAAAAATCATAAGGAAGAACATAAAAATAAAAACAGTGATCATACTTACAACGAGGGTATCCACTATTTAACATAAAAGAGTCAAACCTCTTATTTCATTATCTTGGTGATTGCTTCAAACCATATAAAGACTTTTCAACATGCATACCAAGTCCTCCTTCCCTGGCTCTTCAAATCTCTCTGGTTGCTGCATGTAAATTTGCTCTTCTAATTTCCCATAAAGAAATATTGTGTTCAAATCAAGTTGTTCAAGTTCTAAATCATATTAAGCAACCATAGCCAGCAAAATTCGAATAGAAATGTGCTTTAGTACTAGAGAAAAAATTTCATTAATATCCATACATTCCCCTTGTGCATATCCTTTGGCCACTAACCTAACCTTAAACCGTTCAGGTTCCTTGTCTGATAAAGCCTCCTTTTTTTCTGAGAACCCATTTGCATCCAATAGCCTTTTTCCTTTTAGGTAGTTTAACCAACTCCTAAGTTTTGTTCATGTGTAGAGATTTAATCTCCTTCATCATGATTGTCATCCACTTGTCATTGTCTTTAGATTTTATAACATCTTGAAAACAAGATGGATATCTACTACCAGTGAATAAAGTAAAAGAAACAATATCTTCAAAGTCATACCTGACTATTGCTCTAGTGTTCCTCTTTGTTTTTCCTTTTGAAATGCTATAAAGCTCTTGATGCTGATCATCACCTACAGGAGGATATTGCTTCTTGTTTATACTATCCTCTAGGGCATCTTCATCATTTATTTCCACCTGAACTTCCATTTGTTGCTGACTTTTCTTTTTCACTAAGTCACTATCCTATTTGCTTAATATTTGAGACTCATCAAATACCACAACAATGTTAAAGACTACTTTCTTTGCCTCTTTATCCCAAAGTTTATATTATTTTACTTCATTCTCATACCCAAGAAAATATAATTTTTAGACTTAGAATTAATGTTACTCCTTTACATGCTCTAAATATAAACATATGCAGGACACCTAAAAATTCAAAGAGTGGAGTAATCTATAGGATTTTTAGTTTATACCTCTTTAGGCACCTTCAAATTAATAGCTGTAGATGGTGATTTATTTATGATGTAACATGTCATATTAACAACTTCAGCACAAAATTCCTGAGAAAGGTTTGTATTCAACTTCATGCTCATTGCCCTTTCAAAGAGTGTCATGTTCATCCTTTGTACTAGTCCATTTTGTTGTGGGGTTCCTGAATTAGTTAAGTGGCGTGCAATCCCTTCATTATTAAGGTAATCAACAAATTTTTTTGATCTGTATTCAACCCCATTGTCTGACCTAAGATATTTCAACTATTTTCCTATCTGCTATTCAACATGGACCTTCTACTACTTGAACTTCATGAACATCTCTGATTTCTGTTTCATGAAATATACTCACACATTTCTTAAATAGTTATCAATAAAAGTTACAAAGTATTCGGCCTTACCTTTTGATGGAGTTGAAGCTGCCCCCCAAATATATATGTGAACATATTCTAACACATCCTTGCTTGTATGTTTCTTTGTGTAAAATCTTACCATACACTATTTTTCATACAAATAATATTTACAGAAACTTAATTTGCAGCTTTTGACACCTTTTAATAATTTTCTTTTATGAAGTATGCCACAAGTATGTGTCATCACACAGTCTTCTATAAGAATAATCATAACAGCTCCACCTGCAACTGTACTCCCTATTAATTTGTATAGGTTTCCAACATTTTGACCATTCATCACTACAATTGTAACTTTCAACACTCCACCTATTGCATTAAATTTGCAACTAACTACATCTAATGCTCCCAAAGAGATCAAATTCTTTTTCAAATCAAGAGCATGTCTAACATTAGTAAGTATTTGAACTATGCCATTAAACATCTTCATTTTCACAGTTCGTACTCCAATGGTCTTACATGTAACATTATTCCCCATTTGAACAGATCTACCATTAAATGACTCATAAGTATCAAACTAGTCACGATTAGGACACATGTGTCATGAACAACCCCAATCTAAAATCCATGAATCATTAAAATAATTTATACATGAAGTGATAGATAACACATCAGTCTCAGAATCATCAGGTTGATCTTCCACAATGCTAGCCTAACCAGAAGAAACTACTTTTTCCTTCTTCTTTTCTTAGTCCTCCTTGCTCTTTCGATACTTCTTTTTCATGAGGCCTTATTTTTTGCAATAATAGCATGCAATCTTTTTCTTTTCCTTCAACTTGGAGCAATACCTATTATCATTAGATTCATTGTTCTTGAATCTTCCTCTTCCCCGATTATTTCCTTGAGTCACAAGACCTTCAGCTTGTGAATCTTCAAGATTAGGCTTCTTCCTTATCTCATTAGATAAAAGAGTAGTTATAATTTCTTCCAATTCTATCGTCTATTTCCCATATGACAGTGTTGTTACCGTATGTTCATATAAAGGTGGAAGAGATGTTAAAAGTAGTAGTACCTTGTACTCATCTTCGACTTTAACACAAATACTAAGTAATTGAGAGGTCAATTTGTTGAACATGTTGAAGTGTTCCAACAAATTTGCCCTTCTATTATCTTGAGAGAATATAATTGTTGCTTGAGGAATAATTTATTTGTAAGAGATTTTGTCATATACAAGCTCTCTAATTTTGTCCAAACTTCTGGAGCTTACTCTTCATCAATAACATTGTATAACACCTCATCAGCAAGACAAAGATAAATAGTGTTTACTGCATTCATCTCTAACTCCGCTCAGTCATCTTCAATCATGTTTTCTGGCTTTTTTTATTTTCTATACAACGCTTTTAATAAGTCTAGTTGTACAAGTAGATCCTTGACCCTTCTCTATCATAAGCTAAAGTTATTTTTTTCATCAAAAATTTTTACTTTAAATTTACTAAACCCCTTAGATGTCATCATGAAAAAACTATTTTAAGCCAAAACTCCGATACCACTTTGTAGAATTTCGTAATTGCACAATTCAAATATAAAGTAGAAAAATAATAAAAATAAATAGAGCAAGACACAAAGTTTACGTGATTCGGTAAGATGCCTACATCCACAACTGAAGAGAGCTTTTCCATTATCACTTGAGAAATATCCAAATGAATTACAAGCCTCTCAAATAGCCCCTTAAGAGAAACCATTTATACACCCTGTTTCTCATCCCTCTTTCACATAGAAAATAAATCCCAGAAGAAAGAAAGTCTCCTCTCTACTCCACCAAAACACACAGAGAAAACACAAAAGACTCCCTTAGTCATTTCAGCCCATATGCAACAATAGATAAACTTTAGAATGGTTATAATTTTATTCTAGCTTATCAATTTACTAACGGAATAACTTGGATTTCAATTTTGGTTGGACTTGTGACTTGAATTAAACTCAAATCATGTAAAAGGTACTGAGCATTAATTGGGGGGCAACTAGTTCTTTTTTCTTTTACGGGGCATCTATGCTATGCGGCTGTGAATTTTGCATAGGCCCCCAACATATAATAATTTTTTTTGGCATCCCAAAGGAGGACATTGGGACGGAAAAGAAAAGGAGAATAAATTGACAAAAAATTACACTCTCATCTTCTAATTACCCTGAACCGCTTAGATGTCACATAGTCTTGCTTCAATTCAATCATCTCAAATGAGACTTTGCATAAGGGGAAGATAATAAGACACACCCTTAGCGATTATTTAACCCATATCTAACTTCCCATGTACATCTTTCTTTGTGCGTCAAGGGCTTGTATTTCACATGAGCCGCCTCATCAACACTATATATACAACTCGCACTATACTTCACCCTTCTAATCCATTTGATCTTAGGATCGATCTATTCTTTGTTTATACGGCGTTCAGCAAGCAATACATTAGTGCCAAAGATTTGGTATATCTTTCTCTACATCTCGTACTTGTACATTAAACATGTCTCTATCTTTCGGTGAAGCCTATTTTTACTCCTGGCATTTGTCTTCTTGGTGAACTGACCTTATTCTTCAGCATTTGTAAGCTTGTTTGATATAGTAGACGTCTTGTTGGCAGCAACTGAACTTTGCATTTCATCTTTTGTCGTAAATACTGAAGAGTATCACATTCAGAGGCCATTATGCGATTGGTTTCGAATAGTAAATTCAGAATGCCTTGCAAGTGTGGCATGTCAAAAAATTATGTCCTTTTTTTCCAAATAGTCAAAAGTTAGGCATTATTACCTCACATCGTCCCCATTTTTAAAATACGTATGCCTCTCCTTTTTGCGCTCTCATCTTGTGCTCCATCATCTACAAAAAAAATCATACGTCTCTCACGAAAAGTCTGGTAGTGTTCAGTTGTGGGGGGGACATGTCCACGCATATAGCTTGGTCTTATTCGCTTTTTTTGAAATTTTGAATTGTAAGTTGCTTAGAATAAGCAGATTCAGGGTTAACTACTTTACCTTTGGAAAAATTTTGCATATGAGAATTGTTTTGAACAGTTGGTGGGGAACTTCGTTCTCCTTGTTTGTTGATAAATGATTCTACATGTACGGCCAGCTAAACTGCATCACCTAGAGTATAAATGGGTTCATGGAAGCCCGCTCTTGCAAATTGTATCTTAATCCATTAATGAATTGAGACAACAAATGTTTCTGGTTCTTGCAAATCAATACGGGATAACAACCTTTGGAACTCTGCAAGGTAGTCATGGATAAATTGCTTACCTTGGGAACAAGTCTGATACTACTGAATCAGAAGTCGGTCATAATCAACTAAAAGGAACCATGCCTGCAACAGTTGCTTCATTTTTTGTCAATTTCGTATAGGATGTTTTCCCTATCTCATTTGGTTGGTCTGCAATTGATCCTTGAACAGTTCCACTTCGTAAAGCTAGTCTAGAAAATCTTCAATATGAAGCTGATCATTGAAAGACGGAAGTTCCATGTTGAGACGATAACTCTGTTTATAGGATGAGTCAGAACATACTTCAGCTTGAAAGCAATTCTGTTACAAAACTAATAAGTCTAATATAGGCTGGTCCCACGCTACTACGGATCGGTCGAGCATGCCATTTGATCTCTAAGGTTTATTCAACCTATTTGAGCCAATTTCCCTCATTTAAAGCCTAATTTTTAGAATTAAGCTTCTAATGCAGGTAAAATGAACTATTTCAGCTAAGTAATCAACGTATAAAGTGCAAACTAATACAGAAAGAAAAGATGCATGCACATAAAGCACACAGCTGTGTTCGAGTTTTAAATTATCTTTGGCCGTATTATTAACAAAATCTGGGATTATGGTAAGAGAGGTTACATCAACTGTCAAGCTTCTACATTGGATAGCAACATATGCTAAACGAATATGTTCAATACTTCTGCTTTTTGCGGAGGTCGATTCGAATTTTGTAGTTGACAAGTATTGACCATCAGTTGTTGAAATTGTTCCTCAATCTAGTCCATCCGATGCTGTTCCCGATGTTGTAATCGCTAGATTACCTCATCCTCATCCTGGATTCCGCTCAAATTTGACATTGTTTCTGTTGATCGATGCATTGATACCAATGACGCACCAGAAATTCACAGAACAAGAAAGACAAAGATAATAGGAAGTTTGTTATTCAAATTATTTCAAACAAACTTCAAACTTACAGAGAGAAAAATAATTGTTGATCTATGAAGATGATTTGTTTCTACAAATCTATGATGCCTATGCTGAATTTACAACATGAGTCTGCCACAACTCCATGGGGCGAAACTTCCGAAGCACAACTGGGAAGAAGACGAAAGTCATCTTTATTTACAATTTGACAAAAAGATCCCAATGCATAATCCACATAGTATTTATACTTAAATGTCAATATCCCACAATTATCTCAAACCCACCCTAATATATACTCATGCCCTCTATTCTTTTTACACCTTAATAAAAGTGTAAAAATTACTCATGAATACTCCTCCTCACCTAAATAAAACTTAAACCCCAATTTAACCGCTAGGGTAGCCTTGTAGTAGCTGGTGGTGGCTAATGCTTGTTGTGTAAAATAACAAAGTTTCTCAAAAGTTTGAGCTGCGTAAATTTTTATTTTTTATTTTTATAATCTAACATTTTTCCTATTCACTAAATTTAAGCTGTAAAATATAATTAAGGTATAAATATCTCCGATGAAGCGAACTCAAGGCCTCCTATAACCTAAAACTCTAATACTAAGATAACCAAATTTTTAAAAACTTAAAACTATTAAAAAGTGAAAATCTTATTTATTTCTTTTTCGATTCGTTTATGCCCTTACATAATGTATTACGCAGCTCGCTAGGGCTGGCCGAGGAAGTCCAATTACGCTTTGAGGCCGGCTACCTAGCCTCGGCGCCGGAAAAGGAGGGGAAGAGAAGGTTTAAAGTATTAGGGTGGTATATATGTAGCAAAGTAGTGGACGACTTAAAAAATTAATCATCTTTTTTCGTTTTAAGGGTATTAAGTGTTTGTTGGAGGAAAAGAAACATTTCAAGGCCTCACATTTGATGAACCAGCTCCTTCCAAGGCATAATTGTAAGAATTTAGTAAAATGGAGGACACTTGTTCTGCACGCATGAATTGAGTCCAAACCATGCCCGAAGTGCCAATGCATACACAATCTCAAGCGGCGCCGGTGGGAAAGGAGACGGAGATTGGGCTTCTCACGACGTACTTGTCCGACACCCACTTCAAGTACCCGGCCGCAAACGGCGAAGATGGAGCGCCATTACCGACGAAAGTCACCGAGTAGTTCTTCTTCTCCCCCACCCCAGTAAACTCCAGCCGCTTAGGCTCAACGTCCACCTTCACCCCCGCCGGCGCCACCACCACGACGTCGTACACCGACTTTGGCTGACCCACATTGGTCGCCGTCCGGTTAAACGTCACCTTTTCCGCCTTCATGAGCACAGAGAATGACGGGTAGTTAAGATCGCCGGCGGCAATGCTGCCATAGTCTGTGCACCGGATCTGCTGTCGGACGACGGTCGATACCTGCACGTTGTTGTAGCCCAGCCCGCAGAGGTATCTGATGTAGTCAGCCGGTTCAATGTCGTAGACCAGGCCAGGGTTACTGGCCCGGGCCGGGTCCACATGACCTGCCCCGACGGCAAAGAGGTCTGCGGGCTTGTGATTCTGGTCCAGGATTGGCGACCCGTCCAGCCCAGCCACATGTGCCGTCGTCATGATTGCAGACTTGATCGCCGCCGGCGACCATCCCGGGTGCGCCGCCTTGAGTAGGGCCGCGACCCCGCTCAGGTGCGGGCACGACATCGACGTGCCCGAGATGATGTTAAACGTCGCCGGAGAACCACTGGCAGTAGCTGTGTTGGGGCCCACTGGAAAGGGCCAGGCGGCGAGGATGCTAAGACCAGGGCCGACAATGTCAGGCTTGAGAATATTGGGGTCGGCGAAGGAGGGGCCGCGGGAGGAGAAGGAGGCCACGACCGGAGCAGGGAGGGTCCCCACCAGGGTCCCGTCGAAGACCAGCCCAGCGATCGGGCCAGAGCTGGCGTTCAGATAGGCCTTGATCTTCTTGCCGTCTTCGAAGCTCACATGCGATGCCGGGAGAACATGCGGGTCGGCAATGGTGCTGAAGCCGTCCACCACAGTGTTGGCCAGGATCATTCCGGCGCCACCAGCAGCCTTCACCACCTCCCCCTTGGCGATTCTGCCGACCCCTCCACCCCGGTCGCAGATGACCATTTTGCCGCTGACGTCTTGTCCGCCCATCTTGGTGTCTGCGCACGTTGCCACCTCTGCCTTCCCGCTGGCACCGGGATAGACCAGCTCTTGGAGAGCCGGGTCGTGGACGTTGCTCGGCTGGAACAGCGACTCACCATTGTATTCGGCGCCATTACCAAGCTTGACAGTGGCACGGATAGTCCGGTCGATGGAGCTAGCACCGACAGTGAGGATCCAGGGAGCCTCGTTGGACAGAGTCATGTCCGAGGGGCCCGAGTTGCCGGCGGAGCAGCTGACAAAGACTCCCTTCTCGATGGCGCCGAACGCCCCGATGGCGATGTTGTCGTTGAAGAAGTCAGTAGCATCGCCGCCGAGGGAGAGCGAGAGCACGTCAACGCCGTCCTCCACTGCCGCGTCCATCCCAGCCAAAATGTCCGACTCAGCGCAGTCCTCGCCGTAACAGACCTTGTACGTGGCTACGTGGGCGAGCGGTGCCATCCCCACGGCGGTGCCGTTTGCATTGCCGAGGACATCAGCGCCCGAAATGAATCGCCCGGTGGCAGTGCTGGCAGTGTGCGTGCCGTGGCCATCCTCATCATACGGGATGGGTACAGCGGCAACGCCTGCACCACCACTGCTGCCTACTGCAAGGCCCATGGCGGCAGCGCCGCTGTTGAAACCCCGGAGGCCGATGAGCTTGTTGTTGCAGTCCGACGAGTTAAACTCGCATACCCCCTTCCACTTGGCCGGCGGCGACGGCATGCCATCATCGGCGAACGACGGATGCGAGGGGGAAATGCCGGTGTCTAGCAGGCCGACAGCCACACCCTTGCCGAAGCCGGAATCCGGCCAGAACCCGGACCAGCGATCCAGACCGAGGAATTTGGGCGTGTGGGTGGTCTGAACCCTGAGAACCCGGTCCGGGCGGGCGGTAAGGAACCCCTCTTTTTCCTGCATGGTCTGCACCTCCTCTTCGCTCAGCCTGGCAGCAAACCCACTTATGACGCTCTTGTATGTATACACCATCCGAGGCTCGTCAGCGCCGGCGGCCAGGATAGGGAGGAAGGAGCGGTACCAGCTGCTCCTGTCGTCATCGGAGGCGAACACCACGTAGTCCGGCTTCTGGACGTGGACAATGTAGGTCTTGAGTGGAGCTTCGTTGGCATCAGTAGCACCATTCAATGGTCTGTGCAGATGGATCCTGCTGCCTACGACAAGGGAGAGATTGGAGAAGAGAAAGAGGGACAGAAGGAAGAGGAAGAGCACTCCAATCTTCTTGGTCTCCATTAGAAGAGGCGGAGGAGAGCAAGAAGAGGGGAGTGGCCGCCCCATCTGGTGCAATGCGGCACTTCTCAGTTCAGTTGAGGTGGTGGCAAGAGGCCTACAAGCTATTTATAATTTGTGGCGCATGTTTGGGTGCCGAACGGAGGGGCCGGGCTTGCATGGTTTTTAACGTTGGCCGGCCGGTGGGAGGGAGTGCTTGTCGTCATGTGTTTGGAAAGGAAGGGAAAAAGGCCTGAAGTTACGTACGAAGACTTTATGGCCTCTTACGATCCTGAGGATCGCAACAGGATGTCACCGGGTCCGGTATGGGTCGAATTTTTTCAAAAAACACGTGGTTATTCACACCCTTATGTTATCCATTATTTATTTACCTCATCTATGTCTATTTTAATATTTTACTTATTTACAACCTTTAAAAAAAATTTAATTTCATCTTATCCTACCTTGTATTTTTCTTCTTCCCCAATGTTTTGTTGCCGTTGATGACCTGAACTCTACCCTACCCTACCTCCTCGCCTTTTCCTCTCTTTGCCCTCTTTTTGTTCAAATCTAGCTAGTCGTAGCCTGTCACAAAGGCGCTAAGAAAATGCATACCGTGTGGTACTTACAAGGCTAAATAGTTAAGCGAGTAAGTTATTCTTCGTCAAGGTCGTCACCTCATATCATTTGACTAAAAGCCTAGCTCGCGAAGCTAAGCAACAAACCCGTCCCAAGGCAGACGTGCAAATATATTGAGACATTTCTCAAATGAGTTGGCCAGAGGGGGACACCTCCTTGCGATGTACAGATCCAACTTAGGCAACTCAAATATTCGATCATTTTATCTCAACCAAGTACATGCAAGGGCCTTTGTAGAGAAATTATTAGGTACATATAGGGTACCAAGGTGGCGGTGCCTATCACCAATCACAAACGGACTTGTTCATAGGTTTTTCAATTACCTCCTTAAAATAGCCTACTTAATAGGAAACAAAGTAGTGTCTTAAATTTTGATTGGTGATAGGCATGCCACCTTGGTACCCTATCGGTACCTAATATTTTCTCGTCTTTGTATCAAACACGGCCATAAGGCTGGATGGCCGCCTAATGGATCGGAGAGCCTCATCCCCTAGCGGACGGGGCTCTTGGCATGATAGCTAGCAACACAACAAGACTTTGTTGTCATCCAAGACAACCGGTTGTAAGGCTAAACATCATACCAACAACTTTGTTATTTCAACTCACTATGCCCCCCTATATAACATAAGATATTTTCTTCATTCTGTTGGAGTGGCACCCAAAATGGTTGTATGAGTATGGTTTCTCCAAAGTTTGCTAAACGACCTGAAATCACTCCCAAGGACTCTCCAACACTATTTAGGGGGGAGGGGACAATCTAAATATGTGCTAGTTGGCCATGTGTCCCAACATAGCCAACTATGTATGTGCGTCGTTGTGTGCTTTATGCACAACGTTGAGTATGTTGTGCAACGTTGCAGGCCTTCCCCGCAATGCCTGCATACATGATGTGCAACACTATAGGTAGTTCCCACAATGTATACACACCTAGTATACAACACTTCTACATGTGTGCGCGCCCCAGTATGTGTCATGGATAGTCCGCTTCACTACCCCGTGACACTCTCCCCCACTTGACTCGTCGATGCCCTCGTCGACGGTATGACTCCAGGGGGTCTTCCTCTTGTTTCCAACCATGGCACGGAATTGCGATGAAGGGTTAACTCTTATATTGCGACACTTGAAATATGTTCACACTACGGCTTGGATAATCCCATAGGTTGCATGTTTTGGAAAAACCAACTTCCACTCATAGGCCCTTGACTCAGTTAAACCATTGCATGATGAATTTTCTGCTCAATGCAGCTTGCCCTTCGGCACAAGCGAAGTACTATGCGGTAATGGTTGCTTCAATAAGTAGGCGCACCTAACTGCTCCACTTGAGTTGGTGATGCACATCAACCGGGAAAGGATACACCAAATAATGCCCAACTTCTTGTCCTGATACCAGCCCCGTACTAGAGATGCTAGCAAGTTACCTACACTTCAAACGATTTCTGCCTATACTTCGGCCACACCTTGTAGCTCCACCAGAAAAGTTTACACCATGACGTCTGACTTCGACACTCTTGTCTTCTCCCATTGACATCTCCCAAGAATTGAATGTCGCCCCCACTTATAGCAAAGCTTGTTATAACAATGCAGCGACATCCTCGATGTGTCCCGTAACTTCTGGGTCTTCACAGCTCAAAGTTCCTGGCCACCCGATTTAGTCAAGTTCCCCTCGCGATACATTCCAGAGGCCTACTCCACCCTATGAGCAATAGCTTTGCTCAAGCTTTGTGTGACCAGTGTGATCACCAAGCTACTACACCGCACTTAATGCAGCATACCATCAAGTCTCCGCTTGCGATCCCCTCCAACGGTCTACTCCACCCTAGGAGCAATGAGTTTTCTTAAGCTTCGCATATCAACTTGGATACCAAACTTCTACACTACTCAGGGTGCAGCGGTGCCCTAAGGCTTCTTCTTGCGATCCCCTCTAGAGGTCTCTACTCCCAGCCTAGGAAAAACAACTTTGCACAAGCTTCATGTAGCCAACTTGGTCACCAAACCCCTACACCACTCAGGTTGCATTCCTCCGGAACTTACGACTGCTCTCCACTGTTACGAAAATCTCATTCCCTTCTAGCAACCCCTCAACCAGCCTTTTATATCCCATCTTTCACCTTCCTCTTCTCTGCTATCGGTCATCCAGTCACACATTATTTACTCCTCCGGTATTGCAGAGAAAGTTCTCATTTTGTTCCATCCTTCGCTATCCACTCTAGCGATTTCACTGTGGCAGTCATTTGACAACCGCAGAAATACATTGCGGCCACCTTCCCCCCCCCCCTCCGAAGACATTTTGCTAATCTCCATTCCCGTCGTCCCTCTCTTCCAACGGCCGCATCCCGCATTTCGGTATTTTGCCCTAATCTACATTCTGCATCTTCACTTGGCCGTCTGACCAATCTCCCCATCCGTTGATCAATAGAAGATGACATAAATGGCAAGGTGAGATCCTACAACTATGTATGGTTAATTAAATAAGCGAATATCTTGTTTAGCTATATTATATGGTTTGGTTTGAAATTTATTGAGATTGTGTGATGAAATTCATAATAGGTACATAAATTGGCCGTATGTACTGCTATGATTACTGTATGTGATGTTGTAAGATAAATTTGATTTAAATATTTGAAGTATGTGATCTCATGATAAATTTTGAAAAATGAAATCTTTGATGCAAAAAAATATTGTATGTAGGATAAGGAAGAAAAATATAGCGGATTAGTTAAGTTGGAGTCGTGCTTTGTTAGAAGCATGCCACAAACGAATTTAACTGATATGGCCTAACTGTTGACTGGTACATTATAGTTTAGTCTTGAAAATAAATTGTGTGGTCAATAAACTTTATATAGTCTAGTATATACATGGGTAGATTGATCTTGTCAAACGTAGATTGTGTGTTTTGTGCTTAGTAAAGGGTAGGCCATTTAAACAAAGGACACATGCTTAAAACAAGGTTAACTGATAGGGCATAACCGTTGACTGGTGGGCTTTAGGCAGCTTCTATTTATGTGCAAAGTACATTGTGCCTGCTTTAGACTTGATATAGTTAGGTCTATATTTGGGTAGATTCATACAAGTGTGGGTCTTTCATGTTCTCGATTGTATAATGTGTGTTTGGGGCTTAGCTTACATGGATGACTTTTACGGAATGTAAAACAAAGTGACAAAATTAAGAAAGGGTTGAAATGTAGTTGCTAGGCTACATCTGAAAATTGTTTGCTCAACAGTTGCCTTTTTTTACCATTCTCTATAATATGTGATATGATGAAAATCAAGGGTAGACCCTTTAAGCAAGTACACATGCTTAAAACAATGTTAACTTATAGGGCTTAACTGTTGACTGGTAGTCTTTAGGCATCTTTTATTGTTGTGCAAATTGCATTGTCTACGGCAAATTGTATTGTCTACGACTGTATGCTACATCTGTAAATTGTTTGCTCAATAGTGGCCTTTTTTTACCATCCTCTGTGATATGTGATATGATGAAAATCAATAGTAGACTCTTTAAGCAAGTACACATGCTTAAAACAATGTTAACTGATAGGGCCTAATTGTTCACTAATAGTCTTTAGGCATCTTTTACTGTTGTACAAATTGCATTGTCTACGGCTTTATGCTACATCTGTAAATTGTTCTTTTGTTCTAGTGGCCTTTTTTTACCCTTCTCTGTGATATGAGATATGAGGAAAATCAAGGGTAGACCATTTAAGTAAGTACACATGCTTAAAACAAGGTTAGCTGATAGGTCCTAACTGTTCACAGGTAGTCTTTACGTGTCTTTTATTTCTGTGCAAATTGCATTGTCTACGGCTGTAGGCTACATCTATAAATTGTTTGCTCAATAGTGGCCTTTTTTTACCCTTCTCTGTGTTTGATATACAACAAAATCTGATTGTGTGATTCAAAATAGGTGTTGTTCACTTAAATATTTGCCGATATGTATGTTGTGCGTGTGGGTTACATGTCAAATTATGACCCATGCTCAGCTTGAAGATACCAAGTAATGACCATTTAAGTGAACTGTTAAACATTGCAGGGTGAAGCTACCAAGTAATGCGGAAGTGATCTTCAAGCCAGTTCAAAGTGATTAGGGTAGAGCCCATGAGGGCGACCCTCAACCCAAATCAACATATGCTTATATACGGAGGCTCAAAGAGCATTTCAATAAGCATAGGGAGACAAGCAACACTATTCGAAAGATCATGTTTCGGCAAATACTTGTAGCTCGACGTAGAGAAGTTCATGTTCCCACTTTAAGCCTTGCACCACATCATAAAAATGCATCAAGGAGAGTATAGGTTTCAAGTGACGGAAGCCTATTCGATGAAGTTGTTACCCATCGAATTTGCCCAAGTAACCGGTCTGTGTATGGCTGATGTACTCTCATCCCTTCCAATAGTGCCAAAAGTTTTGAGAAAGGACTCCCTACTTTGTAGGGTTTTCAGCAAGGAGATGTTTCACATTACGAAGGAGCAGGTATACCAGAAGATCATCATAAGCAAAAGTGATGAAGACGCGGTAAAGTTGGCCCGCATACTAGTGTTGGCTTCTTTCATTGTGGGCAAAGGGTGGGAGCATAAGGTGGACCGGCGGTTTTTTTTGTTGGCTGATGATGTGGAGGAATTCGATTCATATCCATGAGGTAACATTGCATATCAGGACACCCTCCATGGCTTGGAGGGTGTCCCAATATACATGGATTTGTACCGGCACTATTGGTACGTTTTTTTTTTGGTATTTTAATTGAGGTTTTAATGTACCATGTTGCATATGCGATTATGACATTTATGTCCATGGTTTGAATATGCAGGTTTGGGCAATGGAAATGATTCCTTTGCTTGGGGACTTATGTGCAAGAAGAGTATAGGATGTTTATCCTAGATTGTTGAATTGGGCTAACTATAAGAAGCCCAAATATGATGCAATTGACAAAGCAATTTTTGGCGTGGAGAAGGTAATATATTGTCATTTGTCAACTTAGAATGACTTATAATTTGCAAATGACATATATGATGATTGATAATGAACATATTTTGTCTTTTAGGTGTTGGTGCACAGGCGCTTGGAGTTGACCCAAGCTGAGTTTGATGAGGAGATTGTCCAATCAGCTATAGGGCTGAAGAATTTTCTTAAGGGGGATTGGATAATTTTTGATAAATCCGAGCTCCCCGTCGGTGGTGCCCTGCAAGGGGCAGAGGAACAAGTAGAAGTGGATATGGAGGAGGATATTCAGTGAGGTCATGAAACAGTTGTTTCTTTTGTTGATGAGATGCGGCAAGATGAAAGTGGACAACCCCATGCTCTAGAAAAACAAAATGTGCATATCCAATTGGACTAGATAAAGGACACATTAGTCAAGCTAGCTGGCACAATTAACCTCATTCAGCTAAAACAGGATGCATTCGACCGGTTGAAGGCCAAGGTAGACAAATTATCTTAAGTTGTTTCAGCTTTGTTGTCCATGAAGGGGAGGTCATCAGACCCATTTGAGGTTAGCTACAATATATTAAATATCATGACTTCTTACTAGTGTTAAGTTTTATTATTCTTGTATTTCGACAATAATCATAGTATGATTTACAATAATTAACAACAATGATTGTGGTGTCTGCGTATGCATTTATATGTGGTACCTGTCGCATGGGTACCGATTTAGCTTTATCGGAGAGGACATGCGCATCATGAGACATAAGGTAGCACACCAAATTCTGCAAAATTCCATATGACGACCATTTTTTTTATAGTAGATGTGGCTTAACTTGATAGTGTTTGTCCTTGACTATGTGATTCGGTTTGTGTTTCACTGATGGTTTGTATGAATAATTTATGGAGGAATATCATTTTGTTTAATGTTTAAGGTGAATCTTGAAGTTATTTGTGTTGTTACAAGACTAATAGAATTTCATGGTTTCGAATAGTTTTTGGCTGAAGTTGATTGATGAGAAATTAATATTCTTTGTATGATGTTGTTCTAATAACACATCGGAATTGTAGATGATAATGGACAGGGGTCATTGCGGTATTTGATGGTACGATATGAATGAGATATTGTTCCTAATTGGTTACATTTGGTCCAAATTGTGCATGTGCAGTAATGAAGTTCATTGAGAAGCTAACAATTTGTCATTTATAAGAATCAATACGTTTATAATTTTGTTCAGCCGATAAAGATGTGTCATTGCTAAAAATCGTTAGCGTTTAGATAACTGGTGATTTGCCTATGAAATCCCATTGGGACGGAACTCAAATATGGAGGCATGACTTGATTGGGTTTTGTTTTACAGCTTCTAACCCTTAAACCAATTCGCCTGGTAATAAATAAGGAAATTTTTATTACAAAATAGTACTTGAAGTATGGCTTTATATTAATTTAGACAACAAAAACACGTTGAGAGACGCAGTTTCAGCGCATGGAATTTATGGTTGCATTGCCAACATATTGTGCTATAATTAGAAATAAAGGTTTTCCAAAATATGTCATCAAGCAAACTACAATGGTATGACTTTATCCACTGCAATTGGTCTCTTGCACAATTTATCGACAAGCGTGCACGCATTGAGCTCAGCCACTTGTCTCATTTTCTTCTTTCTCTTCCCCTTTGGGGTTAGATGGCTAATCTTCGACTGGATTGGACATAGATGACGCTTCTGCCTGATTTCTTTACCACCCACCTTGTCTACTACATATGGGAATTATGTAGATGCTGACAACTTTTGGTTAGCATTAGTTGGTGATGGGGGTTGGCCATGAGATGAAGCAGGTGTAGCTATGGATGGAAGAGGAGTATGGCCCCCAACCGGGTTATCTCCAATTACCGCGGTACAAGTATTACGATAGTGACCATATTATTTGCACGTACAATATTATACTCTTCATTTTTCTTCACCTCAAGATAGAATTCTCTTCTTCTTTATCTGGCCCGGTCGTGCCTTATCCTTTGGAGGCCTCAACTTAAGGCTCTGCACGTCTTTAGGAGTCTCCCATCTTTTATGTTCGAGTATTGGATAAACTCTCTTGCTATAAATTTGCTTATAAGTTTCCATTGTGTAGAACGGGGAGCAATAGTCAACATAATTTAGTCTTCAGTGGCCACATGTTGCCAACGCATGTTCACAGGGCAACTCCATTTGTTGAAACTTTCCACATGTACAAGTCTTTGTGATAAGGTCAACTTGATCATCCCTTCTTTCGAACCTAGTTAAGACCTCATGGCCACTTATGGGATAACAAATCATCCCTCTAGCTGCTTCATTGCACTTTTGAATCTTTGCTTCGGCATATTTAGTCAAGTTTCCCTTCCATTGTTGTGCCTCCAATCCATGCTTGTACCACATCTCTTGAGCCTTCAAATGGATTGCCTCAATGATCATGACAATGGGGAAGTGTCGTTGCTCACTAAGCATTCCATTAAAGACTTCGCATGGGTTGGATGTGACGATATTATACTTGGGCAAGGGAAAGTAAGCATTAACCCACCGTGACTTATCAATTCGCCTCGGGGTTTTTCTCCTCAATGATGGTCATTTTTTCTATATATGTCTCCGGCCTAAATGCTTTAGCTACCCTGAAGAAGTTACTGTTTAAACCCCTGTCTTTGAAATGTGCAAACATGTTTTGAGATATGTGAAATGCACAATATCCATGTGAAGCATATGGAAATATTTGAGCTACTTGTGATTTGATTGATCTATGCCGATCAAAATGTATCACTAGGCCCTCCAAGTAACCAAGTCATTTTTCCAAATGTGCAAGGACCCAACCCCATGCATCATTATTCTCTCCTTCTCCAATAACACAAGCAATTGGGTATATATGGTTCTCACTATCCAATGTAGATATCACGAACAAAGTCCCTTTGTACCTTCCTTTCAAGAATGTGTCATCTATACATATAACACGTCACATATACCTCTTGAAGTTCTCCATAGCTGAACCAAAGGACATAAAGTATCTCTCGAATGTCAGATCCGATGAGTCGTACTGGATAGCAATTGAGGTGCCCAAATTTGCCTTCTCCAACTCATATAAGTGTGTAGCCAACTTGGCATACAATGACTCGTAGGATCCTTTTAACTTGTTAAAGGCTGCAACTTTCGACCTATATGCCTTCAAATAATTCATCTTAATTTCATATTCCAAATCGACATCAACTTGAATATCCTTGGGAATATAAGCAGCACGTTTCCTAAGTCATTTCACCACTGAGTCAGCAATAATACCCGCTTTTGCTTGTTTATGATCTCCTCCAAATATTGGTTTCCCACATGTATGAACATTGTTCATAGCTTTCACTTTGAAGATACTACACATATTAGTTATCGCAGCATGTAACCTCCATGGACATCCCGACACATTGCACACACTGTGAATCGAGATTTATTTAAATATTTTACCTTGAACTCAAAGTTATTATGCATAGCATACTTGTGTACATATAGCTTCAGAGAGTCCTTATCCATAAACTCTTGCCCAAGTAGAAAACATTTGGATCTTTGCCATAGTCATACAAATCAACCTCCACATCCATGTTGTGCTCTTCGTTCACACATACATTCGCATCCAATCTGCTGAACGATTATATTATATAGGTATTAGAATGAGACAAATTGTTATAAGTTAGGCATAATCAGTTAACTAACTACGTAAGCACATGATATGACCTTTAAAGTTGTTCTGGTGCCGAAATTTTCCCAAAATTACTACTTAATGGTGGTGCATTCCCCCTACCACCACCATCTCCCTCATTTATGCATGACATTACTGCATTAGCTCTTGTTGGTACTTCATCATCACTGCATTTAAAACCGCTAAACCGTTACTACACATGCATAAATTCGCAAACAAAACAGATAATAATAATGATTGTATACTTCTTGCTACTTTCTTTTAGCCATGTCATTGCGGGTCACTTTTTTTGAGTTTGGAGGCGAACCTCTTCCACCGGTCGTCCCTGTGGCAGTCTCATTTTGACCATTTTCATACCAAATGTCATCATCCCCTCTGACAATGTAGACATTCTCATCATAATCATGCAATTCAAATTTATCGCATTTAATGTCTTCCTCAAGATACTTCTGCCATCCATTGTAGATGACATCTTCTTTGTCTATGTTATACATCGTGTTTGGCCCACTAACTTCATCATTAGCTCCTCCGGCATCATTACCCTCATTTGAGTTGGCATTATTTGCCTCAACATGTGAGATGTTCACCGTAACCACTTCAAGCCTTGCAATGTGGGCATCCACTAATTCTTCATCAGAATCGGATTGCAAATTTACATAAACAGAAGGAGGTTTCTTTGCCTCCAACTCCCTGGCCTCACGCAGTAAGTCATCTACTTCCCGATCATCACTGAAATCCATTGTGTTCATGTACAATATGTCCATATCCGAAGCAGCAGTAGCCAAATTATCATTGGTTTCAATGCCATTCATCACTCCTACTTCCTTCACTTCCACCATATGCTTCACTTCATTTGCATGTCTACTAAGCTCTTTGGCATCATTGAAAATAATCGACTCGTTCATCTTTGATTCGGATACATCAATATTCGGCTCACATTTGTTGATCACATGTACATGTCGCACTTTAGTTATTATCAATGGTAGACCATCGTGCCTGGTCTTGGCATATCGCAGAAAACACTAAAGAGTCCTAGTATCACATATTTTCGTTGGAGGTACGTCAAGGGGGATTACCAAAGGATATGTAAAACTCATCTTTAAAGAGTATTCTCTACTACAACATCCTATTAATTTGTCAACCATGGGCACCAAGGATTCATACGTCAATGAGCTTCTAACAAATATGAGATCTGACTTGGCATTACAGCAATCATACTTGTGTCAACTTGCATCCCACTCCACCCCCCACATACATAACAGAGGCTGCTCATCTGTATCCATTTGAATACACCCGATAGTTATGTCAGTTAGGCTCTGGTAGTTATTAGTTGATACTAATCAGTCAATGATATATGTCGCAAAATTGAAACAACTTTGTGTGTACGAGCATCAATTTCATTCTTAACATCAAACATAACTTCATGTATTACAATTGTACATGTGGATACCAACCCATATAAGTACATACACAAGACAAGATTTTGTGTACCAGCTAGTTACCTATGTTAAACGCCACTAATAGTTATTAGTTGAGCTAGATCAGTTAAAGTTTTCGCCCACCATCTCCACACCGAAAAATTAGCTTCCATTGTTGTTTCATCTGTAGAGCATATCAGTTAAGAAGTAGTTCATCTAAAAGTACAAATATTAACATATTCTCCACATCTAGCATTACCACTGTTCTGGTAGGGACACCTTTAGGTAGAAACACGACTATCCATATCTTCCTCCATGCGTCCATATGCAGAGACTGCTATTCAACATCCACCTTCCGCCAGTAGGGAGACAAGAACATGGAGCCATAAGAGAATACCTCAGCAGTTAGCCCGGGAAGAAACCTTCGGATGGATGTTAAGAAAGTGCGTCAGGGTTTTTCACAGTTTTCACATTTATGACAAGGTATGGCCCATGTCAGCTATAAGCAGCGTGCATGTGGACTTATCTGTCAAATATGGCGATGATTATAGATTTTCTTGATACACCATGGAAATATGATGCAAAATGCATATATTATAAAGGAAAAAATTTATAGGAGCCCGCGCACACACGCATCTACGTGAGCCCGGGCTCTATGGGCAATTAGATCGATTTAGATCCGATGACCCATAATAGTCAAGGGTTTAAATGACCCTATGTTTTATGGGCCATCGGAAGTACATCCGATTGGCCGTGGAGCCCGGGATCAAGTAGAAGCTCACATTTCTAGGCTCCTATTAATTTTTTGTTTAGAGTACCATTTCTATGAGCCTTGGCTAACGCACACATGTGTGTGACCGGGCTATATTAGACCTGCTTTTATGAGTAATATGGGCCATTGGATGTACATCGGATTGGCCATGTAGCCCGGGCTCACGTAGACGCGCATGAGCCCGGGCTCTTATAAACTTTTTCCTTTTCAGTACCATTTATATGATCCCAGGCTAACGCACATATGGGTGTGCCCGGGCTGTATGAGGCCCGTTATATGAGTATTATATCCAATCCAGATGTTTATTTGATTCCCTATAGAGCAGGGTCAGACGTGCGTGTGCGTGAACTCGGGCTCATATTAACATGACGCTTTCGTAATTGCCCCAGCCAACGAAAATAACATTTCTAACCATCGATATTGAATTTATTTAACTCTATCTGTGTTTTTGATGACGTCGATGGGAAGCTATAGCTTTTTATTTTATATTATTCTAAATAATATTTATCATCATCAGTATAACAACGGAATTGTATATGAATGCATTAAAAACTATTTATATTTCCACCAATCCACTCACCATAATCAATAAATTATGGCAGTTCTAACCATGTGAAACATTCGCTTGTACAATATCAACAAAAATACAAAACATTATCCACCATGACCAAGTGATGGCTGAAGATACAAAATATAATTAAGTCTATGATGTGTGGCATGTGATTACATGTAACTGAATTGGAGAGCGATCAGTCATGCACATTACAAAGTTTAATCATTAAGCATTGCTGGTGGCAAGAGGAAATATAAAACCATAATTACTATCGACTTAGACAATGAAGATGTTAAATGTAAGGTGGGGAACATAGATAAGGTGTAACACTATATCTATGTTCCCCACCTTAAGTTTAACATCTTCATTGTCTGAGCCGATAGGAATTATGGTTTTATACTTCCACTTGCAACCACCAACGCCTAATGAAGAAACTATGTTATGTGCAAAATGTTTACTCTCCAAATACATCCCATCTTTTGATCTAGCATAATCACTCTATACACTGTGAAACTGTCTAGCACCTCAATGTTGGCCTCCACCTACTAGGTCTTTGCCCTGGCTTCTCCTCCACTGCCCCTTGCATGCCTTAGGGAGGTGGACATATAAGTGTATTGCGGTGAAGTGAAGGGATAGATTTAGTCGAAATCAGTTAACTACCAGTCAACAATTAATCAAAATTAGTTAACTATCTTCTAACCATATATTCTAGGTTATATGGTATCGTCGTTAATAAATATTAGATCACACCATACTCATAATGGTATAACACAAATTGCGCAAATCTAATGAACTCGCAATGTACTTGGGAAAATATAAACCTCTTACCATCTACCAGTCCATAGTTAGGATGTATCAATTAAGGTCATATGGTATACAACTCGTTATATAGCATATCACATCATTCAAACCTTCCTTGTAAACTCATCTTGAGCACATCTAATGACCACCCAATATACTTTGAAAAATGAAAAACCTCCTACCATTACCAATCAACAGTTAGGATTCATCAGTTACATTTGTTTTAACCATATAAACTAGGTTATATGGTCTCCTACACACTAGATATCAGATCACATCATAGTCATGAGTAAAACTAATTGCGTTTATTCCCCTTACTTACCCTAACAACAAAACACATTATTCATTTACTTACTTTCTATCTATTGAAATATATTACAAGCATACTAACTAAGCACCAAACACAGAAGATCAAGTTGACATATTTACTTAATAACACTCTTATTTATCCACCCATATGTAAACATAACTATTACAAATCTAATGAACTCGCAATGTACTTGGAAAAATATAAGCCTCTTACCATCTACCAATCAACAGTTACAATGTATCAGTTAACTTTGTATCATTCCATCTAGTAGGTCATATGGTATACAACTCGTTATATTGCATATCACAGCATTCAAACCTTCCTTATAAACCTATCTTGAGCACATCTTATGACCACACAATGTACTTTGAAAAATAAAAAACCTCCTACCATCTACCAATCAATAGTTAGGATTCATCAGTTACATTTGTTTTAACCATATAAATTAGGTTATATGGTCTCCTACTCGCTAGATATCAGATCACATCATAGTCATGAGTAAAACTAATTATGTATATTCTCCTTACTTACCCTAACAACAAAATAATTATTCATTTACTTACTTTCCATCTATTGAAATATATTACAAGCATACTAAGCACCAAACACAAAAGATCAAGTTGACATATTTACTTAATAACAAAGAAAACAAGTATCGAATCCCTTTTCTCCCACATATTTTTTAGCACAAACCATAAAACTAAACATTTCACAAACTATCTATTTTTTGTAACAAGCTAACATTACTCAGCCAAGTCACAAGACCCCAAATCTGCACCCCTATGTTAGTGAAAATCATACCAACTTTTAACGGACTCTAACAAAGCAATATTTCAAAAAATACACACCTCAAACCCGTCATGCATCTTCACTTTGTAGCCATTTTCCAATCACACTACGACGACAGACGAACTCGGTTCGATCCTATCGGTGCATGATCTAAGCGGACGACAGACCTTCGACTAGACAGTTTCGGATGTCGAAATGACGAGGAGCATATGGCGGCTCCCATATCTAGGATAAGCTAATGGTTGAGACGAGGGAGGAGGACTGCGACTCCCATATTTAGTAGAAAATACGGGAGTAGACGGGGGAGGAGGAGAGGCAGATGGAGCCTCCCTCCGGTCTTTTCGAAGCTGATGCTTGAGACGGGAGAGGAGGATGGCAACTCCCGTATCTAGGATAAAATACGGGAGGATACGGGGGAGGAGGAGAGGCAAACGGCGGCTCCCTCTCCAGGTCTTGTCGTCTCCCTGAGTGAGAGGGCTTTTCACATTATATATATAGCCTAAGGGTATTATCGGCAATTCAAGCGCACATGCGGAAAAGTGGAATGTGCGTAATTCTAATTGTGCAAAATCGGAGTACCTGGCCTATTTTTGTAATTCTGACATTTGTTAAGTCTATTTCCAAAAATTTTCCCCTGCTTCGTCTTCCGGTATTTGAGATGTGTTTGAGGCGTAAGTTTTTAGACTTTGGTCCGAAGCAAAATTCTGTTTTAGTTTTCTGATGTTTGATTTTGGGTTTGCAGTGGATGGGAATGGGGAGGCGCATCCACTTTTGCGGGGGATTGACATGAACTAGGTGCCCTCGTTGGCCGAGAACGAGAAGGCCAAAGTGGCGATGTCGTCGCCCAATATCACAATCTCGAGCATGAGCGGGAAGAGGAATGAGAGGGAGCACATGCACGGTGCTGGGGAGGAGCTGGAGGCATAGAGGTCCTGCTCCCAAGAGATAGCAATGATGAGGACGGTGCCGACGGGTCGAGGAAGAAGCTCTATCTGTCCAAAGAGCAGGCCGCCGTCCTGGAGGAGAGCTGAGGAGCACAACTTTTCTTCCCGGGTTGGAGAAATAATTTTAGTTATGGTTCAACGCATGTGATTGCTATTTGGAAAAAGTTTATATGAGCCTGGGCTCATATAAATCTATGTGAGCCCGGGCTCTATGGGCCGTCGGATTTACATCCGGCGGCCCATAATACTCATGGGTTTAACTAATGAGTATAACCCATGAGTATTATGAGCCGCCGGATGTAAATCCGACGGCCCATAGAGCCCGGGCTCACATAGATTTATATGAGCCCGGGCTCATGTAAACGGGTCTCTTGCTATTTTGATAAAAATGATAAAAATTAGAAATAAAGTTATTAATATAGGAGGGACGGAGTACATGGCCAAATATCTTCTTTTTGTTGCAAATATCTATTATTTGCGATTAACTAATTAAGTCATTGCAAATGGTGGAAAAAACTATTTGTTTTAAAATAAAATATGTATATTCACGATCTTTTTGCTACAAATTATTAATTTGCGGGAAATAATTTTAGTTTTTGGACTGACTTTCAGAACCCATCTCAAAGAGCGTAAACTATATTTTATTTCTAATAAATTATTTACTCCAAATTATAGATAAAAATTTCTATTTGAGAGAAATTGCTTTTTGCGTGAAAAAACGTTTACTTTATGGTGATTTAAAATAAATTATTTACTCCAAATGATGTTTTTGCTACAAATTACGAATTTGTGGCAAAAAGTTTAAGTTTTTCCAACAACTTTGAGAACTCATCTCAAATATTATTAACTATATTCTATTTCTAATAAATAAGAGGGAATTATTTACTCTAAATTATGAAAAATGCTATTTGCGGCAAAATATGTGTTTTGTGGCAAAAAGATGTCCTTTATCAATCCGAACTTATAGTTTTATATATAATAGTTTATAAGCCATCTTACATCTTTTACATTTATAAGTTCGAATTTGTAGTTCAACTGTCTTCATAACAGCTTAGTTACAAGCATGGGGCTCCTCATTTGGCAGTTCCTGGCTTTGGTAGCAAAAGAGTTTTAAGACGTGATTATACAGATCATGCAAAACAAGAAAGCATGTAATATATAGTCTACTATAATTTTAACTTTCATAGCATAAAATAAGATATTGTGGTCATCAGAATTTAGTTCTAGATTGTCTTGACCTATATATGCTTGTATATATGCTGGAGCTAGGGTTAACTTAGTCAGAGGTGATCAACTGGAAATAGTCATTCCCTCATGATTATGGTTCCTAATATGTCTAAAGGATTAGTCTTAAATTGATAGTTTTGATGTTTGTTGATCAACCCTCCATTCTAAGTCCACTCTTTTAGAAGAAGACTTGAAATTTTTTTGCTTGCTCCTTCTAGATCAATCTAGAAACTTTGCCTAATATTTCTTGGAAAGTTTTCAAAAGGGCCTCAGTTTCCGCTTGTTTCGCCTGCATTTATGCTTCTTGTCTTTTGAAATCTTCTGACATTAGGTCTGTATGTGCGTTTCCATCTGCTTGTCTACTCTTTGGCCTGCCACCGACATTAAACTGTTCTCTCCTTTCTTTTTCTTCTTTGTGTTTGTATCTTCTTCTGTTTCTTCGGTTTTTTTGGTTGGTTTGGCATTTTGCTTTTCCTTGGCTTTGAAGGAGACTTTTTTAAAGCTATGTTGAGGTAATTAGAACTAAATCTAAGGAAGAACTAAAACACAAAACCAATGAAGATGTAAGTATTATTATTATTTTGACTTGGTAAACAAAAGAGTAAATAATTAGGGACGGAGCTAGGGGAGCCCTCTCCAACGCCCAAACTTGGAAAATATCTACTATAGACATAAAATATCAATATTTTGTTCTCATTGGTGCAAAAATGTGGCCTCCCTGGTGGTCCAACACTAGCTCCGTCCCTAAGTATTTTAGGCTTTAATACAAGGTACAAAAGATAGAATAAAGGAAAAGAAGGACCTTCTTGTAACAATCCTAAATTTTTGGTATTATTTCTATCCTTAAATAATTTTAATTCAGTAAAATTTATTATTCAATGATTTCTTAAGCATTCATTTAAACTCAAAGAGATGTGTATAATAAGCCAAAGAACATACAAAATAAAGGTCAAGAGTGAAAGTTATGACATCAAAAAATGTGTTATATAGGCAGTCTCACTTAAACATTGAAAGATAACCTACTCATGAGTAGTCTAATTTCGTAGATCTCATCGATATGAGCTCAACGGTACTAAGAATGCGATTATCTAAGTTTGGGATAAAAAATTATTACTATTTGAAGTATGAAATAATTTAAAAAAAATTATGTGTGCCTGTGAGTAACTGAGTAACATGACGGTAGTGCGTGCCACCACTTTTGGCGATGCTGCCATTTTTGGTGGCACGCTACCAAAATTGGCAGCAAAGAACTGCCTTGCATGGTAGGGGGGGGGGGTTAAAACAGAATTCAAACCTAATTTTCTTCTCTTCTTCTTACTTTTACTGTTTATGGGTTATTTAAACCCATTTTGGTCCGTTCAAAAACCGTTTCTAACTAATTTGAGGATGTCCTATGTGTGCTTTGTTGCCTATCTTGGACAAGGAATCAGATCTCGCATCTAAAGCATGCAAAGAGATCTTTCTTAGCCCTTGCACTACCTTGACCATACCTTTCCTAACCAGCCCTTTGATTACTTGACCATTTCTATCCACCTTTTATTGCCTGCTTGATGAACGTGGAATGATATTTTTTCTCACAATCTATGAGAAGAAGATTGATTGCGAGATCTATATTTTGTGGGTTTTGGATGCAAATGTAAGCGAATCACTGAGTGGAACCTTAATTCTTTTGAATGGAAGATTGGTCCTTTTCTTTCGTCCTAGCAATGGGACTTGTATACCCGTCTAATCCGAGGGGCTGATTGGCGAGGCTTGTTTTCCTCCCATGGAGGATTTCTGCAAGGATGCCCATGGGAATGTCTATAACACCCTGTGTTCTGATTATGCTTAAACCGGAGGGTTATGGGTAATTATACAATTTTTAATTAAGTTTTAAGGGGTTTCAAGGGATAGAATCTCAATATATGAGTAGAGCTTGAAGTAATGAGCATGTTGAACTAAAGAACACGTAAAACGAAGGTCGAGAATGAAAGTTATGACCTTGGGAAGCATGCCATATGGGATGGACCCACTTAAAAAGTGCAGGATAACCTATTTATGTGGGTTCTATTTTTGAAGAGCTCAACGATACGAGTCCATCGGTATGAAAAATGCTTGGTTTCAACTTCAGGATAAGAAGTGATTGCATTTTGAAGTTTGAATTGTATTTAAATAAAATAAAAATAAAATAATGAAGAAAAGACTGAATAGTTGACGCCAGAGCCGAGCCAAGTTGGAGCCGTAATCGCATGACTGAGTGTGTGACAAACCGACCATGTGATGTGGCCCAATGGGTGCATGACACTGGGCACACTCCTATGCACGCTGTCACGAACTGCGCTTCAGACACCCCACCAACTTCCTTTTTGCTTTACTTACATGTACTTTCCTTATTTTCATGTATTTTTTTATTTATGTTTTAGGGTGCCACCATGCCCATACATCCACTTTAGCTGCCATGCCAGCCATATACAAAAAATCTCTTAGGCTATATAGGGGAGAGTGATTAGTTGTCCTGTTAGTTATAGTGTTGTTGCACCCATTACTTGTAAATATGTTAATAGAGAATGCATTCATTTTCTATGCTTGTGTTCATTTGTTTCCTTGTAATGTGACTCGCCTTCTGCCCCCTACCTTTTTGCTTTGCATGAGCACCCGCAAGTGATTTGCGCAACGCATCTGTGCAAGGCAAGCCATTCGTCCCAAACAAAGGCTTGCTTGGTGGGCCTTTAGCCTACAAGTGCCGCATGGTTGGCTTCCCAAGGGCACATCTGTGATAGTTGGTATCAAAGCCAAAGAAAGGACCACTCGTCAAGCTTCCACTCGCGATGCCGAAGTCAGTAGCAGGTGAAGTTAGTGGAGTCGAGCATACAGCTCTAGACCCACAACACAAAAGGCCATCCAGATGGTAGGACCGCGTTAAAACCTTGGAGGAGCAAGTTGCCCCCTTGTCAACGAACTTCCTGCATTAAAAGAGAAAGTGAAGTCTCTTGAAAAAGCGGAGAAAAGGAACTGCGAGAGTGGATCACAAAATTGTGATGTCAATATAGAGAACTGCATGCTGATTGAAGAATCACAAGCAAAAGTTGAGAAATTGAGTGAGGAGGTACAAAACCTGGCTGCACAAGTGAGCCTTCTCCTCCAAACAATGGCCCAATAGGAACCTGTTGTAGCCATCAAGCACCCCAAAGTGTCGAAACCTAAGGTCTATCAAGGAGCATGAGATGCTAAAGAATTAAAAAAAAATTTGTTCGATATGAAACAATACTTTTGGGTTGTTCACCCAAAGTCATAAGAAAATAAGGTCACAATGGCTATGATGTACTTATCCGGCGATGCCAAGCTTTGGTAAAGGATGAAGTACGAAGAAATTTTGAATAGTCGCCTTAAAGTAAATACTTGGGAAGACCTAAATGGTCAACTAAAGACCCAATTTTTGCCAGAGAATGTGGAATTCATTGCCCAACGGAACCTCCGTCGTCTACAACCAACAGGAACCATTGGTGAATATGTCAAATAATTTTCAGCCCCGATGTTGGGCATTCGCAATATGGCCAAGAATAACAAGTTGTTTTACTTCCTTAAAAGCCTCAAGCCTTGGGCCCAAACAAAGCTGAACCGGAGCAAAGTGAGTGACTTGTTTGTAGCTATCATGGAAGCCGAACGTCTCACCGATTTCACTATATAGGACAACACAAGAAAACCTAGATTCTTTCAGAGGGACTAAGGCCCGCGACAAGGTCAACGAGACCAAAGTAGCCCAAGTGAGTCTCAGGACAAAGTTGGTGAAAAGAAGCCTTTCTACAAAAAGTTCGGGACTAAAGCCAATAGCTCCACTTCTGCTACTCGACCATTTCAACCCTACAATCATGCTAGGGTCCATTATCACGCTTACTATGTGACATACCCCATCTTACTTGGCAGTATCCACAAAAGAAAGTGCTTAATGCCCTCTTGCAAGAGAGTCAGCCCGACTTGAAGGAAATGATGAAGTCTCTGCGATGAAGAGGAAGCACCCATGATGGGAGTGTTGAGACTTCTCAGCACCATTGAGGATACTCAAGGAAAATAATTACCTCAATCAACGGGTCTAATGTACATTGAGATCTACCTAAAAGCAATGGTAGACACGGGAGCCACCCACACCATCATATCGGACAATGTGGTAAGACGCATAGGGTTAAAGCTCATCGAAGATTCTAGTCGAATGAAGGTAGTGAGCTCTGAAGCTCGCCCTATCACTGGGTTGGCTAAAGATGTTCCCATTCGGATTGGCAAGTGGTCCAACATGACAAACCTTATGGTCGATCCCTTGGATGACTTCCAAGTTATCCTTAGGATGGAATTCTTACAGAAAGTGAACATTGTCTCAATGCCACATCTGGGGTCCATTTGCATGTTCGAAGCCACAAATCCTTGCACGGTGTTGGTTGTTCAGAAGAGCAAGACCGATACTGCACATCTATCTACACTACAACTAGACAACAGGTTGAAGAAAGGTGATCCAACATACCTTGTGGCTCTTAGTATGGAAAATCAACCACAGGGGATCAACCATTGCCGACAGAAGTTCAATTTGTTTTAAATGACTATGTTGATGTTATGCCCGAAGCCTTACCAAAGTGTCTACCTTCGCAGCGACCAACTAACCACCAAATTGAGTTGGAACCTGGTGCGAAACCACCAGCCCACTCCCCCTACTAAATGGCACCCCTTGAACTTACAGAATTGCGCAAACAACTTGATGAATTGCTTGATGTGGGCTTCATATGCTCCTCTAAGTTCCCCTTTCGTGCCCCAATTCTATTTTAAAAGAAGCACGATGGGAGCTTGCGCCTTTATATTGACTATCGGACGTTGAACAAATTGACAGTGAAGAACAAATATCCCCTCCCACTCATCGCGGATCTTTTCAACCAACTCGGCAGTGCTCTTTACTTCTCTAAATTGGATTTGTGTTCCGCTTACTACCAAGTGCGCATTGCCGGTGGACACGAAGCGAAGACTACATGTATTACTTGCTACAGTGCGTTTGAGTTCTTGGTCATGCCTTTTGGCCTCACCAATGAACCGGCCACCTTTTGCACACTTATGAATAGTATTTTCCATGACTTCCTTGATCGCTTTGTGGTCGTCTATCTCGATAACATTGTGGTCTACAACAATACCCTTGCCAAACATGCTACTCACTTGTGAACTGTGTTCAAAGTCCTTCGCCGGAAAAGTGCTCCTTTACACAACAGGAAATTCTCTTTTTGGAACATCATGTTAGCGGTGGACAAGTTCGAATGGACCAAGAAAAGGTTCACGGAATTGAAGATTGGCTAGCCCCTACCAAAGTGAAACAATTATGAGATTTCTTGGGTCTCTCCAACTACTAAAGATGTTTTGTCAAAGGGTATTTACAAAAAACTGCCCCTTTAACGAACTTGCTAAAGAAAGATCACCCTTGGTGTTGGTTGGAACACTGCCAAAAACCCTTTGCTGAACTAAAGACCGCGATCACACATGAATCGGTGCTTCAACTCCCGGACTACTCCAAGTCATTTGAAGTAAAAATGGATGCCTCTGATTATGCCATCGGGGGCGTTCTCTCATAGGAAGACCACCCTGTGGCCTTCGAAAGTCGCAAACTCAACAAAACGGAGCGACGTTACATAGTACAAGAGAAGGAGATGATGGTTGTTATCCATTGCTTGCGCACCTGGCGCCATTACTTATTGGGTTCTCGCTTTGTCGTCAAAATCGACAACATTGCGACTAGTTACTTATAGTCTCAGCCCAAGTTATCTCCCAAACAAGCTTGGTAGCAAGACTTTTTGGCTGAATTTGACTACATACTAGAGTACAAACCTGGGCAAAACAATGTCATTGCTAATGCCCTTAATTGACAGGTCGAATTGACCGAACTGGCTTCCCTCCATGTTGCTAGCATCAATTTTTGCTCGAATGATCTACAACATCGCATTAAACAGCAATGGAGAAAGATCCCTTCGTGTGCACCCTCCTCCAGCAAGTGAAAGAAGGCAAGACTCGTAAATTTTGGCTTGATAATGGGCTACTGATAACCAAGGGACGAAGGCTCTATGTTCCAAAAGCAGACCGCTTGCTAAAAGAACTTCTTCACGAGTGTCATAACACTCCTTGGGTTGGCTATCCATGTATCCATCTCACATTAGCCCTTCTAGAGTGGGCATACTTCTGGCCTCACATGAGCAATGATGTTGAAGCATATGTTTGAACATACCTTACTTGCCAACAAGACAAAGTGGAACATGGCAAATCACGGGGCCTCCTTGAACCACTACTTGTACCATAGGGACCTTGGGAGAGTGTTTCTGTTGACTTTATCTTGGCATTCCCTAAAGTTGGCGGATACGGTTCAATCTTGGTGGTCGTTGACCATTTCTCTAAATATTCTACATTCATGCCAGCTCCCAAACATTGCACCGCTGAAGAATCTATTCACCTCTTTCTGAAGAATATTGTTAAGTATTGGGGTGTGCCCCAAACCATTGTGAGTGATCGAGATGGACGTTTCACAAGCCGCTTCTAGATGGAACCATTTAAATTGCTTGGGTCAAAGCTAAGCTTTTCATTGAGCATGCATCCTCAAACAAACGACCAAACAAAGCACGTCAATGCTCTCCTTGAAGAGTATATATGCTATTTCATTAGTGCCAATCAGAAGAATTGGGTCAATCTCCTCGACGTTGCTTAGTTCTCCTACAATTTGTAAAAGAGCTCTGCCACTAACCAGAGCCCATTTGAGTTGGCCATTGGTCACCAGCCTGCCACACCCCACACATTAGCTCTGGGCTACACTGGCAACAATCCCCCTCCTTCTGCCTTGTACAAGACTGGAACATAATATCTGAAATTGCTTGTGCTTATCTTGAGAAAGTCACTGCCTGCGCCAAGAAGTGGGCCGATCAAGGCCGGCAACCCTCTACCTTTAGTGTGGGGGATCTCGTGCTCGCCAAGCTCAACCCTACCCAACTCAAGCTTTTCCGCCAGATGCACAAAGGTCTCATTCACAAGTATGAAGACCTCGTACCCATCCTCTAACAGGTCAGGAAGGTATCTTACAAAGTGCAATTACCACCCTGGATGCAGATCCACCCTATCATCCACGCCAGTTGTCTAAAGTCATACCATGCAGATGCTAAGGACCTCTCCCGACACCACCTTGCACACGGCAATCCCAAAGTCACCACCTACGTCAACATTCTCGATGAAATCATCACTGCTTGTGAAGTTCAATGCGGCATAGAGAACATCCATGAATTCCTCACCAAATGGCGAGATCTTCCACATAGTTGGGAGCCAGCAGAAGAACTCCTTAACCACCATGTTGATCACGTCAAAGCCTACCTCCTGGAGAAGCGTCCACAAGGACATTAATGGAATTGAGTGGGGGAGCATGTCACGGACTATGTTCCGGACACCCCACCAACTTCATTTTTACTTTACTTAATGTACTTTCCTTTTTTCATATATTTTCTTTATTTATGTTTTAGGGTGTCACCATGCCCGTACAACTACTTTGGCTGCCACTCCAGCCATATACAAAAAATCTCTTATGCTATATAGGGGGGAGTGACTAGTTGTGTTGTTGGTCATAGTGTTGTTGCACCCATTACTTGTAAACATGTTGATAGTGAATGTATCCATTTTCCATGCTTGTTTTCATTCATTTCCTTGCAATGTGACTCGCTTTCTGCCCCTTACCTTTTTGATTTGTTCAATGCATCAGTGCAAGGCAATTCATTCATCCCAAACAAAGGTTTGCTTGGTGGGCCTTTAGCCTATAAGCGCCGCATGGTCGGTTGCCCAAGGGCACGTCCATGATAGCGCAAAACCCATTTCCATTGTATGGTCGCATGTCTTCCCCTATAAATTCTGATTTTCGTCGAAAACTGTCATGCCTCAGCACCACCCAACCCAAGCCAAACCTGGTCCAAAGGCCCGTCAAGTGCATGGGGGTGATAGAAAATTAAACAAGATTAACAGATCAATTAATCTGACACTCAATCTCACATCATTACATACAATTGATCAATCACGGCTAAACATTGGAAAAATCTCATTCATGAAGTTTGTTTCATGATGCATGAAATCATGATACATCCGTGAGTAAGATCTACGTGAATTCTAACCCATGGAAAGTGCTCCCATCAATCCCCTCATGCATCATAATCGAATTATAAATAACCATGATTTCATAGTAAATTTCCCACATGTGTGTGTTCATGCATTTCCTAATCACATGACTAATGCTTTGATATAAGCTCATAAAACAATACACGCATGCTTAAGCACATTCAAATCATGATAACCAACTAAGATCTAGGGTGAAATCTACCATAAACCATAAATCTGTTCACGTGAAATCAAATATTTAACTCCTACAAGCATGATTTTTCTACATATGAAGTTATAACATAATAACATCATTTACCCACAATCCATTCTCATTATATGATGACATATCTTATCATTTACCATGTAATATCCCTGCTAAAACATGTTCCAATCATAAGAATTCCATCATCCATAGATTCAAGATAATTCAATGTTAACATATAATTCTACATAACAAGTACTTAAGCATACTTCATAAATTTCCATCATAAATTGTGTGCCCTTCCAGTAGCTTAATTCTAGTATAAAACACTCCCCATAAACATTGGAAGCATCAATTGGGAGAAAAACACAGAAATAAGAAAATCGAAAAGGGCAAAAATTGTTGAACCAACAATTCAAAACTGAAACAAGCAATTCGAGCCTTCTTCTTCTTTTTAAAATTCAAAACCGAAACACCATTGTTGAACCATAAGACTTTCATCTCGAGCCTCATACATCATCCAAATTCAATCAAACATTCCAAAAAGCTAATTGAACTCATTCCAAGGTAAAACCCTAAGAAATCAAGGAAAGAGATTAACATTTTATAAATCTACTATTAAAGCCCTAATCAAGAAAACCCATTAAAGCAAAACCCATAAAAATTAAGATTTTTACCATAACAAGGTTTAGATTTGAAAGCTTATTAATTCTTCACTTGATTTGAGTCGGATTTACTCTTCAATCACCTCCAAAACCTTCCAAAAACATTACTTTTATGTTAAACACACCTATACTTGATTTAGACTTGAAAATCATAAAACAAATCCTAGATTTAGAGTTTAGGAGACATAAAATCGAATTTGAGAAGGTTAGAGTTTGAAGTAGAGGAGTAAAACAATGATTTAATGCTTTAAAAAAGGATTGAATCGATGGAGGAAGATAAGATTAAGAAGATTTTAAAAAAAAAACCATAAAGATTAAACATGGATTAAGGAAAATATACATCTAATCATTTCCTTTTTAGGCCTAATTAGGGATTAGGCTCCAAATCTCCTAGCTCAGCCTTTTCCCAAATGGGAAAGGGTCAGCCTCTTTCCTTTTATAGGAAGGGTTGGGCTATACCTAATTAAAATTTGGAGTAAGAATAGAGTTTTTAACTAGAATTAAAAAATTTAGCAATTTAACCCAAAATTAGGACAAGAAAAATTCTAAAAAAAATTTATAATGACTTCCTTTGATGTATAGGACATTTTGGATTAGAAAACCCAAATTTGACTATGGAGCCTACAGGGGGTCCCGCCAAACCCTAATTTTTAAAAAATATCCAAAAATTCCCAAATGGTTTGAAATCAGTTAAAACTCATAAATATGAAGTTATTTTTCTTTAAAACCTTGGGAAATCACCTTTATTTTTAAAAATAATCGAAATTGATTAGAAACGACTTAAACCACATAAAAGTAATTAAACATAATGAATTAAAACCGGTTCAAGTTCAGAGATCTTACAAAAATGATCCGGGGTAAGAGGAGACTGGCCATCAACCTTGACTACCGAGGAGAGAGAAATGACCCAAAACAAGAAAGGGTTTCATCCTCTGTTGTTGAGCCATTATAAGGGAAGTGGTCTAGAATGGGGGAGGCTCTATCCTCCACTGAAGTGCCATGCAGTGAGAGAAACATCCCCAGGTTAAGGGGAGGTTCTTCCCATGGCTTACAGACACTTTCAGATAAAACATCGGGTGTATGCCTAATGAGATATTAATATTATGCATGTTCGTTTTATAAGTTAGTTAGCCTGCCTTAACCCATCGGACGACAACCCTTTCAAAGGTTCTTTGGGGACTGATTCACTCTGCGTAGATTGACAGTGGTCTGAGACCTCACAAGGAAGAGGAAAGATGTGAGAGGCTCCTTATGAGTAGCCCTATGCCCGCCAAGTGCTACGTCAATCATAGGCAAAGCTGATGAATGAAGTTCAACCTCCATTCCATATGGAGGGGTCATTTTCATGAACTGAATTTTCTAAAGCTGAGAAAACCTTCAAAGAGTACTTTTACCATCATAACCCAAGACTATTAGAGGTAGGTGGTCTTAATTTCTAAACTTATGCTTTTATTTTGTTTATCATGGTTTTACTAAAGATTGTTTTCAACTTATTTGAAAAAAACTCTATTTTGAATATTTACCTTCTTTTAAAGAAACTTTCATGTTTTAGTAGTTCCTTGTTTCTCGAAATTGGGAATTATCATGTTGAATATTTAGGATACTGCTACACTTGGCTCTAGCATGCACATGAACTAGTATATCATGAAAAAAATCTCTTTCTTCTATCTCTCGTTGCCCTATGAGTGCTGGTGTAGGTTGTTTGGTATAGCGACATTCTTTGATCAGTTGTTTTTAAATTTTGATATTTTTTATATGATTTTTCTTGAAAGTATGATTAAAACTAATGTGTTCATAAAACATACTTATAGAACTTAATTCAACCTACTGAGTATGAATTTACTCACCCACCCTCTGCGAGTATAGCTACATAACCCGAAGAAGTGGAAGAAGAATTTTGATAATTTAAAAGCATCTTTTTATTTAAAATTTATGTAATACTTGTAATGAATGATGTACATGTTATGTCATCTTTTGGAACTTTGTATAATACAATATATGTCATAATTACTTTTTCGTACTCGTGATCCTTGGCATTTAAAAATATATTGACATGTTTTTTATTTTATTATAAATTTTGATAGGACATCACACTTCTATAGACCCAGATCTAGAAGCAATCCTTCAACACACAAAAACAACCTAATAAAAGCTTTATAATAAATATAATAGTACTCCCTTAGTCTCATATTAATAGCTATATTTAAAAAATAGTTATTTTTATTAAATGTAAAATTTACTTCTAAAAGAAAGAAAAATTAACTCATAATACTCTTTTTTAAGTACTCAATCTCTTAAATTGAACAAAATAAAGCAATTAATATGAAACAATCTTTTATGCAAATAGAGCTATTAATTTAGGGCGGAAAAAATATTATATAAAAAAAGATGAACAATAAAAAACAAGTACTAAGACCAAAATCTTTTTTATTATTTTTTATTGTATTGCATGGAGAAAGAACAAAGCTCAAAGCTTATTTGAAGTAATTTTTTTTTACAACCCTTAGTATGAAACATTTTTTTTTATGCTACAAAACTTGCCACTATTTCCTACATCTACCCTTTTGGACTTGTGTGAACTTGATTGTGTGACCCATGAGTTTAAGGAGTAGGCGAATTAGAATACATCATCCTTAAATTAGGTATGCCATCAAATCTTAATTTGACTTGGAGCATACTAACTTCTACCGATCATAAATATATTGCACATGTAGATAAGATGTGCATATTTAAACCCGCCTACCGTATGAATAATACCAGCACACCTAAAAATGTTTGAATACACTAACATGAAATTGAGATCGGGTCAGGCACACTTAAAACGGGACTCTATGTTGGCTATGTTAGGTTCACGTCTTGCACTGGCTAAAATAAGTGCAATTAAAAACGTGTATCGCGTGTTTTTTTTATTTTAATTTCCCCACGTGACTGAACGTTAAGAGGGCAGACACATTTACCGGTCTCCCACGTGTTTATCAAATGCCCATAAATCCAAGCTCAATTCTAGTCAACTGGTCCAAAAGCTGCCTTCTACTCCACTTCAACTTCTGGGGCTTATGTAGAATCGTTCCTGGAATTATAATCTGCCTAACGGAACAGACCTCCAACTTTCCTTCTATATATAAAGGCAGCTAAGCAAACCCATAAGACGGCGGTGAACGAGATCTGCGGCTCGTGGATTTCAAATCCTGACCCCTGACTTCTTCTTCGGATTTCAAATCCTGACCCCTGACTTCTTCCTCGGATTTCAAATCCTTCGCGGCGGAAATGCTCGTTTCCGTCGCTAGTTTGGCTGCGGCTCGGATTTGAGATTCCGGCGGAAGTTTGCGGTGACGCCGCAGCTTGGGATAGCCGGTGACGTATGATCGGCACCAATTCGCTGCGCCCGACGGTCGGTCTGGGAGGGGGCGGCGCCGCCCAAGTCTCCGCCCGGCGCGGGGTCCGCTCGTCGAGGAGAATGGCTTGCCTCAGCAAGGGGTCCGGGTCGAGGTCTGGCCGGGATGCGAAGCTGTCGGCTGGGAGGAGTGGGGTGATGGGCTTGTTCAAGCGGATGGGGCGGTCCCCGGATCAGCAGGGGGGCGGCGGGCGGAGGATGGAGGCGGAATCTGTAAGGGGCGGCGGGGAGGATGTGTGGGATGCTGCGGCGGGGGAGGCGAAATTCCCCGAACACCTGGTGGTCATGGTGAATGGCATCGTTGGGAGGTACCCTTTTGCGCCGCCCTCTTGCGAGTCATGAGCTTTTCTCATTTGTATGCGTCTGATAAATGGAATCGTCTGGAACTGGTGGGGAACCTGTTTTACTAACCATTACTTGATAAGTTATGATGGAGTTTGAATAGCCGTTTGTTGAAGAGGATGATAGGAAAATTGAACATACCATGCGAAAGCTCAGCAGCTTAGAATTTAAGATGTAGGCACTCACATGTCCAATGAATTCATATAGGGTTGAAGAAAGGATTTTGAAGAACGGTTAGCAAGAGTATGAATTTACAAGTCATTTTGAAAAATGGGGTATCTAACTACATAACCTTTTATATGAAAAATGGGGTCTTTAACTAGTCAACCTTTATTCTGGATGGGTAAGCTAACTTAAAAATAGGAATATGAGCAGCGGTAAGTGAACAAAAGCAAGAAATTAAGAAGAAATTTTCATAAAATTGCTAATCATAGATTATACTTGTTTTACAACTTTTGTGACCCACCCCCTCTGCTTCCCTCATTCTCCATGTGGCTTCGTCCCTGACAAGTTTGACAATAAAGGTTTTTGTAAACATTTCAATGTAAAAGTTAAACTAAGAATGACTAAATCATTTCCGGCTTGTTTAGGCTATGTTTGGCTGTGTTTCATCAACGTACTTATGGAGCTTTTGTAATGCAGCCATTAGAAGAAGATAGATAATAAAAGAGGAAGAGTTTATAGCGAAAGGAGAATAAACTCAATAAAGGAGATTGAATAATTAAATGAGTCATAATCTTATCAACCAGTATCCATTGTACATTGGAATCCCCTTATTTTTTTGAAAAACATTGGAATCCCGTTATTTATGCATAACCCTTAAAATACCATCCTTTGAGAACTCATAATATAGCTCAGACTATTAAAAGTAACCCCTACTATGATAGTTTTAAAATGAAGGGACTTATTTCTTCAATACGACACATTAAACTAATTTCAAATAGGACTCTTATTTAGCATTCCAGACTTTATGATGGGAATATATACTTACTAAGTAAGAATTCATGAACCTAAAAAAAGAAGTAATTGGGTTAAAAATTATTTTGGCCCAAATCATATTCCTTTGCCTATATCATTTTAGCTTCCAGATTTTCTTTTTATTAAAATGTGTTTGGTAAGATGGGATATGCTGTCAGTTACATTAGTAACATGCATCAAATTTGAGATTAATGTCCTTGTTCGATGTAAATGTTATTTACTGATTTTTTTACTGAGATATGAAATCAAATACTTAAATTTATCCTTCATTCAGTGCTGAGGATTGGAGATATGCGGCGGAGCAATTTGTAAAGATGCTTCCAGACAAAGTTATTGTTCACCGTGAGTTATTATTGTAGATCTAGAATGATTCTACCTTTTATGATTCCAATTTATAGCAAAGCCCCCGTTTTTCTTACAGATTAGTTCATTGTTTTCTTCTGACCATGATACACATTTGGAAGTTAAGAAACTGTTGATAATGTTCACCATATAACTAGATTCTGTGCGACATTTATCGAAGCAGGCAGTGAATGCAACTCATCAAGGTTGACTTTTGATGGTGTTGATTTGATGGGCGAAAGATTAGCTGACGAGGTACTTGTTTTTGTTATTTTCTTGTTTGATCAGACTGAATTAAGTCATGTATACACAATATCGTCTACAACAATGAGACAGAAAAGACACCAAAATTCAATCTGAATATAGGAAAATTACTGATCTAACTTAGCTTTTGATAATTAATTCATCTGATTAAAATTCTTGTCAACTTTAACTTTATCTCTCCTTTAATATAGGTCATGTCAGTTGTAAAACGGAGGCCTAAAGTGGGCAAGATATCTTTTGTAGCTCACTCTTTGGGTGGTCTAATAGCAAGATATGCTGTTGGAAGGCTATATGTGCCTGCTTCAGATAGAGAAGCCGCAGCTGTGTCAATTAACCATTTAAATGGTGAGCATTCTAGTTGTTCAACACAATGCCTTGAAAAGTGTCAGCAAGGCCGAATTGCTGGGTTAGAGCCTATTAATTTTATAACGTTTGCAACACCCCATCTGGGTTCCAGGGGGCGTAAACAGGTAGATCCGGTTCTCTTATAGTTGATATTGAACGATGCTGCTGTAAATATCATGTCAGTAATTCGGTTAATTCATGGCTATTCAGTAGAGAGGGGATTTTATGAGACTTGAAAAGATAAGTGTGATTAGACATGTTACAATGAAAACAGGGAAACTGTTGTCTGGTTGCATTGTTCTAGACCTGTCATACAAATTTCAAATATTTCCCTGAAAGAGCCACATCAATAAGCTTATGTCTGGATATTTGCTTTGAAATCAGAGAAAAAGCTAGTTTTAAGCCTTAGTTTCTATTGAATACCAACATCCTCTCTGCCCTAATCCTTTTTGTTTTGTGGATAATGTATTGACTGTTATAAATTATGAATTATTGTTAGCAGATTCTGGAAACAATTAGATGCTACATAGGAATGACGGATTCTGACAGTCATGACTAGATGCAGTGATCAAATTAGCAATGTCTATTGATTAACATATTGACAGAACAGAAGCTGTGTTGTGGACCCAAATAAATGAAATATAATGATGATAATATACTTTGTTAGTATTGACACAGTGTCTAGTTTAGTAAGAACCCCCACCCCCAGCTCTCTCTCTCTCTCTCTCTCTCTCTCTCTCTCTCTCTCTCTCTCTCTCTCACACACACACACACACACACAATCTTATAGAGAAACATGCATCAATGCACCTACAATTAATTTCTTGCAGCTCCCTTTTCTCTGTGGCCTTCCGTTTTTGGAGAAAAGTGCATCCCAGACTGCTCACTTGATTGTTGGAAGAACAGGAAAACATTTGTTTCTTACAGACAGGGATGACGGGAAACCTCCACTTCTTCTTCGAATGGTCAGTGATTCAGATGACATCAAATTTATGTGAGTTCTTATTGACAGACTGATCAAATTTATTAGTCACTGGGTTCAATTTCTTAAGATGATTTTGATTAATATGTTTTATCTATGCAGATCAGCTTTACACTCTTTTAAACGTCGTGTTGCCTATGCCAATGCTAATTTTGATCGTATCCTTTTAGACCAAGTAACAAAAACTTAAAAATTACATAATGGAATAAATTAGGAAATTACTGATGAGGAATTGGTTAAATGGGGCCAACTGTCCTCATCAGCTACACCTGTTATTTTTTTATTCTGGGTAAATTACACTTACATCCCCTGACGTTTGATAGACTAGACATACATCCTCTGACGTTTGATAGACTAGACATACACCCCCTCACATTAACCTAACCGTTTCTTTTAAATAGCAAAAATACCCTTCCTCAGATGTTTTAACCCCCTGGCCATTTTCTCCAGTTGACTATTCTTTCTCTTCCTCACACTGGCACCTTTAACTGCATCTGGTAATGGAAGGGATTTTCATCCAGAAAAAGAAAAACCCAACTCCAAAGAACTAATTTACCCAACAAAATCTATTTGCAGACCCACCCTTGCCACATTTGGCAGTTCACAAGCAAAGATCAGAGCTTTGCCCAGCATAAATGCAAGCAGAAATTCGTTCAGGCATAAACTTAAATTGCTTGAGCCAAGACAAAATGGTAGAGTCCAGTTTGCACCATAACCATTGTCGATAGCCAGAAATGGGTAGAAGGACAAAATGATGATTTTCAGAGTTGAAAAGGGGAAAAGTTGATAAAAGAGAAAATCTTGTTGAGTTTGTTTGTTGGAGATACTGAAGATGCTGGAAATGCAAGCAGAGGACAGATTTGATGAAGGATTATCAGGTTGCAGTAGAAATGGAAAATTTTCGAGGAGAAGACAAAAATATGCTGCACAGAACATTGGAGAAGAGGACAGATCGAGATGGGAGAGTTGGAGTAGTGTACAAGATGATTGTGAGGATGGGCCCTATCGTGAGATTCAACTCCACTAACTTGTGTCTGCTATCTTCCATTCTGAAGAAGGAAAGAGAAATTAAAAGGAAAATGAAGAATCAAGGAAGAGAGTCTCGAAAGGGAAATAGTAGTAGAAAAGGGAAAACCCGCAAAAACTGCCCCACGTCCTCCCCACCCGTTGACTCACTTAGCTTCCCTCCCTCACCTTTCCCCTTCTCCTTTCCAATCCTCCCCATTTCCCCTCCATTATGGATAAGAGGGAAAAGATATCCTTGATCAAAGATTAAGGAGGGAAATAGGAAGGCTGAGAGGACCAAGAAACTGGCCGTGGACTTTTAGCAGAGGAAGGAGTAGGTGGAGTGAGATCACTGGAGGAGGTAGCGGGAGAAGATGGTGGTGGAGCAGGTGAGGGCCTTGCACATCTTTATCAAGTACCACAGCTCCCACCGCAGGGCCTCATGATCCAATGGCCATGTTATCACTGCCTCCTGTTGTATTCTCCTAAGAGTAATCCAAAAAAAGGTGACAGTAGCGGCGGCCAGTGGTGGTGGCAAATGCTAGAGCCAGTGGTGGTTAGAGATGAATAGAAAAAGGTGACTGAGAAAATCGGTTGAAGTGGTGGGGTAATAGCTTATGGAAGGGGTGATTTTGACATTTAAAACCTTTAGGTCATGACCAGTGGGTTAATGTTAGGGGGTGTATGTCTAGTTTATCAAATATCAGGTGGTGTATGTCTAGTTTCAACAAATGTCAGGAGGTGTAAGTCCAATTTACCCTCTTATTTTTTAAACACGTTTATGTTGGATTAGTTGTTTGTAGGTGCAATGAGCACTACTTGATATCTCAAATTACATTTTTAATTATTCTACTTTACAATGAATCTTTAACTGGTTGAAAAGATATGGTTGGGTGGAGAACTTCATCAATCCGTCGTCAACATGAATTACCTAAGGTACATCATAGTGCATGTTATGACACTTCTCTGCTGCTGGACCTTGGTATATCTTCTTACCATGTTTTATATCCTGTACAGCAACATCTTCTTGTAAGGGATGAGAAATACCCACATGTTGTCTATGTTGAGAGAGAAAATACAGAAATTGTCAATCGGGGGTTGCGTATCACCGGTCAAGAAAGTGATTTGGAAGGTTTGCTATGTTTCTATTTTCCCATCCTAGGTTTTTGGAGATCATTTTAATAATAGAAGTTTCAATTTAGAGCACTTTCAGTTTTCAAAGTAAATCACGTCCTTTAGGAATCCAGGGGACCACTTGGTTGTGTGTAAATGTCAAAGATCTAAGATGTGGGAAAGGCAAAATAAGTTTTAATATATTCCAAGTTTCCACTGTCATTGTGTGACCACGCCAGCCACAGTGACATTTTTTGGGGTAGACTGCATTTCATTTTGTTGCAAAGACACTCATATGCAAGCGGAGTGACAGATTTATTCCCCTAAGAGCCAATCTTCCCACCATGTCCTGGTTTCTGCTTCTTTCTCTAGCTTGCCATACCACCATTATTGTTGCATCACCTTTCCTTCTTTATCGACAGATATAAGCCCTCTTTTTTGTCCCACATTCACTGGACCTGGCACTTTTATTGTTTTTGGAATAAACATGTTCAATGAAATGCTAGGAATAGATCATCCATGACTGTGTCTTCTGAGGAGCTTATGGATAGTCTTCTTTTTTATTCAATGAGCTGTGTGCAGTCTCTTTTCATGTATATGAAACTTCTGATGATTCTTCATTTTATCCATTCAGAGGAGATGATTAGAGGTCTTAATCAGGTTTCTTGGGAACGTGTGGATGTTAGCTTTCTCAAAAGTAGGCAGCGTTATGTTGCCCACAGCACCATTCAGGTAAATCCTGTATATGCTTGATAGTTATATGGATCATTATATATTTATTTAGATGTTTCCTGTGAAGTTTTTAGTGAGGTTTGGCATCCTTGAGTGAAATGATAATAAGCACATTAGCTAATTGGTTGTTGTACCTCAAACATCGTATCAGATACTCCTACCAGCTGCTAGAGATAAACTGCTATGTGGCATTCTACATGCATGTGAACAATGCGATGTTGTATACTGTTAGAAGGTTGTTATAGTTTGTGAAAGGATTTTCTCTGTTCTTGAATGCTGATGTTAGACTGTTCATAGTTGAAATTGAAGTGTATGAGATTAGCTAGTTTAATTGTTCGTGTGGAATTGGGACACCATGTTGTTGCATCTTGTTGGATTCCAGTCAGATCGTTTGTTGCTAATTATCTTGAACCTAGAGTGTAGGTGTCGTACTAATTCCCTGTCAACCAAAATTTCAAATTAACTGGTGAGTATCTGGAGGAAAAGCTCCAATTTAACTGGTGTTTTTGGTTGTGATTGTCTTATCACTTGGCTGTGTCTGAAGACTATACGTAGTCTTCTAACTTTACCATTAGAACAAAATATATCTGTGTGAGAAAGAGAGAAAGGCCACACATTAGGTAAGATAGTTAATGGACATGTCTGAGTGAACATGGCCAACATTTTAATCTCTTCTTAGATCATCTGTTTGATATGGAATACCATGTGCAAAATATTGGACACATTGTGAATTAGTGTAATGCGAAAGGTAGATGCATAGGGGGATATCTTAAAAAGATTACTGGTATGAAATTAGCTATAATGTGCATTTTCTATAAAATAAACTGAAATTTCATACATTTGACATTTGGAAAAATACGACTGTTTTTATTTTCATATCTGATAGAAAATGTAATGGTTATATTGCAATCATATTAGATAAACCATATGGTATTCTTTCATTCTATCAATACATGTTTTACATTTTGTTGTGGTATATATTTTACTTTCAAATTGTAATCATCATCAAAAAGTGATTATGATTGAGTCTCTTATTTCTTATCTGGAAAATGTACAGGTGAAGAGCTATTGGTTGAACTCAGATGGCAGAGATGTGATCTTCCATATGATAGACAACTTCCTCCTTTAGTACCACATGTAAATTTGTGCGTGTTATTTTATATGGTGGTTTTGTGATTGTGTCGCCATTTTGGCATTTTCTCTTGTACATTAATTTCTTATTCAATTAATGTATCACCTATTTGTATATAGTGCTAGTTGTAGTCAGCTATTTATATGTGAAATCTAGATTATACTCTTTTGACTTCTCTTTTCATCATTTTTTTCTAGACTAATGTATATGTTTAACATATACATTTATCTCTGAATGTTGCTTTCTTGTTACAGAATATGGAATCCCTTCTACTTACCATCATACGTTTTTGCAACATATGTATTTTTCCTCATCATTTGGCATTTTGAAGATTTTTTTTTATTGTTCATATCAAGGTTAGGTACCCAATTTATCTTTTTTCGCATTGTCAAAGCTGATAAAAAAAAACTTTCTTTCAATAGGAATGTAAAAAATATTATTTGGAATCCAAAGGTGAAAGGCAGGCTTGGCTGGCGCTAGTGTTACTTGGACTCACTTGACAATTGATTTGTAACAGTTAGGGTTATGCTCCCTCTGTACGATGAGAAAATATGATTGTCACTAGACAGAAGAGTATCTGGTTGTTTTATTACCCAAGTTATTTATACAGTTTTTACCATTAACTGATAAATAAGTTGGAAGCGGACCCAATTTTTGCCTTCCTAAAAGAAGTAGCTTATAATTGTTGCCATCATCGGCACTATTCATCAAATAATCAATCATCCACTATTGCTGACTTAAGAAATTTTGATGGCTAGAAATTCATCAAATGCTTTCTGAACTGTAGCCAAATGCGCGCTTGCCAATGGGAACAAGTGCTTCCTGATGTTGCAAGGTATGAATGGTTGAAATTATCTGATCTAAGACCTTGAGGTTAGGACTATTTGATGGTTAAGTTAGCTCCATCTTGAATGCTTCCTGATGCTGGAAGGCATGAATGGTTGAAAGAATATGAGATCTGAGACCTTGAGATTAGGACTACTTGATGGTTAAGTTAGCTCCATCTTGAGTAGCGGCTTCCACAAAATTAGGATCGCCCAGACTGAGCAGATTTTTAGTATTTTATTGGATGTAAATTGTAAATGGGTTCTCGGTTTTCTTCGTGATCAGGCCAATATAATCGAATAGCAGGAAACACTTTAAAAATTACATCTTTTTTGTCACTTTCTCAATTATTGAAAATTAGCGTGTGTTTCTATGGCCCAACAGGATGGTTTTTTGCTGATTCATTTTGTCACTTGTTGGTATATGAAAAGGAAAATACCTATTTTTCCAGCAAAACGTATCTAATAATGGGTGAGTGATTGTAGCCAGATCACTATGGAATGTACTATTTGCTTTGGCACGCTCCTTGTTAACATCCTCTTCAGGCAACATGTAGTACTTGTCAAAAACCTTTTCACAAAAATCCATTTCTCATAATGGCAAGTTTAGCATAGAGATGCAAAATTGCCATCGCACCTTTTTTATTTTCCAAAATCAGTTTTGGCTCCATTGCGTAATTGGATCGTTTTCGAATAAGACCTTTGATTCTAGCATGCATTGTCAAATTTGAAACATTTAGCGCATAAGCTGATGATTGCCTTGAATTTAGCTATTTTGATTCAGGTCTAAATCGATTTTTTAGGTCCCACTCTGCCTTCTGGTTTGGAGGAAACGTTGGGAAAACATGATCTGAAATTTTGGCTTGATACCAGATATGGCTCACACTTCATGCAGTCTCTACAAAATGTGCAAGCAGCAGCCTGAATCGAGCCATCTTTCAATAAAACGCAAGACATTCTTTGTGGAATAGATTTGTCTTTGTCTAAAATTTGCTCTCGGAGTTTGGAAAATCTGGCTATTTGGCCCTACATGCTCATCAAAGCCTGCCATTTAGCTGCTTCCACAATCTATACATGTAGCCGAAACAAATGTTGCAATTTGCCTCATAATAGACTAGAAACCATTAGTAAGATTAGCATGATTTAGTATAAGTAAGGCATACACCATTCTACTTGAAATCTAGTACACAAGCAGAAAGATCAATGAGTTGCTGAAATGAAAATGGAAGTGACAAGATTCTTCTTTAATGTGTAGACAGTGCTCTAAACACAAGAACCAAGTAAAACATGTTGGTTCTCAGCAACAACACCTGACAAAGCCGAACTAATATTGTTGCATTTTAATTATAGCCTTTTTTTGTGGGCCAAAACGAACAATTCATAAGTTTCAGATTTTTATAAAATTAACACTTATTTCATCAGATGGAGGGAGTACTATCATGGATTAGAACCATGGAATGTTGCATCGATATGGATAAGAATATCGATGACTATGGATACAGGTACGTACCGATGATACGCTTGGTATAGGTTGAAATGGGCATAAATTCTTTTATAAATATAAAAAAATATTATAACTAATAATATATCATTATAATACTTCTTTTAGAGCATAATAAGACCGTATAATATCGTATCAACCAATTCGGATATTCTAAAATTAGTTTATTTAGAACTATACACTATTATGCTCTCTGTCCTATACAAGGTATTGTTCATTCTTTCTCAGTGCTTTAAAATTAATTTATTTTAAAAATAAATAATATGCTTAATATGAGTCTAAGTTATATATTTAAATAAATGTATATTTATGAAGTACTATATGTAAAAAAGTAATTATGTAAATTGTATGAACCTACTCGTATTAATCTCATATAACTTTAAAAATATTATTTTTAATCTAACAAAAACTTAAATTTTTAAAGAAGTTGGGTTTGAATTGTATTTTTTATTTTTAAGGAAAAAATTTTAAAAAGATTTCAAAAAAATTAATTTCATAATTTAAAAATAATTTTTAAATAAAAATTATTTTTAAAATATGATATTAATACGTATCGGTTGTATCAATATGATACGGCCAATATGGCCATTACGTATCAAAACTTTTTGTAGGGGGTGTATCGGCCCCCGTATCGTATCGGTGTAGGCTGATACAGTTACATATCAGCCGATACAGCCTTCCATGATTAGAACCCAAATTTAATTAATCCCATGTGAGTAACATCACTACTAGTAAGTTGGGTTGCCTTTTTAATAATGACGAGATAAATTTGTAAACTTTTTTTATTAAGGCAATGTTTGGCAACACTTTGAAAACCAAAGGAAGGGTCTTTCCTTGGCAAACCTCCTCGGAGTTAATTTCAAACTTATTTTTTTTGTGATGTGATATTTACGCTCACAAGGAAAGTAACTGGTTTTCGAGTAAGTTCCCAAACAGGCCCTGAAAGTCAAAACTTCAATTAAATTAATAAAAAAATAAAGATAAAAGAATAATACTCATTAATATGAGTGAAGGCATGACTTCACAATACATATTTAATTATGTTCTAGTGATCATTTATTTTGTTCCTTCGACTTTTTTTTTATGCTAAGGCCCCATAGGGACCAATACAAATAACATACATCCCGACCATGCATAAAATTAGTGCGAATGTGGAAATCATAGACTTACCCACACAAGATGCAATACAAAATGGTATATAGAAGGCTAACGTACATAAAAAACAAAGCAATCCGAGCAAAGACAGACAAATCAAACTCCTTAATAGGAAGCACTCGATAACATACTTGTTGTAGTGGACCTCAAACTCCATCCTCACAAGCCAACTCCGTAGGGTCAGTCAAACGTAGATTTGATAATTGAGCTTCAGGTGCCGAGGACAAACACGAGGGGTTTTTAGACACTTGGGGAACAACAACGACAGACAATGCATGTCATTGTGAACATAGAAATACATGCCCACCATAGTAGAAAGTGCCAACAAGAACCCCAAGACCTCTACCGATCAACCTAATTAGAAGCATATGGGTGCACCCATGAGGGAGATCGGCCATCACAAATTTGCCACATAAAACACACCTAAATTAAGAAACACAGAAAAAAATACATAAATAAACAATACTAGGTGAAACCCCATGCAGACGACCAAAAAGAGGGAGAGTGGAAGGTGCTGATGAAGGGGGAGGGCAGGAAAGATGGGAGGACAAAAGAAGGGTACTAGAAGCAGAGGAGAGGGGGATTGGGTTGTGAGGGCTGAGACGTGAAGATGAAACTGAGAGAGGGCATAATGACGATGAGTGGGGTGAAGAAAAACAGAAAAGATGAAGAAATGGTAGAAGTTTGTGGAGAGGGGGAGGGTGAAGAGAAAGGATGTGAGAGGAAGAGGAGGTCGGAGAATGCCAACAAGAAGGTGACCAGATCTCAAGAAGGGAGAAAGAGGCAAAGTCGCCCATGCAGTACGTAGCATTCAAGAATTTTTAGGGATTTTTTTGTGAATTTCTCTAAATTTTTTAAGTTGTAAATACTGTAAACTTTTGACAGCATGTCCCAAATTTTTATAAACATTTTCTTCAATAGTCATGCAGCAAAAAATTGAAAACCATGATTTTTTTTTCTTTCTATCCAAAAACACGTCAAATTTTGATGATAAATCAACCCAAAGGCTTGAGTACTGGTTTTCTACAATCTCAAGTATCACATTGTGAGTTAATAATAATATCAAAAGAAAACATAGATATCACATATCATTTATCTGTCGCATGTCACACAATTTTACTCTCAATTATTAATCATAGAATTAAGTAGCACTCATATGCCTACAATTTATTGTTATTCATAAAATGAAAACCTACTACTACTTCCATAGTTCTAGAACATCTTTCCTTCAAAATCCCATTCTCATGCACTCTCTATCATGCAAAATTAGACAACCTGCGCCACATGGATGATTAGTATATCTATATATACCTAGTGAGATAACTTAATAATATACATTTACTTATTGATTTATGATTCATAATGATAATTATAATAGATTTAATCTTAATATATTCATTACCCCCATTGGTGTTGTCTATAGGTAAAACACATTTGTTCTCACAAGTCCTTTCCAAGACTCGTACTTCAATCAAACTTTTTGGTTGAGCTCATGGACTTAAGTAGAGATGATTCCCAGCCTACTATGATTGCTAAGAACTCTAAATGCTTGAGCTATATTGTGAATTTTTTGAAGATCGAACCTCCTAACCCTCTTTGCAAAAGAGGTATAGGTACTGAGGTAATGGCTGTTTCAACGACTAATTAAAGACATGTAAATCATATGAGTCTTATTAGTTTATTCATACACTTAATTTAGCTTACATACACATATTCATTTAGCATAGTAATGAAGTTTTCTTTTCTCGTGTTGTCTTATTTATTTCTTGTGTTACACTTAAATATAAGACAATGAATAAAAGCATGAATTTAATTATATGTTTATGTTCTCTGCCACATATAATGCTCAGAGTTGATTAGTTATATTGTAATACATGAAAAAAAATATTATCATATGAGGACATATAAGCTATGATTCGTGCAATTATGAAAACTTGTATTAATATAAAGTTGTCATTTAGTCATTTCTAAATAAAACAATTTTCTTAAATTTTGTTTAATTCAGCCAATTGTGAGATTTTATTTATACGACTTAATTGAAAAGTTGTGCTCCCTGCGTAAATGTTGAACTTATTTTTTTATTTTAAATATAAGTTGGCCTACCTGTCTTGTCACTTATTTTAGGCTTTTAAAATTATCTCGGTAATGAGCCTAAGTCTAGATAACCATTAAACAGTAATTTTGGTAGCAAACTACTACTTAACCATTGGATAGAAAGTCAGTATTCCAAGGTTCTTAAAGTGATATTGAATTATAATATATTATTAACTATTATAATGTAGTATTTTAACAAAAATTAATCTAAGCTAAACCTAAACCAGAAACCCATTTGGATTTATTTTCACGCTTCACCGAGATTGGAAAAGAAAAACCAAACCAGGCAAATTTAAGGTGGAGTACTTTTGACCTCAACTTCCCTATCGCCCTTGATTTTTTTTACCTTTTTTTTATATTGTTGGCAAGTTCCTCTTTACTCTGCCAGTTTCGATAGCAATTACTGGATTGTGTACGGACATTGTTGTTGGACTGCTGATGTTGTCCCAGTCATTTAAATGAAGAATTCAGGCTCTTATGGAGAGAAATAGGGCTTTTATTGTGCAACAGTACTGCCGGGAAAGAATGCGTGGTATGGGAGAATTCAGATAAATGTGAAAGCTAAATCTTCTCCCCTTGATGGAAAGAGTTTTTCATGCACCCATCTATCACACCAATAAACACAGCCAAAAGAACACATAGATGCAGTGGCCTTAATATGTATCACACCCAAGCTCATGCACGCATACAACTGAGCAGCTAGACACAACTAGTAGCATTGAAAAAAGCTTAAGGATCAATTATTCAGTCAGTGATCCCCCTCTTCATGCACACCCTACATCACACTGTATTACGGGTGCATTCAAATGATAACTATACCCATCTTATTTGCAGTCTCCGTGAGATATATGATCTCTTCCTTGTCCACATACCCGTTTTTGTTCATGTCGGCATGCATGGCGGAACTATCAGCCCAAAGCTTAGCATGTGCCTGAAGTGGGGAAATGGCGAACGAAGAAAGGCCATGATTGTTATAGGGGCTGTTTTGGCTCTCGCTTTAGAGATTTTATTCAGTTCAAAACATCCCGCTAAATATGTTTGATGCTTTTCAATCCCACTCTCCTCCAAAAGAAATTTAAGTGGTAAAGCTTACTTTAAAACCCAAAGTGGAGCCAAACAACCCTATTATTTCAGTCCTTTTAAGTTTATTAGACAGTCATTAAAAAGGCCACTAAGATTATAATTTTCTTGTAATGGAAGCCTATGGGTAGGGATGAAAACCGGCTAGCCCGGTACTAATTTATTTATTTTAAAAAAAAATAAAAAATTATGGTCTTTAAGTGGGGTTCTAGTAGTTGACCTCACAAGGCACAAAATCATAAACCTTGGCCTAGGGGATCCATCAGGACCAACTACGAATTTTTAACTTTCTTCAAAACCTATAACCCCTACCCTTCCTTCTTCCCTTAGAAGTTTAAATAAATTTTTTTATATTTGGGGATGGGATGGGATGGGCTGGTTTGAAAGCTTTTTGGGCCCAGCCTTAGCCTATTTAAGCCCTAACCCTCATTTTTAGGGGCCGGCCCTAAACGTTTCACACAAAAAATTTGATTGGACTCGCAATATCAATGATTTATATAACTTACGTCAAAACATAGTTTCCAATGTACCGTGTATTAATTTCTTTTATTAAAAAAGGTATCGTGTGTCACCTTCGTTGAGGGCTATCACCAAGGGACAAAGCTGGGCTAGGGGTGGCAATGCCATGCCCCCCCATCTCCCAATATACACACAAACTTTTAATATTATAAGGGCCCTAAATTCTCACTTTACTTCGGTTAGTTTCAAAAAATTAAGATTTTTTTTGTTTTTCTTGGGCACTTACACTATGTAACCCCGTTTTGCAGGAGAAGGTATTTAATAGAACTGTTCTACCACATGGCATACGTCCATTAAGATTTTCACGCATAACGCATGCCTTAATTTACTCACTTTCAAACACTTATAAATTAGCTAAACATGTTAATTATTATGTAGACATATCTACCACGTGGCCAATTTAACGATTTTATTAAATAATTTCTAGTTTTGCATGGGCCCCAACAAACAATAATTTATATTTAGAATCTCAACTCTCACACATGTTTAAAAAGGAAGAAGAATAAAAAGTGAAAATTTCTGTTGGTTGAGTCCATCCCCACCTGTCTTCTTCGTTTTCGTGGTCTCTCCTTGTACAAATGCAAATCTAAGAGGCATTGTTCTATAGTTGGATGAAAAATAATACAAACATGTTATATATTCTCCAACGCCACCTTTTTTTCTTAAAAATTCAAATCAATAAAGGCTTCCTCAACCTAGCACCGTGGTACGATTGCTTGAAATCCTTCCACCATTTACGTTGCAGTTCCCACCATAATCATGAACATGACCAGTGTACGTGGAAGCTCTTTTCAAGATATCAAAACTCTAGGGCTGCTGTCGAGGTAATTTGGTTTGCAGCATCATTGACCTTTTAGGGAGGTAAAGAGGTGATATCCAAGTTCAGAGACAGTACTAGATCACTCGTGTCATGGTTGGCCTTCAATGTGCAATAGGTTTTGATTTGTTGATTAAATGTGCAATAGGTTTTGATTTGTTGATTAGGTTTACATGCAGTTTCTTTGAGCCATATCCATTGGCACTATATGACATTCCTACTCAACTTTTTTACTATCTTTTTTTATTGGACTCTAAAAAGTGAATCTTCTTATTATTAGGTATGACTTACTTTCTTTATCTAATAAAAGACTTTTGCTTTTAGTATATATAGAAAAAATAAAATAAAATTATTTTTTTCTTCTTAAAGATGCTTTTAATTAGGAGAGAGAAGAAAATTTCATATTTTTCATTGATAATGATTTTAACATAAGCTATTTACCGTAACCCTTGATATTTAAGATTGACATCACATAGGCTATCACACATTTGCATTAATGTTAGTGACATTAATATTAGCTCATTGTCAGTGGGGAGAAAAAAAAAACTCTCCCCTAAGAGAGAAGAATGTCCCAACTGTATGACAATTATAAATTTATGGATAATTATATGGGAAAAGTTAAAAAGCGCCCGGGCTCACGCGTGTATGCGTGAGCCCGGGATGCGTCGGATCTAAACCCGACGCCCCACGCTACTCAGGGCTTAAATGCCCCTTGAGTAGCGTGGGCCGTCGGATTTAGATCCGACGGCCGAAAGGGCCCGGGCTCACGCTTACGCGCGTGAGCCCGGGCGCTTTTAAACGGGACTCTAATTATATTCTCACAATAAAAATACCTACAAAATTTTATATAAAAATTTTTATGGACTTTACAAATTAATAATCCCCACACAAAGTTTACATGAGCTCACTTCTCTAGACCAATCAAAATTTACATGTAAGTTTTTTATATTAAAATATTATTTTCCTAAATATATAATGTGCCAAAAAGGTGAAAAACAATATTATTTTTTAGAGATTGGGTGCCCCTCCATATGATGAATGGGAGAAATGGGGGGCCAGCAATCCACCTGGGCATCATCAAGATAGTCGGCCATTATCATTTTTCGCCAATATTTTTATATCTTTTTACTCGCAACATAAAATTTACTTGATATTGAAGTCCTATCTTGTCATACTCTGAGTGGAGGGTGGGTTTTAAATGGTGGCATCAGTGAACCATAAATAAGTGTCGATGTACGTTATGGTTATACCCTAGAGTGAGCAGTTATTTAATTTACTTCCATAAGGACAGAAACAATAAATACATGTCATACTCATAAGTCATGCTGGCAATTAAAAAATAAAAATATTTTCTTGACCAACTCTCTCTAGCTAGTTCACATAGGATTCTAAACATAGTATATGACATTTGTAACCCTATGTAAGCTAATCATAGGGTATTAATCACAAATCCCGGACAAGCTAGATGTGCATATATCCACTAAAAAATGATAACTTTTGATAAAGGCTCGAGGAAGGTCACATGTAGTCATGGCTTTTCCCCATGTTAGATACATATTAAGTCACTTTAACTCGCAGTCCTGGGCTGCTTGAGTTTTGACCGCAACTCTATTGATCATTTACTCGGGATTATGTCGCAATTTATCTTGTATGTATGATAAGTAGCCATGTATATACCCAAGGGGATTGGCGGTAGCTAGGATACAGTGCTAAGAGGCTGGTTCCCTTGCCCTTTCTAGTGAGGTCCTAAAGACTCGAAAACCCTTAATTATTAAAAATAATAATTATTCATTAAATTAACCATATGTGATATTTAAAGTGTTTAAGCTAATAATACAGACATTTAGATACGGTAAAGCCGATACATATTTCCTCTTTCAATACTCTCTTCAAGAGTTTAGGTATATTATTTCTTTTTGAAGTTTATGTATATTATTTCTCTTTAGGATTTCCTATGCCACCGCTTATTAGGATTTCCAAGGAAGCACCTGCACTTGCGCATATAGGGTCTCGCCAAAGAAAATAGACAGCACATTTCAAAAATAATTAACTTCAACATAATGCTCAAGTTTATGTCTCTTTGGAAGAAATAAAATATGCTCAAATGAACTGGTCAGCTACAGAAGGCGGAAGATGAAGAAAAGGAACCACTTAGAGCAACTGCACTCGAAGAGATGGATGGAATTCTCCATATATGATTTTGCATGGTAGTTACTCAAATTGTTAACCAAGGTGGTTCCAAGCATTCATATCTTGCATGCATGATAGGAATTTAGTAGTGGGTATTTGGTCCGGGAAACAAAGAGGTTTCGAAGCATCACATTTATTTATTGCAATCAGCATGTAGTTTTGAACAACGTACCTTCATTGAACACCATATTTGAGAAGTAGCGTATAAAATTCCCATTTCACAACAAAGGCAGATTAAGGGCAGTAAGATAAAACAACATTTCATAAGAAAGATAAATAAAAAAACCAATGACATGATCATGCCTTCAGAAGTTGAGGTCTAAATTACGACCCGATATGCAGGCTGTATGCATTAGGATGCAGTGCTCTACGAGGCCGATCACAACACCCCTCCCTGTCAGTGGGTACACAGCAGGATTCGGTGCTCTAAAAGATCGATTACAACCCTAAGGATTTGGAGACCCCTTATTACCAAAAAAAAAAAAAGGAAACAAAGAAGCAAACAAAAGTAAAATGAATTACTAAATCTAACTCTGATCAAGGGGAACTTATAGATAGTGTCACCTCAGTCAAGGCAGATCCCACACATTTTTTTTCTCACCGGCCAAATCCCTCAAACATTCCCAAATGACACTGTTGCTTTTGGGTCCACTCCCCATCCAGAGTTGCCACACCCTATGGCCCTTCCTCACCCTCCCATTGGCCTCCATGTAGGCCATTTCGTACCACATCCCGGACGAGGACTGGTTGCCGAACCGGTTCAGCGTCGCCACAGCCGGTTCAACCTCCTCCTCCCTCAGCCTCAGCCTCTTGGCAATCTCCCTTATCACGGGCAGCCCTGAAACCGGCAGGCAGTAGTGCTGTATCACCGACCCGAAATCCGGCACATAAACATCAGTTTTCGTCTGCAACAGCTTCTTCGCAATTGACAGCAAATACCTCATCTTCTCTGAAATGGGCAGTATACATAGACCAATAAGAGTGACATGGTCCCTCAGAAGCTCCCCTGCAACCCGTAGCAAATCGGGTTCAATGGAGAAGCCGGTGACCCCCTCTGAATCTTCTTCTCTGATGCTAGAAAGGTAAGATTTGTCATCAAAAGTTCGGTTGGTTCTAAGTGTATGAACCAATTTGTACTTGGGTCGTTGCATGTGGTTGCTAGCGTTGATCCTGTTGGTGAGCAAGACAGCTGAGCTTCCCGTGCGGAAGAGGCAGTTGAGGAGGAGCTTACGCCGATCCTTGCCGGCATACCATCCAGTGGAAAGGATTTCACAGCTTAGAATAACAGCATACAAATAGTTATAATTCTGGAGTGCGCTTCTAGCGAGATCAATTGCAATTGCACCAGCACTGCAGCCCATGCCGGAGAGGTTGAAGTTCTTGATATCTTGCCGCATCTTATAATGGTTGATGACAATGGTCGAGAGAGAAGGGGAGGGGCAGAAACCGCTGCAGTTGACGACGAGGATGTCAACGTCGAGGGGGGAGATTAGGGTTTTGGTGAGGAGGTCGTCCATTAGGGGGAAGAGGAGCATCTGGGCCTCTTTGATGGATTCATGGTAGTGGGTGTTGGGTGGGAGGTAGTGTAGTGATGGTGGGAGGTAGGTCTCGTCACCTTGCCCGGAAGACTTCAAGATCTTGGCCATGAAGGACAGGCTTTCTGGGTCGAAACTGCCCATTAGGGCTGCATGCTCCAGGAAGGTGGATTTGGGGGCCCTGTGAAGAGGTTTAGGGGTGAGGCAGGAGAAATTCACGAGGTAGATTGGCTTCGTCTTGGTGAGATGGTAGAGACGGAGAGCTACCAGGGGAAGGGTCAGTAGGAGGAGAAGGGAGGGGTTGTACATGGGGCTGCTTTCGTGGGTGAGTGAGAGAGCTGCCATGCTGATGACAAGGAAGAGTAGAGAGAGACGGTGCTGCTGGAGTTTGGGGTTTCGTTCCATGTTCTGTGTGAAGATGACAGGACAGGGGGGAGAGAGAGAGAGGCCTGGAGCGGGTATGTGAAGTTGACAATGAAGGCCGAGCGCGGGTGGCAGTAGAGCTTTAAGGCTGGAGGGTCTCCTACACTGTAGTTCAATGGAGAAGGTGGCTGCCCAACACTTGTTTCCTCCCACTTCGTGCAGCAAATAGCTGGTCAACATTGATATAAATGAAGGCCAGGATTTTGGTAGTGATCTATGGCAGTAGTGATAACTGATAAGAAGAGCGATTGATTTGATGAGGACAGGTTGTGTCGCAACAGAGGAAATATGGAAGACATCAAGGCGAGGATGTGCAGAAGAGGAAGGAAAACGGGAGATATTCATGTTGCTGCAGCACGGTGTAGCCTGTAGGTAGAGAATATGTACGAAAGATGGAGTTATTACCACAAAATAGTTAGTTGAAATGAAGGCTTGATTTTTACTATAGCAATGAAGGTGCAATGTAGGTACAATTAGGCGGGCCGAATTCTCAGGTTTTCACAACACCACAAAACTCTCTTGGGACTCGAGTTTCTTACAGTAGACGAAGCCAGCCCAAAAGTAAATCCGTCCACCACCACAATGCAACCTGTTGGTTTTTGCTCTTTTTCCGGCCAGGCTTTTACCGTTTTAACGCATGCAATTATGGATGCTAATGGAAGGTTATGGTATAGCTTATTTTATTATTATAATTATTTTTAAAATTTTTATTTATAATTATTTTATTAAGTAAATAAATATATATTTATAATTATTTATTTTACTAATAATTAGCTAGTTAATTGAATAATTATTATTTATTATATTTTTTAAAAGTATTAAAATAATATTAAAATAATATTTTTTATTTATTTAATCAAATATTACTAAGATAAAAAGTTAATATCATTACAACTGTTATTTATCATTATTATAAATAAATTATAAAAATTAATATTAAATATAAATATATATATATTAGGCATATATTTAATAAAATTACTAGTTTTTAATAATTCTTTTCTATTGTATGAGTTCAACTTTAAAATATCTATCCACTACCAATCTCAATGTAAAAAAAATGATAATTATCTTCTCTAGATAAATATTTCCAAATATGTTATAGGAAAAAATAAAATCAAATATAGTAATGCGCATCATCCATTAATGTCTCTTTGAAGCAATGTTTTAAAACCCAACACAGACCCTAACCCGAACTAGTGGCTGGGCTGGGCCAGCCCAGGTTGACCGGATGATGACAATATTACCTCAAAAAATTTATAAGTCCCTTTATATTTTAGAAAAAAATTTATTTAAACCTATTCAAATTTTCACTTAAACCCGCTTAGTCTTTCAAAACTTGTTGATTTCAACCTATTTCAATAAGTAAATTATCATTTCAAACTTTGCAATCTCATATACAAATATGTATTCTAACAAGCACATATTAAATCTTAAAATAAACCACATACACCACTCATTTATCATTAAGCTAGTTAATACTCAAACCTAACTAATTCGAGATGTGCTAAGCAAGTGTTTGATTCCATTAGCCTAAGTTCAAGCTTTGATTTGAGCTAACTTGAGTCTACCATCGAACATAATAGATCTAACTCAACAATCCTACTCCAAACCCACTAATCATTTTCTTACATAAATAAATATTTTATATGTTTAATTATCAAAAACAACAAAATACTCATGTATTTGAGTTTTCAAAATGAATCTAAACTAATTTAAGAGTTTCAAAAACATTTTGTACAATATCTGTGTAACTAGTGAAGATTCTTACACATATGATTAAAATGAACCCTGACCTAATGAGACTAGAAAAATTAGATAAACAACTAAACAGGGAAAACTGAAGCAAAGTGAGTTTAAAAAAATGTAAAATGTAAATTGATATTTTTTTATAAAAAATATAATTATATATAAAATGCTAGAAATAGCAAATCATCTTCTAAGTAGTAATATATGGCAACTATAATAAATGGTTGTAAGTAGTTAAATTAATTTAATAAATGTTTGGGATTTAAATAATATATTCCATTGAGTAAATCACAGTGATGAATCATAACATAAAAATTATTGTAAAAAATCACAAGTAAATCTATTTTGAAATTAAATTACTTAAGACTAATGGGTATAATATATGTAGTAACGGATTAACGGGTATGATAGAACTTTGTCCATTACCTTCTATTTAAATTACGGTTAGATAAAATTATCCTCTTATTTACATGTTAAATAAATTTAATCATACCATTTAATTTCTTAACGGTATGGTATAGATAGTAGAACGGGTACCATTGGCATCCCTACATACAACCTGCTTGGTTTTCTGTCTATTTTGTTTTGGATGAAAATAAGGGTGTAAACGAACAAATACAAACAAGTAAGTTCGTAGTCATTTATTTTTTTGGACCATATGTTTGTCTATTCAAATATGTTTGTGTAACGACCGCGAATTTTCGGTATGATTTATTGCCTCTAATAAAATTATTTTATGAGTTTTTAATTATTTTTAATTATTTAGAGGCAGGTATTTGAAGAGTTTTTACATAGGTTGATAGAGCTCGGTGAGACAAGCGTAACGAACCTAAGAACGCACAAAACGGAGGTCGGGAGCAAAAGTTACAACCTCAGGAAATGTGCCACATGGGCGGGACCCACTTTAAAAGTGCGAGATAACCTACCCATATGTGGTCTATTTTCGAAGGGCTCGTCGATACGAGTCCATTGGTACTAAGAATGCGCGATTCTGATTTCGAGGTAAAAAGATATTGTATTTTCAAATTCTGAAAACACAAATAAAATAAATAATAATGTGTCAGTTGCGCGTCAGACACGCGTCTTATGCGTGACACGTGTGCATGAGATGCGCGTCTTATGCGTGACGCGTGTCTGACATGCGTCAGACACGCGTCACTCTCCCCTCCCTATATAAACCCGTTCTTTCCCATTTGAAATTCATTCTAAAACTTCTTTTATTCGTTTCTTACTCGTTTTAAGTTTGTTTCCTTCCGTTCAAAAAGCATTCTTAGCTAAATCGAGGGTGTTCTACGTAATGAAAGTATTTATTCCTCTAGATAGTGACCCTATATAGAGGAAACATACCAGGGCAAGGGGAGATTATGTCCGTAGCCTACGAGCACGGAAAAAGAGTTTCTGGAGTCATTCAGAGTCCGTTTTCTTCCGTTGAAGAGATGTTCTTACCTAAATCGAGCGTGCCAGACATCGTGGTAGGGTTATTTTCTTGGTTGGAGACCTCCAGAACCCCAGAAGTGGACATCCAATTTTATGGTGTCCGATTTATCGGTTTCGAACTCACGCAAAAAGCAAGGTAGGGGCTTTTATTCTTTCTTATGGCATGATTATAATATTTGGTTGTGCTTTTAACTTATTATTTATATGACTCTCGCATGTTATGCGTTAGAGATTACTTTCAAGCTATGATTTACGATTCCTGCATATATATATTTGACCTGTCGAATGGTTAATCATTGAGATAGAATATGATTTATATATCATTATTATGTATATGATTTGCTGCTGGAAGCGAACATGTTTTATACTACATGCATTATGATTGCCTCATAGAGAATAGTTTGATCGAATGTTTATCCGTGGATTTTGATATAAATTATACATGGTAGAGCGTGTGAGATAGCGACAAACTAGCTTTGCCACTGTTTTCATTGCGAATGAATATATTATATTTGAAATATGGTTTTAGAAGAATCGTCCTTGTTGAAAGAAGGATACTCAAGATTATTTTGAAAAAACGTATAAGCATGGTGATTGAGTCACTAAGGTGAGACAAAGAAGGGGTAATTGTCTCATTGGAATAAGCGATCAACCTTGCCTTTATAGTCGTTGATAGTGACGCTCCCATGACTTGTAGAGGTGGAGCTAGGGTTTTTAAAAGGATAAACATTGAGATTGAATGTTTTAAAAGAAAACAACTTCTTTTTGGAGTATGGGAACTCTAGGATATTTCAATTGAGTATGGGACTTAAGATTATGAGTCTGGGACTCAAAACTATGAGTCTGCGACTCATTAGTGTTTTGGTTGTCCAGAGCTATTGTTGGGCACCCCGATAGAGCTCTGTTGACTAGATGATGACACAATTAATCCGGTTCGGAATCGGATGCACGGTACTTATTTTAGCCTGATGAGCCCTTAACAAAGGGCAAGACCCCTGATTCACCCCTAACGAAGGGCAACTATCAAGGCTACGCGTACTAGGGTAGAGAGTATCATGGGAAGACTTTCTACTCTCTAGATCCTGGCACCCCACGAGCACGGGTGGCTCTTATATCCACAAGCACAAAATATTTTGAGTTGATATGTGGAGAAGTAAGAGGTTGCTGCTTTGTACCCACAACAAATTCCTATTAATATATATGTCTGGGACATTTGCAGTGAGCCGTGAGAGCTTGCAAACCCTAGTAGCATCTTTGATACGTATGAATAAGCTCTAGGAGTGGTTTTGGGTGAGAGGCACACCCTGTTTTTATGAAACATATTATATATGATATATGCTGTGAAACTGCCATGTGTTTATTCATGCCTGATCGTATAAACTCCCCTACTGAGTATTTTAAAATACTCACCACCCCCCAGACTTTGTAGGACTCGACGAAGCTTAGTATGTGGGTAGAAAGGCCTACTCTGAGTTTTATCGATGTGATTTCAAAGATTTCAACCGCACCGAAACGAGTAAGAACTCTCATTATTATTTTTCTCTTGTGTGTTTGTACATAGATCGTGGTTCTTGGGGGAAAAAATTATTATTATATTATCGCATAAGGTGAGCCCGGGTAAACTCCAATATCTTTATGAAAAGAAATTTTTATATGCTTTCAAAAATCCAGGGGCGCGACAGTTTGTGATAGAGATGGACCTAAACAGACAACATGGCCAAATAATGGTAAATTTTTAATATAAAATACTTTGTTTTCAAATTAAGCATAATTAGTAAAAAATAAATTATAATAATAGTGAGATAGTCTAATCAATAAAACTAATAAATAAATAACAATGTTATAAAAGACATGTGAGATAATATTTATTTTTTATAATTTTTTTACTAAGATTAATTATGTATATAAGCTACTAATTTAATATAAATTTAAAATAATAATAATAAAATATATATTTGGCATATGCGAACAAATACAGATACAAACAATCTGCATTATAGATGGGTAAAAATAATATAATATATTTTAGTATGGATAGATAAAGACGTGGATAGACAACTGACAAATAGATGCGAATTACTCCCCTAAATGAGAAGTCTCCACCCCTTATTTAAGGCAAGCTATTTCTAATAAGAATGAGTCTACTCCCCCAAAGATATGCTTAGGCCCTACTACACTTTTTACACATTAATAAAAATTTAAAATTAATCATGCATAACCCACCCACCCCACCCTACCCCATTTCATAAATATTTTACACCTTAACAAATGCTCTCCTTCTCCCACACCGGCAACTCCAATTAACTTCTGGCACCCACGAGACAACTATGGGCCTTGTTGCTTCTCTCATCTCTCCCACTAGTTCCTCCCTTTTTAACCCAAAATACTATGTCTCGAAATTTCTCCCTCCCAAAGAATTTACTTCTAATGGTAGGAAAAATTGTACCTTTTGGTGAGACCAATAGTTTTGAGTTAAAATGGAAGAAACCTACTTGCCAAACGAAGGCCTTCTGAGTTTCCGAAGATGGGCCATGGCGAAACCTATGAATGCAGACCAGCTGCACTTGAAATAGCCAACTAGAAGTGCAAGCTGCTACAGTCTATCTTGGCAAAGAGAAAACTTCAGAGAGATGTCTGCCTCAACTAAACTATGGGAGAAGAGTTCAATGTGCTACTCCCATGGGAGCAGCTTTTGCTACTTTCGAAACTCAACAGATTGCCCAGGTGTAAGCAATCTACTAACAAACTGACGTCTACCTGGAATTAACAAATTGGTTTCTTTCTTCCTCAAGGACCAGGACCTCTGCTTTTCTGTGCTTACATTCATCAAAGAGGCGTATGAAGAGCTTTTACTTATCTTATCATAAAAGCACCAAGAAGACACTAGAGTGGATGTAAAAATGGAAGAGCAGCGGTTGTTACACGCAAGCTACTAGCACTCTTAGTAGAAAAAAATAGTCTAGGACCGCCTGCCGGAGAAGAAGAGGTAAGGAAGACTTTGGACTTGGGGTAGCAGCAGTAAAATATTGGGGGAATAGTGGGAATTGAGCAATAAAAAAATTCTTTCTTTTGTTTATTTGTTTGTTTGTTGGGGGTTACTAAGCATATATTATATTTTTCTAACAATTTTATCGATTTAAAAATTATTAAAATATATTAAAAATATAATAAAAATCAAAATTTAGATTTCGGTTCTCACCTTGGCTGCGATGTAAATCTTGATTTTGACGTTGAAAATTGGTATTTTTACACGCAAAAATCATTCAAATTACCTCTATTTTTTCAATAACATATTTCAAAAGAAATTTTAGTGAAATAAAAAGGAAATAAGCTTTCATCAAATTTAAAACAGTGCTTGGCCTGAAAACTTAACCAGCAAAGATCGCTAAGAGTGAATCGATGGATCAATATTGAGAAATTAAAAAAATTTATTTTTTAAAAATAAAAATTATAAAAATTTAAAATAATTCAAACTAATTTCAATAAATTCCTAAAAATACCTCGGGAAACTTCCCATCAAAATAAACTTTTTTTAACAATCAAAACTAAAATTAAAAATCAAACAATGAAAATAAGCATAGTTGAGCTCGTTTTGATAATTTTTTAATTAATTTTTCATTAATTTAAGTGAATTCACATATTATGTTCATTAATATTTTACCTTAGACAATCTTTTTGACATATCAATCCTTGTTTATTAATTTATTGAAGAATCTACCAATGTTTTCAACTCTCGTCACTTTTAATATTTAATCTTGCAATATCACTATTAACCAAATTGAGATAAATTTTTTTAAACTCTAATAAAAACTAAGTTCACATTTTTTTTAACTTACTTTAGCTAAAATTTATATACATTATTTATCTACAAAGATAAAACAATTTAAACTCATAACATTATGCTCATGCCTTTTTCTGATATTTTTCCTCAATTCATTTTTCTAAGGCTTGACTTTTTTTTAACCCTCTCAACTTATATCATTCTTTTTTTATTAATTTTTTTTTAATGTCAAGCGGATGAGAGCTTCACACTAGCTTAGGCCAACTTAACTAGGTAGCCCTTCCTTATCATCTTTACGATGATAATTCTATTACCTAACGATATAGAAATACATAAGACTCATCATTGAAGTAAATTACATTGAAGTAAACCTTGAACTAATCAAAAACCCAAATGAAATCAATTAAAAAGCAAGCAAAAGTTACATGAATTTTTTTTGGTTTTTTTATCATATCCTATTTTTTTTCAATTCAAACCTATAAATTAAAAGATATGTAAAAACAAGATAAAATGCGATAAAAACTAAAAACATGAATATCCAAAAAATTGAAAGAATTACATCATGGATAAAAATAGAATTTATTTACTTATAGATGACAAGCTCCTTTGCTTTGCCTAACCAACCTATCCTAAGGCAAGCTAAGGTGTTTTTCTTTGCTCTTCTTAATTGATCCTTTAAAGCTTAAAAATTAATCTTCTTCACTAGCACTCTCTTCATCTTCTTTTTATATACTTGGTGGGGTAACATGGGTAATATATTTTTTCTCATTCTTCTTTAACCTAAGTTTGAAATGATGATTCTTAGGACATTTTCTTATAGTATGATAATTACTATGGTATATGTCACAAACACCCACAATACTAGAAGTAATTATTCCTTCTTTCACTTTTGACATAGGTAGGTTATGCATTATCTTAAGGTTTTTATTATTCTCTTTTACCTTTATAAAGATAATAGGTTTTGCTAAATAGGTAGTTAAGTAATTCATATACCCTAAGCCCATCTTTTTGGTTTGACTAATGTTCAATATGGTTTCCAACTTCTTATTCTCATTCTTAAATCCATCTAATTTCTCTTTTGATGACATGAGTTCTCTACTAAGAACATTAGACTTATCTTTTTTACTCTCTTGGTCTTTCTTAAGGTTGCTCACATCTATCTTAAGTTTGACATTCAATTCTACTAACCTATTTATATTTTAAGAAGACAAAACAAATTTATCCTCTTTCTTTTTTAGCTCTCTCTCAAGGCTTTTGGTTTTCCTAGTTAAGACTAAAAATTGTTGGAGGAATCATTTCCATTTATCATAATCAAAGTCAGACTTTAAGTTCATTTCAAAAGAAGTCTACTCATGAAACTCTTCTCCATAATTATATTCCTTTACACTTGCATGAAAGACAATATAATTACACATTTCATCTTCTGAAGAAGAACTCTCATCATAGTAAGTTGCTTGAAGCACTTTGCCCTTTCTCTTATTCTATAAATCCTTTAATTTCTTAGGTTTATCATCAAAAGAATTGTCAAAATTATTGTTAGGGCAATCAATAATAAAGTAACCTAACTTACTACATTTAAAACATTTTAGATTCTTCTTGTCTTATTTATTTTGCTTCTCATCTCTCTTTTCCCCTTGTCTCTTTCAAGAATGTTGACCCTTATTCTCAAACCTAAAGTTCTAAGTTTTCATGAATTTATTTAAGTTTTTAGCCAATAAAAATAATAATTCTTCATCACCTTTAGACTCTTCATATTCTTCTAAAGTGTTCATAGCTTTATTCTTCGTGGTTGTTCTATTAAATGCTTTTCAAACAACTCTTTCCTGTTTCTATATGACTCTTATTGCATCTCAAAGGTTTTAAGGTTTCCAACCAACTTCTCAAGGTCCAAGGTGTCTATATTTTTAGATTCATTAATGACTGTCACCTTACTTTTGAATTTAGAGGACAAGGTCTTAATAATTTCCTGACAACAAGGTAATCATGTATAGGCTCCCCTAATTGATCACATGTATTTACTATATCTGAAATCTTTGCATAGTATTCAGAAATAGTTTCATATTCACTCATTATCATGCTTTCAAACTTAAGGGTAAGCATACATAGCCTAGACATTTTAACCGGCTTTGTTCCCTCATATTTTACTAATTTTTCCCATGCAACCTTTGCAGATGTGCAATTAGAAATTAACCTATGTTGTGATTTTTCTACGACATTAAACAGTGTACTGAAGGCTTTACTGTTTTGATTTGTAAGTTTTATCTCATTTTCATTTCATTCACTATTATCTTTTAATATTGAATTTTTGCTTTCGTATTTGGTCATTAAAAAATTTCAACCTTTAATCACCACTTTCTATTCATTCCCATAATAAAGTACTTAAAAGCTCTCGTCTTATTTTTCTAATATGAAAAATTCTTACCATTAAACAAGGGTGGACAATTCATCGGATTTCCCAAATCCCTAACTTCATTCATTGAGTTATTTGAGCCAACTATTAAAATTAATCCAACAAAAATCACCCAACACTTTAAGCAATTAAAGCAAGGAAATAAACTAGGGCACACAAATAGTCAAGTTTATCAAGTAAGCACAAGTAAACTAAGCAAAATTGAGAAATCCAACCCCAGCACAAATTATCTATCATTAGAAAACAAAATATAGGAAGATTAAGCAAGATAATGATGCACCAGCTTGCCAAAACAAATTGACAACATGGAGCAAACTCAATTTATCAACAAATAAACTTCAATAACTACTTGTGAGTTTAATATCCATTTAATCTACTTAGCATATTATCACATTGCCCCTAGTCCAATTATCTAATGAAGATAAAGACTACAAGATATGATCTCTTTGCACAGAAATTTCTTATATAGCAGAAACAATGAAAACCTAATTTCTAAGCGCATTCACAATTAATCAATTATCAAACCGTAAAGCATAAGATAATCAAACTACACATGAACACACATCGATTTAACATGAAAACCCAAACTCGGGTAAAAAACCACGGCAACCCAACAAAGACCAAATCAATACACTACTTGTAAGGAAGACAATTTCATCAATGCAAGCAAACTACCAATCTTTGTTTTAACTATAACACACACTCATTTTGTTTAGATCTCTACAAATTCTTTTCGTTTATGGCCTTCAAGTCTTCTCCCTCAAGCACTTGAAACTTTAATCTTTCTTTATTTTGACTTTGTCTTCTTCTAGCCTTCAACAAACTTCTCTTGTTCTATTGACTTTGGCCTTTGAATTCTTCAATCTCTCAATGAAGAATTTTGGCGACTCCTCTTTGAAACTTCTACCTGAAATCCCTTCTTTAGTTGTAGATAAACTTTTGTGAATTCTTAAGAAAAAAAAGCAAAGGTCTCTCATTTCTTATCCAATTTTTTCTAAGTTTCTCTCTCTTCAAATTCGTCATTTCTTATTCTTTATACAAGTCTTCAAAATGATTTGACTCTTTGACTTCAACAAGGAAGGAAATTTAATTCAAAAAGGCTATTTTAGGGCAACTAAAATTGCTGATGACCGATCATTTTAGACAGAGATCGATCGTTCATTCAATGTTTTCTTAACATGCGATTCCTTAAGCGATCAATCCATCTACAAAACAGTCGATTGATAAACTCTCCTCTTTGTTTAACAAAGGACTAATTCAATTATCGATCAATCATTTCTGGGGGCGATCGATCAATCCATCAAATCCGAGCAACTATACACTAACGATCGATCGATTCAATCAACACATAACTCCGACGTTCGATCAATGACACTATTTAATTATAATTTTGTCCTTTTTACCCTAAAACTTTATAAAACCTTTGTAAACACCTCTAAAACTTCTCCAAGTGATTCTTGTATGTGAATGTGAACTAAATATGCTTCATAACCCATCAACATCTATTAGTCTTTAGTCTTGAGCTATACATGTTTGCTTCTATTTTTTAATTTTATCAATTCCAAATTTGACTCAACCACAACTACATTTAATTAGATTTTATGACTAATTACATACTCAAGGTTTTTTTACATGATTTTGACAAAGAAATTAGCCAATATAATTAACATATGACACATATGTTCTAACAACACATATTTATTATTTTATCGGGCACTCAAACAATCGAGTGAGCAAGTTTCCCTTTGAAAATTGTTTTCCTAACCACTTACCATGACCAGATTGTAGGACCATTGAACATGTGGAGGGGGGGAACCTAGGAACCCTCAGATCAAATCCCAAGTTTCTCTCTCACCACTTCCTGTTGATGTGGTAGCTTCCCATTGTTGGTCAACAAGCCATGGTCACCAAATTTGGTCACGCTAGACACTTCGACACCCTCTAATTACTTGTCGTGAAACTTGGTCATGCTCGCTAGTTAGGAAAACATTTTTGCCCAAAAGTCACCTTATGAAAACTTTCTACATATTATATACAAATTTACATAAACCTGAAAATGATAAATTAACCCTTTGAATATTGACCCAAATTTTGACATCTCCTCGCTTAGTTATTTTCATAAGTTCTCTAAAGTATGTGAACTACTACATATCATGGGTTTGGTAGTGTTGATAAACCTTAATTCAATTTCTTATGTAGTGCTATCTCAATTTGATGTGTTTAGTTCTTTTATGAAAGATTGGATTTTTAGTCATTGCAATGGCTCGCATATTATCATAATATTCTTAGTGTCTATAACATATCACAATATTACTTTACTCTTAGTGAGAAATTATAATTGGAAGTTTTTCTTCTATCATTTATACAACTTGCCCCATTACTAGCTAAATACCCAACAAAATTATTTTCCTTTTCACATTAAAATTTCAATCCAATATTATTATTGCCTTTAACATATCTAAAAATCCTCTTCGCTACCTTAAAATGAATTTTACTTTGCTTGCCTGTGTACCTTGAGATAGTGCTCAACTATGCACAATGTTGAGCATTTTGTGTGTCAAGTAGATCAATAAACCAACAAGGCTTCTAAAAATTGATCCATCCACCAATTTACTCCTATCATCTTTTTACAATTTTTCATTCAATGCAATGTGAGTATAAATTTATTTGCAATTAGTCGTATTGAACTTTTTCAATGAATCATCAACACAATTCTCTTGAGATAAATTATTTTACCTTCTTTTTGCTTCACTTGAAAGATAAAAAAATATGTCATGAGTCCTAAATGGGTCATATCCGGTTATCTTTTCATTATGTACTTGATTTTTTTTAATTATTGAGTTATTTCTAATATAGATCATATCTATTTAAAGACAAACAATGATTAGTCATGTATACCTTCTTTCTTAGCTTAACGGGATGACTCATTTGGGCTTTTTTAGAATTTATCTAAAGTATTTATAAATTTTATAGGGGCTTGTCTTAGTCCATATAAGGCTTTATGGGGCTTGTACATAGAGTTATATAATGCATACATTAGATTTAATAAAAGTATGATTAAACACATATGAATATTAGTTAAATGCATAAAATACTTGCGTATTCTAGAAATGACATAAAATTAGTGGAAATACATTATTGGAAGTGATCAACTAGCAATTACAGCATAATTTTAAATTTAGAGATAAAATGACCAACTTTCAAGGAAAAATACAAGAATCATAATATCAAAGTTCAAGTGAAAAAGGATTGATCTGCCCTTAGGGTTTTGAAGGTTATTTGACTGATCAAATGACTGAAATAAATTATAAGTAAATCTTGAAAAATATTATAAATATCTATAAATATTGGGTATAAAATTCGTATTAACTAGATTGAAACATACAATTCCATAGAACTACAACAATTACTTGGGCAAAATATAGCAAAATGAACAAAGTAGACATATGTGATGCTAACAATTGTGCTCATAAAATCAAATCAAATTAAGAAGTCCCCCAAAATGAAATGTCTCTATTCTCATGCCAAGCATTGATATTAATAAACATTGAATTATATATACTTCAACTAGTTAGTAACACCCTACAATAGTTTGTCCATGAATTGATAGTGATTATTCTTGACAAGATCATACACTACTATGAGTACTTTTGGAATTGTATTAATAATCATATCATATATATTAGAGCTCTTTAGTAACTTGCTTAGAGTTAAGTTTCACTCTCGTGACATTGTGATGTCGAGATGGGTGGCTTTTTACTACAAGCCTGACTTGCTACTCTTCACATGTGCGACAAGGAGAGGGTGGTGGCCGAGGATAGTTAGCCCAACAAAGAGGAAGGGACTAGAGGTGGAGCGAAGACTGTCACAATGCAAGACTTATTAAATTTATTTTTGAAATTCATTAGAGTGCAGAGAAGCAAATAAATATTTTCAATGATGCAATCACAAAACAAATTAGCAATTAAGCTACTACCTTGGTAAGATTGCACACATAAGAATATAAAACCTTATATTTAATTTACATGATAAATATCATTTCACAAGTGGAAGTCAACTTTACAAGTCAAACCATGTTACGAGTACACAAATGTTATAAAATAAATGGCACTACACATGGCTACAACACCACATTACTAGAGTAGGGACTATATACCTTGTTGCATATGAGCTCACATCCACAAAAACCACCACCACTACAAAATCATCGCAAGCCTCACTTGGATGAACCTGCACTACTATGATGAATGAGCATATACAAAAGTATGCTCATGAAGCGCCCTGACTTTTTAAAGTACTTTAAAAGTCGGAGTGCCGCCAATTTGTAATTAAAAGTGGGCTAAGATCAACCGTGCACAGAAGAGTAATTATTCATTAATTTACATAATTAAAAAAACTTTATAAAATAAGGCTTATTATGCCTTAACAAAATCAAAGTCGTGCACATCCAAAATTAATACATAATTAAAGAACGTGATAAAGTAAAACAAAAACATCAATCTTACAAAATTCTACGAGCAATCATCATTAACATCATCTTCTTCGTTCGGACCTGCATTGTCTAGGGGTGAATGAGTATAAATATATTCAATAGATAGAGTTAAATTCTATTAGCATGCTAAAACATAAAGTATAAATAAAGATCTCATAATATTTTATATTTAAAAGTCGACTCAATGTAATATTATCGACTAACCAAATCCAATGTACTTCTTATACAAAAAGTCAGATAAAATAGTTTTTCACAAAATCTGGTAAACTCAAATGATTCGTTCGTAGCCAGAATCAAATAAATAATTCAAAATCAAATAAAATATCATTCACAAAATGTCGCTGATGCCGGAGTGGCATACACCCATGCTCGTGGGGCAACATGATCAAAATAAAGAGGATCTTCCCACGATATCCAACTTCATTGGCACACCATATGCCATAATAGTTAGTATCTAACAGTCATAACTCTGATAGCTTTTGAGCTTTATACCAAATAACTACCCTTCGAAAAATGATAATTTTTTGGCTTTATACCAAGTAATTACCCTTCAAATCTAATCATAAACATTTATAAATATAATTCAAATAATAATAATAATATCTTAGAGCTCATGTCACGATAAAATCCATCTTAGAGGTGTATGATATGCTATTATCTTTGTGTTCGCCTGACCCCAATAAATACCATTATTTTTTTAAAATAATATTTTATTTAAGAGACGATAAATTACAAAATAGAATGCCTAGTGGTAGCACAGAATTAGAGCTTAAAACCACCAACCCTCTTAAGGCCTTCACTCATAGTCGGCTTAAATGCAGCGGGCGAAACCTCCCCTTGCACTGAGATAGTCTCCTCGTCCGGCACGAGTGAGGCGGGCAAAACCTCCTCTAGTGCTGGGATAGTCTCCTCGCTTCTGTCCGAGGGTGAAGGACAAGGTCTCCTCTTGCCCCGGGTTATTTCCACCTTTTAAATAGGCTAACTCAAAAAATGGACCCTCTCGTGATGTTATACACTCTCGAATTAGATAGGATAGGTTTTTAAACAGATAGAAACAGACGAGAAACAGTGAAGAAACACACATTTAAGCCTTAGAAATGTGCATTACACAAAGGAAAGGAGAGGAGGAAGGGATGGGGCGAGTTGGACATCCCCCATCCCTCGCTTTTTATAGGCCAAAAGTGTAAAGCCCCGGCACTGCTCGACCCGAGCCGAACCTGGTCCAAGGGCCGAACCAATGCACGGGGGCGACAGATTGAAACAATTGAGGAAAATAGCGGAAGACTTGTGCCCCAACTACAGGCAATCTAATTTACGGAGTTTACGCATTACTTTGAGCAAGAGTAAATAGGTAAAACCAAAGAGTTAAACTCTAATTAAAACATAATATCTAACCCACATACTAATAATTCATAGCCACACACTTGGCTCCAAAACAAGTCTCAAAGAGACTAAAACATAGTATCTCACAAATCTAAGACAAGGATCAACCACAAGGTACTAACATCCAATATAAGATAAACGAAGAGACATGCAAAACTAGGAGCCTCCACAACTACTCCCAAGCTCTCTCAAACCTTTCCTCATATAGAGGATCTTGTCCATCTGCGTGTCATGCCACGCAGCCCCAAAACAAAACAAGAAAGTGGGGTAAGTATAAAAACTCAATAATGGTTTTGAATATAACTATAATCACCAGAAAGCATAATGACATGGCGATGAAGCAAATCAAATTTATGATTAACATGCTATACCACTTTCTAATCTTACATTCATATCACATAGACCTGTATAATAGTGTCTAATTCACACCAATTCCGATTATGCATTCATATTACATAAGCCTGCATAATAGTGTTTCAAACACACCATTTCTGATCATGCATTCATATCACATAAACCTGCATAATAGTATCTCAAACACACCATTTTTGATCATGCATTCATAGCACATAAACCTGTGATCATGCATTCATATCACATAAACCTGCATAATAGTGTCTCAAACACACCATTTCTGATCATGCATTCATATCACATCAAATTCATTCACCCTGCATGACAAATGTGTCAAACACATGATACACAATCATGCATAGCAATCATAATAGACATGCATCAGTACAAATGGTGAATGCCTCCATCAAGGAGTAAACACAAGCATTGCCACACAGGCAGAACACGGTCAAGGCCACAAAGGCAAGACACGGTCAAATTTCCACACAGGAAATGTAAAAGAGTCGGGGTTGTCAATCCCTAAAGCTGCTCGCCCTGGACGATCCTGGCCAAGGATGTCCCATTCTTACACAGAGAATCTAGAGCAGGGGTGTTTGTCGAAGGACATCTCCTGCGGAGGGGAGAACCCAAATTCCCACATAGGGAACCCTAGAACACGTGGTAGCCGGTGTACACGGCATACCACACTGGATTCTCAGGGTCCAGATGACACTCATAATAATAATCTCAAATCCGCAAGACAAGTACACAACTCGTCCCCACATAATTCCATTTCTCTAGACTCAACCCGGGGAGTATACACGTTCCACATAGGAACTTAAATCGAAAACATGTCCTTTTGGACCAACCAAGTTTTGATTAATTCACCAAGCGATTAATCTGGCACACAATCTCAAACATTGCATACAATCAGTTAATTCCGGTTGAACATCGGTAAAACTTTGTCCATGAATAACGATCTATGATGCATGCTAACATGATACATCCGTGAGTAAGACCTACGTGAGTTCCAACACATGGAATGTGGTCCTAATCAGTCCCCTCATGCATTATAATCACCTCATAATTAACTACAATATCATAGTAAATTCCCCATACGTGTGTGATCATGTATATCTAAGCATACAATCAATGCTTTGATATAAACTCATAAGGCAACCTATGCATGCTTAACCCATTCAAAATAATGAATTCTAACTGAAATCACAAGCAAAATCCACCACAAAGCTTAAATCTATCCATGTAAAATTGAACATTCTCATCCACAACCATGATCTTTCCACACATTAAACTACGACATGAGCACATCCATCACCCATAAATCATACTCATTATAGGAGAACTCATCTCACCATTTTTTCTCATAACATCCCTGCTGGAAATATATTCCAATCACAAGAATTGCCAACATGCACAAGTTCAAGGTACTTCAATATCAATATGCATAACTATCAACCTAATATCATGCCACAAGACTATACTTAAACACATTCCATAAATTTTCTATCATCAATTCTACACCTCCAGTAGCCTAATATCATCATATAATACCTCTCATAACCATTAGAATCATTAAATGGAGTAAAACATTGAAATGTGCATAAGTTTCAAAAATAGCAAAAACTGCGTGTAGCCGTTAGAACGCCCTGCAGGGCCGTTCAATCGGCTATACTACAAATCAGTAAAAAATTAGTGTTGCCGTTCTAACGCCCTGGCAGGCCATTCTAACGCCAACACAACAGTTTTGACCTTCTTCTTCATTTCGAATTTCAAAACTGAAACACCATGAAAACACCTTCAAATCTTCATCCATGGTACCAAACATTATCAAAAACTCATGAAACCTTCTAGAACACTAATCTATACCATTCTAAAACAAAGCCCTAAGAAATTGGAACAAGAAATTAACATTTACTAATCCCACTATTAAAGTACTAAATCAAACAAATCCATTCCAAATAAACCATAAAATCGAGATTTTACCATAAGAAAACTGAGATTTGAAGACCTATTACCTTGTCACTTATTTAGATTCGGATTTGACCTTCACCCTTCTTGGAAACCTTTCAAAAACATAGTGTCTAAGTTAAACTCTATTAAAAATCGATTTAACATTGAAAACCTTGAAGAAATCTTAGATCTAGGGTTTGTTAAGCATAAAAAATGAATTTTGATAAGTAGGGTTTGAAGTAAGGGAGTAAATCAGTGACTTTGATGCTTGAAATCGAATCAAATCAAAGGGGAAATGTTGGATTAAGAAAGAATTAGAAAAAAATTAGGGTTTAAGCTTAATTAAGGAATAACATACCTTAATCTCTTCTAATCTGGGCCTAATTGGGGAACTAGGCCCTAATCACCTCCTCTAAGCCTATTCTCAAAATGAAAATGACTCTGCCCTTTCCCTTTTATAGTATGGTTTGGGGTGCACTAAATGAACTAATGAGGTGTAAGTATAATTTTGGGCTAAAAATGAGTATTTTACAAATTTGAGCACTAATTAAATCTGAGAAAATTCTGAAAATTTTTGTATGAGCTTAAGTTGATGTCTGGGGCATTTTGGTCTAAAAATCTTAATTTTGTTGATGGGGCCCATAGGGGGTCCTGCCAAACCCTAATTTTTTGAAAAATTAGTAAAAAATTAGAAAAATCCCAAAAATTCAAAATTGACTAAAAATAACTTAAAACTCATAAATGTAGAGTTAGTTTTACTTAAAACCTTTAGAAATCTCATTTATCTTAGAAAACCACAGAATTTAGATTAGAAAATGCGTAAACCACACATTAATTGATAAATAACATTAAAATAAAACTGGTTTAAAAATGAGAGTCCTTACAAAAAAGGCCTTTTGGATGCATGACACTTGTTGCACATCTGGTAGTTGCAGGAGCAGGAATGGCTCCTGGAGGCGTAGCCTACCACAATATAAATTAAATGCCACAATGCTGCAATTTACCATGTTGCAAAAGCGGAAGGGTAAAGTGGCTGACACATTGCGTCAACCATTGCACGCCAAATCTGACACAAATAGTTTCTTTTATATTTTTTAAAATTTTTGTTTTAAATATAGAAATGAAAATTAAAACTTTAAACAAGCGTAACTCTTTACCCCAAACTTGGAATCATGCGTTCTTTATACCGTTGGTTTTGTATTGATGAACCCTTCATAACAAGACCACATAAGGGTACATTTTCTCACTAATTTAAAGTGGGTCATTGACTTTTAGTTTTCCATAATTGTTAATTCTAGCTTTGGTTTCAACCATGAGAACCCACTGACGTAAGAGCCTCTTCTTGCTACTTTTGGCCAAATTTGGTGTTTTTGGGTAGTATTTGTGGCAAAGATAACTCCTTTTCACTCTATCTCGCATTAGTCTACCACTTGCAGCTACTTCCATGGAGCCAACAAGAAGCTAACATTTACAACAATTTTCATCCCATCTGATATATGTAATATGTAGGACTTCAAACAATAAATATTTCTACACAATGGGCTAGCCTAGGCCTGGCCGGAGTTGCCACCACAGCCTTCCTTGGAGCTAACTGCTGTTGGAGTTGTCGCGATAACATTGCCTTCGTAAGAGTTGGAAAAGAAGATGCGAGATTATTTTAGGTTGGGGTAATAGGTAAAAGAGAAGGGAGTTTACGAGACCACAAGGGAAAAGAAAGTCTATATATACCCTAATAATTTTTTTAATACCCTATTTTACTTGTAAATTTATAAGGGGGTTTATGAGGTTATTAGGTATTAAGGGAATCATTGGGGTGTATATAGACTCCTTCAAGAAAAAAATACTAATTTTTTTTAGTGAAATGGTCCACAATTTGAATTCCTATCAGATGGCTCATAACGCCCGAACCCACGTGTGCAGCTCATGTAAACTTTTTCTTACTACATATGTACTTCGATAAATGTTGTAAATTTTTGACCAGCGCAACCTCCTCGGGGACACGGCGCGGTTGTGCGGATGCACATCGAACCCGGCCCAGCGGCCCCCGCGCACCACGGCGCATTTCTCGACCCGCCCGGTTCGCCTTCGCCCCGTCTGGCCGCCTCTTCCCCTTCAGCTCCCCCCGCTCCTCATTCCCTCCACTCCGTCTCATGCCCACGCCAAATCCCTTAATCACGGCCCATTTATTAATAGATTAAGATTAATTCCTCCTTCAGATTCCTCAATCTCCATTTATGGCTGGTATTCATTAACTCTTTCCGAATTTTGTGGATTTAATGTGGGTTCTGTTTCGTCAATCTGTATCTTTGTTCCAATTAATGCTGCGTTAGCTTCTTTGCGATGAATTTGATTAATTTTTCTGGGTTTTTTTTGTTTCCGATGATCTTGTGAATTTGATGAGTTCATTATGACAATTAGAGTGCTCAAATTGATTGATTAATACTAAACAGTTCTGATTTTGATCGATCTGCTGTTTTGTTGTTAATGGCATTTCCGCATTTGATGCTACATTTTACCAATTAGCTCATTTGGCTCTGTTTTTGTATAATGGCTTAACAGTTAAGCATGTCTAATGGGTGTGTCTGATGTGTTCTTCTCACTGTTTGGATCAGGGAGTGGATAGATCTCTTTGGAAGCTTACGTGACTGCAAAAGGCGTTTTCTTTGGAGTTAATTTTTGGTATTTTTTTAGACTTTGTGTTGGTTGGATTGGTAGTTTTAGCTGGTTTTGACGCAGTCAGCATTCTGTGTTTTGAAGCAAATTGGGTTGTCGCTTGCTAGGTGACTTCTGAATGGTTTAGATGAATTGCGGCTGGGTCAAATAGTAGGATATTATACACGATGGAAGAGGAGACACAAGAATTGGGTGAAAACCATTGGAAGCGGTCAGATGAGGAGGGAGAGGAGGATGCCAAGGTAAGTGCTGCAGGAGACAGCAATGAGTTGGGAGGTGATCGACAGTCATTACCGGATGTCAGTTCTTCAAGCTCAATTGTCATACACGACGATCTGGGTGGGCAGTATGATGAAGAAGACAGGTTTGAGCAAGTCTGTTTGAATGACCAGGAGAGGACTATGCAAGATATTCTAGGCTATGAAGAAACTTCTACTCCAGATAGATTGAGCCAGATCTCAGGTGCCTCGGAGCCCTCAGACACATCTGCTGGGAAGGCTGTGGCGGATTTGGATGCAACTCTTGCTGCCGAGATGATAAACAATAGTCATTCTGGGAGCCCAAAGTCAGAAAGGATATCTGAAAGAGGGATCAAGCTATCATTATCTTCAGCTAGTTTTGACACTCTCTCCATCTCTTCTCCATTTGGGTCTCCCCCAAGGCAAAGGCCTAAACCCACAATGCCAAATGTGTCCCCTGAGCTCCTTCACTTAGTTGATTCAGCAATTATGGGGAACCCTGGTAGCTTGGAAAAGCTGCAAAATGTTGTTTCTGGCGAGGAAAATATTGGACTGGAAGATGCTAGTGTTGAATATGTGGCTAAGTCAGTCGTTGATGCTCTTCTTGTCACAATGGGGGGAATTGACAGTTTTGATGAGGTTGGGATCAATAACCCCCCTAGTGTGATGTTGAACTCTAGGGCAGCTGCTGTTGCTGGCGAGCTGATTCCATGGCTTCCTTGTGAAGGTGATTCTGAGGATCTGATGTCACCAAGGACTTTGATGGTTAGAAGTTTGCTGGCAATACTGAGGGCTTGCACGAGAAACAGATCCATGTGCTCAACAGCGGGTCTACTCAGAGCTCTCTTATGGTCAGCTGAGAAGATCTTTACAGAAGAATTTCGTTCTGTTGAGACAGTGAGTTGGGATGGTACTCCACTGTGTCAATGCATTCAGCAATTAGCTGCACATTCTCTCAGTGTGGTTGATTTGCATAAATGGCTCCAGGTAATCACGAGAACAATTGATACAGTATGGGCTCAACATCTAGTTCTGGCTCTGGAGAAGGCCATGGGTGGGAAAGAAATTAGGGGTCCTGCATGCACATTTGAGTTTGATGGTGAGAGCTCAGGACTGCTGGGTCCAGGTGAGAGCCGTTGGCCATTCTCCAACGGATACGGCTTTGCAACATGGATATATATTGAATCGTTTGCTGATACCATAAACACTGCTGCTGCTGCTGCAGCCATTGCTGCAGCTGCCGCAGCAAGGTCTGGAAAAACATCCGCTGTGTCAGCTGCTGCTGCAGCAAGCGCACTAGCTGGTGAAGGGACAGCTCACATGCCACGGCTGTTCAGTTTTTTGTCTGCTGATAATCAAGGGGTAGAAGCCTATTTCCATGGGCAATTTTTGGTGGTTGAAACTGGTGTAGGGAAGGGGAAAAGAGCTTCTCTGCATTTTACTCATGCATTCAAGCCACAGTGTTGGTACTTCATTGGCCTGGAACATACTTGTCGACAGAGTATGCTGGGGAGAGCGGAAAGTGAGCTGAGATTGTATGTTGATGGAGCTCTTTATGAGGCCCGTCCTTTTGATTTCCCCCGGATCTCCAAACCTCTTTCTTTTTGTTGCATTGGAACAAATCCTCCTCCCACAATGGCAGGTTTGCAACGGCGTAGACGTCAGTGCCCATTATTTGCTGAGATGGGTCCAGTTTATATATTTAAGGAACCTATTGGTCCAGAGAGGATGACTCGTTTGGCTTCTAGGGGAGGAGATGTGCTGCCTTCTTTTGGCAATGGTGCAGGATTACCATGGTTAGCAATGAATGATCATGTACGGAATTTGGCTGAAGAGAGTGTCTTGTTGGATTCTGAGATTGGTGGAAGCCTGCATGTTCTGTATCACCCAAGTCTTCTTAGTGGGCGGTACTGTCCAGACGCTTCTCCTTCTGGATCAGCAGGTTTGTTAGATTGTCCTAAGTTTTCTTTTTAATACATATTGCCTTCTTTTCTAGATGGATTACTTTCCCCTAGTTTCAGTTTTCAATACTTTTTATTCGTAGTAGTTATCATGATGCATTTTAGTCAATTTTTCTCGTGTTGGGATGGTTATTGCTGATGAAGATATGTAATGTAATTGGGTGATGGAATTCAATCTCACAAATTTCAACATGGTCTCCGTGAGATTTCTATCTCACCTAGGTGGTGAGAAAAAATATCAAGATTGAGTTCCTTCCCAATTTTTCTTTATTAAAAACAGTTTCTTTTGTAAATTTTCCTATAACATAAGGTATTATCCCTAAATTTGACAGTAACTAATTATTATATGTAATTGTGATACACATTAATACATGTAATGCATATAACAATCAATTTAAATATGTATACCATTTTAATGTTCTAAAATAATTACAATTTTGTAATTAGAAAAATATTCAATCTCGTTGAGATCTTCTTTTCTGGCCATCTGAGATCTCGCCAAGATTCGAGATGGCCAACCTTCATTTGAATTGCACTTGGAAAAAACTTGTGTTGGCTTAGCATTAGGAGCAGCATGCTGAGCATCATGACAATGATTTGGGTAAATCTCTTGATTGGTGTTGTCTCTGCACGTGCCCAAACTATCTCAAATGCCTTTTCCTTCTCGTTTATTGAGATTACTCCCATGCTCTCTCTCTCTAATGCCCATATATTTGGCCCCATGCCTAATAAGTAAATTTTTTTGGTGAAATGGTTTATTATGTTAAAAGAGCAGAAGTTTTGTTTAATCCCTGGGCGAAGCAATGGCCCCTGCAGTGTGTGTTTGGTGCTCACTGGATATACAGTTTCTTCTTGTCTTCTACCATATCCATCTTAACATTCTCATCTAGGTTACACTCATGAGATCAAGATGACTCTTATTTTCTCTCAAAATTTAACTTCATAAAGCGTGACTACTTGAGTATTGTACAGAACTTTCCACTCAATTACAGTGGGATGCATCATCATAAGTATTCCAGATGAGACTTCCCACTTATCAAGCTGCCATAATTCGATGGGCGTGATTTTATCTTACGGCTTCTGTATCCAATACCAATTCAATACTTATATTTATCTTATATATGTGTCACATGATCATCCAATTTAATTGTCTGCTTACCACTCATCTCTCATATGTTCTCTTACAAAAACTGCACATCATGTCTGCAGTTTTGGTCCTGTTTATTTTAAAATCCTCTCATTCCAGTAAATCCCTCCATACTTCTAATATGGTATATAGATCTGTTCATAACACAATGTTATACAAATTTAACATATAGCAATTCGATGTGTAAAATCACCGAAAAGCTACTAGTGAACTTTGTAAGAAATAGGTGAAATATGGCTTACTTATCTGAGAAATTAAATTTTCTTGTATGTTTGTTGAGTTCTATTATTTTCTTACGTAGTTGTTCATCCTACACTGATCTGCAGGAACTCATCGAAGGCCTGCGGAGGTTCTTGGGCAAGTCCATGTTGCTACACGAACGAGGCTGACAGATTCGTTGTGGGCTCTAGCTTATGGAGGGCCAATGTCTATGCTTCCCTTGACAGTAAGCAGTGTGCAAAAGGATAGCTTGGAACCACAACAGGGAGATATTTCTCGATCAGTTGCCACTGCATCACTTGCAGCATCAATATTTCGAATCATTTCCATGGCTTCTGAACATCCTGGAAATAATGATGAGCTCTGCCGCAGTCATGGGCCTGAGGTCCTGTCTATTGTTTTACAATATTTACTTCAAACACTGTCTATAGCAGATGTGAGCAGGAAAATGGGAGTGAAGAATGAAGAACTTGTGGCAGCAATTGTATTATTGTGCCAATCCCAGAAAAGCAATCATGCTCTAAAAGTTCAGCTTTTCTGCACTTTGCTTTTGGATTTAAAAATGTGGAGTTCATGCAATTATGGTCTGCAAAAGAAGCTTCTATCTTCACTTGCGGACATGGTTTTCACAGAGTCATTAGCTATGCGAGATGCAAATGCCGTTCAGATGCTTCTTGATGGCTGCAGAAAATGCTACTGGGTCATTCGTGAGAGGGACTCCTTTCCTCAGCAGGAGGGCCCACGGCCAGTAGGTGAAGTGAATGCACTTGTGGATGAGCTTCTTGTGGTCATTGAACTTCTGGTGGGGGCAGCAGCTTCTTCACTGGCTGCATATGATGTCCGATGTTTGATTGGTTTTATGGTTGATTGTCCACAACCTAACCAGGTGACTTGAAATTCGTTGTTCTTACCCACTTTTGGCTTGAAACGAATGCTTATGTGAGTGGGTTTTGCTATAACAATTTAAATAAGTGTGAATATGAGGCATTCATAAACGAAATTTTTGAAGAAAGAAGTTTTATCGTAGTCTTTTTGCAAGTCTTAAATTATACTAGCTGTTCTGATAATCTTGCATATTTCTCTTTCCAGGTTGCAAGAGTGCTGCAATTAATATACAGGTTAATTGTGCAGCCAAACACATCTAGAGCTCGATCATTCTCTGATTCTTTTATTTCCTGTGGAGGGATAGAAATCCTTCTTGTCCTTCTACAGCGGGAAGCAAAAGCTGGTGAGCATTATGTTTTAGGAGGTTCAAGATCGCAGGTAGCTGAACATATGTCTAACCAAGAGACCGGGCTAGAATCCTGTGTCATTCAGGACTCAAGCCCTGCTGATAAGCATGTTGAACTTGTTCAGGAACAGAAGCCTGATAATAGTCAGGGAAACAGCCAGGAAGCTGGATTAATTGAGAAAAAAGAAGAAAATGCTGACTCTTTTCTACATGAAGTAAATTTAGAATTGAAATCTGATAACACTGATAGCCCTGTTTCCTCTCCACTCAATGAAAAGATTGAAAGAATGCCTTCTGTACCTGAAAGTGTGTTATCAAAGAATTTGGGTGGCATAAGTTTCTCCATCAGCGCTGACAGTGCAAGGAATAATGTCTATAATGTTGACAACAGTGATGGGATTGTTGTTGGGATTATTACCCTATTGGGGGCACTGGTGACATCAGGACATTTGAAATTAGGTGCTGATTTTGGTTCCCCAAAAATGGCAAACTATTCAAGTAATGGGTTACCCAGTGAAGGCGGCAACATGTTTTCTGATAAAGTTTCTTTACTTCTGTTTGCTTTACAAAAAGCTTTCCAAGCAGCTCCTCAGAAACTTATGACTTCAAATGTTTATATGGCCTTGCTGGGTGCAACAGTAAGGCTAGGCATTTGATTGCTTTCCTCCTTATTTTATTGTGCTTCATTTTTTTTTCCGATAAAGTATTTGCTCTCTTGTGTTTATTGATCATGCAATCTGTAGCTTACATGACAATCATCTATATTCAGATAAATGCTTCTTCAACTGATGATGGCCTAAACCTGTATGATTCGGGTCATCGATTTGAACATGATCAACTTTTGCTGGTTCTTCTTCATTCGCTTCCTTATGCTTCTAGGGCATTCCAACTGAGGGCAATACAGGTAAGTTTATTGTTTCTATTTTCAATTTTTTAAAATTGTGTTATGTGACATAATTAGAGTTTATGCTAGTTTTTGTCCATTGTGGCTATTGAAACAAACTTCCCTACTGATCTGATATCAAGTTTGTTGTTCACCACTCTTCTTTTTCTTCCTTTCTCTAGGGTCTCATCTGTACTTAAGGAAAATAGCCTTTCTGTTAAACTGTCTGAACTGTTTTTTCTGTACATGATTTCAGGATCTTCTGTTTTTGGCTTGCAGTCACCCTGAAAATAGAATCACCCTTACTTACATGGAAGAATGGCCCGAGTGGATTCTGGAGGTCCTTATTTCTAATTATGAGGTAAATGTTGATAGGTGCATGTATCTGCGCATCATATTTTGGAGATGTTTTTAAGACAGTATTTAATGTACAAATGGCAGCAAAGTTAGTATTTAACTCTGAATCCTAGGGGTAAGAAACAAATTTTTCGAGAATATGGTGTATTCCTCTCTTGACTTATATCTTATATCAGAATAATGAGAAGTTTGTGCAAGGAAAAGAGCACAGGTGTGTTAAGTCAGAGTATGTCTGTTCTTAAAAATAAAACCATAGTGTGTGGTTTGTTAAGCCTCCTGAATGAGATTATTTTTAATAGATGGGTGCAAGCAAATCTTCAAATGGAGCAAGCATTGGAGATATAGAAGACCTCATACACAACTTCCTTATTATCATGTTAGAGCATTCAATGCGGCAGAAGGATGGATGGAAGGTTGGAAATATTCCTGTCTTTTGTAAGATTTGAAAATTTTTATGTTTGCAAGGAATCGGCACTTGTATTTTAGAGCATATATCTTCTTGTTGTTAGTATTTTGCATATGGTTACTAAGTATTTAATTGTTACTTTGGTTTTACAGGATATTGAAGCTACAATTCATTGTGCAGAGTGGTTGTCAATGGTGGGTGGATCTAGTACTGGGGAGCAGCGGGTCAGGTATATACCCTTGTAGGATTCCAGGACTTGTTAATGATAATTGCTATACTTACGAGGCCATCTCAAATAAGTGCGACATGTCATTGAAAAATTTGGTTCTGAACCTTCATGTCATCAAATATAGATCTTCAGCTTGGTCGTAATCTTGTGAGATCTCTGTCTCGGTGGGATCACCAGTCACGAGACCATGTAACTAGGCATTGTGGCTTTTATGTGGTCTCGCTTAAATCTCGCAAAATTCTCCTAATTTTCCAGATAATTTGTTTGTTTTCAGTTTTTGCCCCCCACCCTCGTAAATCCTGCTGATTCTTGTGGAGTCGGCTTCTCACCCTCTCTGTTCTGATTTCTCATATCACTTTTATTTTGGTTCTCCCCTATATATTATGGCTCAGTTTTATAAATCAGACCATCAATCTAGTGGCGGTTGGATGGAAACAACTACTCCTATTGGAGCAAATACTCTAACAATCCTAACTATGACCTAATGGGACCCACTTTGTTTCTAGCTTGGAGAATTCAACCAGATAGCTGTGCATTCAAAAGAATTAGTGTGGTTTATGTTAATACAAATGTAGTCTTATGTAAGGGTGCTAAAGCAAGATCGTCAGCTTGACTCGATTAGCGTTCAACTCTGCTAGGCTCGCGTTCAAGCTTGAACTCGAAATTAGTCAAGTCAAGCTCAATCATACCTATGCTCATTTGGCTCAGCTCGAAGCTCAAGAAAAGCTTACAATCATAGTATTTATATATAGATTTCATGTCTTTCTAGTTTCAACTCCTTTCATAATATATATAATTTTTTACTTCTTGTATGAAATAAGTAATTTATCACATGAGAATTAGGACCATTTTTTGACTTCTATAAATTCAAACTAATTAAAACATATATATAATACTCCTTCCATCCCGTGTTAATAGTTTGGGATTAGAAAATCAAAATCAACTAAAATTAGTTCATATAATGTTTTAATTCATGGGCTGATGTGTTAGGAGTCATAATATTTACATGTCTACTAATATAATATATTATATATGATATTATGTAGCCTAATTACAAAACCAAGCCAGCTCTCAAGCTAAAGCGAATCGACTCGAGATCAACTCGAACTCGAACTCGAAGTTGAAATTTTAAACTCAAGCCGAATCAGCCTAAAGCTCAACTCGGTTCAGCTCGTTAGCACCCTTAGTCTTATGATGTTAGAGTTGTTTGAGATTCGTATTAGGGGTTCTTAGACGTTGAAGTATACTTAGATTAACAAAATATATGGAGAAAACCTCTTTAGGATCACCGTGATCATTTACATGATCTCTCTTGGATCTCTCCAAAATCTCATCTCTCTGGCTGACGGAGATGAGACCAAGATCCGTGATTGTGAACCTTGATCTTGGGTTCTTGACTTGGTTATTCAGCTTTGTAAATTTTTTTATTTTGAATGAAGTTATGTATTTACTTCTCTATTAATTTTCTTATGCTACTAAATATTTTATTTCGGCATGTTACATTGTAGACGGGAAGAGTCTCTACCCATCTTTAAGTGTAGACTTTTGGGGGGCTTGTTGGACTTTGCTGCAAGAGAGCTTCAGGTTCAGGTAATTTTTATCTTTTCAAGCTACACATCTATCTTTTTCCAGAATCATAATTATCTGACCAGTTGCTGGACCGAAGAGGGTAAGTTATCTAGTCAAGTTTACCATGTACTTGTTGGTATCATATTTTTCAAATATTGTTATATATATGAAAACATAAAATGAATTATATTTTGAAATAGACATGAAGTATTAACAAATAAGTTGCATTCCATTCTATGTTGTGTAATATTTGCATGTATGCCTTTATATGCATATACGAAAATATGTAAAGTAAGCATGTATAATACATGCTGCATCACACATATATTTGGAACAGAAGTGAAAGGTTCACATGTTGATGACTGGGTTGACCTGCTCACACCTGGATGGCTGGAGTCCCAAAAGTTGACCTCTTACATAGGTGGGTCATGTGTCAAACTCAGTTATGCTGATTAATGACCCTGATATGGGCCCATTTCTGGTCAACATGCTGATTTGGAAGTTCCTGTTATCTTTATCTTTTGTTACTTGACATGATGCTTGACAGTCCAGGACTTATTTGGTGGTTTATATTCTAAATTTTCTGTCTTAATATGCTTAGTTTATACTTGACATATTTATGAGCCTCTAGATGCTATTCTCTTCATTTGTGCGACTGCTTTAGTCTTAAATTATAGGAATTATGATAATATCTCTTTACTTGTGCTTATAAAGGCTCCAATAAATACTACATTTAGCCTTTTCTTTGGCAGACTCAAGTTATTGCAGCAGCTGCTGCTGGTGTTGCAGCTGAGGGATTGTCCCCACGAGAATCCAAAGCAGAAGTTGATTCAGCAGCTCATCTTTCTGTGGCATTGGCAGAGAATGCCATTGTGATTTTGATGCTTGTAGAAGACCATTTACGTTTGCAAAGCCAACTGTTTAATGCTTCCCGGTCTGAAGATGCTCCTGCATCTCCGTTATCACTTTCTTCATCCATGGGAAAACGTTATAGCCGTTCAAACTCATTAAGCAAAGGTGGACCTGATTTTTCAGAAGCTACAGCTTCCCGCAGAGCGTCATTGTCCAATGATTCTGGTGGTCTCTCTCTTGATGTACGTGTACTTATTATTGTGTCAGAACTTGAGATGCAGATTTTGATTTTTTTAACTTTCTTACTAGAGTGATGTTTGCTTTGCTTCTGATCAGGTTCTTGCTTCCATGGCTGATTCAAATGGGCAAATTTCTGCAGCAGTAATGGAACGTCTAACTGCAGCTGCAGCTGCTGAGCCTTATGAATCTGTCCGGTGTGCGTTTGTTTCATATGGGAGTTGTGCCCCTGATTTAGCTGAGGGTTGGAAATATAGAAGTAGAATGTGGTATGGTGTTGGCCTTCCATCAAAGAGTCCGGTCCTTGGTGGTGGTGGCAGTGGTTGGGATTCTTGGAAGTCTGCTTTGGAGAAGGATTCCAATGGAAATTGGATTGAGCTCCCTTTAATTAAAAAATCTGTTGCAATGCTTCAGGCATTGTTGCTAGATGACTGTGGACTGGGTGGAGGTTTAGGTATTGGAGGAGGTTCTGGCACTGGCATGGGAGGCATGACAGCACTTTATCAGCTGTTGGACAGTGATCAACCTTTTCTGTGCATGATGAGAATGGTTCTTGCTTCAATGAGGGAAGAAGATACTGGTGAAGATGAACTTCTAATGAGAAGATTAAGCATAAAAGATGGCATACCTGAGGGGCTAAATTTGCAAGCAGGCAGTACATTTCCTTTAGATAGTACAAACCGCTTAATGATGAATTTGTCAACAAGGAAACCACGCTCTGCTTTGCTTTGGAGGTAAACCTTTGAGCTTAATATAGACTTGGATAAAAAACCACCTTCAGTGCCACAAATGGATATTCTGAATGTTGGATGATAAACCAATAGTCCAGCATTATCTTATTATTGCTTGTTATCATAAAATGTAGACACTGATACTGGTCTTTTATGTACAGTGTACTCGCACCTGTCCTGAACATGCCAATCTCAGAAGCCAAGAGACAGAGAGTTCTTGTTGCATGTTGCATATTGTACTCTGAGGTAATCTCATTTCAAATAATCTTCTTGAAAATAAAAGAGAATGTTTGGTTAGATTAATATGTCGAGTTTGTGGAAACATTTGTTCTATTTGCACCATTTTACCTTCATGATTAATTAATAAATGACAATAATTTGGGCTTTTTATTATTCACTTTGTTGCAACTTTTCTTGTTTAGAGTCTACCATGCTATTGGGCCATGCAGGGTTGATTATATTATATATGGCTGAATTCTTATAACAGAACCTTGGAGAAATAAAAGTAGAAAACCAATTGATAAATTTGACTTAAAAGAACTACATGGTCAGGTCCTTGATGAAGCAAATTGGAAGTCAAGAGCATGGAACAAAATATCTCAGAGTGGCTACTGTTGTTGAACAGATATGAAAGACCACCTAAGAATAGCTAAGATTGAGAGGCTTGAGAGAGAAACGAGAGAGAGAGAAGGTCACGAGAGAATTAGATTGAAGAAAAAATCATTCCTTTTCTACCAGGAAGGTTGCTGCCGCCAAGAGAAGAAGCTGGAATCTTCACCACAGGACTCAATTGTCATTGTTGGAATGTTGCCAAAATGTGATAGGAGGGAGTGGGCTGAGCCATGGGCCTCAAATTGGGGCCTGTGACTAAAGGATGAGGGATGGTGGGACCGGTGGAGGAGGGTGAAATAAATAAAAATTAAAGAGGGAGGGACAAAGGAAGTGTCTCAGATATATTGGCAATATCACAGAAATATTTTTGATACTGCAAATATATCTGAATCCTCCCCCATTTCTTTTATTGTCAAGGGACAAATATAGATATGTATCAAACATATCTTAGACATATCTGAGATATTTTGTTCCATGCCATTGTTTGCAATATTGGAGATCGAAGGTATATCAGTGACCCTAAGATGGGATATATTGGAGATATATCAGAGATTGATTGGAGATATTGGGGAAATGATAATCATGACCAAATTCTGATGATTTTACATTTATCTGGATAATATCAGCGCATATTAAGACTTAGAAACTAATAATAATCTCAAATAATCTTTATATTATCAATGGTTAAATTCATTTGACAACACCTTGAAAAATAAAAGATGAAAACTGGTTGATAGACTTAAACACTATGAGTTCTGGTCCTTGATGGAGCAAGTGAGCATAGAATGAAATATCTGAAAGAAGTTGCCATCACTAGAGAACAGTCTCATAGACAACCTAAGAAAAGCTTAGGTAAGGGGCTAGAGAGAAACCAGAGAGAGAAAGGTGCTGGAGAAGACATTGGAATCTTCACCTGAGTATTCAGTCATCGTCTCTGGAATGTTGCTGTATCTTTTAACAGTCAAGGGATAGATATAGTGAAATATTTCATTTCATGTTGTGAATGCACAAAACTACATTCTCTGAGGCTTAAACCTGCAACTTGGGCTCTGATGCCATGTTAGTTACCCACTTCTCCTAAAATCTTTAGCTTATGAGGAAGGGATAATTTTTTTATTTTAACACTTGGGAGTAATGACAATCAAAATCAACTTTTATTCATCACTCATCTGCTGTAATGCCCAAGTGGCTACACCTGTATATACAGACAATCCCACTTAACTTCTAATCCTAAATAATGGTTATGATTTTTATTAAGAGAACTTCCTAGTTAAAATAAAGACACCAAAAAGTTAGGTCCTAAAATGATATGCATTAGAACCAAGGTTCGCAATCTTGCGAGATCTTGGTCTCGGTAGAGATACCGAAGCAAGAGATTATGTACGCAGGATATATTGCCTTTTTACACGGTCTCAACGAGATCTCGGTAACTTCTCCCTGATCTAGGTCATTTCTTGCCCGAACTCACCATTTCTTCTCACTTCCAAAAGTGTAAAATAAAAGACAATGATTCTAACTCAATTATTCCCATTCAATAAAAGTGGCCAATTTTCCCCCTTGAATTATTACATTGGAGCATCAAAGTAGGGGTCATTATTTATTGCCCACTCCCCTATTCTCACCTTGGTGTAGCATTTCAGTCCTCACAATGTTGTGCCCACTTGAAATCCTTGTATAGTCACTCATATCATGTTCAGGAAGATAGGGCTACCCAACGTCACTTTAGCTACTATTGATGTATTTTTTCCTCTTCTATGCTTGATTTAGGTGTACCTTCTCAAACTTTCTACTCAATGTATGATGTTAATGTTTTTATATGTATTTATGTACTTAGGTTGTCAAAACTATATGTGAAAAACCTTTTTTGAAATGACTGAGATGGCAAGAACTTTTTACATGATCTCTTTGAGTTCTGTTCAAGATCTCTTCTCTTTGGTCAACCTAGATCCGAGATAATGAAACTTGATTGGAACCCAATGAAACCTATCGGTTAAATGTAAACCAACAAGGATACTCTCTCATCAAAGTTTCAAAGGTATCCTTCTTGGATGGAATCACAAAGTTTGTCATTTAAAATTATTAAATCCCTCTTTTGAAATGACTAAATCTCCCTGAATTTAAAATAACAGAAGTGTCTTTAGGCTTATATAGTGCACTGCATCACTATCCTTATGGAAGACTTAATAAATCTAAGTGAGCAACCCTACAAGTCTAGATCAAATTTCTTCTACTTTGTTTATAAATCTTAGTGTTACAGGTGTGGCATGCAATTGGAAGAGATAGAACACCGCTCCGGAAACAGTACTTGGAGTCTATTTTACCTCCTTTTGTTGCCATTCTGCGGCGGTGGAGACCACTTATGGCTGGTATACATGATTTTACCTCCCCAGATGGTCAAAATCCTCTTGTCGTTGATGATCGTGCTTTGGCAGCTGATGCACTGCCCTTGGAGGTGATCCAACAATAAGTCTTTTGTCTTTATTTAGGCATTGATGAAAATACTATATCAATTTCAGTATGAGAATTATTCATGGTTATTCATTAAATTAATAATTCTAAGGAAAAAAGCACTTTGGTTGACTTCCTAGGCGGCACTTTCAATGATATCTCCTGGATGGGCTGCTGCGTTTGCTTCTCCTCCTGCTGCTATGGCTTTAGCAATGATTGCTGCGGGTGCTGCTGGGGGTGAAACTGTACCACCTACAAAGCACACTCCTGTTAGGCGTGACTCCTTAATGATTGAGCGAAGAACAGCTAGACTACACACATTCTCAAGTTTCCAACAGCTTTCTGAAACTCCCTCCAAGGCCCCATCTATTCCAAAAAACAAGGCTGCTGCAAAGGCTGCTGCTCTGGCTGCTGCACGGGATCTTGAGCGCAATGCAAAAATTGGTTCTGGGAGAGGTCTAAGTGCAGTTGCCATGGCCACATCAGCCCAGCGGCGGACTGCTAGTGATTTGGAACGTGCAAGGAGGTGGAATGTTTCAGAAGCCATGGGAACTGCCTGGATGGAATGCCTGCAGCCTGTTGATACTAAATCTGTGTCTGGAAAAGACTTCTCTGCACTGGCCTATAAGTATGTGGCTGTCTTAGTTGGAAGTTTTGCTTCAGCAAGAAACATCCAAAGGATGGAGGTATGGTGCTGTTCTGCAATTTATTTATTTTATAAGCTAGTGAGCATCATAATACTTACTATTATGGCACATTCTCTGTGCAAGTAAGTTGGTCATCAGGGATGGAGGCATAAGCTTGGGCATTATTTGCAGCATAACCTCATTCCCCTTTATATGTATTTTCTTTTTGTTTTGTTAATTATACATATGTAACTTTTCTCTTTCTTGTGTAATTGTATGGGTGGGATTGTTATTGGAGGGGGGGCGGGAGCTTGGCATATGTTGGCCTGGCTTCTCTACCGCTGGTCAAGTTTATTGATTTAATGGACAGAAGAATTTATTTATGGTAGTTATTCAACCTGTTGATCGATCAGTCTCAGCCAATGACCTTGTTGACTTATTTAGTGGGTCCAGAATTTTGTTAAATCTTTATTTAGTGCATTTATATGGACAAGAATGGATTTAGGGGGAAATCATATGGACCACAATTGTTTATATAATATTATCTTAATAAAGTTCCAAATTATAAAAACAAAAAAGAGAAGGAAAAACTACACATAAACCAAAAACTTCAAAAAACAATTCTGCTTCTCCCCTTCTCCCTTCTTCATTATCTTGTTTTTTACTCTCTGCTGCTTCTCTTTTACAGTTGTTTATTTCTTTTCTTCATTTTTTTTCGCATTCTTCTCCTCAATAGTGTCTTTAACTTTTCCTTGATCTACCTTTTTCTTCCCAGCTTAGTATTTTGGAAGAGGAGATATCGTAGCCTCTTGCAGATGTCATCACCTTATCTCCTTCTATTAGCTGTCTTTTAACATTAGGCCTCCCACTATCTTTAATAGTTGATCTCTTGCCAGAATGAACCATACTTCCTAGCTGACCAAGTTTGATCAGAACTTCTATAGCCTTGGTGTAAAATTTGTTTTTGATACAAGCCATGCTAGGTGTCTGTTTTTGCTGCAAGCTCTACTGGATCTGTCCATTGACACTGATGCTTTTGTCTATTAACTTGCCTTTTTTAGATTCAAATTGTGCAGTGTTTTTTGCAGATGGATAGGCGTGCACAAGTTGATGTAATAGATAAGCACCGTGTTTGCACTGGTACACGTGCATGGCGCAAACTTATTTACAGCTTAGTTGAAATTGAAAGGCTTTTTGGGCCTTTTGGGGATCATTTGTGCAAGCCTAAACAGGTACTTTTAGTCTTTCTATCAGAGAACATGTTTGTGCTGATCTGTCTTTTATGATAAGCTCCTTCATAAAACTTATATACAGGTTTTCTGGAAGTTAGATTCCTCTGAAAGCTCTCTGAGAATGAGAAGATGCTTGAGAAGGAATTACAAAGGATCAAATCACTTGGGTGCTGCTGCAAATTATGAAGATCTTCGACTGCAGCTTAAACCTGAGCAAGAAAGTGCCATTCATTCTGCTGTGGTAGCAGAAGCAATCTCATTTGGGGAAGGGAAAGAAGATGATGAGCTTAACGAACATGATAAATCTGATGCCACAAAGCAGGATGTAGAAATGAGTAGGGAGGATGCGCCAAGATCTTCAGCTACAAGCGAGCAGCCTCTAGAGGGGTCCCCGAATTTTGACCCTGAGATTTCTGCTGATCACAATTTGGTACAAAATGCAGCTGCAGTTGCCCCTGGTTATGTACCAAGTGAATTGGATGAAAGAATAATTCTTGAACTTCCGTCAATGATGGTTCGTCCATTACAGGTTACTCCAGGAACATTTCAAGTAAGTTGACTTTTGTGTAATATATCATTGGTTGTTTCTCTCTGCTTTAGTAACATTTTATGTTAAATTATGAGCTGCGAGGGATTCATGTCCTTTCTTTTTTATAATAATGTTGACATCTACATTGGAAAATGCTAAAAAAGACATAAAGTAAAAAGGAGAGCTGAAATGGCTAGTCTCAATTGAAATTGAGCACTTGCCACTTCTGATAGGTGGGTGTGGCCAATCAGAAATTTTGGTCCTTCTACCATTTAAAAGGTTTGCAGATTTTTTAATGCTTACTGATTGGTCCTTTTATCATTTGAACACACACATTAGTGCACAAACACACAACATGGAATATTGCTTCCCACGAGATTTGAACCTGCTACCTGGATACTGATAACATATTAGTTGACCACTTCTCCTAGAAGCTTGATTAACTAAAAGTTGTTACATTGTTATATTGGAAACATTATTTTTATTACTAAGACCTGAATAGTTTTTATCGTTCTCTTTCAAATAAGTGACATTTTCACATTATCGAAGTATTAAAAAATCTGCAAACCAAGCTTCAAGGAGACGTGTTAACAGTTTTTACCATGTTATATTGAGAACAGTACTTTTGTTGCTATGACCAGAATAATTTTTATTGCTATCTCTCAAATGTGACATTTTTTGCATTATCAAAGTACTAAAAAATCTACAAACCAAGCTTCAAGGAGAAGTGGTTAACTAATATGGTGTCAGAATCCAGGTTGCAGGTTCAATTCTTGTGGGAAGCAATGTTCCATGCTAAGTGCTTGTACATGCGAGAGAGTGTTAATGTGGGTAATAGGAATAAAATAATCCTTTCCCTAACAGCTTTAGCTTTTAGGAGAAGTGATTAACTAACAAAAGCATTGTATTAAGCCCATAAAAGAGAAATACAATTCTTAACAACATGCGAACAAAAATTGTGATCTTATTTGTATGTCCACTTAAGCTTAGAAGACATGTTCTTTAATTATGATAAGATAAAATTTTACAATTTAGATCCATGCATCTTACCTTTTAATTTAAACTAATACCATTGTAGTCAATCGTGTCCATATGTGCTGTCACGTACATGTAGTAAAGTTAGACTATCATCTTTTCAATGGTGAGACAACATGTTGAAATAGCTGAACTTCCTTTATCTTAGATTTGATTTTTTAAGGCATTATTGTCTGGTTCGATTGGTAACTCACATTGGATAGATCTTAGAACATGTTTCTCTTTCCCCTGTGAAATGGAAGGCAAAAGATTTCTGGAGTGGATTTTTTTTTTGTGTTATTTCTTGAGAAGCTGCATACTCTTTGATAACCGTGGCCATTATAAATTTGTTTGAGCGCACATGAGAAAGAAAGAATTCTAAAAGAACAGGTATTTTATAGTTCATGTCAATTGTCATTACAATTAGGTATCATCTACTCCTATTGGCCTTTAGTTGTATCCATTCTTTCTACCTCATGCCTTCCATTCTTCTTGAGCTATATACAGAAAACAGATTTGTTTAGATTTCCTGCCACATATTTGCGTCTATTACATGCCTTCTTGTTTTGTGGAGGTGTTGAATCAGCAGTTGAAGAAACTGCTTTTCATTAATCGGTGTGATTACTTGATTACTTTAAGGGGCTTAGTTAGACCAAAACTTAAAATATTTATAACTTAGTAATTACATTGCCCATCTTGGTTTGCTTCAGGTTTTTTTATCAAACTTTTATTTTGTTTCAGTTGTTTTGTTATTTAGTGTACTAAAACCACCCACTTTTTCTCCTTTAGATAACAACTAAAAGGATCAATTTCATTGCTGATGATAATATCGATGACAATTCCATGGACGATGGGTTGGATTCCATGTCTAAAGGCAAGGATCATAGAAAGGAACGGAGGGATCGGAGCTGGCCGATTGCTTCTTTACACCAGATGTTCAGTAGAAGGTCAGCTAAGATTGAGGATTATAGGCTTTCATTTCGCAAGTTTGGTATACATAAGGCAGATTTTTACTTTTGATGATATGTAACGCAGATTTGTTGCATACCAAAAATTCTCTATTGTGTCAGTTATTTCTTTGGGGAAAAAGTTTGGAGAAACACTATGGTATTTCAAGTGCGTGTAATATCAGTGAAGTTTTTGACAGTGGCACTGTAGGAAAAAAAATTTCCGTTCTTCTGAGCTATCTCCTTTCTAATTATTTTGGTCGAACTTAAATGAGAAATAATTTCCCAAATGCTTTTAGATTAGTTTATCGTGCATCATATCTGGCATTTTCAAAATCTTCAGTTATCTTTCATGTAAACATGCAGAATATTTTAGGTTCTCTCTGATCTTATTTTCTGAGGTACCAAGTTTTCGACAATAGTGATGGCCTGAACAACTTTAATTGCCTGTGATTTTACCAGTATAAGATGCTATTGCATTGAAAATATAATTTGTGCTTATTTATGTTGTCCCTGTTGGATAACATGAGTGTTTGTCTACATCTTTTTGTTTTGGCCGATCTGAGCTTAATATACATTGTTGGATCGTTCCTTCAGAGCTCGAGCTTTTGAGGCAACTTGTCTTCTAACATGGTATCAGACCTAGGAGGACCTAGTTTTGAATCACACGTGTCTTTGTAAGTTTTGTGCATGTGCAAGCTCCTGCATTTGTTAAAATGTTCTTGCTCGTGCAGGGGGTGCATTGGATAATATGTATATTTGTCTCCATCTGTTTGTTTGGGCAGGCCTGGGTTTGATACACTGTTGGGTCGTTTCTTAACAGCTTGAGCTTTCGAGGCAACTTGATTTCTTACAGTCCCCACTTGTGATGAGTGATAAAATTCAATTCTGGCCATCATATGTTGCCTTCTCTAGCAATCCATCCTATAAGTTGTCTTATATTACTTCTATGTTTAACATCATGGTGTTGTCTTTTTGTTCTAATTTGATAGTATCATGGCTTTGCAGATATCTTCTAAGGAGGAGTGCTTTAGAATTATTTATGGTTGACTGGTCAAATTTCTTTTTTGATTTTGGGGTACAGTTCTCACTTTATTTTATATTTTCTGTTCTTTTGTAATTTTTTAATTTTTTTGACGTGTGAAATTACTACTTGGAATTATAGAGTATCGAAGGTCGAAAAAATGCCTACCGTGCTATTGTCCAGGCTCGACCTCCTCATTTGAACAACATTTTTCTTGCAACACAGGTTTCTACACTTTTATCAATCAAATTTATAGTGTTTCTTGCCTTCAATCCGATGACCTTTACTCAGACTTACTATATTGTGTATCGGACTTATAAATTTTAATTGAAATTTCATAATTATCTGACATTTGTTGTAGAGACCTGAACAACTTCTCAAAAGAACTCAGCTTATGGAGCGATGGGCTCGCTGGGAGGTTCAGAACTAAGCTTAACTAAGACTTTCAAGTATCTTCAACTTTTGTCATTTTTCTGTTAACTGTTTACTGCTGTCTTTATTTCTTGCAGATTAGCAATTTTGAATACCTAATGCAATTGAATACTCTAGCTGGACGTAGTTACAATGATATCACTCAGGTGAAATTTTAAAGTTGCTTTGTACCTTTGTGACTTAGAATTTCAGTTTCTGAAATTTGATATCCTTGCAGTATCCTGTGTTTCCTTGGATTATTGCGAACTACAGTTCAAAGAATCTGGATCTTGAAGATCCTTTGTCATACCGTGATCTTGCTAAAGTAAGTTTAAGTGGCTTTTTCCATTATCCACATTTGCTTTTGGTTAATCAGAGCATAAATAATGGCTACCTTGATGATACTATACTATGTTCTTTGCAGCCTATTGGCGCATTAAATCCTGAGAGGCTAGAAAAGTTCAAAGAGAGGTACTCAAGCTTTGATGATCCTGTTATCCCAAAGTTCCATTATGGATCACACTACTCGAGTGCTGGAACAGTGAGTCAATTTTATTTGCTTTTTGGGCACAGTTCTCTTTTTCTTTTTTTCCCGTCTTCTTGGTTCTGTGAGAGAAGCAAACTGGCTTGTTGTATGCCAGCTTTAAGGTTGGAAGATGGCAATAGCAATATCTTTGCACTCATCATCACATTATCTGGTGTATAGCAAGGGAGAAAGGGGACGAAGGAGGCAACTGAGGCCTTTCTTCAAACACCTTCAAGGTGAGAGAAGGGGAGAAAGGTGAGAGTAAGGTAGACGTGTTTAGCAGAGGGAAAGTAAGTTCAGAGCATAATCATCCTTAATCATAATAAGAAGCCGTACGGCCTTACATAGTCTTGTCCAAAGTGTGGCTCACAACTTAATTATTTAACTAACAACTTCTAAATCTCAGCTGTCCGTGTAGTCTAATAGCAATAAGTAACTAAGAGAATAATGGGCCGAAGCTCCTTTTATGAGACTAGTGACTGGTTCACGACATCCCACCACACTTTGCTCGTGCCTTATCCTCAAGGCGACCAAGAAGGGTATTGTGCCAAGAAATTATCCTCGAGAACCCAAGTAGCATTCTTAGAAGGCTGGCCATGCCAAGCAACTAATATCTTGGTGATTAGATGGCCAGAGTGCCGCACTAGATGAGTACCCATGACTGCAGCTGGCTCAAGTGGAGGTGTATCAGGTGGAAGAAGTGGTCGTGGAGGAGACAAGGTAACCCAAGCCAGATCGCTGACAAATTTCCGGAGCTGGGAAACATGAAAGACAAGGTGCACTTTGGAGTTGGGTGGAAGTATAGATGATAGACAACTGGACTAATTTGCTCAACCAACGGTTACAACCCATGGTAGTGAATCACCAGCTTGTGATTTGTAGGATGTGAGGAGGGCTGACGGTAGGGCTGAATGTGAACATACACCAAGTCACCCACAGCAAACTGACGATCTACATGGTGATGATCATATATTTACTTCATACAATTTTTAGGGGTGTGAAGGTTGGCTTTAGAAGGCAGAGGACCTCATCAAGGGCACTAACATTTGAGTGGTGAGGGACATAGCTGAGTATGGTTGATGGAGGGCGACCATAAACCACCTGGAAGGGTATGAAACCTGTAGTTGTGGGTATGCTGTGTTATAGGACCACTCTGCCTAAGGAAGTAGCATGAGCCAACATCGAGGTTGGTCACCTACAAAACATCTCAAGTACTACTCAAGGCAGCAATTAAGTTCCTCTATTTGACCATCCGTCTGTGGGTAGTAGGCAATGCTCATCTTGAGAAAAGTCACTTGTAGGTTAAAGAATTCATACCAGAAGAATCACGGTCGGAGATGATGGACCTTGGCGTACTATGGAGCTTAGCAACATCCCTAACAAAGACCTCAGTCACCTGCTTAATAGAATAAGGGTGGGAGAGAACATAGAAATGTGCATACTTAGATTGGCAACCAAGATGACACTTTTCCCTTGCACTGTCGGAAGGCCTTCAATGAAATCCATGGAGATGTCCTCCCACAAATATTCTATAATAGGTATAGGTTGTAAGAGAATGGTGGGATAACTGGTGGTGGCTTTGGCTCGTTAGCAAATATTACAAGAGGCAAGGAAGTCATGGACAACACATTTCATGCCACACCAATAGAAATTTTGGGACAGCCAGTTATAGGTGCAAAAGGGAGCAATGAAAGTGGAGGAGTATGTTCTCGCGAAACTTTGGGGTGGCAGATACCAATAAGCAGTCGTGTCACAATCATGTCACAAGACTAAGTTACCTTGCAAAAGAAAAGGAGGTGAGCATAAAAGGTCAGCCTGAAGGTGACTGACGAAGGTGACTGACGAAGGCAACGACCTCATCATTAGTCATATAAACGAGCACGAGCTCCTCCAAGAAGGGAAAATTCAGGACAGTGAGGGCCTATAATTGTGCATCATCCAATTGATGTATAAGGCATTGGCGGTCTGATTGTCACACCCCTTTTTGCATATCAGTTTATAATCATACCCTATTAATTTGGAGACCCAATGTTGTTGAGTTGGAGCGGAGACCAAATGTTGCTGAGCTGGAGTGGAAACCTGCTGGTCAAGAAAATAATGCAGGCTAGGGTGGTCAATTTTGATGATGAATTGCCTTCCCAGAAGGTATGGCTGCCACGTTGTCGCGGCATGGACTATAACAAGCATCCGAAGTTCATAGGTAGACAACTGGCATGAGTGCCCTGACAAAGCTTTGGAAAAATAGGCAATAGGCCGTCCCTCTTGCATTAACACCACTCCTTGGCTCGTGCCATAATGAGACACAAAGCGGTGGTAGTATCCCATCAATTCCAAAAATCCATGCAAGGCATGCGGTGAAGTGGGGTGGGCCAACAGAGGACAACACCAATTTTGGAAGGATCAGTGGCAATTCTAGAAGCTGAGATAGCATGGCCCAAATAATCCACTTGTGGTTGTCCAAAGGAATATTGAGATTATTCAATACTTCATAATAAGTGATGACCGCAGTGGGTAATGAAGACAACATGTAGGTGACGGAGGTGAGAATCCCATCACCCACTATAGATTGAAATGTCGTTGAAGAAGGCAAGTATGAACAGGCGTAGATAGGGCCTGGAAATCTCATTCATCAAGCTCTGGAAGGTGGAGGGGGCATGATAGGAAAATCAAAATGGTTATCATGAGTTCGGAAAACAGTCTTATGGATATCTTTTGGATGCATGCGAATCTGGTGGTACCTTGACGAAGAGCATGGGTGATAAATAGGGGTTGGTACTAGCTCTGATGAGACCTGAATCAAGCATTTCTTTCACAATCTTTTCAATTTCATCCTTCTAAACCTTAGTGTGCTGATTCAGATGCCCATTGGCAGGTTGGGCCAGCCTGAGTGTATATCCAGTGGGCATGAGTTTGCAGGGGAGGGAGACCCGTTGGCTTAGCAAAGAGGTCATTGTAGGTCTCTCACAAATGGGCCAAATCCAAAGACCAGTGTAGGAGGAGGTGTTGTGGATGGCAGCAAATGCATGACAAACCCTTGAGCTGAATACTTGAAGAGAGCCAAGGGATTGTGTTGAATGGAGGGTGCTGGGCTGCTGGCCAGAAATCTGAACGTAGCTGCCCCCGTAGATAAAATCCATGAGCATGTTGCAGAAGTCCCAAGTGACAGGGCCAAGTTCTTATAACCATTGGACACCTAGGATGATGTTTGCGCCCTTAGTGAGCAGTAGAAAGAGATCAAGTACAAAGTGATGGCCTTGGATGGTGAGGTCGACTGCCGAGCAAACCCCCACACTACAAAGATGGTGTCCATCCCCAATGAGGACATCAAAGGAGGCCAACTGCTTAATGTCACAACCCAATCTGTGAGCCACACAATCATTGATAAAATTGTGTGCATTTCCGCTGTCTATAATGACTGCAACTGCTCGTCACTTCAAGGAGCCTTGAACCGCATAGTTTGGGTTGTGTAAGAGCCCGAGAAAGCGTGCATGGAAATCTCTGGAACCATGTTGGCCATCTCAAGTGATTCCTGTAAGGCAACTGAGGCCTTTCTTCAAACACCTTCAAGGTGAGAGAAGGGAGGGGACGAAAGGGGAGAGTGGGGGGAACGTGTTTAGGAGAGAAGTTTAGAGCATCATCATCCTTAATCAACATAAGAGGCCCTATGGCCTTACATAGTCTTGGCCAAAGTGTGGCCCACAACCTACTTAGTTGTTTAACTAACAGCTTCTAATCTCAGCTGCCCATGTAATCTAACAGGAATAAGTAATTAACTATGTGAATAATGGGCCGAAGACCCCTTTTATGATACTAGTGGGCACTGGACCATAACATTATCTGACTTGAGCTAATCAAGAAAGGTATGTGATGATGGTTATTATTCCCTCATTAGAGAATTGTTGTAGGAAGGGCACCCTGTGTGAAACCTCTGCAATATGTTTCCTAACATGGATTTTGTATCATCACTTAAATAGAACAAAGACAACTAGTGATACAAAATCCATTCAGCCCAAAATATATGTAGTAAGGCATACGTCATGATGATGAGATATATATAGTTAATCCATTCCTTATTAGATAAAGCTTTTGGGATAACAGTTCGGTTCCCAAGGAGGCATTATTACCTGTTAAAGGCTCTTGAGAATGTCATCACTTTTAAACCTGGCACACATTTGGTTTTGGGTGGGTGATTGAGATTTAATTTGTATTGTGAGTTTATTCCCCACCCGCTTAGGCTTTTGCATGGTTATCTAACATTAGTGACAGTTTTTTATGTAATTTGTTCATGTGAAGGTAACTATTCCCTTTGTACAGGTTCTATACTATCTTGTTCGGGTAGAGCCCTTTACGACTCTTTCCATTCAGCTACAAGGTGGTAGGTTTGATCATGCAGATCGGATGTTCTCAGATATAGGTTCTACATGGAATGGGGCCCTTGAGGATATGAGTGATGTAAAAGAGTTGGTAAGTAACTCTTGACTGGAAGAATCTGAGTGCACTTGTGGTTGTTTTGTATGATTTAGAGAGCTTCTTCTGTTCATATCTAGCTGATGATACTTCCATGTCAGTTGTTTTGTTCTTTTCTCATTTTTTTTATAATTAAAAATTTGTTAAAGCACAAGGCTCAAAAGAAGGGTGGACATGAACAACCCAAACTAGATCAACCCTTCCCAAACCCAGAGACAAATAGCCCTCAATAAGGAGGAAACAACAAAGAAAGAACCCTAAAACAAATAATCAAAAACATTGGAAATAAGAGAGACTAGAAAATTAATGAATGCCTGATAAACAAGCAATTAAAATTTCTTGTTCTTCCGGTGACCTCCCTTCTTATTCCCTTTCTTCTTGGAATTCATTGGAGGTTGCTCCATGTACTCGCTAAGGGAGATATTGAACCCATCATCATCATCATCATCTGAATGGGCTGTAGACAGTTCTTGAAAGGAGAGGTGGGCCGCCTTGGCCAAAGCTTAGTGTGGGTCTGGCTCATACAGGTCTACAAAAATTTCCCCCCTTGAGAGTGTACCTTGCCCATTGACTTGGTTGGTGGGGAATTGGATCAGGATAATTTGCTCGCTGGTCATGCCCAAACGTATCAAACTGATTTCTAACGTACAGCACACCATTAACTGACTTTATTATTATGGTGCATACTCAGGTTCCAGAGCTTTTTTACCTTCCTGAAGCTTTGATGAATGTAAACTCAATTGATTTTGGAACAACACAATTGGGAGGAAAGCTTGGTAGGTCATGTCTTACATTTTTGTCAAGGATAAGTTTACAAGTTTTATATCAGAATGACATCTTTGATATGTCGCTTTCTGCTTCATCATCTAGATTCTGTAAAACTTCCTCCTTGGGCTGACAACCCCGTTGACTTCATTCATAAGCATCGCAAGGCTTTAGAGAGTGAACATGTATCAGCGCATCTCAATGAATGGATTGACCTAATATTTGGGTGGGTAAATTATTTAGATTTGTTAGTTGGAAGCTACATGTTTGTTATGCTTTGTTTTGAAGGATCATGCCCTCAGTGACAAGCATTTCTGTTTACTTTCTTTACAGATATAAGCAGCGTGGAAAGGAGGCTATATCGGCCAACAACGTGTTCTTTTACATAACATATGAAGGGACAGTTGATATTGATAAAATTATGGACCCAGTGAGCAGTTGTTGGTTTTCCTATTACATTTAACTGCTAACCTTTACAAAATCTAATTGCATGGATGCTTTGTACAGGTGCAACAACGAGCTACCCAAGATCAGATTTCTTATTTTGGACAAACACCATCACAACTGTTGACAATTCCTCACATTAAGAGGAAGTCACTGCAAGAAGTTCTGCATTTGCAGGTATAGTGTTTAATGACAGGATGCACTAGTGTTCATAAAATTCTCATTCCTGTATCTGAGGAAGGAATTTATGTCCGTATTGCATCATTGAGCTATCTTTTTTGTCCATGGACAAGCCAATTTCACCTTTGCTTATACGGCTGGGGAGGCTACTGATATTAGTTTTCTATGGTGATCTGTTCTTTGCTTCTCCTATAGACCATCTTTCGGAACCCAAATGAGGTCAAACCTTATGTGATTCCTAATCCGGAAAGATGCAACGTGCCTGCTGCTGCCATATATGCAACCCCAGATTCTATCATAGTTGTTGACGAAAGTGCTCCAGCTGCCCATGTTGCATTACACAAGTGGCAACCAAACACACCTGATGGTCATGGAACGCCATTCCTATTTCAACATGGTAGAGTTGTTGCAAGTTCTGCAGGTGGGGCTTTCATGCGCATGTTCAAGGGACCTACCAGTTCTGGTGGTGAAGATTTGCATTTTCCTAGGGCGTTAGCATTTGCAACATCAGGAATCAGAAGCTCTGCAATTGTTGCCGTCACATATGACAAGGAAATAATTACTGGTTAGTTCAGAAGATGAATTTTTGTTACCGGAATTGTCATCCCATCTAATTGTACTTGTGTTTATTATCCAGGTGGGCATGCAGATAACAGTGTCAAGGTTATCTCATCTGATGGAGCAAAGACCATTGAAACCGCTTCAGGGCACTGTGCACCAGTTACTTGCCTTGCACTCTCCTCTGATAGCAATTATCTTGTGACTGGCTCCCGAGACACCACTGTAGTTCTTTGGAAGATGCACATAACTACTCCAACACATAGAAACATATCGGACCCTTCCACCACTGTGACAACATCTGCTTCAACCAGTGGTTCATCAGGTAACTTAAGCAGCATTGGGGACACGAGCCGGAGACGACGGATTGAGGGCCCCATGCACGTCCTAAGGGGCCATCTTCGAGAAATAGTATGTTGTTGTATTAGTTCCGAGGTGGGCATCGTGGCTTCATGTTCTCTCTCATCGGATGTGCTTCTGCATTCTATTCGAAGGGGCCGGTTGATCAGGAAACTGTCCAATGTCGAGGCACACGCAATCTGCCTTTCGCACAGAGGTGTCTTAATGACTTGGAACCAGTCAGAGAAGAGGCTGAGGACTTTCACAGTTAATGGGATTCCCATAACGTCGGCAAGTTTATCTCCTTTTCTGGGTACAATTAGCTGTGTAGAAGTCTCTGTTGATGGAGAAAGTGTCCTTGTTGGAACAAGCTCTTGTCCTACTAGCGAGAGCGATGACAAAAGATTGGAACTTGTTGAGTGTGACGAGTTAGTCCTTAAGTCTGAGTGTCACAAGAAACATGAGGACAGAATATCTATTCCTGTCCCAGCTATCTGCTTCATGGACTTGCATACTTTGAAGGTAAAAATGAGTAGTGAATTTCATTCAATGTATATTTTTCATGTCCCACAGATTATTTTTTTAAAAATCAGTTATTTCTTGCAGGTTTTTCATACTTTGCTACTTTCAGAAGGTCAAGACATTACTGCTGTAGCCCTGAACAAAGATAATACAAACCTTTTGGTGTCGACAGCTGATAAGCAGCTTATAATCTTCACTGATCCATCTGTAAGTAGATGTATGTGCAATTTATTTACTTTACATGACTTAGTGGTTGGCTGTTGAATGGAATGCTTCAAACTGTTAAATAATGGAAGACGTACTTTTTGCTTTATTGAAGTTGATTATCTGTCTTAAAAATGAAACGTAGGTGCTGTATTTGGAAAATGTTCTCAAGGTCTTTTTGCTTCTGTTGAAGTTGCCTTTGGCAATAAGATTTGACGGACTCTTTGTCATTTTCAGTTGAGTCTGAAGGTGGTGGATCAAATGCTTCGGCTTGGTTGGGAAGGTGATGGGCTTAGACCTCTCATGAAATGAGGTCGTTTTTTGTGTGTATATGGAATTCTTTATTTTCTTGCTGGAACAGGTTACATGTATCCACAGCGAGGTTGGATTTTAGTGGTGGCCAATTCTTTGATGAGAAGGAATACCGTGTACTAGTCAATTTAACAAGCTTTTTGCAGAGGTAAACCTTTTGGAATGTTATATATGTATCAGTCTAATGGAATGAGCTTGCTCATGTATCTGTTTGTCTTTTTTTCTTCATTTTTTTGTATTTTTATGACAGTTTTGTAGAGACATGGAGGCATCTGGCTGTATGCTAATTGTTGATAATTCAAATTTTGAATATAATATTTACACATCTTTGGGTCATTATTCTCTTAGAATCCATGACAAGCTACCAAGAATGCACACACATAACATGTATAAATACATATTAGATAAGAAAAGATGGGACAAATTAGAAATGAAGTATGCATCGAATGAAAGCCTCCTCCGTAAGTTATAATCACAATACATGTTTTCAGGATCATAATAATCATAAATTGCTCTCTTATAAAAGAGTCGGCACAAAATAGTTTAAAATGGAAGTGTAAGATTTATGTTGGTGACCTCAAATTGTTGGAAAAAGTGCTATTTAATTATGATTATACTAGTTTGAATATACTTGTAGTAGTACTACAAGTACAAATTGGCTTAATATTAAGCTGGCGAAAATAATAATGTCAAATGACTTTGTATTGTGTAGCATGGTTGTTATATTCAAGATTATTTCGGTGGTGGGTCTTATTTAATAGAGGGAGTCAAGCTTCTATATAAGCCTCCCCCAGCCCAACCCCAATCATTCCCTCACCATTTGACTGCTGTTCCCCTTTCTCCTTCCCTTCTTCCGGCCACCCTCTCTCTGCCCTGGCGGCTCACCCTTAACCTAGCCTAAATTACAGCTTCCCCTTCTCCTCTCCGGCGGCTCGACTCCGACCCTTCCTCGTGATACCATTGTTGATCCTCCCCTGCACAGGAGCTTCCACCACCAGCAGAGTCCCATCTCTGCTTCTTCCCACCATCATCAATGGCTTCCAATCGAAGAAATCCTAGTCCCTCCCTCTGCCCGAAAGTCGTCCTCTCTAACGCCCCTCCTTCCTCTCCACCTCCGTGCACTCTTCCCTCCTCCCTCTACCGAAGACATGGTGGAAACTTTCTAATTTCCCTGTCGATTCAGTTCATCTTCCCCCTTCATAAATGCATGCAAAACAACAAAAGAGTCAAGGGAATAGTTACAGTCACACAGAAACAGAGGGGCACCAGAACTCAGAAATTGCTTCCCAGGGGATTTTCCTCTGTTTTCTTCCCAAAAGTTTGATCCTTTCCTTATAGAGGCAGAGAGTCTCAGCCTTTTGGCCTTGTCTTCATGCAGAAGGAGCCAAAGGGTGGGCTGGGCACCTAGTTCTAACTCTTTTCAACTACTATGACTTTTGTTACTTGGTGTTTTTGTGGTTGTCAAAGTTGAAGTTCGGGTTGAAGAGGGTACGGTAGTGAGAGAGGGAGCAGGGCATTCCTGATCATCCCTCCCCTCCCCTCGAAAAATTATCCTGTACAACCGTTGCACGGGCCACGTGGCAGATACGCCTTGCTAACCAATTGATACGTGTTTATAAGTGAGTAAGATGAGGCATGATTTTCGGTATACGTGTTTAAATGTGAATAGAGGTATGTACAGCCACGTGGTAGAGCGGTTCTAAAATATACTCTCCTTCCCTTCCCCCTTTTAGAAGTATTTTTTGGCCAGGTCAGCCGGGTCACTGGTTTGACCACATGGATGATCGGTTGGGCTTGAGTGACCCGATCGGGTCAACTCAGCCGAGTAACTTGGTCTACTTGGCCCGGATTTTTTATAGGCCTAGTTGAACTGGTTGGGCTAGTCTGGATTTTAAAGCACTGACATGTGTAACATTGTAAAAAATAAAAAAAAATTATCGAGAAGTGTATTGTATGCATGGGCTTACAAAAAAATTTGAGAAGCATACAGACATGCGTAACCTAGAATAATAATTTTTTATTATAAAAAAGCGTGTTGATTGTGTGAGACTTATAAAAAAGATTGAGAAAACATACCTATGTGAATCACAATTGACAGTACTCTTCATGAGTTTTCTAATAGTACCATGAACACATAATTTTGAGTTAAGGAGTGCAAAATATAACTTTACAAATTTAAAATCAACATAACATAAAAAGTAGTGCCCATGTTGCATCAGCAACCAGTATTAGGCCGACTGTAATTTAAAAGAATCCAAGTAAAATACTAAAATACACTCAAATTAAATACTAATTCAAACTTGTATTAGAGGTCTTTATAAGAAATGTGATGGCAGTATGAAAATTTGGAAAATATATATGTTACCCTTAGCGCTTTATATAGCAGTGTGATATAGAGTAATTTGCATGTCATCTAAACTATTTTCATGCATTCCATGTCAAAGTTTTAAAACCAGTCCCAAGATGAGATCTATTCTTCAATTGGTCCAATTTAAAACCAATCCCAAGATGAGATCTATTTTCTCAATTTGTTCAATTGAACCAACATGTCTAAATGGAGTATGGCCAGGGGCCCTAAAAGGGTTGAGAAAGTTGGTAGAAGAGAAGAGGGGATCAGAAGGGAGTAAGAAGAAGTGGAGATCTAAAATTGATGAATCTACCCACTAAACCCAATCTTGTTCCTTTCTTAGCCCACACCGCAAGTTGAAAGCTTAAACCCTTTTCCCAAAACTTTTTTTTTCAAAATACTTCATATTATTACCAATTAGTCATTAATAGTAATAAAATGGTAATATTGCACCTAGGGTTTACCCATCCCAAACTAGTTTAGATTTTTTTCAGGCTTGGCCAAGTTGCCGATGGCCCATCTTGTTGGACAACCACATATAGACTAGCCATGGAAAAAGCAGGTCAAGCTCGTCGCCACCACATTTACTATGAAATTGAAATAAGAGAGGTGAGGGGTGAGGATGACATTCATTTTTAAATTTTGAAGTGAATTGAAGGGTAGTTTTATCTTTTTGTGTCATGTTTATGAGTGAGTGGTATAATTATTAAGGTGTTTAATCAAGGAATTGACCAAAGTAGACTCCTATAACCGAAATGTGAGCAAGTTTTTACTATTTACCAAAGTAGACTTGCTCACGTGGGAACTTGCAAGTGTGTGAAAGCTTTTGATTAAACTACCCTCTCCTTCATCATATGACAATCCGATGGGAAAAATCATCTACAACAGTTGCTCAGTCCAGGAAAGTGTCTTCTTCTCCGGTGCAACTTTGTCCTACAACGGTTTTATCTCCAGTACGGCTTTCTACCTAGGTTGGTTCATCTTCTTAAAGCTACTTTTGTTTGCCCAATTATTTCCTTCTTCACGACTTTTATCTAACACATCTCAAGGTCTAGCTCCATATATTCCTTTGATGAAGAAGATTGATTCATATTATTTGGGATGATGAGAAATGTGTTTCCAAATAAAAAATGGTATTTTGGGTTGGATATATATTAGTCATTATGTAGTTTCTGCTAGTAAATTTTTTGGGTAACTGGAAAACTGAAAATGGGAAACTGGAATTTTGGAAGATGAGATAACTGAAAATTTAGAAAAGTAGAAAATTAGATTGCTGATATGATATGAGAAGAGCATGGAAAGGGAGACACAAAGTTTGTTGTGTGTTTGGGACGTACATTGGGAAAGGGACAAGTCCCTTCAATAAAGAAGAAAAAGACAAGAACTCCTTGAAATATGATACATGTTTAGAGAAAAATGTATTCTTATGGATATGAAAGGTGTACAAGGACATTTTTTTGTTAATATTATGTTTTTGCACGAGGTTATCATGTTTCTATTCAGGTTTCCAGTAGACTTTTCTAGTTTTCAATTTGCCAATTTCCTAGCTTGCCATTTTCCAGTTGCTCATTTTTAGTTTTCCAGTTCCCAGCTTTGAGTTTGCCAGTTACCAATTTTCCCATTCGGATGTATACTAGGTCCAGGTTGCATCCCATTATGTTAGCATGGTTTCCTCTAAATTTTCCTAACTTGCCATTTTCCAGTTCGGATGTATACTAGGTCCAGGTTGCATCCCATTATTTTAGTATAGTTTTCTCTAAATTACTCATTTGTGTGATAGAAAATATAAAAGAACAAGAACTAAAGCATAAATAGAACTTAATTTTTTGAATTAATCTTTGTCATAAAATTCGGTTCAATATTTTTGAATTATGTTCAAATGGATATTGTCTTCGGATTAAGTTGTATTAAAAATACTAATACAACAAATTCAGTTCTTGTTCTTTTATATTTTCTAATTACACAAATGAGTAATTTAAAGAAAACTATACTAACATAATGGATGCAACCTAGACCTAGTATACATCCGAACTGAAAAATTGGCAACTCAAAAACCAAAAGCTGGGAACTGAAAAACTAAAAACAGGCAACTGGAAAATGACAAGTTAGGAAAATTTAGAGGAAACCATACTAACATAATGGGATGCAACCTGGACCTAGTATATATTCGAATGGGAAAACTAGTAACTGGCAAACTAAAAGCTGGGAACTGGAAAACTGAAAACGAGCAACTAGAAAACTACAAGTTGGAAAATTGGCAAATTGAAAACTAGAAAAGTCTATTGGAAATCTGAATAGAAACATGATAACCTCGTGCAAAAACGTAATATTAACAAAAAATGTCCTTGTACACCTTTCATATCCATAAAAATACATTTTTCTCTAAACATGTATCATATTTTAAGGAGTTATTGTCTTTTTCTTTTTTGTTGAAGGGACTTGTCTCTTTCCCAATGTACGTCCCAAACACACAACAAACTTTGTGTCTCCCTTTCCATGCTCTTCTCATATCATATTAGCAATCCGGTTTTCTACTTTTCCAAATTTTTAATTATCCCGTCTTCCAAATTTCTAGCTTCCTATTTTTAGTTTTCCAGTTACCCAAAAATTTTGCTAGCAGAAACTACGTAATGACCAATATATATCCAACCCAAAATACCATTTTTTATTTGGAAACACATTTCTCATCATCCCAAATAACATGAATAAATCTTCTTCATCGAAGGAATATACAGAGCTGGACGTTGAGACGTGACAGAGAAAAGTCGTGAAGAAGGAAACAACTGGGCAAACAAAAGTAGCTTTAAGAAGATGAACAAACCTAGGTAGGAAGCCTTATTGAAGATAAAACCACCGCAGGACGAAGTCACACTGGAGAAGAAAATATTTTCCTGGACTGAGCAACTGTTGTAGATGATTTTTCCTATCGGGTTGTCATATGATGAAGGAGATGGTAGTTTAGTTAAAAGCCTTCACACACTTGTAAGTTCCCATGTGAGCAAGTCTACTTTGGTAAATAGTAAAAACTTGCTCATATTTCAATTATTTAACCAAAATAAGAGTCTACTTTGGTCAATTCTTCTATTTAATTCTTTTACCTCCTTTTTTGGGTTTATTGGTCATTCCTTTTAAAATTTTGTATCTAAGGGCGAAGTGCTAAAAATACCTAAATAGCACTGGAATAGGTGCCTAAGTTTTTGCATGCATCACATTTGGGGCATGTCTCTCGCTTTAAGTAGGTTACATAGTTTTTCGACATGATCTATATGAGTGTATTTCCTGCTCATGGACAACTACAGTTCTTCCTTATTTCATTTCATTTCTTCTCCCATCTCTCTTTTTGTTTTGTTGGAATTCCCTTCTCCCTTTCCATCTTACGAAACTCTTTTTGCTTCGCATACCTCTCTCTTCTCACTATCGTTGTTCTCAACGAAAAAATATCTTGGCATGGTGTGGAAAGTTTAAGTGATTATATACTTGCCGAAGGTTCACTTCATATTAATGACTATTTAATCTTCAATAAGAAGATAGAAAGAATTTTAGGAGAAAAGAAAATTGTGGTAAGTTATCACCCATTTTCTCTTTGAGTACTAACTATAGGAAGAATTTTAGCTTAAAGCATAATAAAAAAAATACTCGCTGTGGAGAAATCACTCCCTCCATTTCATATTAATAGTCCTAAAAACTAATAATGTAGAACGGAGGGAGTGTATCATAGATCAATATTTGGTTATCCAAGAACTAGGATCAAATATAACACTACTAACTAATGTAACAAGGCCACTCTTAATAGTGATGCCACTGGGTTGGGTTCGGGTCGAGTTTTGCCAAACCTGAACCCAATACCACTTTAGAAAACTATAACCTAAATCTGACCCATTTGACCCGAATAGAATAAAAAAATATTTTTAAAATTTTTATATTTTAAAAAATAATATTAAAATTTTAAATTTATAATTATATTCGGGTCGAGTTAGGTTGGATCACTTAAAACCCTAACCCGACCCAAATAGCTATTCGAGTCAATTTTTAAAAACTAAACCCGACCCATTACGGTCGGGTTGGGTTAGGTTTTACCATTTATCCGACCGGAGTGGCATCCCTAACTCTTAAATAAAGTTTCTTATGCATAAAGTAGTATATATTTGCAGTATAAATCTTGTTAAGACAATGTCCCATGCACACTTGAGGTACCCGAGTAATACCAATGGAAAAGTCTTCACCGTTGTGTGGGTGAGGTGGCCCTATTGGTTAAGTAGGGGGGTGTTAATTTGGCAAAAATGGGGTTTCCACTTAAATGACCCAAGAAATGGACTTTCTATGGGAACATCCAAAGAAAGTCTTTTTCTGGTAGAAATCTTTTGAAAAGATAGTGTCAGGTAATTATTCTTCATATTTTTGGGTCATTTTAATCATTTTATATACCAAAAATAAAAGCCACCCAAATGCTCAATTTTCTTTAAACGTGTTAAAAAAGACAAGCACAAACAAAAACACATATTTATTTATATTATTGAAGGGCTTATCTGAATACGGCTTTTCGCCCTTATTACATTTGGATGGGTCATTTGACTCATTTCATGTTGAAATGATCTTTTAACAAAAAGGCCCAAAAAATAGCCTTTTATATCAATTCTTCTTGAGCTAACCCTTATTTTCATTCTCATATATATAACGCTCTTGTTAAGCAAAACTCCTTGATAAATGGCCTTTAGGATTTAAATAGGGAAAATTATACGAATAATATTAAAAAAATATTTACCAAAATAGCATAGAGAGGAAAATAATTATTAAAATGATGTTCATTTTGGCCACGTAGGTGCTAGCCAAGCGCTGACGCTTGTGTGGCTATTTTAAATTTTTTTTATGATTTTATCCTTAGGAAGGACAAAATATGCTTTTAAGTTGATTTCGTCATTCTGAATGACGAAATCTACCCATAAGGGAGATTCGCCCTCCCAAAGGACAAATTCTTTCTTATGGGTAAATTTCGTCCCACAATAGATTTCATCCTTCCTAAGGACGAAATCACCTCCCTTGTGTGTTTTTTTGCATAAGTTGTAGTTTAAACTAATATTGTTATTGTAAATGAAAATATCAAATTAAAAATTTTCTTTAAGATTCATTGAACCTAGAAGCAACCCCTATATAACCATCATATGTAACACATAATATCCACACAACTAACATATAGATCACATGAATATCCACACATCGAGTGATTAGAAGGTCTATAAAATATATAAATTAGATACAATGTTCTCAAAATATTTGGTTTACAAAATAAATGTATAACAACTCTAATTATTTTTACCTCTCCTACTCCTATGACCTCGACCTCGACCCCGACCTCGACCACAATAATGTTCTACTGGCTCCTCCTGATCCTTCTGGTCTGCATAAATAATAGATGACTCACCCAAACACTCCTCTGAAGATAATGAGATAGGATCCGCACGAGCTTTCCACTGTCATCTAGTATATACTATCAAAACAATCGGTATCTCAACTAATTGGGGATGGGCTAGATCTAGAGAAACCGAAGATGATAACTGTGGGCAATCATGTGAAGTTGAAGCTCTTGAAAATAAAGGAGGAGAGCCGGGTACTATATATGAAGATGGAATATCCGTGTATGAAGCATGCCTCGACGGTGTCTGAGCTGCCTCGTCGGTGGAATAATGCCATGAATATCTGTAATAACCGACAGAAGTAGTGGCAAGCTACGAAGGACATCCTCATGGTGCTTGATGATCAACTGACATGATGCTAATAAGACCTCACCCGAAGTATAGGTGTTAACTGTGTTAGTCAAATGTGTATATGTCTATTGCACTAAACAAAGCTATAAAAAAATAAAATAAAAATTATATAAATAAGAAATAAAAAATAAAAAATTATAATGATATAATTAATTAAGATAAATTTACCAAAGTTGCCTCTAACGCGCCCCTAGGTTGATAGGCCATCTCCTCTAAATCATAGTATGGTAAAATATATCTTCGTATAATAGACAAATACCACAGTATATACAGGCTACAAACATCACATGATGTTGTATCCATCTCGTCTAGGATAATAGTGGCTCTCCTGTTATCCCATTGAGAGATATAGGCTGCATGATGTGCAACCCAGTCAGTAATATGGCAGCCTTGTTGAGTGATCAGATGGATAAATTCTATCGTATGAGGAGGAATATCTTGCTCCAAGTTAAATTGGAGCATCACATGATCTGACATGTGCATCTCCACAATCTCAAAACATATGGGCAGTGTTCTAGAGAGCCACACATCCCTTCCCTATGTACAAAGAGGAGGTAATTCGGCCAACGCCTCAGGCAAGTATGGCCGCCAAATGACCTGAACAATTTATAAGCATAATTAGTTTTTATTAACCTTACATTGTTTATATTCACTATATTACATGTGACAATAAAATGTAATCACCTAATAAGAGCATTAGTGGTCTAATTCTCCTCTATACAAACGTAGGACTCCTTGTAGATTTTCGGTTTTCTCCTCCGAACATTCCTCCTTAAGGAGTCAAATTTAACACATAAATTCAACACATCCACATAAAACTATGTTAAAAATATAATAGTGAATATATACATGGCTCCTAATGGAACACCCTTTACTAGCCCGATCTCAATAATCAGCCAGCTGACATGTAAATGCTCCCCTGACCATAGTTGTGTTACAAAATATCATAAAAGGATTATTAAAAACAAGAAGTAATTGTACGTGTAGAAAAAACTAATTTCAATAAATTTATTTACCCGAAGAAGGATCAGGCAGCTTGCAATCCCCAAGGTTAGAGCCTGACAAGCTTTACCTAACTCTCGGTATAAGTATGCAAGGGTAGCACTACCCCATGTGGTGCCTGCCATGTTGAAATTTGCAAGGAAGGTAAGGTACACGACGTGCACATGGCTATAAGTGTTATTAGCAAATATAGTAACCCTAAGTAGATGAAGCAAATATGCGCGTGCATATTGCTTGATGATTATCTCTATGGCATATGTTGGGAGTGCATGAAACTCACCTAATAGCCATTTGAGGCTCACTAGATTACCACTCATCACTGAAGGAGGAGGTGCTCTGCCAAAGAGTCTGACTACTAAATCTAAATCTCCTCCTATCGTGCCTGTCACTGTAAGTCTATTGATGCAAAGTCCAAGAAGAACTACCACATCCATATGGGTGATGGACATCTCCCCATAAGGTAAGTGAAATGTCTGTATCTCCCTCCTCCATCTCTCGATGAGAGTTATGAGCAAAGGCCTATCAAGTCGAATGTACTATAATGGATGAAGTGTCCAAATCTAGCACGCTCAATATATGGTAGAATACGCTCATCTATAGGCCACTATCGAAGGTATCTAAAATGCTCTATGCACTCAAGGCACCTGGGGTCCTAAAATAAGTTAAAATATTATAAAACAACGGAACATATAGTCAGAAAAATTAAATCAAATGCATGTGTAGTGGGAATACCTCTCCTCGCCAAATAGAAATCGACCTATGCAACTCCTGCTGCTCAAGTACTGACTCATCAATAGGGCCTAGCCCATAAAAAGGCTCCACATGATCCACATGATCTATGAGGAAACAAGAACTTTAGGAACATATAATCATATCTAAAATGGAGAGTAAATAAAAAGTTGCACAATCTAATTATATGTTTACCAATCAATAGGAGGGTTAGTGCATCTTTTACTATTATGCCCAGATCGCTTGCACCTCCCACACTTATAACCTACTCTACCATCTCTCTCCATGGTCACACGGTCCATTATATTCCTAATGAGGATAGATTTTGGGGGACTAAGTTGTCTTATTGCCTTTGGGGGTAATAACATGCAAGAAATATCTCTTTCCCAAAACTCCTAACCACAAGGAGAGTATAATTGTGCAGAGTACAGATTTCTATAAATGGTCATGTGTAACATTCTCCTACCTGTATAGGCTGCTGCAGCTTTCCCAACATGGCAAAAAGATGAGAGCAAGGATATTGGTAGACTTAAGGGTAATTACACATACAAGTTTGATGAACTGCATTCACCACAAGCTTCCTTCCACGCATGGTCATCATTTCATAATTGGTGCGATTGATCTTATGAACTATATACTCCACAATTTTATTTATTTGTTCCCTTATTATCCCTTCCACTCTGGGAGTATACGACGAAATTTAGCGAAAACAATTGTTGGCACTGAATTAGCGAAGGGTAAAAATGAAGAATGGTCGGGAGGGGAACTAGCGAACGAGTAAGTAACACGCTAATTTTGTCCTTTAGAAGGACAAAATTGGCTTTAAATTTGATTTTGTCCTTATGAAGGATGAAATCCTCTTTAGGACGATTTCATCCTTCTAAAGGACGAAATCCCACTTTAACCTTTAGCCGAAAAAAAGCCAAGGGAGGTGATTTCGTCCTTGTGAAGGACAAAATCATTTTGTCCTTTTGAAGACAAAATCATAAAAATTAATAAAAAGCCACACAGGTGCCAACGCTTGGCTTGTGCCTACATGGCCAAATGAACGCCATTTTAGTAATTATTTTTCTCACTTCACTATTTTAGTAAATATTTTTTTAATATTTTTTATATAATTTTCCTATTTAAATAAGACCTATCACATGTTCCACATCACCAACCCTCTTCTCATCTCTGACTTCCACAAACCAGATCTCCAACTGTCCCCTCTATCCTAGATTTTGCCCTGCCTTTCTCACTTGCACCACGACTCCCTCCGACCACCACATCACCACCGCCTTGCACCATCAATTACATAAGGAAGAAGACGGTAACAAAAAAAATCCGATCTTTGCCCATGACAGCAACAACATGGTCAAGACATGACATGTCTCCTCCCTGGCCAGTAGCCTAGTTACTCCGTTGCGGTTCCAACAATAGTGACACATCAGAGGTGGTGAAGTGACAGCTTGGCCACAAACGCCACCAACACATCTCTCCTATCTCCGGCATTGGATAAAGAAGAACAAAAAAATATAAGAGAGAAAATAAGCAGAGAAAGAAGAGGAAGGAACTCACCCTGCAATCAATATGGAGAAATGATTTTTTTTTTTTTTGCATTGTAGGGTTTTTTTTTCAAAACCAAGATCAGCCCGGTTGTCCGGGTTACTAATTCCACTGGACGGGCTAAAGTGACCCGCCTGGGTCAATGTGACCCGGTAACCTAGATGACTCGGCCCAAATTTTTGACCGGGTCCGGTCGAATCAGCCAGACCGGGTTTTAAAACACTGGTATAAAGTTTGAAGAGACACCTCCACTAAAATATTTTATCATACATGTGATGTTAGCATATTTAATAACACACACACACACACATATATATATATATATATATAAAATAATTGGTTCCCATTAATGAATTTTTGTTTCCTATGACAATAACATGCATTAATCCAATTTTTTTGTGTTTATACATATTTCAATTGAATTTGACAAAACATATTGTCTTCCACATTTAATGTTCTCTCTATCCTATATTTATAGCTCCATTTGAAAAAATAGTAGTTTTTATTGAACCGTGAAACGTACATATAAGAAAAGAGAAAATAAGCTTATGACATTCTTTTTTAAGTACTCACTCACTGAAATTGAACAAAATGAAGTTATTAATATGGACTAAACATTTTTGCCAAATGAAGCTATTAATATATGACAGATGGAGTACTTCACTGCATGTACGCTATAGAAGCAATGATGCTATGGAGGGAGCCTAGATCACTAATAAGTACCAAACTTTATTTTAATTAAACTAAGATTTATATAACCCCTTGTCCCATATTAATAGCTACATGTGAAAAAATAATAATTTTTATTGAATGGTGGACCCACATCTAAAAGAAAATGGAAAATAAACTTACGATACTCTACTTTAAGTACCCAACCACTTAAAGTAAACAAAATAGAGCTATTAATATAGAACAAAAATTGTTTAACAAATAGAGGTATTAATTTAAGACAAAAAGAGTATCTAGCCTCTCTGTACTGATCTTCACAGGGTTTTAGTTTTGTCATGAATTTTGTTGTCTTTAAAAGAAAAGGTATCTTTTATCTTGGCCATCCAATCATTTTGATCTACGGGTATGGTTTTATTGGGACCACATGTTGCACAATCGCCTCTTTGGAGGAGTAGCGGGCCACGAGAAATGCTTAAGGCCTATGTGTGAGTTAAAGGTGTCGTCTATGGGGAGGGCTGGGTATATATATATATATATGTAGCATTTTTAATTTTACTAAATTATGATGGGCCACCTATGATGGGAACACCACATATGGAAAGGGGACCCCTTGTGGGTCATTGACCTCAGTGGAAGGTGTAGTGCTTAATCTATATGCATGCAATAATCGTTTTAATGAAATATTCATTATATTTTTAAGATCGACTCAGTTGGCAATGGCAAGAGCAGCACAACCCTACCTCCTCCCCTTCTTCTTTTCCTTCGGTGGCTAGGCCAAGGCCTAGCTAGGCCTCAGATCTGGAGAGGCTAGGCCAGACACCTCAACATGGCTTCTTGGCCAAGCCACACAGATTTGGCAAGGCCAGGCCAGAGGCCACAACCTAGCCTCTTGGTCGTTTGCGGGAGTCCAGGCCAGATCTGGCCACCATTGCCTCTAGCCATAGTCGTTGTGCCCAAAAAGGATACAACTTTGGTTGAGGCCGCTATGTGCAGGGGATGAGAAAAGGGGAGTTAGAAGAGAAAAAGAAGAAGGTAGGAGGAGGTTGCCAATGCTAGAGGAGGAGGAAGCGGTAGATTTGGGTAGTCATGTTAAAAAAATCATATATTATGGGTATATATGAAAAATTTTAAAGATTTTATTAACGGTAAATAAAAAATGGGATACTGAGGAGATCATTAAGGTGCATATAGATATGTTCAATCAATAAAACCCTTGAATTTTAGTCATTAAAATAATAAAATTTTTAATAGCCAAAATTTTTTGGCCTAATTACGTGTGGACGTCACCTTCATGTAAAAATCTTGGATGATGCTACGTTGAGGTTGAGTTTGTTACAAGATGAACATAATGGCTAATTCCACCATTTCCAAACACGGTGGTTGTACGAAGCATAAATTGTCCCATAGACCAAATCCCGTCAAGTAAACATTTTTCAAGTCTATTGGGCTGCTAATCAGATAGGTCATTTTTTTTAATCTTTAGTGGTCCCAGGCTGGTGGACCCCCTTGGTTGGGGTTAGTAACATTAGTAAAATTCCATGTTGAGTGATTTTTTTTCTCTTTCAACCTCGTTGTGCCTTCGTGTTAAATTTTAACAAAATCTTTTAGGCCCTTCATATCTTCAAAAAACTTCTATTGTGTACAGACTTTTTTGCTGTCATGGTCATGCTCCTGCCTTTAATGGCCCTGATTTATGAAAAATGCTTAAGTGATGTGAAGTTTCACATGTCAAAAGTCTACTTCATTATTTTCACACTATTGAAGTGAGCCCCACTCATCAATAGTATGAAAATGATAAAGTAAGAATTTTGACGTGTGAAACTTCATATCACAATAGCATTACTCTTGATGTTTTTTTGTAATTTTTTATAATTTTTTTATTTATTTTTTGATAGAGAAATTTAACGCTTCGATGTAATTGATTTTCCTATTTTATCCGGTATTCATACATGTAATCTTGGACATGACACTAGCCCCTCTAGTTTTTCCTGTGGCCCAATGTTTCTTGCCATCATCTGGCTAGCACTACTTTTTTTGTTTTGTTTTTTGTTTTTTCTAGCTAGAACTAGTTTAGTAGCTTATATGATATTATATTATCTTTCAATTAATATTCCCTCTATCTGACGTTAGTAGTTCCATTTGATTTTTTAAATTAGTTCATTTGAAAAACCAAATTGAGTTATTAATACTATAAAGAATACACAAGTTGTGCATATAAATATAGATTAGATAAAATAAATTAGAAATAAAATATATATTGAATAAAAGTCTCCCTTGCATACTATGGTTGCAATACATTGCATTGAGGACCATAATGATCATTAGTTATACACAAAAGTTTTATATTAAGTCATATAAACTCTTAGCAGGTAATTGTTAATCTAAATCTCATAAGCTAATATGGGCATGTTTGGCTACCTTTTAAATTTTTAAAAGGATGTAATTTTGAGTCACATCACTTTTTAAAATGCCACAACACATGAAAAGGGCATTTAAAATTCAACCCTCCTCCTAAGAAGAGTTCCTGTGGAAAAGCCTTTTGAGGCACACACATTCCTTTCCCATCTAAATGTGTCTTATGTCATAGGTCGGAAAAAATAATAGTGTCAAAGGACTTTGTGTCATGGATCACGTTATTCATAATCAGGACTACTTTGGTGGCAAGTGTTATTTGATAGAGCTCTTTGGGGTTTTCTTCAAGGGTGTTAAAAATATCCAAATCCAAATATGTATAATATATACAAAAATATAAAAAATTATTATTGAAAAGTGTGTTATATACGTGGGTATACAAAAATGTCCAAGAAAATACAGTCATGTAGATCTCATTTGATAAAGCTCGTCGAGAGCTTTTTAACCATACTAAGAATACATAAATCCAAGTTTGGGAGTGCAAGATATGATATTCTTAAGTTAAAATCAACATAACCTAAAAAATAGAGATTTTGATTCTAGTATCTTTGGTTTTTTGAAGATTAGGATCGGTTGAATAGGGGTAAAATAGGGAATAATAGTATAAACAAGGTCAAATAGTCAAAATTTGAAAGTTCTATAGTACACTATTTTGAGTTCACATGCATTGCATGTGCCTTTTTACTCAAAACACATAATTACCTTGTATAAGTCCTACAGCACGAATTCTCCACACATTTACAATTACATCCAACTCTCATATGGCAACTAAAGCCTAAATGATCATGCATCTTATTAAAAAATTGAATCAATTATTAATCGCACAATTGAAAACTTCAATCTCAAAACACATTCATATTTTGACCAACAGAACACATAAATTACCTAATGTAAAATAGGTATTCTAACTTGTATTGAGAAATATTAAACTCATACAAGTCCAGTAAGTTTTGTCATGCCCCCGACATGAATTGGCTAGAGGACACAATAATTTTTAACCCAAAAATCATGGATTAAATTGAAGTGCACATTCACCGCTTTGTGACTCGAACACATCTGCTCCTATTTTTTAAGTCTTTCAATTCCAAATCTAATTCGACTACAACCTCTAATCAAATTTTAAGACGAAGTATATACTTATTCTAACGTAATTTTGACAAAGAACTTAGTTAATAAACCTGATATATGACTCATATATTCTTACAAAAACCTAAAAGTTGTTTGTTCTGAAATAAATTATTCCGTAAATAGTTGTAATATACTAAGTAGGATTGATTTTTACTATATTGACCATGGATGTTATTTATTTTTTTTAGTTGCTCTAGAATCTAGAAAGAGTTGAAAGTTTGTGTTGAGCTGGAAATAAAGAGACAAATATAGTTTGAATCGAACAAGGAGTTTGATGGCAATGACGTTTAGGATAGTTGATAAGGGTAATCATGGAATAAATAAAATTATTTTTGGGTAAAATAAAAAAAAAGTTCTATAGTAGTCTCTTCTCCTTTTCTAATATAGTATGATTTAACACATAGTATAATCTAATAAAAATGGGAATAGGTGAAGCCCCTCTGTTGCACATGTGAGGCCATTTTTGGTTATGGTCACCATGAAGTAGAACAACGGTGGTCAATAAATTTTTGTTTTGGAAAACTAAATCTATGGAGTTTAGTAAATAAAGTAGTCTATTATGACGTTGGACCCTTGGTGTTTAGTTAATTTTCTAACCGAAATGCTAGAGGAGTCTTTTTCGCTTTTTTTATACTCCATCTATCCCTCATTAATAGCTCCATTTGGCTATTTTTAAATAAACTAATTTTAGTTTTTTAATATGGGATAGAGGAAGAACTTACTCACACACCCTACCACAAGCACATGTAAATTTTGAGGCTAGACTTTTTCCTTGATAATAGGTTTTTCGTAAACTTACCCAGCCACATACCTGATATTTGTTCCCTTGCCACCGAGAATGGTGATTGGGTCACAATGATTTTGGTTTGGTCGCGTATAAATTTGGTTCTACTAAAATTTTATAATTAAATAGCCTGATTTAAAAAATTAATTGCAGCAAGTTGGACAAAGTTCAATCGTTGAGGTCAGGCCGGAGAGAGATCCAGTCAATGCCCTGCAATACTGATTCGACAAATTTCCGATAATTATTAATTATAAGTAGGACCTTTAACAAACCAAGTAAACTTTCAATCCCCAACCCTTTCGAAGGAAAAAATTTTAGAATAGAAAAAGTTGTAACCTAAGAGTTTTAAGTGGTAAAGATGTACTTATATGTAGCCATATCAGTTTTTCTCACATTGACAAAAAGCGAGCTAACATAAAAAATTATCTCCGCTAGAAGAAGGGCTTGAACCTTCGACCTTGTGGTTAACAGCCACACGCTCTAACCAACTGAGCTACTCCAGCAGCCGTTGCCCCCACGGTCTACAATATTAATAAATTAGCTCTAGCAAAGGCTTCCACCCCAAGGCCTCCATCAATGTGCAGCGTGAACATGGTCTTGTATCTCACCTCCTCTTCGTGATCGTCTAACTGGAACCTGAAGAAACGCAGAAGAACCATGCTCACAATCTTCATCTGCCTATATGCAAACTCTTTCCCCAAGCAAATTCGCGGACCTCCCTGCACAGATGGAAATCAGTTCAGGTGTTTGCAAGTACTGTACTGGCTCAGGTTCAGGTGTTAACGTATGCAACGTGATCACAGGGGATGAAACATCGATCTTTACATGAAATGCTACAAATTTGAAAGGGGACTCTGGTTTGAAAACACCATTCTCCAACCATCTCTCTGGCCTGAACTCTTCTGCATCTTCTCCCCATATGCTTTTCATCCTGCCCATTGCGTAGGCAACGTAGTAGACACCATCCCCTTTCTTCACTCTATAACCATCTGGCAGGACGTCATCAGCCTCAGCACACTTCCCATCCTGAACAGCATAAGAAACACTAGTGATAAGAAGGAGAAGAAGAAGAAGAAGAAGAAGAAGAAGAAGAAGAAGAAGATACCAGTGGTACAGCAGGGAAGAGTCTCAAAGTCTCGGTGAGTGCGGCGTGGAGGTAGTGCATCTTGTCAAGAATTGTGTCTGTTAATTCTTCTGAAAATTCGTTTATGCTGATTTCATCTTTCTCCATAACTTCAATCACTTGATGAAAGATCTTCTCTTGTATGGAGGGATGCTTGCAGTTCATGCAAATAAACCATGATAGAGTGTTGGCAGTGGTGTCTTTGCCAGCAATTATGAAGTTGAGAATTATGTCTCTTAGGTACTTATCAGTCATGGCTCCGGGGTTCTTCTGACTCTCAACTAGGAACCTTGAAAGTAAGTCTGCTTTGGCCATCTGATCAAATACAATACAAATCATTTATACAATATGTTAGAATATAAAATTAATATAAAAAATTTTATTTTCATACCCAAATTATATTCTGTGTGTCTTGCTTGATAGATGCTTGTATGTAAAGGGGATGTTAGAACATAAAATTAATATAAATTATTTTTTCTTCCTAACGGCTTCAGCTGTTGGGAAACTTAATTATCTTACATAATAAAAAAGAACTATGTGATAATATTGTCGGTTTTTTTGTTAAAGAGGGGAGTCCTTAGACCCGCCTAGAAGGGGTAAGGCAATAGCCCGTTAGACCAACTGTATCCTGTCACCAATCCCCTCGATCACGTTGTTACAGAGGTGCATGCGAGTGCCACATAGACGGCCACCTCCCAGGTGCCTCCGTGACAACGCGCATTGGGTAAGTTGTGATATAATCCCTGTGTCCGGCCAATCGGAGTGGGGGTTAGCAAATTATGTGGTGCTTACAGAATAATTGCCTCGATCTTCTAGCATTTCCCTTTTGCTCCTTATCAGGCCATACACAAAATCATCGATCAATTGGACATTTTTCCGAAGTCTAGCTTCCGATCCTATATTTAGAAGTCTTTTGATCTTCCATGAGAAATCCACGTATCTCCAGCAGACCAATGCATTTGCTTCATCAAGAGCCTTAATGAACATGCCACCGGCCTCGTTTGATTTCACCAAGCAATTCAAATTCACCCCAAACCCGACTTCAAAAATCGAATCCAAAGTGCATTTCATGAACAATTCCTGAGTGAAAAGATTATTTCAAACATGTGTAAAAAACACAAACAAAGCTGGATTGACTTGGATATCAAAGATTAACAGGCATGGAATGATTGAAATTGACCTGGATATCAAAAGCATGGCTCTCTGTTGCAAACTCCTTTATAGTAAGAGCAAGTTTTGCTGCATTTCTTCTAAAGATACCACAGCTGAAGTCCCTTAAGACCCTTGTAGAGAACTCAAAGCTGGCAACTTTTCTCTGTTCACGCCACTTCTTCCCATCAACAGCAAATATGCCATCACCAAACAGGTCCTTTGCTATATTGTAGTTGTACTGACCTTTTGTGTAACTGTCGAATTTCGTTTTCAGTACATGTTCTATATTTCGAGGATCCACAGTGTAGAGCTCACTATGGGAAGGAGCTAAGAGACGGAAAGTTGGGTGCCTGCGGTTGAATTCTGTAAGTTGGTCATATAGCCTATTGAAGAAGAAGAGTTGGTGGTAGACAGTTGCCACTGCAGGGGGGTATGAAGGGTCGTTCAGAGATTTTCCAATAAAAATTCTGAGGAAGAAGATGCAGAAGGCGATGACAAGTAGCATCAATGGAGCTAGGAGTATTGAGGAAAAGAAGCCCATCTCTAAATTGGTTCAGGCGGAGATGAGAGGCAAATGGAAAATTTAGATACTTTAAAGAGAATTGATAATCAAATATGTCAAAAAGACCTGCGATAAGAACAGACTCGAAAATTTTCTCTTGTAAGTTGTAAGTTTTCTATGATTGAGTTATTGTCATGATCTCATGCAAAGGCAGTGATTAACTGGTGAAATTTCAGTAGATAATTGGTAAACTGACTTTGACAGCAACAAGAAGATAATGTTAGTTTTCAATGGTAACGTAGTTGGATGATCTTCTTGATTATGAAATCTATACAAAAACAAAAGAAGAAACCTCATTATAAATCATCGTACAAGGTTGCGTCAAGAAAGCAATACCAGCTACCATGAATCCATAGAATTGAGTTTGTTTTTTAACAGCCATAGAATTGATTTGGTTCAATGGCTGAAAGTTGAAATCTTTATGTGCAATAGAGATCTCAAAGGCAAAAGATTATTGTTCATTGAGTCATTGTTGAAACAACTTGTCTCAAGAAAATAATATTGGAAATTTCCCTCTTATGCACCCCTACTTTTTTAATATTTTAGTAAATGCTGATCTTATAATTGTTCATTATAATTTGGTTTGTTAAATTCAAGGCCAATGTTACACCTAAAACAAATCATCCCTGAGACAACCCACAAGATCCTTACTAGCCATTGATCAATTGGGCCCACAATTTTGGTACACATTTATAATTTGGAGAAATCTAGCCCATGGTTTGAACAAGCCTTTGGCCATAATCTAATAGCCAAGTGTCACAGAGTAGCGAAGCGTACTATTCATGACACATATTAGGGTGCGCACACATGTGGGAGTGTTGTATATTAAGTATTTATGCGTTGCGGTAACTGCCCGCAACGTTATATATTGTGTATGCAAGAGTTGTAGGGAAGGTCATTGCGCAATGTTGCTTAAAATGCATGTAATGATGCACATACATAGTTGGCAATGTTAAAACACTTAATAAGTTAGTATATATTTGGAGTCTTAAGATGTTTCATCCCCCCTAAATAGTGTTAGAGAGTCTTGTGAGTGTTTTAGGGCCGGTTGGCAAACTTTAGAGGGTCCATGCTCATACAATCACTTTGGTTACCACTTCAACAAAATGTAAGAAATCTCTTATGTTATATAGGGGGACTTAATGAGTTGAAATGTATGATTTGATGGTATGATGCCTAGCCTTGTAACCGGTTGTCTTGGATGACGGAAAAACTTGTTGGGTTGCTAACCATCATGCCAGGAGCTATGTTTAGTAGGGGATGAGGCTCTCTGACGTGCGGGACGATTGTCTATCCTTATAGCCTTGTTAGAAAGAATGACTCTTGCGTGCGCTTGGTTGAGATGAAATTTTCAGATGTGCATCACAAGGCTACATCCCTCTTCGGCTAGCTCGTTTAGGAAATGTCTTGGCACCTCCGCAGGTCTGCCTTGGGACGGGTTCATTGCTTGGCTTTATAGGCTAGAAGCTTGGTCGAATGACACGATGTCATGACCTTAACAAAATAGGCTTACTTGCTTGGCTATTTAGCTTTTTAAGTATCACATGAATGGTGCTTCCCAGGCACCTCTGTGACATAGGGGATGCTGTAGCTCACTAGCCTACCTATAGCTACAACACGGGCTAGGTGTCCTCTTAGAATTTGTGGGATGGCCACCATAGGTTATCTTGTGGATATATAACTGTAGGTTAAGCATTTTTCTAATTTCAAACAGGTGAATTTAAATGTGCATAAAAGTGCTAAAAATTTATGAGACGGCTTAGAGTAAGAACCCAACATGATCTTTCATAGGCTTGTGGTGCACACATAGGATTTGTTACTGTCAACAGTAGCCCTGATCTGACTTGCCATGTTCTCAGCCTAACACTAATCTTAGCACAACTCCACTAGCACCAAACCTGCTCAGTCCTAAGAGTAATCCATCCTGATATATCCAACTTAATGTCCTTGTAAACTTCTCCTCGAATAATAGTTTGAATTTTATAGCTCCAACAAAAATGTTTTATTTGCTTAGTTTTACTATACTCTACCTTTTAGCTTTTTTTTGCAAAGTACGAAACAAAATCTTAGTTGATATATTATATTTGTAGAGATTTAACTACGGAAAACAAAAAGGAAAGCAAAAATAAGGAATAAAGAGTGCATTAGACAATGAGATTTATGTGGTTCAGGCTGTTCAGCAAATTGCCTATGTCCAAAACCAGTAACTGAAATATTCCTGGTGAGATGTTGATTCACAGTAATCTCTTTCCCTCCCTTGTATAAAATGAGAAAATCTCCCCTTACTCAACAAGCCATTTTTATGCTCTCGTATATTCCCTCTTTTGTCTTCTACAAAAGAATACATAACAGAAACCCAGCGGGGGGCCTAATGTTTTATTAGTCTGGAAGTAATCTGCTTTATATATTTTTTAAAAATTATAATCAAATGAATTTATTGATACCCGAATGCATGTTTTACTGTAATTAATCAGGAAAGCATAGATGATTATCAACAATAATTTCGGTAAAAAAAATAACTAGCAAGAGAACATGAAAGTGTTTTTTATAAAGTTATTGAGTTTAGTCAAGTAGCAACCGCAAATGACTCTGATGCCTTTGTATTTACAACTAGATAACTACTACAGCTTTTGTTGATTCATAAAGAAGCCATAAAATTTCCTGCAATTAAATTGCAATAACACAGTCCGTGACAAGTTTTTAATTTTATTTTTTGAAAGCGATCCTCCTAGCAATTTCTTGAGAAAGCACGAAGATTAAGGCCACCATCAATCTGCAGAGTAAACATTGTCCTGTATCTCACTTCGTCTCTGACATCATTCAACTGGAATCGGAAGAAGCGCAGAAGAACCATACTGACTATCTTCATCTGTCGATATGCAAACTCCTTACCCAGACAAATTCTTGGGCCTCCCTGTAAAAGTCAATCAAAAAGCAAAAAATATGAATCAAGTAATAAATGTGCAGAGGTGTTAAATTGATGAAGTTCTGACTACTGGCTAAAGAACTGTTGTCTAATGGTTTCTAGTGTGGCCTGAGCAAAATTTAATATGTTAGCATTTCTCAACTAAAAAGTCTTGTTAGTATGAGCCCAGGCTCACGTTGACAGCATCATGGGCCGTTAGATGACAGATTTCAATCCAACGTACATTACTTAGTGGGCAGGCAGGTTTGAATCACCGGCTTGTCCAAGCCGATATGTTGGTGCGTGTGTGCCCAGGCTCACGTTTACGTTTTCCAGTTAAAAATATGAAATTAGTGGAAGATGGTAAGATATTACATGAAATGCTACAAATTTGAAAGGGGATTCTGGTTTGAAAACACCATCCTCCAACCATCTCTCCGGCTTGAATTCCTCTGCATCTTCTCCCCATATGGTCGTCATCCTGCCCATTGTATAGGCCATGTAGTAGAGCCCATCTCCTTTCTTCAATCTGTAACCATCTGGAAGGATATCATCTGCCTCCGCGCATCTCCCGTCCTGCAAACAACCAACACAAACGACTTGGATGACCAATCTAATAACAAGAATCAGAAAGAGAGGAAGTAGATTAGCAAACTATACTACACATACTATAGCAGTAGCAGGGTATAGTCTTAAGGTTTCTGTCAGAGCAGCATGGAGATAGTGCATCTTGTCAAGAACCTCGCTTGTCAATTCCTTGGCAAAATCAGCTGCACTGACTTCATCTTGATCAGTGACTCCCTTGACTTGCTGGAATATTTTCTCCTGTATTGAAGGATGCTTGCAGACCATGTAGAAGAACCATGAGAGTGTGTTGGCAGTGGAGTCTTTGCCAGCAATAATGAAGTTGAGGATTATGTCCCTGAGGTACTTCTCATTCATGATCTTGGGGTCCTTCTGGCTCTCAACTAGAAACCTTGAAAGTATGTCCTCTTTGACCATCTGGTGAAATTTAACACATACCATCATTTGCAAGCAATATACATAATTAAACATATAGATATAAAAGGAAACAGAAGCTAAATGATACTTACAGCTTTAACTTGGTCAGATAGCATTGCCCTCTTGGTTCTTATCACCGCATATACAAAATCATCAATCACTTGAATGATTTTCCTAAGTCTAGCTTCAGATCCAACATTCAATGTTTTCTTGATTCTCCATAAGAGGTCTACATATCTCAAGTAGACCAACTCACTTGCCCCATCTACAGCCTTGATGAACGCGTCACTGACCTCGCTTGATGCCCCCAAGCAATTCAATTCCACACCAAACCCAACTTCGAAAATTGAATCCAAAGCGGATTTCATTAACAAATTCTGTACAGAAGACAATCAAACAAGAATTTGATGAGATAAAACAAGAAAGGTATTAGTGACATCCAGAAGTATTACTTCCAGTGTGCTGAACTTGAATGTGTCAGTGAGCACAATTGATAATGTTCGTCACAGATGATGAGTTATGAAGAGGTAACCTGGATGTCAAATGTCTGCTTCTCTTTTGCGTGCTCCTTGAGTATGAGAGCAAGCTTTACAGCATTCTTTCGAAAAATGACAGAGCTGAAGTCCCTCAAGACCCTCGTGGAAAACTCAAAGCTGGCAAGCTTTCTTTGTTTACGCCAGTTCTCCCCATCAACTGCAAAGATGCCATCACCAAAGAGGTCCTTCAGAATGTTGTAATTGGACTGCCCTTTGGAGTAGTTATGGAAATTGGTCTTCAGCATGTGTTCTATATTTCTTGTGTCCACTGTGTAGAAGTTGCTGAAGGACACAGTGAGAAGGCGGAAGGTTGGATGCTTGCGGTTGAAATTTGCGAGGTGATCATACAGCCTCTTGAAGTGGAAGAATTGTTCGTAGACAGTTCCCATCAGTGGAGGATATAGTGGGTCAGAGAGAGATTCTCTAATGAAGATTTTTAGCAAGAAGATGCAGGAGGAGATCAGTAGAAGCAACAGTGGAGTAATAATGGCTATGAGGAACAGGAGTATAAAATCCATCTCTAAATTGGTCTGGCCAGAATGGAGAAGCTGAAGGAAGATGGGGATCCTTGCAGGTGAGAGACTGCTTTATATGCCAGAGAGAGAGAGAGAGAGAGAACGATTGTACGTTCATTTGACGAAGGCAAGATGATAATGTTTTAATTAGTTTATGAATACATAGAGCGTCGAGTTCACCTCATTGATGAGCTCATTTTGCACACTCGAGATGTCATGAAACTGACGAGTATAGCTGAAGACAGGGCCGGCTTGATACATTTAGGGGCCTAAGGCGAATTTTCCCACCAAGGCCATATTGCTTAAAGTTATAAATAATTTAAACATGTAAAAATCAGAAGATTATTAATTTTGGGTAATGATACTAACCTCGCCCTCTTGTTGTGTCGTCATAGCATTGTCATCACTTTGGTTTTCTCACGATCCTGCCTGTAGGTCAGCGTCAACCTTCTTTCTTCTTTTCTTTCTCCGTCCTGAATGGGAAGGTAGAATATCCATTTCATCAAGCTCGGTTATGTTCAAAAATTAATCTCACTAATAGTGGTAAATGCATAGCTAATTTGAATTTGATTTACCATCCGAGCCTCCACATTAAGTTGTACACCATGTATGAAGTGAGTACGATGTGCAAGAAACAGATTCTTTAATGCCAAAAAGAGAAAGTACAACTTCCATGGGTTTCTATTGATTTTCTGCACGAGGAAAAAAGGTCGTTAAACATGATTACATGAGCATAATTAAAAAAAAATAGCCTCAAAACTAATTTATGGAGTGTACCTAAGTCTGGCCCAATTGCTGGCTTTGGGAGGATGTTTAAAACAAAGTTTTAAAATTAATATTTTCTCAGTTGTCTCAAATTAATAGTTTTATTTAATTTTTTAAAATGTACTAATTTAATATGGATTTGTAAATAAAATCATAAGCATGAGTAGTCTTGGAAGATCATAAGCTAATATCATAGGTATCAACCTTCTCAGGAGATCATTAGGATTACTTAGTCTAAATTCAGTGAAAAATGAGGTGCTAAAGTTTGAAACAATAATATAGGCCTAGAAAATGTTTATCTATTGAGAAGAATGACGAAGGGGCGTGCAGGAAGAGAAACTGATAAGAAAGTTGATCCATTGAAAACATAAACTAAAAATTGAGCAAAAAAATATAAAAACGTTGAGTGACTTTTGGCCAGAAAGAACTGCCTCAATGACAGCAAATATATCTTTGTTATCACTCTCTCATGGGCTATTTTTGTTCTAAATTACATAAAGAATGCAAGGGGCCGGCCTTCATTAAGTGGTGAACCCTTAGGCAGCCGCCTAAGCTGCCTAAGGGTTGAGCCAGCCCTGGTTGAAGAATGATATCTCTTAATACTCCCTCCCTCTTATATTAGCTCTATTGGGGAAAAATGGTAGTTTTTATTAAACGGTAAAACTTACATCCAAGGAATTATGATAATTTTTTTAAGTCTCTAATTATTTAAATTAAATAAAATAGAGTTAATAATATAAATAATTTTTTTAATTAAATAGAGCTATTAATTTAAGACAAACAAAATATATATATGCAACAGGATACTTCTGCAAGCAAACAATATGCAACAAAGATTAATGCAGAATATATGAACTCATTAAGAGCCCAAGACAAACATCAATGCGGTTGTACTAACATTTTTTAGGGGGATTTGCCTAAAATAGATTCTAGGTACAGTGTAATGGACACCATGTGTGCAAGTTTAGTGTAATAGTTAAACTAAACCTGCACACAGCTTCACCCCTCAAGATCTGGCTCTCACTCCGGTCCTTCTTACCCACCTCCGCCTCCGCCTCCGCCTCCCCCTCCCCCTCTTCTTGTGCTTTAGTACTTTCTCTTCTTCCCCTCCTTTTCCTCTTCCTTCTTTGTCTTCTCTTCCTCATCTTATGTCTCTTACCTCCCACCTCACCTCCTTTTCTGCCCACTCTTCCCCTCCTTGAGTGCCTCATCCTATTCTTTTTCGCCTTCTTCTATGTCTCATCATCCCCTATTGTTACCCCTCTTCCCCTTCTCCTCCCCCTTCTTCTCCTCTTCCACCTTCGCCTCCTTCTCCTTTTCTTCCTTAAAAACTGGCAGGATTGGTTATGAACTAGCCATGAAGTTATTAAAAAACTCATTTTTTTCTTTATGAGCTCCTATCTTAAAAAATCAACTCATAAATACCATCAACTAATTAAAAAAATGAATGAATTTTCCTCACTCCCATATTAATGGTCCGAATTAGAAAACTAAATGAACCAATTTTAATTTATTTTAATTTTTTATTATAAATACTAATAAAAGAGTATTTTATATATATATATATATATATATACATATATGTTCTAATTCATTAAAATTTATAGAAATAAAAAAGTGGTGCTAATAATCCCCATATCCAACATTAATAATTATATTTGATTTTTAAAAAATAATTAATTTAGTTTATTTTAAAAAATAAAATGTAACTATTAATGTATGAAGGAGGGATTATGCATGTACATGTTTGAAAAAATTATATATATCTTAGGAGTGTTAGCTTTTTTAAGTTTCAAGCCAAAACAAGCGAAATAATAAATAAATATGATTGAGCTTAACTTGACTAACTTTGAGTTCAAGCTTAAAAGTGAACTGAGTTGAGTGGAGTAAAATCAAGATTTCGAACTTTACTTTAGCACCCTTGCTAAGTACCCTGGTGCTCAAGCCCTCTTTATGAAAGGATACCCAAGCCAAGTTTAAAGGAGTGACAGGAGTTGTAGGTCCTTTTGCGCTTCATATGGTTGACATCTCCGATGGGACTGGACTAAACCAATGGGCCACACCAAAGCCCGACCCTTTGAGTCGTTGACAGCTCATCCTCCTTTCATGGGCCATCTGGAATAGCAGAGCTATTGACACCGACTTTTCGGCCCACAACGGCCCACATTCTATTTCGGCCAAGCAGAATCATTCCCGAGCATCGGCCAAGCAGAATCATTCCCGAGCATCGGCCCAGCAGATCAACTTTTCCGGGAAATTTCAGGGATGCCACTCGGGTCGGGTTTATCATTAAACCCGACCCGACCCTAATGGGTCGAGTTTAGATATCCTTAGTAAAAGAAATCGGGTTCGAGTTTAAGTATTGACTCGAACCCTTCGGGTGGGGTCGGATTCGGGTTTTGCTCGACCCGACCCGGTATCTACCTCTCAACGCTCACCTTAATTTTTTCCCGTTTCGTACTTCCGCTTAGACCGCTGTGACGCTGTCCGCCGCCTGAAAAATTTCTCCCAGGCCGGCGATCCCAATCGGCGGTCCCGTTTCATACTTCTTCTCCATTTCGCCGGTCCGTGGCCTCCAGAGCTCGTCGATCTTCTCCATTTTTCCGGCCCGTCGCCTCCAGAGTTCGTCAAGACGCTTCTCTATTTTTTCGCAGGCGCGTCTTCTTCATTTCGCCGAACACCTCTTCTCCATCTCTCCGGCATCTCCTCCCCTGTCCCTGTTCCAAAACCGCTGTGAGTTCTACTTCTCCATTCTCTGATTTACAGTTGCATTTTGGGCTGTCCTCTCTACATTTTGAAGTGCTACAACTGTGTTAAAGGACGTATTTTTTTTGGTGAATTTTTTGACATTCAACTGTTTTCCGTTTTTTGTTGTTTTTGTGCTGTTCTGATGATCTAAATCGTTGGTAGCGTCTTGTTTTTGTGCTGTTCTGATGATCGTGAATCGTTGGTAATGTGCTTGCTATTACATTTTGTACTCCTGCGGCAGATAGTTATTTGTTTGAACCAGTTAGCAGTAGTCTCACGGGATCCATAGAGGGTTTTGTCTCTAAATTTGTTTTTTAGTCCATAAAAATGGATGTTAGTTTGTATTAATTTGATTTTTTTTTATATATATTCGGGTCGGGTCGAGTTATAGTGTACACACGTTTATATGTTATTCGGGTCTGGTCGGGTTCGAATTTTGAATTTATCATTAAGAGTCGGGTTTGGTATAAATTTTTTAACCCGTAACGGGTTTGGTATAGGGTTCGAGTTTTAATTTTTTAAATGGTATAAGAATCGGGTTTACCGAAACCCGACTCGGTGGCATCACTACCAGCAATGCTTCGTTCGACGAATTTACCCAGCAGGATCATCGACCGGGATATGGAGGCCGCCGATCCCCCCAGCAAGCTCTGCAGCTTTACCCTCAAATGGGTACTTGGATTCGCCTCTCATTGTCCTTGGTTTTCACTTTGTTTTGTTGTTTTCAGTTGTTTATCTTGTGATGAATTGAGTTCTCTGTTGCAGAGATGAGCTCTTACTTGAAGGGACTCGTGGAATCCGTTTCTTCCTTCTTTTCAACGCTCAGTTCTGCTGGTGATGACCCTCCACGGCAGCCGGGCGCCGGAACTCGGGAGCGGGGTATGGAAGGAGTCGTGGGTCAGAACGTGGTGAACGAGAAGGTAGCGCACAAGTTGAAGGGCTACTTTGAATTGGCCAAGGAATTGATCGACAAGGCCGTTCGCGCCGAGGAATGGGGCCTTGTGGAAGAAGCGATTGCCCACTACCAGAAAGCCGAGCAGGTTCTGCTTGAAGGGAAGGCCACTAGGGGCCCCGCCAGCCTCTCCTCCAGGTAGTGGTTAATGAACCACCTCGCTTTTCCTTTTAAATAATTTCAACAGTTATAATAACAAGTTTGTGTTATAAAATGTTATGTAATTTAGCATGCACACAGAGGTCTAACGGGCAAAAATAAACAGAAACGGAAGAACACAAGAGGATTTACGTGGATCAGCAATTCGCCTGCATCCAGCAGAGTTGCTTCATTATATAATTAGAGAAAAATATAGAAATATACTTCTCATCGTACAAAGGAAAACACCAACTTCTTCTATATAAGAGTCAACACTTTTTGTTTAGTACATAGAAGTTGCCTTAACCTTCTCTCTTGCATGACGCAGAGAAGCAAAGGCCCACACAAACTCCCCTTTTTTCTCTATCAGTGCGTAGATGGCCAACCCCTTTTTATTCTCAACTCGAAAAACTGTCCACGTACCAAAGGACATTAGAGTCCCATGTGGATATGATTCCATTATGTGAGATTCGGTTCCTAAAGATAGAACTGTATGTGACAATTCTAGGATTCACTTGTATCATTCTCCCACTTGAAGGCTAGCTTCTCCAAGGAAAACAGAAAAAAGCCCAAGGAACATATTGCTTGTAACAGACTTAGTCAACATATCAGCAACATTAACATCGGTGTGTAACTTCTGCAGTAAGACCTTCCCATCTTCTACAACATCAAGAAGAAAGTGATATTAAACATTAATGTTCTTAGTTCGGGCATGATAAATTGGATTTCTTGCTAATTGCAAGACACTTTAACTATCACAGTGAATGACCACTTTACCTTGACAGACCCCAAAGTGAATGACCACTTTACCTTGACAGACCCCAAAGTTCTTAAATAATCTCTTCAAATTAATTACCTCTTAATATGCATATGTAGCTGACATGTATTCGGCTTCTCTTGTAGACAATGCAACCACAAACTGTAAGCTTGACATCCAACTCATTGCACCACCATCTAAAGAGAAGATTTAACCAGCGGTAGTTCTTCTTTTATCTTGATCCCCTGCAAAATCAGCATCTACATAACCAACTAATGTTAAATCTCCGCCCATAGCATAGAGCGGTGTCAGAAGAATCCTTCATATAGTGAAGGATCCAACCAATGTTAAATCTCCACTCCCATAGCATAGAGCAGTGTCAAAAGAACTCTTCATATAGCGAAGGATCCACTTCACGATAGTCTAATGTACCCTTCCCAGATTTGCCATATACTTACTAACTGCTACTACTACTTGTACAATGACTAGTTTGGTGCACACCATGACAAACATTAGGCTACCTATTGTTGACGAGTATAGCACTTGAAACATATCTTCTTTTTCTGCTTCTATGCCAAAATACCATTTTGAAGATAAAACACAACCAACAAAAAGTGTAGTACGCGCTAGTTTAGAATTTTGCATATTGAAGCAGTTCAAAATTCTCTGCACATAACTCTTCTAAGTTACCTAGACCTTTCTGTTCTTTTTCTCTCTGACCACCATCATCCCAAGTATCTGGTTTCTTTTCCTTACTTTCAATTGCACATCCCCCCCCCAAAAAAAAACAACATTGCTATCTCATCCTTCCTGTCAAAATCAGTCTCTTTCATATCTTTAGGTTTCTTTTCCTTACTTTCAATTGCAATTGCACATCCTCCCCTCACAAGAACAACATTGCATCTTCAACTTCTGCAACGAGTAGTTAGAATCATTGAACTTGGCCATTTCAAATTTGGTAGGAATCGCCATCATAGCAGAGTATGTGCAACCTTAAATAAAAGATCTTGTGCAAAAAAAAACGTAAATCTACTAGCTCTAATACCACTGTTAAGTAATTTAGCATGCACATATAGATCTAAATGTCATGTAATAAACAGAAAATCACAAACAAGAGGATTTACGTGGTTCGGCAATTTGCCTACATCCACAGGGCAATAGAGCAGAGTTTCTTCATTATATAATAAAGGAAAAATACACAGATGTAGTACAAAGGAAAACACCACCTTCTTCTATGCAAGAGAAACCCCCTTTTTGTTTTGGTAAGAGAAGTTAACCTTCTCTCTTGCATGACTCAGAGAAGCAAAAGCCCACACAAACTCTCCATTTTTCTCTATCAGTACGTAGATGGCCAAACCTTTTTTTTCAACTTTAAAACAGTCCATGTACCAAGACGTTAGAGTCCAATGTGGATGTGATTCCATTATGTGAGATACGGGTCCTAAAGATAGAATCGTATCCCACAATTCTAGGATCCACTTATATCATAAAAGATTAAGACCCAGATCAGAATTACCTTGTTAACATGTTCAATTTTAGTGCTTTGATGAACTATGGAAACACTTGGGTTGGAAAGCATTAGTTTCTGGACCTGACTTGCTAACTGTACTTATGCATTCTTAGGTATTAATCCTTCCATGGTCAATGATACTAACGCAGTGGGACTTGTCCAATCATAACACTGGAAACTGTACTGTTTTGAACTTGTTTATCATTTTGAACTTATGAAAAGGTCAGTTGCTGAGTTTTCCATTTCAAGTTTTGTGTTTGTTATGTCTAGAAGTTCTATTGAAACGTTTGAGTTGCTATAAGATTTTAAACTTTACTTTACCCCTTCTTTTGTTGTAGTTTCCTGAGGTTAGAACAGTTATTGACAGGATTCAATAGGATTAGCCTGTTTGAAGTTCGAATTCATATGATGATCACTTTGTTTGTTACATTTACCCTTGCAGGCATTGAGTTAGCACCACGTTTGATAGATATATTGGTATGCTAGTTTTATGTCCTCTTGTTTCTAATATAAAAGAACAGGAAGAATGGGGATCTTCAAAATAGGTTTTGATAATGGAGTTACTGACTTGTTTCAATGGATATTCATAAATGTTAGCCTGTTGCTTTCATTTTAGCATTGGACCGCAAAAGCCCAACTTTCATTTAAACACACTCATGAAGGATAGAGGATCAGTCCTTGCTGTTTCTTCTTATATCTACTTTTAAAAGCAACATTTACTGCTGAATATTAGCTGCAACATTTTATAATGTCTAGATTAATAACATATAGAAACCACAAGGACCTATTGCAGTGAAGTTTACTGAGACAATTAGGCCTACATACATAGTCTTGTTGTGGACCATTTTGTATTTATAAGGGCTTTTAGTACGTCTTGTTGTGGACCATTTTGTTATTATAAGGGCTTTTAGTACCATGTTGTAAATATTTAAGGCTTAACTAATTCGCAAAATGGTACTTGGAGATGGTTTGGTATTAGTATAATATGCTTGATAATCAAGGAGTTCATAGCTGTTTAGGCAGAACTTATGTCTTCTTGTTTCCCATCTGAAAGAACAGGATGTGTTGGGCCTTTTAAAATAGTTTTTAGACTGTAGTTACTGACATTCAAATGGATTTTCGTGGCTGTTACCTGCTTACTTTCATTTTAATTTTGGACCCTGTAAGGTTCAACTTTCATGTAACACACACAAAGGAAGGATGAGCTTTCCTTGATGTTTCTTCTAATCTTCTACACCTCTCAAAGAAATAATTTCTACTGAATATCATCAGTACCCTTATATAATTTCTGTTTTTAGTAACATTAGAGACTACAAAGACATAGTTGAACGGAAGTTTGCTGAGACAATCAGGGCCTACATACCTTATGATTAAGACCTTCAGTTTGTTCACACCATATATGAAACACGTAAGGTTTACACTAACTAGCAAAATAGTATTTGGAAATGGTTTGCTACTGAGTGTGAGATGCTTGATAATCACAGAGTTCATTGCTGTTTAAACAGCTGAGAAGCTTTGGTTTCTAACTGTTAACTTTTGTATTGATGTGTAACATTCTAGGAGTCATTTTAAGGGTTAATCATTGTTAGTTGTGTGAGAGAATGAGATAGAATAGCTGGAATTTGTTTGAAAATTAATGAAAGGTGAGGATAAGCACTCTTGGTATATCCAGAATGCGAAAACAAAGTAGAGAACTACCAGCAGCATACAAATTGCATTTGTGAATTGTATACATGCATGATAACACATTTGTCCTTTGTTTGCTAGCGGCCTGCAATTTGGATAGGTTCATGCTGCACTAGAACCAAAAAATATCATAGTTGTACACATTGGTGGTAATCTCCTAGCATTGCTTGATTGTGGACTCTGCCAAAAAAATCTTATCTTTGCTACCTTTTTTTAATTATATTTTTATTATAGGGAAAGTGAGACAGTGAAGTCGTATCATGGAAAAATATCAAAATGGCATGAACAAGTTTCAGAGAGACTGAAAATTTTAAGTCAACGATCAGGTTTGATATCCTAACTATACCTTTGTTTTATTTAGTGCATGAATTCTGAATATTGGTTACATTTTTCTTATCGTTGTCTCTTTCTTTGTTTCTTTTTATTTCAGCTGGAACATCAGTAACTAAGGTATGGATTGGTCTCTATAAAGCGTACAAGTGTAGTATGCTTTTAATTGTAATACTGCATTTCTATAGGTTCTGACTTAGTGGCAATCAGTTGCACTGCTGTTGCCATATTGCTGACTGGAGAAATACTAAAGATTTGGCCATATTTTTGCCATATTCATCTGTCACTATCCATTGGTTTTGAAATTTGTTATCAAATTCCCACCATGTTGACATTTGCAGACAGGCTTAACCCATTCGAGGAACAGGGCAGCTTCATCTTCAGTATCTGGTGCAAAAAATACTGCAACACAAAGACCTATTAATTCAAAGATAAACAATAACCCTGCAGGAAATGTTGCAAATAATATTCGTGGTTCAAAGCCTATTCAAGAAACTGGCAGCGGTTATGATGCTAAATTGGTAGAAATGATTAACACGGCTATTGTGGACAGAAGCCCCTCTGTCAAATGGGAAGATGTTGGTAGGATACCCAATTGCTTATACATGATATTGTCTCTATTGTGTCCATTGTTAGAAAATGAGTTGATTTAATATGTTCATGTGGCAAGAAAGACAAGGTTTATCTTCTTTCTAGTTGAAAACTCAATGATCAGTTATTTATTTAAGGTTCAGTGACCAATATCCCACGAACAAATTTGACATCTTATAGCTGATGGCTTGTGCAGCTGGTCTTGATAAAGCAAAGCAAGCTTTGTTAGAAATGGTTATCCTGCCAACTAAAAGAAGAGATCTCTTTACTGGCCTTCGAAAGCCGGCAAGAGGTTTTTTCTTATGCCTTTTATATGTTAATTTTTTTTTCAATGTGATATGTGATTGATAAAACAACATCTGTTCTAAATTTGTGCCTTTTGTTCTATTACTTTATTAGGACTGCTTTTGTTTGGTCCACCTGGCAATGGGAAAACAATGCTTGCTAAAGCTGTCGCTTCAGAGTCGGACGCGACATTCTTTAATGTATCTGCCTCTTCATTAACATCAAAATGGGTATGATTTTCTAAATTTCTAGTGTAATGAAGTTTCTAGTGATATATACAATTTGTACCATGGAAAGGGAAGTATTTCACGTTTTTACTGTGTACAAACAGGTGGGAGAGGCTGAGAAACTTGTTAAAACTCTTTTCATGGTTGCTGTTTCTAAGAAGCCATCCGTTATATTCATAGATGAAGTATGCCCCTCTTTACTTTACATTCTTCAACAGCTATCAACTTATAAAGGTTGAAAAATTGTGCTTAAAGCTTAAAGAAATTCTAAAGCGTTTTGTATTATCCATGTTTTTTCTCTTTCGAGTTTAGAAGATAGTCTTCATTTATTTGTTATTGCCTAATCTGCAGATTGATAGCATCATGTCGACAAGGTTGGCTAATGAGAATGATGCTAGCAGAAGATTGAAATCAGAATTCCTAGTACAGTTTGATGGAGTAACATCCAACACGAATGATTTGGTAATTGTGATTGGTGAGAAACTTTGGTCAACATGTGCTCTAAATTACTTTTCTTCTAGTTATTTTTGTGGTTAGTTTTTATAGTTTGGTTCAGTTTGATCTGGTTTGGTTTTGTTGATAGCCATTGTTGGTCAACTCCCTGACTGCTTAAGCTTTTATAGGACTTGGCTTCTATTGTATCAAAGCCTAAGTGAGAAATCAATTCTTCCTATAAAAGTTTAAGCTGTTAGGAAAGGACCAGTAATGGATCTCAACCAAATTTAAACTTGACCTAAACAACAACACCTTGATCCAAAATCATATGCTGCTTGATAAGTGTGCTTCAGGATTACTAGAAGTCTTCTGTTAATACAGAAACAACACCTTGTTTAGGATTTATTTCAAGTGTAGGAAGGAAAATGTTGTCCTAGATCATTTAGTTGTAAGTTCATATAATTACTTGCTAAGACATTTGGCTAATGTTGTATAGGAGCGACCAACAAACCTCATGAACTGGATGATGCTGTTCTTCGGAGATTGGTTAGTATGCCATCAGATAATTATCTAACCATCAAGTTTTAAATTAATACTCCTTCCGTAGTTGGTATGCCTCTTGCAACTTGTGGGATCAGGTGTCTCCATCACAATGTTAACATATTCTCATACGTTTCATGTGCCACTTGATAACCTGTATCATTTGTATTTCCGTAAATGCCATTTTGTATGCAACAGTTAATGTAATGTACAATGGTGGATCAGGTGAAGAGAATATATATTCCCTTACCGGATGAAAATGTTCGAAGGCTTCTCCTTAAGAATCAACTCAAAGGTCAAGCATTCTCTCTGCCTGGTAAGAGGTCAAGCTCACATGTACTACATGGATTGTTAAGTTGAAAGGAATATAGCAAGTTCAACTTCATAGCAGAACTAAAAATGTAGGTTTACTATATTAGTGGAGTTTTTGTTTACACTAAGCATTTGAATCGTGGATTAATTGTCTCTAAATTTTTATGGTATATGTTTTTTTCTCATTTACTATGCAAGCTGCTTGTTGCTTTGATTGATTAATGAGTCAACTAAAAAAAGTTAATCTGTGTGGCAGACTATGATTTGGAAAAACTTGTGAAAGAAACAGAAGGTAGATTGTGTAATTTTTTTCTTTTGTATGTCTACATTGCCATGATGGCATCTCAGGCAATTTTACGGATTCCATAAGAATCATAATTTATTGAATTATATAGGTTATTCTGGAAGTGATCTACAAGCATTATGTGAAGAGGCTGCAATGATGCCAATCAGAGAACTAGGTTCCAACATTCTTACTGTCCAAGCAAATCAGGTATAGAATGGTTTTGGAATTTTATTTTGTTGCATATTGACCTGAGAAGTTGATAAAAATGTATTTAATATATTTATGCTCCATTATTATTCTGATGGTGAGAATGGTCTAATTAGTAATTGTCATAGCGTTTTTTGCAAATAAAAATTTAATTAGGATTAATTGCCAAAAACTGCCTATGATTAAGGTGTTGTTAGTTATGCCATTATATTTTATGGTATCTTAAAAGAAAATATTTATTATATTTAAAAAGAGATGAAATTGGAATGGTTCCGGCAAGGGCTCTCTTTCCTTTATTTTTAAAGATACATAAATGCACGAAAATATATTTTTTTTCCTTCATAAAAAGGGACTCAAGTTATCTTGTCTACCAGGTAAGACCTTTAAAATACAGGGATTTCCAAAAAGCAATGACTGTCATCAGGCCCAGCATTGTGAAAAGCAAGTGGGAAGAACTTGAACAGTGGAACAGAGAATTTGGCTCTAATTAGCTCGCTTTTGTTATGATGCCATGTATGGACTCAAAAGGTCGTTCTGATATCAAGAACTGGTGAACTTCTCATATGCTTGAATGCTGATGCTTTGAAGCTGTACCAGAATTTGAAGATTGATTAGATGACAGCAGGGGAAAGCATTTATCTGACTTCACGTACATTTTGACTGTCGCATTTTTTTTATTGCCTTTCCATTCTTGTATTAATTATACATGAACTGTTAAAGGACTTCACTTCACACGCTTCTATTGAAAAGCAATGAAATTATACCCAAAAAAAATCCTACAATCGAGATATGCTCCAATATTTTGGAGGTGTAAAGAATGCTATTCCTTTAATTCACAACATGGAGGTAAAGCTTTTCTGTATGTAATTATAGTTCCTCGTTTTCTACTTTCTCGATACATGTTGGTATGTGCATCGCCATATGGAGTGCCAGATGACAGTTTCCAGCACCTAAGAATCGCACTTGTAAGTTCAATGGAGCTGTTTTTTGCGAACCCCTTATTTTAGGCAGCCCTTCCCCTATATATATATAAGAGAGAGATAGTTCTATTTATATGAGCTTAGGGCTCATGCGCGCTTGTGTGAGCCCGAGCTCTATAGGCAATTAGATTTATATCATATGGCTTATAATGCTCAGGGGTATTTAAATTACCCTTTAGTATTATAGGGTGTCAGATGTAAATTTGACGGCCCGTAGAGCCTTGGCTCATGCAGATGTCTGGATATAATTTTTTTTTATATTATATACCCTTTACTTGGGTATAGGTTGGACAAAAGAAGTGGGCCTTGCGTCATGTAAGATTTACTTGGGCCACATATATGAAAATCAATTTGATAGGTTTTGTTGGACATATTGAGTGATTAATGATTATCATGCCTTTTTAAAAAATAAATTATTTGTAACTTTTGGCAGGCACTACTAAGGACCAAAATACCACATAGACATTTTTTTTGTTTTTTAAAGCAGAATACAATATGGAAATGCAGGATGAGAACACTGCCATTGAAGTTAAAAGGTCCCTAGAGCAAAAATGACACTTTTATTACCACGTTTAAGCACAATTAATATTTTGCACCATCGCCATGCATAAGCTCAAACATTCGTAGTCATTTATATCAATTGGTATTTTTTGTAGAGCCCGCCTACCCTGATCTGGCTTTCAAGCCCCGCCCGTTTTCGCCCAAATCGCCTCCGGCCCGTTGGCCACTGCTATGGTCTCCTTTTTAAATCTACGCCGGCCGCTGGTCGTGTCACTGCTTTGCACTTTTTCACCTAAATCCACCTCAATCAGTGTTCTTGACAAACTCATTCGTACGATTTAAACAGACTAGATCCATAAAATTCGGATCACTTAGAAAAAAGTCAATTTGGGTGATAAACTCTTCACTATTTTTAGAAAATTAATTACAACTAAATAGTTACATGAATAACGAGGAATTAAACTCAAACCTTAAATATTCAACAGAATAGCAGCAATTGTTCTCCAAGTTCCACTTAGAGAACTCTAAACAGAGTAAACAACTCAACGAGATAAATATATCAATTTCTAATCTCCCCATTTATCAGTATTCCTCCTATTTATACCATCATATCCATCCGATGTGGATGCCAGCTGGAAATTACAATTTGAATCATAATTTCTAAACTTCTGTTTGATCTTTCTGGAAGCCTAGAATGTTGAAGACGATCAACCAACTTAATTGTTTGAACTTAAGACGAAATGTCCATTTTATCCCACATCTGTATCCGTATTCGAGTTAGTGATGGATGTTTTTACCCCTTTTAATTAAAATCGTCAGATCCATTCGATGGCTACGATTAAATCCTCATTAGTGAAAGACAATTTTATCCTTAGAGTTATTTTGCCATCAAACCATTCGATGAAATGCCACTGAGACTTTCTTCTCTTTTGATTTCATTTTAAAACTTGCCTACATCAATTCTGCTCCCCGTTTCGCCTAAATAGATACCGGTCATTGCTCTACTCTCCTTCACAAATTGATGTCGGGCTGTTGCTGCTCTATTTCACTCAAATCTACATGGGCCACTGCTTTTCTCCCCTTCTCAAATCGAGTGAGGCCACTTCTGTAATTTGTTATGTTTTCTAATTTATTCTATTATCTAATTTGTTATTTTTGTAGTAATATTTTATATGTTATGTTCTTTTATATGTTTTGTTCTTTTCTCTCTGTGAGTATGTTATATACTATGGAAAAACCATAAAAAATGTTTGTTTATGCAGGAAATTGTTGCAGCTCCTCCTTTTTAAAAGGTTACAGCTTGAGAATCCGACCCAGGTTTTGAAGCTACAAAATGTGGTATGCTATGATGGTATCTATATTGAAACTAGTTATTATGATGTGATTTTTGTGATAATATATATGCAAGTTATCTATGTTGTTACAAAAAAAATCATATTAGGTCAAAAGGCCGAGCCTATCTAGGGTTAGGCCAATTTTTTTACCATATCTGCGGGCCTCAAAGAGCCACACTAAATACAATCTTCCCTAAATCATCTCCTCCTTCATCATCACCCACTGTGACCTACAATTCCCAGTCCTCAACTGCCCAACCTCAGCCTATTGTGGCAAAAACTCAGCCAGTCGATGCATATGCTTCATCTAAATCGCTGACCATACTTTTGTAGAGTGGCTGGCCGGCAAAAGTGTGGCAGTCACAAGCCCATGGGGGTGGTGCGCCAATTAAAAATTAAGTATTTAATCACAATCTACACCAACAAACAAACATATATATATATATATATATATATATATAGCATACAATAGATCTAGACGAAATTTAATAGCAAGGATGTGCTGACCTTGGGCTGTCCAGCCCCTTGCATGCCCTTGAATCAATCAGCCCGCACTCCAAAAGCACAAAAAACTAAAGTAGAGAAGGGGATTACCTTTCGTATGTGTTGATCTCTGAACAACCTTTACTCTTGGATGCAGATTTCAACAAGGAAGAAAGCCCAATGTTCCACCAACACGTCTCACCAAGGGATGAGTCTTCTCCTTCAATTGGCCCGCCAATGATGTGTGAAAGAGGAGGGGGCGGCCAGAAGCCTTTTCCAAGGCATGTGCAGGCCGCACCAAGGAGGGAGAGGGGAGTGGCAACGGGGAGAGAGGAGACAAGGAGAGGGGGCGGCCCAAACTTAGGGCATCTTCTTTCTTGACCTCACTTAAATACCCTCTCTAATATCTCTTAGTTGGGCTTATTGAGTGGGTTATTCTAATTGGACCTTCTTGCTTAATTTTTCAGTTTAACTAAGTGTGTCATATACAACGGGAGCGAGCTCTGTCTCTCAGAGCCCGCAGAGGCCTGGACCCCTTGCACAAGGCTAAGCTCGCAACAAGGTCAACCCCTTGCTAACCACGGGTCCCACCATCAACACATAATTTGTGTGTTTAGCCCCATAACGTATTAATGCACATCCTAGTCATATGCCTAGTGTGCGTGTGACAAATGTAGGTCCCAATCAAATTAGTGTCATAATGGCTCATGTAGGGTCAGTGCAACTGCCCCCACCATTCTTGGACCCCATGGCCCATACTAGCTCACCCGGGTTGTGATTAATATGGACCGAAATGGGCCCGAGCCAATAACATGGTCTAACAACTTCAATCATCTATTCATTTGGGTGTCCTGCCTTGCCATTGTTCATGTCAAGCTCATCAAATAACTCAGCAAAACATCCCCCTCTGCCAGCGTCCGCACAAACTCACGCTGAAGAACCATATGCACCAGAAACCAAGCTATCCACTTGTTGTCTCCCGGTGCAGAGGGTTCCACGCTACTTTCTCCACCTGCAGAACCCTCGCTTCACAAACAAGGCATGCCTGCCCAACAATGGTCGTCTTCATCCCAGGCATGCGCTTAGTCGAGGTCATGCCCGTCAACATTAGTAGGTCTTGTCGCAACCATATGCTCCAGGTTGTTGCAGGGATATTCAAGACGCCTCTTTTTAGTGGGGTTATCATCTTTGTCAATAGCAACTGAATTGCCATAGCTTCATCTTCAATGGCGATCGCATGACCATATCCCTCAATGCAGTTGTAGCTCCCTTTCATCATATGTGTTATGTAGAGTGGCCGGACCAGTAGAAGCGCAGTGGGAGGTGGTTGGCGCACTAGTAAAAATCTAATCTTTAAATCAATCTACACCAAAACATGCATAATACTAGCATCAATTAAGCAATAATCATGCATCCAAACATGAATCAATATGGAACAAATACCAACTGACCTGGGTGTTCCAGCCCTTGCACGCTCTCTACAAATCAGTTCTTGCATGCCAAACACAAGAACAACAAGTAGAGATTAGAGTTTACCTTTCTAATGTGCAGATCCCTCACAACCTTCATTTGGATTGAAGAAAAAACTCAGCAATGATGCAGCCCTTGAATCAGCCTCCAAGATCTAGCCAAGGAGGAGAGGATTCTCCCTTAATCAGCCCTCCAAGGATGTCTAGGAGAAGGGAGAAGGAGGGCGACCAGCAGCAAGAAACCCTCCTTGCTTGAGCAGGCCAAAACCAAGAGGGGGGGGCAACTTGATTGGGAAGAGAGGAGATAGGAGAAGGGGGCGGCCCTTGCTTTTCCGAGTTAGGGTTGTCTCGTCTCTTTCTCTCCCTTAAATACCCTCCCCCAATCCTATCTTAAGCGGGCCTTAATTGGGCTATTACTAACTGGGCTTCATTACTTTTTTCCTTCCGGTTTCACTAGAGGGTCTAACACAATGGGAGCAGGCTCTGAGGCCTGGACCCCTTGCACACGGCCAAGCCCGTGACAGGGTCGACCTCTCGCTAACTACAGGTCCTACCTTCGACACCTAATTTACGTGTCTGGGCCCCACAACGTGTTAATGCACAACCTAGTCGAATACCTAGTGTGCGTGTGTGACGTTTGCGGGTCCCAAACGAATTAGTGTAACGAAGGCACATGTGGGGTCGGCGCAACCGCCCTCACCACCCTTGGACCCCATGGCCCATACCGTTCACCCAGACCGCTACATCGTTGGACCAAACCGGGCCCGAGCCCATACCATGGTCCAACACGTTCTTGCTACTTTTGGATTCCACCAGTCCTTAGAGCACTGTGCCCACCTCCAGAGACTCTGGAGCAGATTGCCAAGATATTTCTTTGGATGGGCAAGTCTCCATCAAGCTCCTCTACAATCTCTTGCTACTTTGACTGGGATTCCTTTTCCATATGCATACAGGATTCTGTGCATTGGAGGTTATCTGCCAAAAGTAACTTGCTTCACCTTGGAGTCTGGACTCTAGTTCCTATTTCCAGCCATACTCTTCTTAATTCTGGCTATCAAATATTTTTTTGACAGAAGAAGACGAATTGAAGTAGTTAGACCTGAACTGGGTCCACATGGATCTGGCACCCAACCCGAGGTCACCTTATGTACAAGCTGGTTTGCACATTTGCAATGGGTCCACGAGTATATGAACTTGTAGAGACTAGAGAGCGTAAATTTGCCCATATTTCATGCGGGTCTTCTCAAGCTACACTTGATTATGGACCTGCCTGCCCTCTTCCAAGTGTCATTCCATCTACGGATGAGCTGAGTATAATCTTGAACTCGAACTCTTTAAGTTCAACTTGATTATGTTCAAATGTTCTAACTCAAACTAAAAATTTGAAGTTCGGCTAAAGCTCAAACTCGAACTTTATTATATGATTCACTAGGCTCGACTTGGGCTAAAATCAAATAAATAAAAATAATTATATCTAAAGCATATGAATGTTTGGGTATTAAATAGAGAACATCTAGCATGACCAATTTTCATGACGGGAGCCCTGTGACCAGCCCATATGGGGCTCCGAACATGGTACATAAAGAGGCATTAATTCATAGGAATTAGTACCCCTTTATCTACCATAACCGGAGCCCCATGTGGGTTGGTCATGGAGCTGCTCATGGAAAAACAACCTGAAAATTTTTTTCTATTAAATGATAATAAATATCATAATATTGGATGCATCGATCTTGTATCATTAGATCTTGATCCAATGACGCTCATAGCCCGTGGAACTTTGTATGCAACTTCAGGTAAGAGCATGAAATGAGGCTCAATTACCACATTTAGAAAATGAATATCAAAGGTTAACTAGTAGCTAAGTGAGTGAGAAATGATAATAAATATCATAATATTGGATGCATCAATCTTGTATCATTAGATCTTGATCCAATGACGCTCATAGCCCGTGGAACTTTGTATGCAACTTCAGGTAAGAGCATGAAATGAGGCTCAATTACCACATTTAGAAAATGAATATCAAAGGTTAACTAGTAGCTAAGTGAGTGAGAAAATATTGGCATGAGCTGCACACAATTGTAAATTAATTTGATTAAATTTGAAGTTGAAGTCTTCAATAGAATCGTTTGATGATGATATCATATCTTCAAATGTAAAAGTTGCACATTTATAAAAAAAATAAATTAATATCTATAGTCCCATTTGTGTGAGGTTATGCTTACGCGTATTAGCGTGAGCCCCAACCCTGTGGATCGTGTAATTTCAATCCGATGATGCTCATATCTCATAGGATTGTAGAATTTTGATCTTCCTACCCCCTTGCATCATCAGATCTCAATCTAATGGCACTCAAAGCCCATGAAATAATATGCTAATAATATTTTTTTTTGTAGTGCATATATCTTCATTGTCTTGTGAAACACATTAAAAAGGTAATCCTAACCTTGTGACTGCATTTATATTGATTCAAGAGGCGCTTGGTGAAGGAATTTCAATTCTTTCCATCTTGGGGCTTAGACGTGGAAGGTGAGTGCATATTATTCTAATATTTATAGAATATATATGCTTGTTATATAAATTAATTATAGTATTCATTATTAATTACTTTGATTGCATGTTATGTGAAGCTTGCTCAATTAGCACCACAGAAGGCTTTCTACCATCACTTGGGCTTTAGTCATCTCTAGCCCGTTACTTCCATTGCACCCATCATAGGGGTGACTGTACGGTATCGCTCATAGCTGGTTATGTCCCATATTTGGGCCATAAACCTCCTTGTCATTAAGGTCCCCACTTGTCTAGAGTTCCACCCCGGCCTTAGAATGCATGTTGAAGTCGTTGTGGGTGTAGACAAAAAGAGAAATTGAAGTGGGGAAATAGAAGGCATGACCAGAAAGGGTTGCACTGATGCATGTATCCATCATCACCTATCATGCCTATTGCTGCATGGCTGAGCTCCACATTTCTGGCATCTCACTCTTCGTCACCCACTTCTTGTTTAAAACCCATATCGCTATGGGCTTCTTTTAATTGGACAGCAATGTGGGATCCATCTTTGTTTTTGGTACGTCGTCAAGTTCCACTAGAACATAATTGTTCCTCTTATGCTATCCTTTTGACTCCAGTAAACTTACAACTCTTCCTATTCATCTCCAACGAATCCACGCCTCTTCAACTGATACCAAATATTTCCTTAAACATTAGAACCATAATAAGCTTATTTCCTTAAACATTAGAACCATAATAAGCTTATTTCCTTAAACATTAGAACCATAATAAGCTTAGCTTCTGCTCTCCCTTGTTGGTAGAATTCTTCTTCAACTTGACTTGATGGTTTGCCATTAATAAAGTCTTGAGAGAAGAACGAAGCAATTGAAGTTGAATTAGAGAGAATGATGTTGTGTTGCAATTCGATCGGTTCATGATATTGCTGCTTAGAGATGGATTGACTTAATAGGGTGGAATATTTAAATTGATAACTATGTCATATATTGGTATTATATTATAAATACATATTTAAATTGATAACTATGTCATATATTGGTATTATATTATAAATACATATTTAAATTGATAACTATGTCTATATAATATATATTTACATGTATTAGTTTTAATTACATACATTATTATATATATTTTTTCATAATCATATTCGAGTTTGACTTCAAGCTCGAGCTTGAGCTGAGTATGTGTCGAGTTTGAGTTTCATTTAAACTGAGCCGAGTCGAGTAGGAGTATGCTCGAACTCTACTTGAGCTTATTCAAGCTTGAATTGAATTCGATCCGAGCTTAATTTGAGTCAAACCTAGTTCGAGCCAAGTTGATCCAAGTCTGACATGCTCGACGAGCCAGCTCGACAACAACTCTTTTCCATGCATTCAATTTGGGAGTCACATGCTTTAACAACCTTTACTACAGAGCATTGGTGAGCCCAAGTGAAGTCATTCATTGAAGTTGAACTTTAAGCATATTTGTACTTATGCTACAATAATCAACTACTACCTCAAGGATGAGATGAAGCATAAGTGAAGGTGGAATGTCCTGCCCTAAGGGTCTGGCTCAGTAACTTTATTAAGATTTAATTTAATTATTGATAAGGGTATTTTAGTTATTGAGTAATTAAGAGTTTATTCTATTTAATATCATTGGGCTTAGGCAAATGTTAGAAGTTTCAGTCTGATTATTGGTTCTATTAAGATTAGGATTCTTATTTTGATAGTCTATATGTAAGTAGGGGCTTTGCCCTGAATCATAATTAAGAATCAATAAAAAATTAATTATTTAGTTTAATTAACCATTTCTAATACTCAACCCTTTCTTCTTACGATGAAGATCTCTAATAGATAACCTCTATACGACATAATTCTTCAACGCCGAAAATGTTTTCTTGGGTTCTGAACATAGTACATAAAAAGGCAGCTACACATTAACGACGAATTGCCTTGTGTGTACCACACTTGGAACCCTATGTGGGCCAATCACTAGGCTCTGGTTACAAAGCCCGGACATAGTCCAACACCAACATAGGCCCATAGCTAAAAAAGGTAATGAAGGCCAACAAGCTAATACCAAAGGTCACAGCCCATAGGCTTTTTAATACTGCCGAGCCCAATGATTCCTTCTCAATATTGAAAAGCTAATGATTCATGCCACCCCTTTTTAGGAAACTTTCCTGATTACGAAACATATCACCGACTTCTTAAAAACAAAAAAGGCCTCTAGTTTCCTAATTTAGTTGGCTGTTTCATTAATTATATAAAGCCTATTAGTTCTTTCTGATCTGTATACCGAATTTTCGACTGTGTTCTGCTTTGAGTCTTGAGCTGCTTTGGAGGAGAAGGAGATACGGAGGAAGAGAGTGCCCATTCCATGGCTTCGGAGGAGAGATGTAGCGTGCCGGGGCAGGCGGGGCTCTGCGTCAACGGATGTGGATTCTTCGGCAACGCAGCCACGATGAGCATGTGCTCCGTCTGCTACCGCAACTTCATTACCAAGCAAGCGAAGGAAGAAGTCGTCAAGGCCGCCGTGAAGCCCGAAGCCGCCGCTGGTGCGGCCCTTGGTTCTTCTTCTTCATCATCCTCCGGAGAGCCGGAGGCCGCGGCTGTGCCGACAGTGAAGGTGCGGTGCTTCGCCTGCCGGAAGCGGGTGGGGATCACAGGGTTTACATGCAGGTGCGGGAGCGTGTTCTGCGCGTCCCACAGGTACCCGGAGGAGCACGGGTGCAAGTGCGACTACAAGACCGGGGGGCAGGAGGCCATAGCCAAGGACAACCCGGTGGTGAAGGCCGACAAGCTGGCCAACAGAGTTTGAAGCACCGGAGCTTTCATCGTGTGGCGATCAATTCGGCCATACTAGGATTTAGACTTGAGTTTATTCCTGTAAAAGGCAGAGTTGCCTAAATATGTAAATCGTTGTAACTTCTCATGATTTTAATGAAAATCAGTGTTTTTTAAATTATGTAATGTGATTTGTGGCTGACATGCATGGCCTAATCCTGGATGATTAGAGATTTTAGTCTTGTTCCTTAGCCCTTCCATCTTGAGAAAAAAAATCAATAAAGATTAAGCTCAGGCGCTGGAGCTTTTTTTTTTTTATGTGAATATATATGGTTTTTGCATGGACCTAGAAAAGCAACCATTATTATAACTACACTGCAAAGAGTTTATACAAATTTATTGATGGATGTCTTCTTTGCTAAAATAATGAAGTTCCTTGAAATATTTCTCATCCAATGAAGCTATGGAGGTGGTAAAGATCCACATGAAGAGCGTTTAAAGGAGTTTAGAGCGAGGGGAGGTTATGGGGCGGTAGCCCCGGATCCATGAAGTTTCATTAAATATACTTTCTTGGACACACATTATACAATATAAATACATATTAATTAGATAAGAAAAAATAAAATAAATTAGAAATAAAGTATATATTGAATAAAGATTTCTCTTATATATTACACTTATAATACATATTTTCATAATCATATTGATCATAAATTTTATATATATATATATATATATATATATATATATATAATTATGATGAGGACTTTGTCATTTCATTTTTTAGCTACCCTACCCCCTTAATAAATTACTCAGTAGATATCCACCGTTTATATATATTGAGACGGAGGATATCAACTCTATAGAGGTAAGCCGTGTTAGATGCTTAATATTAGGCTATAGATTAGAGAGAGCAATGATATAGAAAATAATAAGTCTATATACACCCCAATAATCCTCTTAGTACCCCAATAACCCCATAAACCCCCTCATCAATTTTATGAGTAAAATGGAGTACTGAGGAGATTAGAGGGGTGCATATAGACTCATTCTATCGAAAAACTTCATGTCATGAAGCATGCCCTTCATATGTAGAACTAATTTGATAGCAAGTTTCATTTAATCAAGCTCATTGAGATTTTTCCAATCATGTAAAAAAATGTACAAATTAATTTGAACGTGTAATATATAAGAAAAAAAATATTATAGAGAATTTTGTTGTATGCATGGCAATGACAAAAAGGTTCAAAGAAATATACTCATGTATGATCTTATTTGATAGAGCTTTCCAACAATAACAAGAACACACAAATCCGAATCTAAAAATGTAAGATATAATCTTTTAAAATTAGAAATAACATAATATAAAAAATATAGCTCATGTCATGTCATGTCACTGACCAATATTAGGCTTAAATTTTCGGCTATCTAAAAGAATCTCACTCGAGTAGGATATTTAAGTAAAAGGTTTTACTAAAATACATCCAAACTATATATTAATCCAAATTTATTTTTAGGGATATTATAGTAAATATGAGGACAATATAGGAAGTTTGATAAAATTCTATCATCACCCTTGGCACATTATAAAGTAGTATGATTTCAATAGTTTTGTTTATAAGCACACGAAGCATACAACAAAATTGCAAGACCAGTTATTCAAGCAACAACGGGGTTGGATCTACTTGCTTACCCCGCAATACATGTGCATCATTGGATCTCAACCCAACGGTGTAGCATACGTCAAGTACATACCGTGCATGCGTATTAAAATTTTCTATTTTAATAACATTAAAACAATTTTCTTATGAACATTTTTCGGCTAAGGACGGAATTGACAAACGGGAAAAGGGGCATATTGATGGGAATAAGAAAATGAAAATATGTGACCTCCTAATGTAATGGTCAATTATAAAAATGGGGGCAACTGCGCCCACCTTGTGTCATAGCCCAGTATTCTTAAACACCTTTGATTTTCTAGATCCAATGATTTTTTAGTTACTGGTTCTCCTACGTATGATAATTATCAAAGACCACGTCTAGAATATCAATGTATGTTAGATAATTTTCTCTTTCTATGTATATCAACTCTTTTTTAAATCATCACTTATAACTTCTCATAAAATTAAACCGACATAATACACGAATACTTAAAAGTTAGAACTATGGAATGCATGTCAATTTTACCAAAACCCGATGTAATTGGTCTTTCTAGTGGACGATATATCGTTACCGTCTTCATGTTGTGTGAGCCTAGACAACTTGAGAAGAAAACAATATTTGTGTCACGGTTAGTAGGAAATGTGGAAACGAGATTATAAGATTTTAATTTAGAGATTGAAGACAAATCTACAATGACAGAAAACATATCCTTACAAATCAGAAAGTGAAAATTGGAAAAAGTACAAGTTAATTTGTAATAGGATAAACGGGTTAAAACATGTTATTAGGTAATCACCCAACCTGACCCGTTTATGAATAAAAGAACGTACACCCTAACCCTTATATTAGAGTCTGGCCGTTTGGGTTCGGGTTGGGTATGACGAACAGGTCGAATTTTGACAACCCAAGTTTGGTGCGCCAAGTAGCAAACTTCAAGGAGCGAATAAGTGTGACACCCACATTTTTTTTATTTGTTCTTTGGATACGAGGACACGTCTAGCTTAATCAAGATTCCACGACTAAAAATTGTGACCATGCTTATATAGGAATTCTAGTGTTAGACCCGTCGCCACTTAATAGGCGAAGGGGCGGAGTGCCCCTTAGTTTTGGAAGTGGATAACTAAGGCAAGCATACTTTGGGGCTGGTGTGCATGTTGGCAACTTTGAAACATTGGATAACTGATTTGCAGAAATTCTACTCAAAGTAGGACTTGATAGCAGAGTAAGAGTCATTGGTATAGGGGAAGCTATATGCATGCGAAACAAACGTTGCAAGATTGTCACTTACCAGAGGAATTGGATGCAAGGCCAAATTCGTGGGTACATGTGAGTAGCTACTCCCAAACGAGTAAGTAGTGGGCTTTGCACGAGACAGAATACTTAGTTCGTGCTGATAAAAACTTGTTGTTAGTTCGTTAGTAAATGTCTTAGTGTTACACCCTTGGTTCATGGTGTACGGGAGGAGCTCATGCGCAGACGACGGAAGCAGCCTAGCGCACATATAAAGGTATGGAGGGCGTGTGGAAGGCATGCTAAGAGTGCGGCCATGTCTTCTCCTTCTCATTGGCACATGGGCGACATGCCAAGACTAGCGGTTGCATAACCGACTAGCACGATCCCCACTAAGACTCGAGTGTATCATAACAAAGAACATGGGAGTAGTGACTGATGGTTGCTGCCCACTACCCGAGCGGTTGCTGCACACTCTTGTGCATAACCGCAAGATGGTTACACACAGTTATGTACGAACTAGTGGGCTGAGTCATGGGGGTCATGTTGTAACCGCTTGGCTGCGCCAGCGGGAATAAAAGGGTGGGGAATACATTGTAAAAGGGGGGATGAAGAGAGGGATGAGAAGAGTGCAAGTGGGTTTGGGTTTTGGCACTAAGATTCAAACCAAGTGCTTGTGTAACATCAAGTGCGAAAGGGTTATTTCAGGCTAGGCCTTTTTCCTTTCACTTTCGTTGTTCTTTATAGTGTGCGTGCGTTTCCTTGTGATCGTGTGTGCGCTAATAGAGTGAGAAGGCTGCTGATTGCCGAGGGCAGTCAGGCCGCACAAGGCGTGTGAACTCATAGCAAATTTCGGGCCTTGTGACAGTTGGTATCAGAGCAAAAGCACTGGTGGGTACAACTCTTGGACGGGCTCGATTCAAGAAAGCTTAAGGATTTTACCAAGGTCCTAAAGACTTGGCAGGTTGCTGAAGGCGGAGAGTTTGCTTGTCGATGGTAGGCTCAATGCTAGCTCGTGTCTCGGAATTTGAGGTGAAGGTGGATGCGATGTCTACGGGGAATGGGATGTTGGCTGAAGTCCAAACCTCCTTATGTGAAATTTAGGAGTGTTTGGGGGCGTTCAACCAGCGTGTGTCCATTCTAGAGGTCGCTCCCCATCTGGTCGAGTCTATGAAAGGTAGTTCGGCTGAAGAGGCAGTTCATATCATGACGTTGTCCGCTGAGATGGCTGAAACGACGGACTTCCTCAGGCAGCGAATGAATCAAGTTGCAGATGATGTGGCAGTAAAATTCAAGGAGCTAACGGAGGAAATGTTGGAGTCCTCAGGAGAGGGGGCTGATGCGGATCATTGAGGAGACTCGCACTTGGGGGATCGGTTCTCCCAAGGACTTGGCTGATCGGAGCAGTCAAGTGGGGTAAGGAGGAGTCTTTGGACAAAATTATTATTTGGCCGTGGTGTGATAGGGAGAGTTGGCGACGAGAGGCCAAGCTTTTCGATAGGGGCACCTGGGAAGTATAAGGTTTTTACTTGGCCGTGGTGTTGGCGACAAGAGGCCAAGCTTTTCAATCGGGGCACTTGGGAGGTATAAGGTTTTCACTTAGCCGTGGTGTGATAGGGAGAGTTGGTGACGAGAGGCCAAACTTTTCAATCGGGGCACCTGAGAAGTATAAGGTTTTCACTTAGCCGTGGTGTGATGGGAGGAGTTGGCTACGAGAGGTCAAACTTTTCAATCGGGGCACCTGGGAAGTACGGGATTCGACGAGGACGTCGACGGTTTTAGTCGGGGAGGGTCTGTTACACCCTTGGTTCGTGGTATACGAGAAGAGCTCATGTGCGGACGACGAAAGCAGCCTAGCGCACATACAAAGGTATGGAGGGCGCGTGGAGGGCATGCTAAGGGCGTGGCCATGTCTTCTCCTTCTCATTGGCACATGGGCGACGTGCCAAGACTGGCGGTTGCATAACCGACTAGCACGATCCCCACTAAGACATGAGTGCATCATAGCGAAGAACATGAGAGTAGTGACTGACGATTGTTGCCCACTACCCGAGCGGTTGCTGTACTTTCTCGTGCATAACCGTGAGACGGTTACATACAGTTATGTACGAACTAGTGGGCTGAGTCATGGGGGTCATGTTGTAACCGCTTGGCTGCGATCAGCGGGTATAGAAGGGTGGGGAATACATTGTAAAAGGGGGGATGAAGAAAGGGACAAGAAGAGTGCAAGTAGGTTTGAATTTTGGCACTAAGATTTAAACCAAGTGCTTGTGTAACATCAAGTACGAAAGGGTGATTTTAGGCTGGGCCTTTTTCCCTTCACTTTTATTATTCTTTATAACGTGCGTACATTTCTTTGTAATCGTGTGTGCACTAATAGAGTGAGAAAGCTGCTGATTGCCGACGGCAATCAGGCTGCACAAAGTGTGTAAAATCATAACGAATTTCAGGCCTTATGACACCCAACATGACTAGCAATCTAAAGCATTTGCGCAATTGGCTTCATAGCATGTGTCAAACACCGGCAGCCCAGAATTAAACCAGATTTATGTACGGTCCTGGCCACTAATCCGGGTTTGTGGCCAGGTCAATTTAAAAAACACTACTTTTAGCATGCTGAAAACATAAATGAGCGCAGTTCCCAGCTATGAGACAACTTGATCCTGGGATCAGTTTAGGGCACGGACACCAGAGAGCGCCGTAAATGGAGTTCTTTCTCTGGCGCCGAGCGCCCGGCGAACCAACATCAGGGCTCTGACTAAAGACTACCACATACAGCAACAAGTCAGCAGATATTGACATCCGTCCAAATGTATTCGTTCACATTGACAATTTGTACAAGAAAAGGATCACATCGATGATTCTTCATGGTACATATAGAAGCCTAGACATTTCACAGCAGATAACGAATGAAAGAAAAGAATCCTATTCTATATTACTGTAAAAGACAGTTTTAAAATGAAGAAATTGGCCTTATCATCCAGATTAACTCGGATCTACGCACCAGCTAGAAACAACACGTTTATATAATGGCTCGCATCTTTGAGTGAACCAAGATCCTAAAGTAATCCACATTTTTCACTGTCAACAGATTCTTTGTTTGTATGAAACAAAAATTGGAAATGTACAGCCTCCACACTTCAAAGAAAGCCTTCAACTCCGTGACCAGCAATTGCTTCTGCATAAATAGCCAAGGCTTCTTCCATTACCTTGGCTTGAAACAGCATTTTTGCCCTGGTCTTTCCAGATGGATGGGTCGATAGATAGTCCCTCAATACAGATTCACCAGTCAACTGCCCCAACTTCTCATAAACTTTTGGTGCAACACGAGGATCGTAACCTGCTGAAGCCATCAACAGCAACCCAATGTAATCTGCTTCTATTTCCATCCTGAAAAAAGGATTTCAATATATGATCAACAAACTAAGAAAAGAATTAGCATTAGTAATCTTATAACGACTCTATCTAAATTAATTGATATTTGATTGTTTACAAAGTACCGGAACCTAAATTAGAAATGCTTCTGTATAGAATATACATCGGACTGTCAAATACCCAGATAGTTCCATCATCTATGCAAATATAAGGAACTTCTTAATGCTAATCGTAGTTTAAATATTGTCACAGACTCATTAAAGAATCTGAAGTATGACCACTACTTCTATATAGCACACGCCGAAGTTCTAGGAAACGCAGTTACAGAACCAGAACATTAACATTAAAAGAAAGACCGAAGGACTCTATATTGCTGATTAGTAACGTTCCACTAAAAATAGAAACCCGTTTGTCTACTAAAACTTTAACAAGTTTGTCTACACTTATAGCCTGTTTGGCAACTTTTCCATTATTTACGCGTTTTTATCCCTATCCCTAAGATATAATACATTCAAATTTTTGCCTCAATTTTTAAGTTGCAGTATTTCAAGCTTTGACCTGTTTGGTAGGACAGTGCCAATTTTAAGAAAAGATGAAGAACATGTTTGGCAAAAAAACTCAATGGTTAAATAGGATTTCTGAAGAAATGTAAATCAGGCGACAATATACGAGACAAAATCACTTAAATCTCCATCTTACAACAAATTTTAACATTCTAGATTAGAATTCAAACTCACCTTCAACAAGCTAAAGCATAAATTGACCCAAAATCCAACATTAATTTTCTAGTATCTTAGTATGGTTGCAAAAGCAGCTCTGATCACTACAGAAACAGATGCATATATTCTGGCATCTTAATATTTCAGCAACATAAATGCAAAACCAATTTCAATCTCTTCACAAGCAGATGTAGATCTTTAATGAAAGCAAACACACTTAACACTCAACATCTCCGTTTAATTGGGGAACGGGAAGTATACTAATTTAAGATACAAAACATAATTCACCTTATAATACAAACATGACTTTACATGCAAATCATCAAATAGATGGTGGGCATGTAACTGGTAGCTAGCTAATAATTTTCTCTAGAGGGCCCTCGGATAGATTCTGAACACGGTATATCCAAGCTTTGGAATTAGATAGAAGATGTAATATCATCATCTCAAAAAGAGCATTGCTTGCAGGGCCTGGTGCCATGGTTTGCTTACATGCTCCATCAAAGGGCTTTCCAGTGAGCTCCTCATCAGACTTCATCTGGACACACAATATCTAACTACATATTCCAAAGTTTGTCCTTCTGATCGATTATGCAAGCAACAATGATTTGTTTAATGAGTTAAGAAAGTTATGCAAACCCTCTCTTCACATTGAAAGTACTTCCTTTTTCAGAAATCTCCCCTTCGCTTTTGCTAGCCAAGTAGGTATAATTGTACAATGATTTGTCTACATTCAGATTGAAGATAAATTCTTACTCAGAAACCAACAACCCTGAAACTCCAACAAGAGACGTTCACTGGTCAGAACCAAAGCACAAAATTACTAACTGAAATTTACAGGGATTTGGTGGTGGAGCTCCTGGTAGCGGTGGAGACATGGGAGTTACCAACTTTGTAGCCGGTGCTAGTATAGAAATTAGTGAGCTGCAGAGGGGCGGACAGGGGAGTGGGAAAGCTGTTGGTGCAGCAAGCAAGAGGTATCCACACCCTGTACAAGACGACTGTTGTTTACTTCAAATCAGCAACCATTTCTTGCTATTCAAAAGGAAATGCTGGCTTTTGCCATTCCTTGTGTGAGGCATTTGGGCAGCAATGGAAAGCAGGTGTGGAGAAATGGAAGAAGGTAGGAGATTGGGGGTTTTGAAGGCATCAACACCAAACTTAGAAGCATGGTAACTCCCAACCAACCACATGTAAGCTGCTTCCATAGAGATGAGGCATCTATGGGAGACAAGGCACCGATGCAAGAGGGCCGATCAGAGAAGATGTTCCTATGGGAGGGTGCCGACATGAGAGGAGGTGCTGACCAGAGAGGATTTGGCACAGGAGAGAAGGCACCCGCAAGAAGGGAAGGGTAACCGGGTGAGGAGAAGTGTGGGAGGAAAGGGACCACATGCCAGAAAGCCAAAGTGCAACCTGACGTTTTTGAGAAAAAATACAAGGCAAAGGGTGTTTTTTTCTCAAGAGAAGTTTATGATGGGCATTGGGTCACACTTTTTCAGGTTTTGGTCATCCCTGTACCCAAATTTGAATCCGAGGACAAAAACCTCAAAAAAAGCACTCCCAAACAGAGTATTAGTTAAAAAATAAAATTTAACAGAAAATAAACTAAAAAACTCCACTACTTCTGATCCGCATTAAAGTTCACTGCATTCTTTTATATTTACTTCCACATGCTTCTTGTATCTAGCCTTCTATAGTTCTTGATTATGGCAGCCTCAACATCTGCAAACAATCTTCTGAACAACATTGAATTTCATAGCATCTTTTATATTTACCTTCATTTACTTCTTTTATCCTTCTACAGCTCTTGATTATGGCTACCTCAATGTCTGCAAACTATGAAATGACCCATAATTATTTCTAACAGCCGAAGAACTATTCACATTCAGATTGCCACTAGTGGGAAAGTAAGAAAAATATAATTCCACATAATTTATGAGAAGAAGTGGACAACTTCAAAGAATATAAACTGGTATTACATAAGGTGGCAATCATTATGACAAGTACCCGGGAAGCAGCCAAAATAAAAATTGCATCTTTTCTATCAAGTACCAGAATTCAGAACCTCACTTCAAAGACCATGCTTACTGAATTAACAACTAGCTTATGGATAACCAAATCCACTAGCAAGTCATAGACTTTCAGCCCTTGGTACTTCAGGTGCAACCATGCTCACATTATATGTCTTGTGGTCCAACATAGACCATGCAACCAGAATCCAAGAAAAAGCCCCAGCCCCCCCTTGAATATCTGGCTGTATAGGCCAACAAAATAAAGATATGAACTTGGGCGAAATACTTTCTGATACAAATTTTTTAATGTTGGCAAACAACAAAGCAATAAGGGCAAACTTACTATGTTAGACACAAGTGGAACCATGTCGATACCAACTAATAAGTAGATAATGAAGACAAAGATGGCTGTAATCAGTGATTCCACCAAATTGCATATATGACTACTATTCCCCTTTCCTGAAATACTTCCTCCATCCCATATTAATAGCTATATTTGGAAAAATAGTAGTTTTTATTAAATCGTAAAACCGATATCTAAGAGAAGGAAAAATAAGCTTATAGTACTCTTTTTTAAGTACCCAACTACTTAAATTTAACAAAAATGGAGCTATTAATATGAAACCATTTTTTTTTTCCGAATGGAGCTATTAATTTAGGACGGAGGGAATATTGTTAAGAGAGAGTTGCGTAATAAGCAATAGGCAATACCATGTTCAAAGATGTGGTCACTTCAAAGCCAAGAACACAACTTCAGGTGAGCATGTGATTACTATGCAATTATACAGCAAAAGTTAGGAGCACACTCAACAACAGAAAATCAGGTAATACCTGTCCAAGTTATTATGATAACTTCAATAAAAATGATATGTGTGCATGATACCTAACCCCCCACCCCCCATCAAATTAACAGATATGAACTATATTGCTGGCTGGACTGAAAGAAGTAAAACTACTGCTACATGTGAGACCCAAAGCATCCTGGGTGGCTGTTAAGCTGAAATAACCTGATGCAAAGTCCTCTCTAACAATCAAACCCTCCTGCCATGTCAGTAGAGGAAGGACTGTTTTCAGCACTCTACTCGCAGGAAAAACCTCACACAGCACAAGAATGTGACACCAATCTAATACTTCCTAATTGAGACAAGAACTCTTAAGCTGCGCCAAGCATCCTAAATTCCTAATTAATGTCACGGTTACAAAAAATAAGCTACAACGACAAAAGTACCTTTCATTACAATTTGAAAACTGATGCATGAAACTTGAGGATACAGTCGAAATCTTTTGACTGAAGTAAGCCTTAAAGTGAATCCCGCCATATCTTTTACTAAATGCTGGATGCTGGCAAATTCTGCTTTAGGTGTTTGCAGCAATCTATTCACAGGAAGTACCCCAGGCAGCACATCAATGTGACACCAGTCAAATACTTCTTAATTAAGACAAGAACTAGAAACTACACCAAGCATCCTAATTAATGTCTTGGTTGCAAAAATAAGCTATGATCCTATGAATACCTCTCCTTACAATTAGGTAACTAGGGGAGGAAGCTTGAGGATACAAGTTGAAATTTTTTAACTTGACCAAGTATCGAAGTGAATCCTGCCATATCTTTTAATGAATCTGGGATACTAGCATATTCAGCTATTGGACTGTTTGCAGCAATCCAGTTGCGGGAAGCACCCCAGACAGCACAACAATGTGACACCAATCCTACACTTCCTAATTGAGAAAAGAACTCAAAATTATGGCAAACATCCTAGTTAATGTTACAGTTACAAAGATGAGCTACAGTTCCATGTACACTACAATCAGTAAACTAAGGCTTGAAGAGATACGGGTGCAACCTTTTCACTTGAGTGAGTATTCAAGAGTATATCCACAATACCTTATACTAAATGCTATCATATTCTGCACTTTCCTAATATACCCTGATCAGACACTTCAAATACAAAAATTCTTATGGCTAAACTTTACTTTAGAATACAGACAAAGATCCCAAAAATCTTGATCTTCCAGGACTAATATGTGTTTCATATTAATGTTTTTATAGCCAATGTCAACTGGTGATAATGTAGACCATGTTGCCGGCCCCAGACAATTGGGATAAGGTTCAATGACGATAAAGAAGATGCCAGCCATTGGTTGGCTGGTTATATCTCTCCCAGTTGTGGGAAAGGTCCCAGGGTCAAACCCCATTGGCACATATAGTGTGAGGGTGTGTGTGTCTTACCTATCCAAAAAAAAAGATCATAGAGAAGATGTTCCACAAGCATCGAGGGTGGCCATTAAGGTGAAATAACCTAATAAAAAGTCAACTTTGACCGTCAAACACCCTCTGCCATGTCGGTAGAGGATGGGAGTTAAAGCCTGTTTCTCCTAAAAGCACGTAGAGCTCTCTTAACCATCCAAAAAATCACTTGCTATAGGACTGACCGTTTGCACAAATCTAGTCGGGCAAAAAACTCCAGATGGTACAAGATGTAACACACACTAGTATTTCCTAATTGAAACAAGAACTCAAAACTGTAAAGACCATCCTCATTAATGTAAAATAAGCCATGACAGGCATGAAACTCAAGGATACGCTCACTCCGTTTCTTTCCGGGTGAGAAATCTTCCTCAGAACATAGTGTGAATTAAACCCATGTTTGAATTAAAACTGAGATATTGATGGAAGTTCTTCCCTTCTGAATAAGATAGATTCATGTTTGAAAGAGGCTGACCATAAGTTCTTTTAAAATTGACTATATGTTCCTCTGTTAGAGGTGTTCCAAAAATGCCCACAATCAAGTAAATAGCTCTAGGAACGAATGAATCGGATCAAATTGTAAAATGGAAAGATTTTTACAAGTTGTACGTTTCTCCACCACTTTGTGGAAAATCATTAGGTATGAATATTTCAAATACCTGTGACTCAAATTGGTGAATAGTATATCTCCCCCAAAAAACTTTTTCTTCTTACAGACACACATAGAAAGTAAACCCTTTTAACTTGAGTGAGTCCCCAAGCAAATCCTGCCATATCTTTTACTAAAAACTAGATGTTGGCATACTCTACTTTAAGACTATTCACAGCCGTTTAGTCACAGGAAGAACTCCAAATAGCACATCCATGTGACACCTGTCTATTACTTCCCAATTGAGACAAAAATTCAAAACTGCACTGATCATCCTATTTAATGTGACGATTATAAGAGCAAGCTATGATCCGATAAATACCTTTCATTACAATAGGTAAGAAAGGCAGGAAACTTGAGACACAGTTGAAAGCTTTTAACTTGAGTGAGTCTTCACGTAAATTTGCTGTATCTTTTACATACTGCTGGATGCTGGCATATTCTGCTATAGGACTGTTTGCAGCAATCTAGAGGCAGAAAGTATTCCAGCACATCTGTGTGACACCAATCTGATACTTCCTAATTGAGACAAAAACTCAAAACTGAGTCAACCATCCTAATTAATATCGCAGTTACACAAATAAGCTGGTTCCATAAATACCATTCACTACAAGCAGGAAACTAATGCTTGAAGCTTGAAATCGCAGTTGAAACCTTTTTACTTGAATGAGTCTCCAAGTGTATCCTGCCGTATCTTATATTAAATGCTGTCACATTCTGTACCTGATCAACTTCTTATGGCTAAACTTTACTTGAGATCAAACCCAAAAAACTTGATCTAGAGACTGACATGGGATTCGGACATAGCCAATGCCAACTGATGACAATTTAGTCCATGTTGCAAACACTTGGGATAAGGTACCAATGACAATAATGAAGATATTCCACAGCTGACAGCTCTCACAAATGGTCAAGTGAACCCATAGGGTACACCATTCTCCTAAAATGTGCATATTTTCTTAGTACTGGCATAAGTAATAATGACTTGACTAGGAGGAGCTTTGCTTTATTTATGTTTTGGGAGAAACATTGTAATAAGAAATCGCCTCACACTGGTTATGACTGCCAAATTTGTGTCCAGAAGCAAACAACATTTGCCTCAGAATGCCTGCCAGATGCCTGAGAGTCTCATGTGTTGTTCCAATTGGTAGAAGAAATGGACCAAAAAAGGAAAAAATACAAGCCAATCCAAATGATCACTCACGTATGGAAGTATTGATCAAATAAATGTAAAGCAAGATCTTCTAACGGATTGATGGTAGAAAATTAAGCATCCTAACAGAAGCAAAGGGCTTCCTGCGACTAACCTACAATCGTGACTTCCATACATACGAAAGCGCTAGGAATGGGGAAAATATATCTAACAAACTGAAACCAGAGTACCAATCCTCCAAAAAAATACTTAACAAAATCACAAGATCTTATCAACAGATTTTGGTCCAGTAAAGTACCTCCGAGAGAAAGGAAGCCGCAGAAATAAATGTGACATTGTGTTGGCGATATCAATGGGCACAAACTGAAAAAGAACAATCTGCACAATAGTGAACCACATGTTCTTCGTAATCCCCTCAGCTGCGTGTCGCGCTATACAATGCCCAATCTGAAAGAAATGGCCAAATTCTACGTAATCAATGAGCAACAAACCCAAAAAAAATGGCAATTAATTTAGCTCTTTTCCCCTTCTAGGATCTTACCTCATGGCCTAAAACAGTAGCTATCTCAGCATCAGACCGGAAGTGATCAAGCAACCCAGTGAAGACCACAACCTTCCCGCCAGGAAGACAGAAGGCATTAACCACAGGTTCATTCACAACCACCACTTCCCAGTTCAGCCCCTCCAGGTGCTCGGTCATGGGCTGAGCCCCACGCTCCTTGCCCTTCTTCCGGCTCTCCTCCACCCACCGGTCATCAAGGATCTCGTCCTCTCGCCCCCACTGCACCGCCATCTTCCCGTCATCCCTTAGCGCCGCCACTGTCACCTCCGGGGACCCATGCCCATACGCCTCATTGGAGTACTCCAAGTCATTCCACCCCTGCCGGTGCTTGATCCCCCTCTTCAATGCCATTATGATGTCCCTTGCGATCATCCTCACCCGGATGCTATCCGGGTGTATCGGAGGCAGGATTTTGCCCCTCAAACTCTTCTTTAGGTTCTCGAATTCCGCCTCCCCAACCTTCCTCTCCATGTTCTTCGACAGCAGGACGAAGTGCTTGCGCCGGGTGTACGGGATGGTCTCCAGGTTCCCGAAATAGACCGTGATGACAACCCCGGCGCCAAGGACGACGACGGCGACCACGACACGAGGGTTCTCGAACCACCTCGCCGGCCCCCGTGGCCGGAAGTGCCGGACATTGTACCGGTCCACATAATACGACCTGCTCGAGCTGTACCAAACCTGGGTTCTCGGAAAGGCATTGTTTTTGGCTGAAGAATAACCGAACGAAGAAGGGGAAATTTTGGAAATCGGACCCTTACCGCAAATTACCACCGGAGATCGCAATTCCCCGAAATGGGCACCTGGGTTTCCTGTTCCGGAGGCGTTTTCCACCACCCGCCCGGCCGACCCAGTTCCGCCGGCGGCAAGCCTGGAGCGGAGGCTTCGGAGAGCACCCAGTGCCAGCTTCCCATTTGTGTAAAAACCCATCGAGCACTGGAGCTCAGTGGGCAAATAGAATACAAATCTCGCAAGGAAGGTACCGAAATGAACCAAAAGATTGAAGCTTTTGGGTGTGTTCCAGAAGGATTTTTCCGGATGGATGGAGAAGACGGAAGGGCAAACTTGACTCCCATAATTTTGAACAAAGATGGGCCGTCTCTACACCAGCGACACGCAGGCTCTGAATGACTTAACTAGAATTGACTGGCATATTTTTGCGTGGTGCTTACGGGCTAACGCTTTTTATTATATTTAAGTGGCTATTTAGGTATTAAATCGTGAGAAGATAGACTCGGTTTAATATTAATTTAGTATTAAATTTTTAAAATCTTATTTATGTATATAAGATAAGTTAAATTAAAAATTCAGTATTGAAATTAGATTTAAGCCGTTTTAAGTCTGAATTGGAGGTGATTCAGTTGATTCAATCTCTTAATCACCATTTTAAAAATTATAAATTCTATATTTTTTAATAGTTATCGTTCATATCAATTTGAGTCTCAATAAATATGCAATATAAGTAGAGCTCACTTTAAAAATTTAAAATTACCTACCTTTGTGGGATCTTGTTTAATAGAGCTTGAATTTAGAAACGTAATGATATGAATAACATGTATATCCGAGTTCAATAGAGAAAATTATATCAGTTTAAAATTTTAAAATTGGGTTTAACGCGACATTTGAATTTATTCTAACAAATTCTCTTACTAAACGTAATTCAATTTCTACGGTAAATTTTTTGAATTAATTCACTACTAAATTAATTCGCTACTAAATTAATCAGTACCCAAACGACCCCTTAGAAATTACTTCCTCAGTCTACTCCTTTTTAATAAAAAATAATTTATTTTATAATATTAAGAATTTTATTTTATTAAATTTAAATATGAGGCTACAAATTTTTTTATTAATCAATCATTAACTTTAAATTTTATATACGGACAAAAATACACCTAATTACCAACCTTCTCTTCTTCCATTCTCATTCCACTGTCCTCATTTCCAACTCTGTTCACCTCACCTCCCCACCGCCGCCCACAAAATAGTCTCTTCATTGCGGTTTTCATCATCGGCCGCTTCCATCTTCTGATCCTATTGCCCCACCTCTTCTAATCTTCATCTAGACTACCCCGTTTATGCCTTGCCCCCCCACTCTCCTCGCCCTCTCCATTCACCTCACCTCACGCTGCTGGTCACTGTCCCTCGCCTACTCCCTCTCACCACTCCCACCTCGCCCCTATCCCTACCAGAAATAGTTGCACTCCTCCCCCTCAAGCGCCATTGTTCCACCACCAAGCCAAAAGCCAGACCAAAATCAACATTAAGGATTTGAAGCTTGACGGCATGGAGGACCTCCTCGAGGCCCTGTTAGCTCCAGGCTTGCCTTGGATTCCTCCACCAGCTCTGTCCACCTTTCCCTAGAGAGCCACAAAGATGTCCGACTCTAGCACCTCCAACAGGCTCTGCTGCAGCAACTATGTAGAGGAAGAAGACACTAAATATTTCTCACTTTGTTATATACAAAGAGAGTAAATATTTACTATCTTTGTTAGGATGTCCTAGCGCACTCATGGTGGAGGCCGGAGGAGCCATGGTGGTCGTCGAGGATGCGAGAGAGGAAGGAGTCGAAGCAGCAGTGAAGACACTTCATCTTTCTGGTGATGCCTTGGAGATCAAGCCAATTGAGGGCCAGGATGAAGTCGCACTTGTTGAAGAAGCCAGTCAGGACCATCAGCTCCACCACCATCTCCTTGAACTCACCCGCCTCCTTTCCTAACCTTTCCTAACCTTTCCTCAAATACCCTCTGCCCTAGCATACCCTGCTGAGGGTGTTGGTGGTGCAAATGTTGAGCAAATCGCCAAGGTTGATAGCCTGACCGGTGGCAACACAATGGGAGAGGGACGCGACGAGGGTGGTGACCTCGTCCTCCCGGATGTGGCAAAAGTTGTTGAGGCCTTGGCAGGGGCGAGGCCAAGGTGGGGGAGGTTAGGCCGACAATGGCCGAAGAGGTAGCTAAGGACGGCCAAGAAGAGGGAGGAGAGGAGAAGATCCATGGAAGAAAGAGAAAAAAAGAACTAAAGATATGGAAGAAGGTAGAAAGAAGAAGAAGGGAAAACATGATGAAAAAGGAAGAAGGGTAATTTTGTCAAAAAAATTCACATGGACTTTAAATGAAATTCCCACGCTTTTTTAGACCTGGCTTCAAATAAAGTCAATTTTTTCTTTAAATAATTAGGTACTTAAAAAAACCTGTTATTATGCATATATATGCACCGAGGTATAAGTGTTCCCTAAAGTAGAGGGCCGGGGATGTAATTCCATAGCTGAGTCACAACTTTTCCTCTACTAAAAAAGTATTATAAAATTAGTTTTTCTTCTCTTGAATGTTAAGTTATAGTTTATGATAAAAATTATTATTTTTTAAATATAATTATGAAAATAAAATAAAATAAGTTTTTTTTACACGTATTTAGGTACATCATGTATATATTGTGCAGGCAAGTTGCCTATTTAGCAAGTATGCACCTATTTCTTATATTCTCTCCGTCTATTAAATATTTTATTTATAAGACATACACATAAGCACATCATACCATAAGAGGACAAGCAAAGAGTAATTAACACCTTTTTAAGATAAAATATTAAGTTACATATTTTTACCTTTAATTCCCTTGCTCCTCCTATTTATGGAATAAGTATATTAAAAAGTTTTTTAATAAAATGAGAAATAAAACTCTTAATATGAAAATATTTTTCTAAAATAACACAATTAATATGAAACCGAGGAGTATTGATGGGAAAGAATATGTTTAGATGCGCCTCATCAAATAAACATTCCATTTCATAGGAGAGCATGGTATTGTAAACAAACAATAGTTGGTTAACTTTTTTTTCTTTAACAAGTTGAATATTTATTGCAGTTTCTATGGCCAGGTGCCCTCCTACAATTGGGGGCTATTTAGTCTCAATCTGTGCATATACAATGTTTTAGCTACCATTGAAATTTTTCATAAAATGAATTAATACAAAATGTCCGGTGGAGGTTTAGTGACATTATTAATCATTTTTCTTGGCTCTCCTATTGCCTCTCATTTTTCTAATTTTTCTCTTGTGAGTTTTACACTCAACCTTTTAGCAAATTTGTTGACTAATTGTTGTATAATGATTTTTTTAATCACATTTAAAGATGATATTGATTGTGTTAATGCATAAGTATAATTTATATTATTACTAAAGTAAGAAGGGGGTAGAGATTTTTGCCATAGTATGCCTATGTTGGCATTTCAAATAAACTCTTATTTAGGAGCCATTTGGTGTTGAATTTTTTAGAAAATTGAATGAAACCAAATACTCCCTCTATCCCAAATTGGCCAAAATGAAGCTATTAATGATAGATAGAGGAAGTATTATTGTCATGCCTTAGATTTTTTTAAAACTCTTTTATCACAATAAACTTCAGTGAATAAATTTTTTTCTAAAATTTTCTTCATCAAATACAAAACTATCATTAGGGTGACTTGTTTTCAAACATAAGAATATTTAAACTATCATATTCATATTTAGGATAAGGTCAAATTACATATAAAGCTCATACGGTCTTGTCTGAGTACATATCAAGAAATCACCACAAACATATAATCATAAGTAATTGGCACTCACGTACATATATTTAAAATTACACACGATACTAAAAGTCTTACTAAACAAGATAAGAAATCTTGCATTTCTTCTAGAATTTGTCGTCCTTTTTGTGCTCCCGTTCTCGACTTGGCTACTCTTTCGGTGAATCTGCATCACAAAGATGCTGAGTATATGAGTATACTCAGTTGGATAGTTAAACAAGTATTATGTAATAAAAATACATATATCCTCATTATATCATCACATCAACAATACTAACATATCTGTTAGTAAATTCACCACCATCGTACATAGATGAAATAAACAAGATAATCATATATCTCTCGTAATTTCAATTATTAATAATGTAACCTTACTTAAGAATCTCTTGCTCTATAAGTGTAAGTTGTAAGGTTCTCTAAGACATGAAAACAACATCTAAGAGCGCAGCCTAGCCTCACTAGACTATAAACTATTCACTACTAACTTCAAGTATTTTTAGGTATGCCCACTCCATCTACGCCATGAAGCAAGGGCCCATAGACATAAGTGGTTAAAGTCCCGACTTTCATGATCATCGGAAACCTCTTGTATTGCACAACATAGGACTAGTCATCTTTTAATGTTCTAATTCATTCTCAGGTCAGGGAAGCAATTCTACATAACACCTATTCTTATAGAGCCGGAAGACCTTGGTCCTATTTCATACTAAACCCTTTACATGGATAAAGACTCACTTGAGGAGTAATTCAGACACAAGGATCATCTTATCCTTAAGTGCTTTTACAACAATCTTGGGTGTGATCTATTACTAGGATTTCCACACACATAAATAAAGTACATATACCCAAACATCATCATGAATATAATATCACATATAATTACATTTCAAGCATTCGATGCCATGTTATTATATTTCATAATAATAGCCTAACATTTATAACATTCATTGCTAACATTTTTCTCCAAAACCAACTTACTGTCAGTGAACTCATTGATGCATCGACCAAGTCACCAATGACCATCGGTAACTCATTAACATGTCAAACTCTTACCAATGATGGGATGGCAAGGACAACTATCCTCACTGATGTGTCAACCTCACTGCTGATGACCCTCAATGACACACCAATGTATCGATGCTCATTGATATCAATATTGTCATCTCCTTTGTTACATCTGCAACATCATCAATGTGTCATGGACATGCCGATGGTCAGAAAGAAATAACATAAACTCTCATATTTATTTCAAATTCATCTAAACATGATGTAACATAATACTTCACAATAATATTCTAAAATCAAAACTATAACATAATCTTATGGACTAAAACATGTATTAAACACAAGAATCATGATCATTGTTATTATCATAATAGAGCATTCAAAAATCATACTTTCATATGTTCAATCACCATAACATTCTAATTCAAATCCATTATGCATATATATGATGTTAAATCATAGTACAATGTTAGCAATCTGACTTCTTTTTCCATCAACGAGATCTCCACAAATCCGGTTCTTCATCCCTTCCACTGAACTTTGACACACCCTCAATCCAACACTTTTTCTCCAAAGTCAGAGAATTCATAGAATTGGGGATACAATTTATCAAAGATATTTATATGAGAATCGAATAATTGAATTAGGTTGTATGAATGTTCCCGCAACTGCTAACAACCACTCCTTTGAGCAGTTTCAAACCCATCTGTAAAATTGTTTCACGACCGTTGATACGTCAAAGATTGTCGACAATGTTTTAGTACTCCATCGGTGAGTCAACGGACGTGCCAAACCTTATTGACAATGAAATGTTGTTTCATCGGTAAGTTCATCAATGTGTCGATGCTAGTCAATTGTAACACCTGTGATTTTTCATAAATTTTCCTTAAAATTAACAAATTTTTTTTGCAATATAACTGCTATAAATCGGAAATACGAAACTTGTGAAAACAATTTTATAATTTAAAACATAACACATCAGTTTTTCTATACAAATGTTTTTCCACATTTGATCAAACATCGTACGGCCGAACCAAACATCCACAGGCGCTACTCAAAAACAATCGTACGTATAAATTGTTATGATTATAGACTTTAAATACAAATCCCTCCCAGGCATCCTTGAGTGCAAGTCCCAAAACAGTCTACAGTCTAATCCAAACGAAAGTCCATAAAGATAAACATCTTAATTCTCATCTCACCCAATACATCAGATTGTGGTACAAATAAACTCGCAGTGAGTCAAGCATATACCTAAGTCAATGGGAATCAATCCACCACTGAAATGAGCATCCATCTCCAGGAGCTCTCTGTCACAACCTACAAAAGCCTCCCGTACAATGGGGCTAAATAGTGAACTCTATAAATCCATACATAGATGCATTCATGCAACTCAAACATGAAGCAAACAGGCATATCATAATCATGTTCATACGTATGCAAACATACCAAATGCACCATCGTGCCAAAGTCATGCCAAATGCACCATCGTGCCAAAATCATACCATCAAATTAAACTTACACAAGCACCCTTATCCAGGGTCTTACAAATTTACTCGTATCATCGTATGCTTACTCATACAACATACGCATACTTGTACAACCTTACTCATACAACATTTCACATACTTCAAACATGCACGATAGCCATCACTAGCACATGCATAATTCATACATACTTCAAACATACACGCTAGCCATCACTAGCACATACTCAATCAACATACGAAGCTTACCAACAAACATGCTAGCCATCACTAGTACATACACAATTAACATACGAAGCTTACCAACAAACACGCTAGCCATCACTAGCACATACTCAATCAACATACAAAGTTTACCAACATACTTACATCCAACATGCATGTCATATGCATTTCAATATGGCATTATTCATCCCCTTACATCATGCAAACAGATCATAAGCTAACATCCATAGCATTCAATCACATAGTCCTAGCATGCTGCTACTCATTCAAAGCATGATATCATTAAATTACGAGTTCAAAGCTCCCCTACCTTATAATCATGACGTTTGATGGAGAGCACACGACGGTGGCGGCGTCGGTGGTGGAGTTGACGACCAAAAGCTTTGCCAAGTGGAGAGATCTGTTGTCCCGAGGATTTTAGGAAGTGTCGAAAACAATCAAGGCCAAATGGGGTGTCAGAAGTTAATGCAGCAAAATCCGCGACCAACGGTGGCACACTAGGGCGGTCGGGAGAAAGGTTATGCCAACATAAGTGGTGGTGTGACCATAAGTTGAGAGTGTACTCACTGAAGATCGGTCGGTGGCTAAGACGTACTCAGCCGGCCACAAGACGTCGAAATCGGCTGTGGACAACACCCAACGGCGACGATTTTGCATCAAATGGGCCCACATAAGGGCTAAGAGCGTGGGGCGACACTCGAGGATAAAGGAGAGGTGGAGGAGGCTCTAGTGGTCAACTCAAATGGTTACATAGCCATCCGACGGTCAGGCGGCACAATTATGGCGCCTAAACCCATAAACGCATGCGTGGCCACATGCACACGCGACCAAAAAGTGCCACTCTAGGGGGAGATGGGTCAAATAGTGGCGGCCCAAGGCCCACAAAGGGCAACAGAGCTATGGCCAGGAAGTGGCGGCCGATCGAAGCGGCGACATTGTCGATCGCCACCCACAACCAATACACGTGGTATGGGCGGCTGCTCATCTCGCACAGTATAGGGCAAACGCAAGCAGCCCATTCCAAGTGGATGTATAATCGGGCCAAGTGGAGCTGACCCTCACTGTCGCCGAGCTGGGGCAGAGCCCATAATGGTCAAATGGCCTACAGCTCGCCGATGGCAACGACCCGAGATGCACCCAAAGCGTCTAATTGGGCGGACACCACATCGAAGTAGGCTGGACAAAGTCCATCCGGTGGCCAGACGATGACTGGAAACACCGGCGTCTAAAAAAAAAAAAGCTACGGACAATGATAGGAAAATATGACCAAAATCCGACCAAAGTAGCGGTAGCTCACAGTAGAGTAAAGAAAGCATGGCAGTGGCTCTAGCTAGCGCCTATGGGCTCCTAGCGGCCAACCAAACATAAGTCTAGTTGAGGGCGGCCGCAAACGACATCAAAATCGTACCCCCATAACTCAAAAACGGGATTTGAAGAAGAGAAAAATCAAAGAAAAGTTTGGTACCTCGTGGAGGAGCAAATAGGCCATGGCGGCAGTCATAGCCGGTACCTATGGACTCGTGGTGGTGAGGCAAAGAGGATCCTAACAAGAATCAGCAGAATCAGACAACCGAGGAGGGAGAATGGAGCGATCGGAAATGGGCTCGGATTTTCACTTCTCTCTGGACGACGAGTTTTCCTTTTGTAAGCTTCTGGAAAGAAACTGATTGGATCGGCTTTTTAAGCTGATTTTACTATTCACACTTTTTTATTTTTACATTTATGTCCCCAATACACGTTCACCTCCCGGTTATGCGTTATACCTCCAAAATTTGCGTCGTAAGTGCGCAGCGAGGCCTACAGCCCGCAACTAAGCCCCACACCCAACTCTACGAGTATAAATATGGGGTAAAATAAACAAATACAAATACACCGAAGCATCCCATTTTCTCGCAGGAAATGACCAGAAAAATCTCAGAAAATCATAGAAAAATCAGGGACCTTACACCAATAGAACTTTTTATTCCAAACTAAGATTAAAAAAACTTCACACTTAGCATCCTTACCACTTCCCTGAGTTCATTGATCAAGAATTTTATGTTTACCAAAGAAATTCATTGGTACTAAAAACACAAGTACCTCTCATGCAAGGTTCAAAAATAAACCATGAGGAAATTCATGAATAATTACATAGAAATTCTTCACAAAATTACGGGTATCACATTTATGTCAGGAAAAAAGTTAGTGCTGAGTCGTTATTGGGAAATATGTGTTTGGTACATCACAAGTTCTCAAGATTTGATATCTCGCAAAATTAAAGGGGCAGTCGGGTTATAAAACGGCTTCCTACACCTTATATTATGTAGCCACCCAATTTCGGCATACAAAAACTATGTGCATTGAGCTCCTACTAATGAGACTCAATATGTTCTCCTCGTATAATAGTATCAATTTTTAACAAAATATTTTTTTTCAATTGAGCAATGCTACATGCACTCACACCCAGAACTGCTTGTTGCATGCTCACCATTATGACTAAGCGTTATGCATAGGCTCTGTCATGCCCCCAAATTTCAAAATAACGATATTTTATTTTTATAAAAACTTTTCAACAAAGAAATTTATATAAAATTTTAAGATTTTCAGATGTTTGTGAAAGCATGTCTTTATCCACCTTGGGGTCGTGAACTCTAGTTTGGCCAACACATTTCACATGGAGGTATTATAACAAAATTTATTAATAGCTAAATTAAAATCAAACTTTGTCATTACAATATTTAATCCACACAACCATAAATAAATTGGTATACTTATTTGCTTACACAAAAATTCTAAAAGGTTAATGAAAAAAATAAACCTATTAACTAGAAGATGATTCTTCCACATCCGTCCTGAATTTATCATGAATTCACAAGTGCTTCACCCTTGCAAAACAAATTACATGCACCACAAAGGATATTGTATAATGAATAAACTCACTAGGATAAACTAATTTATGCATTAACATGAAATTTAGTGATTAATAAAAAAACCAGCCCATGTCCTACATAGTAATAATTCACTTTATATGTCATTAATATGTTGACCCAAAACTAGCTTCAGACACTTGTTGAAGACAGTTGTATACTCTATTCACATCATAAAGCTAAGGCCCACAAGGGTTCATAGACCCAAGTGGTTAAAATTCTTATCCTTTTGATGCACTGAAATAATGTTTAATTAAATATTTTTAAATTTTGAATTGTAATCTTATTTTGTGTTAATTTATTATATATTTGGGCTATTTATGTTTTGAATAAGTTAGTTGGACCTTAATTGAGTTTACATGTCTAAACAGGCTTCAACAGGATCCAACTGGAAGAGGAGGTGAAGCCCAACTACTCAAAGTTATTTAAAAGTCAATAATGGACTCCTAATGGTTTAAACATACATGGAATGGTCGAACACAACCTTTTGGACCCATTGGATTTGAGATTTGCATCAAGAGAACTAAATTAGGAAAGAAGCTGATTCAGACATATTGACACAACCTTAGTATTTCAACCATATCTTTTTATGTATAATTCAGATTAATACGATTATAGTGGCATTAGATAGAAGACTTATGTGGCTACAATCATTATTTTAGGAAGAAATTCACAATTCCGAAGATTTATGGGTCAAATTTGGCATGCAAAGGGAGAGCTAGCTAACTAACCCGAGGTTAGCACATAAAGAATATTTTCATTGATTGTGATTGATACACATAAGGAAAGGCAATGAAACTAATTGAATAACTAAAGGAAGATTCAAATATACTTCTTTGCTAAATAAATCATTAATTTATTTGATTGATTTAGAATCTAATCATTGCCAAAGAAGCAACCAATCAGACAATCAATCAGAATGCAACCTAGAGATATGATTTGACTTTTCCCTTTGAAACAACCTCTCCTACTCCTATAATTAGAAGGGTGGATGTGATAGAGGTATCATCCCCTCCTCTTTGGAGCTCTCTTCTCCTATTTTTCTTCTCTTCTTTTGTATTTTTATTTTTAGTTTTATTGTAATGGCTTTCTAAGCTCTCAAGCTAAAGCTAGAAATGAAACTTGTACTTGATGTTTAATGGCTATGTTGATTCAAGTAAGTTCTTTATCATTTTAAATTAATGATTTCATATTTAAAGAGTTTATAATCTATATAATTATTTGATTTGGCGTTGACGAAAGGCACGCCAAATGCTTATAATTCCCTGTGATTATATACTTAATGTTTTCACGTAGTAAACAATCAATTACTATTGTTTTATTTCAAAGTTCTTTAAAAGATAAATTTTCTGATTGAGACAAATTTTTATTTGATCTTAATTGAGTTATCATTTGAATCAAATATACATTAGGGTCTATTTTGATTGGTGAAAAATGGGAGAAAGGAAAGGAATCTTCTTAAAATCTCTCAGTTTCCATTGTTTGGTACAACGGGGAAAGAGAAACTAGAGTGAAAAGTGAGAAAAAATGAATGAAAATTTAGCCCAAAAATTTTCCACCTATCAACCTATGGATTTTGGGAGAAAAGCATTGTATTAAACAGTTATGTCTTACTGCTACTACTACCACCACCACCGTTGCCACCACCATCTCAACCACCGCTACCACCACAATCGTCGTCACCACTGCCGCTGCCACCACCAGCACCACCAATGTCATCGCCACCACCATCTCTGCCACCACCACCACTGCCACAGCCGCCGCCATTACCACCACTGTTGTCGCTGCCGCCGCCACCACTGCCACCACCGCCGCCGCAGTCACCACTATAACCATAGCCGCCACAACCACCACCACCATCACAACTACCACCACAGCCACTACCACCACCATCGCTACCATCGCCACCGCTACCACCACTATCACTGTCATTTTTCTCTAACATTATTTGTGTAACCAAACAGTGGAAAATATTTAGGAATCTCCTAGTTTCTCTTTCACCTGGTTTCTCTTTCTCTTTCCCTTTCTCCCCGTTTCCACCAATCCAAACAGACCCTTAGAGATTTATTACAAGTGGATTTCCGATGCCTTAATATTTTCTCTTTGATTATCTCTTATTCTCTATTTTGCCTTCCTTCTCTATTCTATTCTTTTCGTAATAGTTTTCTTCATCACACAAGGCTTTCCCTGTGAATCGACCTTGTTTACTATAGTTGACAAGTAAAAAAAGAAATCTGAACTAGATGACTTTATAGTTTTGGTTTGAATGTAACAACAAATTGGCGTAGTTGTCAGGGATTGCAACGTGTGATAAGAATTCGTTACGAAAAAAAACTCATTCTAACTTTACTAATTCTCTAACTTTTATTTTTGCACACTAACTCTTTAAATTCAATCATTTACTTTATGTCATGTACTTTTAGTACTTAAATTCTGTAATTTTTTTTAAAACCGGAGACACTACCCAAGTTACTACCAAAAATTTTTCAGGATCAAGCATGTACCTTGATAGTGCCTTTGGCCTTATTTTGCAATTTAAATTTTGTCTATTAACTTTTAACTCTCTAACTTTTTATATTTTGTCATTTAATTTCTGCACTTTTACCTAAAATTAGCAAATATATCAAATTTATAAAAAAAAGCATACCTTCATATGAGGGTAGTGTGGGCGATGACAATTCTTCTTGTGGCCAAGATGAGGGCGGTGAGGATGAGGGCGAAATGACGGCTCTGGAAGGGAATAAGGCCAGAAGACTAAAAGCAAGAGTTGAAAGAATGGGCAGATGAAAGCGGAAATGGCAAAAGAGGATCCTCTCCGGGAGGTGAAGGCAGCAATAGAGACAAACAGACACTACCGTCCACCTAGGGTGACGACTGAGTGAAAAGAGACACGAACAAGCGGGAAGAGGCATTTGGGAAGAGGCATATTGGGGAGGGTATTTTAGTAAAAAATACTCCCACATATGCAAGTTCTCACGTGAGCAAATCTATTTTAGTAAATAGTAGAAACTTGCTCACACTTCAGTTATTTGACCAAAGTAGGAGTCTACTTTGGTCAATTCCTCTTTTTTCATCCCTTCAAAAAATGGAAAAAGTTGCTTTATATTGTTAGAGTTGGGCTATTAACTGCTTAGAAGGTCCTGCTTACTCTAGAGGTCATGATCAGAATGAAAAAGCTAAATACTTGTTTGTATGAAATCCTTAAACCTTAAACCCTGATAAAATTAGCAAAGTACTGCACCTTCCTAGCTAGGGTCAAACATGGATTTAGATGTCCTACAGATGAGACCAGGTGTTCACCCTATGGAGTCATTACAGAAAAGATTTGTGGACAGATTATTCATTTCAAAGTAAGTTTTGAATCAGGAAGTTTGACTGCAATACAGCGTCCTAAACTGGATGATTAGAAACCTAATTTGGCCCAGTAGAGCAGCTCAGGTGGATGAGCATATGACACTCATAGTATACTCAAGGCAATTTCTATGGATCATCTAGCCATTCCACCCCACTTCTTTACTGCCCTTCTCATAGTCACACACAAATTTTGGGGATGCATGCTGGAGTAGATATTTTTCAGAGCACGAGAAAACAGTGTAGTGGCCTGAACCCATTGATGATGGAACTGTGAAGAGAGGCTTGGGTCCTTTTTCAGCTTCCAATCACCCAAACGACAGCTCAGGAGCAGAAGATACAGAAGAAGAAGATGCTCTTCCCACAACAGAAGGGTGTTCTCCCAGGGAAGCTGCCCCCAGGTCGATCGAGTAAGGATACAACAGCACGTGCACAATTGGATAAGTTGATCGCTTTTCAGGATGAAATAGCCAAAGTAAGGAGACGATATGGCAAAGGGATTTGCTTTTGATGTTATCATATCTTAAGCTTTATTTTGAGTTGTGTGAGATTATGTACTCTACTATCTACCTGAAATTTTAACGTTCTAGTTAAGGGAAGAGTTTGGTATACATGGTTCGTAGTAGTTAGCCATTGGTTTAGATTGGTGTTATCATTAATTATATAGTAGGCTAGGATTTAGAAAGGGCTTCTAAGAGCATCTAGGAGATGTCAAATTGAGCAATTAGAAATGATCAAGTGGCTTTTCTATATGCTTATGTGGTAATTTCACAAAAAGTGGCTCATCTTTATGCCTATGTGGCAATTTGACCATATATGACTCTAATTATAGATGTTAAATACTCCCCCCGTCCTATATTAATAGCTCCAATAGGAACAAAAAATTGTTCTACATTAATTATTCTATTTATTTCAATTTAAGCGTAGATGGATCTCTTTTGCTTCTCACTTTAAGCGTTTGTTTCGATTGGTGGAAACTAGGAGAAAGAGAGAGTGAATCCATGTGAAAGATAAACTAGGAGATTCTTAAAAAATTTCTACTATTTGGTTGCACAAATGATGTTAGAGAAAATTAATAGTGGTAGTGGTAACGCTGGCAGTGGTTATGGCGGTGGTGTGGTAGCGGCGACCACAATGGTGGTGGCAACGGTAGTGGCGATGGTGGTGGTTGTGGCTGTGGCGATGGCGGTAGTGGTTGTGACGGTGGTGATGACTGTGGCGGCAGTGGTCGTGGCGGCGATGGTCGTGGTGGGGTGGTAGCGGTGGCGGTGATGATGACAGCGGCGGTAGTTGCAGCGGCGGTAGCGGTGGTGGTGGCCGTACTGGTGGTGGCTACGGCAGTGGTGACAATAGTAGTGGTGGCAGGGGTGGTGATGGGAACGGTGACGATGGCAATAGTGGTGGTGGTGGTGATCGCTGCAGCGATGGTGGCAGTGATAGTGGCAGTGGTGGAGGCGGTGATAGTGATGGTGGTAGCGGTAAGACATAAGTCTTTAGTAAGTTGATTTTCTTTCAAAATCTATGGGTTGATGGGTGGAAAATTTTTGGACTAATTTTTCATCTATTTTCTCTCTGTTTTTAGTGTAGTTTCTTTTTCCCTCTTGCACCAAACAGTGGAAACCGGGAGATTTTAAGAAGATTTATTTCCTTTCCCCACTTTTCACCAATCCAAATAGACCCTAAATGGTCGAAAAATGGTTCCGTTTCTGCTATTGCTTCCTATGGCATCAGACTTCTGTGTAAAAGTACCAAATTCTCAATTCTCTTTTGTTTTCTTTTATCTGCTACAGTAAAAACGCATAGCCTTTCCCACATCGAATCCCTGCATTGTTAATCCTCGCATTGCCTAGGAATCCCTGCATTGTTAATCCTCGCATTGCCTAGGAATCCCTGCATTCCTAGACAGAAATTTTGAGATGTAGGATCTTTTACAAAGTCTCTGGTAGTCCCTTTGGCATTGAAGACAGTGTCAATGCTGCCGGTCCACTTCTTGCCATCATCAGCTTTGTGATCTTCCCTTTCATATGGAGAATATCAGAAGCCCTAGTTACATCTAAGTTGAACTTCTTCGTCACAATGAACCTTACATGTATCCCAATGGCACCGAGACGAGCCCTAAGCCCACCAACTTACAAGAAGTGAATCACCACTATTGGCTATGTTTGGAAGCTCCGTCAATCATTGCCCTTCTGCTTGGACTTGCGGTAGGTCTGCTTCATTTGCTTGATCCTAGAGATGCCAGAGTTTGACCATCTTCCTGACACGCTATAGTTCTGGGCCACGTAAATCCCGCACAACGTTCCCATCAAGAAGGAGAAACTGCTCCTAATGATCCCCACTCTTTTGCATGGGGCATACTCCTTATCCCTGCAAATGTTGAAGAAAAAGAAGAAGCGATGGCAGGGGAGTTGACCTACTGTTCGGTAAAAGGGCATTTTCGCCGACTATTTTATCTTCCAGGAGGCTTCACCCTGTGCATGATAGAGTTGGAGCAGAGGCGGAGGTCTTCTAAATTTGACTTGTAACGGCCCAGTCATCATGGGACTCAGACAAAGTAGCATTCATAGGAAGGAGCAGTGGTGAAGGAGCTGGGAATGCGAGGTGATGGGAATGGTTTGTCGTCATGGGGTGGGTATGGTTTTGGAAGATACTACTATCGTTAGACGCATAATAAAGGCTTTAAATAAAATGACAAAAATAAAAAATAAAACTATTAATATAAGGCGGAGGGAATATAACATTTAAAAAAAGTACAAAAAAAATAAAGGGTTGGAAAAATAGTAAAAAATATATTAAAAAAAAGGTGAATCCATTTAGAGATGTCATAAATGGGACCTAGGTTGGAATAGTTGGGGCACAATTTTCAATGGCTATTTCTGCTACTACCGGTGTTCCGTTACTAATGGTGTTCCATATTGGTGATACTCTAATAATATTTACTATGTCCTACATTAATGGTCCCATTTGGAAAAAATATTCAAAAAACCGATTAATGAACTTTTTTTATTCAATAACCCTTTTTACTTAAAGTTGTGTCTGATGCATTTGGGGGCGCACACTCTAGGCACCTTATGAGGCATTCCGCAACATATAAAATAGGACAAGGGAGGATGATTCAAATTTGCCTGCCTGTTGTTTGTGTGTATCAATGGATACCGATCCAATGGTTAGTGATGTGCCTAGTGCACGCTTTGCCTAATGCACTTGGTGTATATAAATATAATTCTATTATGAAAAGGATGTCATTATTATTAATGGGGCAATTTTTTTTTTAAAATGAGACGGTTAAAATTGGATTTAGGGAGTTTTAGTCTAATTCGTGTATTACGGTGTATATATTATGAAATACGCCATCAGGCATATTGTATGCCAATGAATTAGATATGACGACATGTCTTTTAGGAGGCCGGGCCCAAAAGCGCCATGTACATGCGCATGGGTGTGTGTCACACCCATAGAAACGGGACACTTAACTGTAATGAATTTTGACAAATTTTGGCAAAAATAGGCCTAGGACAAAATTTAGGCTCACTTTTTGCCAAATCCACTGAAAAGAAAGGCAAATTAAAAATTTTAGCAATAAAAATTGTCATTTCGGTTTGGTCCAACATTTTTTACATTGGTTTATGCAGGTTTCTTTAGTTTAGTAGGTTTTCATTAGTTTTTTTATAGTGTTTTTGGGGCTAGGCAAAATACTAAGATAAAAGTCTTAGGGGTTGTTTTGATGTGGACTTTCTTTAAGATTTCATTGATTATGCCTTCATTTCGGCTTGAATTATAGGAATCAAGTTTGTATGTAGAAGGTCGGCAGAATTAAAAACTCCATTCGGAAGTTGATTCTAAGCTATTTCGAGCCAGAATTAGCCGATCACTGAATCACCTCATGAGGTGATTCTGTTGATTCCAGCTCCTACCCCCATTTCGAAATTATAGATTTTATTATTTTTTAATGGTTACCTCTTCTATCGATTTGAGTCGTAAGAAGCATGCTATATTGGTGGTGCCTATTTTAAAAGTTCAAAATTATCTATCCTTGTGTGATCTTGTTAGATAGGCTTCGAATTTAGGAGTATAATAATGCTAAAAATGTGCATATTCGAGTTCAGCAAAAAAAAAGCTATATTAATTTAAAGTTTTAAAATTAAGTTTGATGAGACATCCAAATTTATTCTAAAAATTTTTATTACTAGCCATAATTCACATTCAAGAGTGAATTTTTACAAATAATTCCACTTCCATTTCTAAAAATACCCAAACAACCCCTTAACTTTCTTCCCTCGATTACTCCTTTCCCTCAATAATCTCAGTTGCCACCTCCCTATGCACTTGCCCGTGGGAGAAGTTGATGAACTTCTTCACAATTTAAAAAAAAATGTTTCTAAAAGAAACCCACCAAATTTAAGTCAAATTGCCGATTTATCAATATCCCTACTATTTTAAAGTATTCCTTACATCTAGAGGTGTCAAAGGGCCGGGCCGCCCAAGGCACAATTCCTTTGCTATAAACTCCTTTATCGGGCACCACCATTTGAAGCTGACACGCATAAGAATACATTTTGAAGGTTAGAAAACAAAAGATTCATTATCTGGTGAATAAATCTTTCCTCGGTGAACTTCTTACCGAAACTGTGACTATTGAGTCAGGATAATGCAAATTGATTTGAAATTCCCATCTAGCCCGACTGTGTTTGCAGAAGCGAAGAATCTCATTCACAGGGTATGATAAGTAGTAAAAGATGCATGTTGAAATGTATAACACTCTACTGAGATATGGTTGTCAAAATAGTTATTTAATGCCGCTTCTAGTTAAAGATTCTGCAAAAAGGCTCTCGCTGGAGCAAATACTTGAGCATTCTTGGATTGTGAAGAATGCTGAGACATAAACGAGCAACTAAAGAAGCATCATAAACAGAATGCTGACAGTTTTATCTTTTTGGGATGCTGGCCTATTTTTTGTAAGTTTAACTTCAATGACCAATTACATGTATACATAGGAAAAGGTACATAATTGTGCAGTATCAGGATAGTTTAAATGGCATATCACTCTTCTTTGGATGTCAGTGGTTTTTGATTTTGTAATCTTATGCATTATTAGTGCACCACTGTGATGCTTGTTTCCTATAATCAGTTTTTTGTAAAGATGAAGACATGCTTTCAAACAGTGGGCAACCTTCCCTTCTGCTAATCCAAGCGACATTTTTTGGGAGACTTTTTTGCTCTGTTTCAGAGCCACAATATTCATGGTTGGTAAAAACCGAAATGCTGGTCAGAGCAAAAGATGAAAAACATTCCTCTCATAATTTTTTTTTTATGAAATTCCTCCCATATCGAGTTATCTAAAATATATCTGAACCCCATGTATTTTTTTATCAAGATTCAATTTTCAAGACAGTTGCTACAATTCTTATGCAATGTAAATAACATTTCCAAAAATCTAGGAGCAATGTATAAAAGCTTTAATCAGCTTTGAGAATTTTGCCTGAAGCAAATGAATTACTTTATTAACAGCACACTGTCATCCTTGTTTTTATATTTTTGAAACAACCATAAAGATGTCAACACCATGGTGGAAGTTTTAGATACAAAAAAATAATTTGAAGCTCACTTCTTCAGTTGTATACATACAAAATAGGAAGCTATTGTTAAATAATATGGCTTAGTGCTTTTATTATCTATGATGTGTTAAGTGGGTTAAGTAAACTTAAACTCAAAACCATAAGTTAGTGAATAAAATTTAGCTATTGTATGTGAATGGCATTTGGAATAGTCCCACATAGAAAAGAAAATTTTCTTAGAATAAATATATATGACTTAAGTTTGGCCTTTAACAATAGGCCCTTGGGCTACCTCACTTTTGTAAAAAAGATTTATGTTGGATCCATGAATCTAGGTAGGTTAACCTATACACAAGTCGCCGCCGCCGCTACTAAAAGCCAGTCAAGTCGGTTTGGTTTGCACGCGCAGTAAGCCGAGTCAGGTTATGTCAAAAAGAAATAATTTTTTTTGGGTCAAATTCTTTTAAAAATTAAATGTCATTTTTATCCTTCCGGGATTAGATAAAGATGGACCATTAATGGGTCAAAAGATCTTATCCGAATGATCTTCACAAGATGCCTTTTTGTTGTATGTGCATGTGTTTCCTTCATTTATGCATAGTATCTTCTTAGGTTTTAACCCAATCTTTTTACAATGTCTTTTACATACACTTAATATAGATTTTCTGCATGAGTTGAGTATGTGTCTTTTCATTGTGGGTTACTGTTGAGCTGCTTCAAGCAAGCAACAACAAATCATTTCATCCTTAGAGATTGATGTTCATATGTTTGAAAACACCTGTGAGGAGGATGCATCTATTTTAAAGAGATAGTCGAGCTAGACTTGATCTTTTCTTCTAATTTCTTGTTTATCCTGTACATGCAAGTATACATTAAAGGTTTCATTTAAGGCAATTGTGATTGACAAAGGGGAATCCAGAGAACTACAGCTATTATAAGACCTCCCCCACCATTTCTGTGATGATGTAATCAAAAGTCTGGAAAATACAAGTATGCATTTATAAGTGGCAGAATTTGTTGTAGAGTATTAGTGTCAGTGGTCCTACAAGTTAGTGTCAGTGGTCCTACCAGCAGTCTTTGTAACGAGAATGTTATTTGTCCGTAAATGTTATTTGTTAAAAGTGGGAACTCAACCACTGCCTCGTAAATCAAATTAGATTTGACTTGTGTTTTCTCCATGGACATAGGTGTGAATTTGTGAAGCTTGAAAAGCAGTATCAACCATCTTCAGAAGCAGTTAAACATTTGGCATGCCTCAAGCTCTAAAGCTACAATTTTTCACTACTGCACCTCAAGGCTGTTAGATTTGAAGAATATTGCCAAGACTTTAAGATGCTGCGTGAGTTGGCTAATTATACTCCACCAAAATAAGACAGCTTTGACCTACAGAACAGTAGAATGACATCAAAAAGGAAAAGAACAGCAGCATTAAAAACCCATTAAATGTTTGGTTAACTTAATTTCCAGAAGTAAATAGCAACAAGTTATTGGTGCAAATTAGTAGTTCTGAATCACTCTGCCCATGAAACATATGATTCACTAAGCAACAGCCTGAAAGATCTTTGCATTTGTCATAATTGGACGAGAAAATGGCCGAAGGGATGTAGAAAAGGACTGAAGCACAGGCAGAGTACATGCAGGCACCAAAGGAGACGCTGAAATGGGATTGATGTTTTTTCTTTGTTAAGATGTAAACTAGATTTTTGGGCTACTCTGAGACAAAAAGTTGGACAAGCTGCTTCAGGGTTTGCCAACTCCAGGAGTACTGAAAGAGCTCTCCAAACTAGGACGAAGTCAATGATGTCGTGTACATATATTTTTAGCTAATCAATTAGTACAGAGAACGTAGGCATTTTTAACCTAATTTTAAGTTACTAGGTAATGTAGTGCATGAAGGACTAGCATCAGCCAGATCCCATACTACTGTAACAGACTATGACCTCTTAAGAAGAAACTACAAGTCTTTCTTCTCCAAGTCTTTTGTTGCCGACATAATCGACCGGCCCAGAGTGACCCATACCATTTATTTCATCCCAGCTTTTCTAGGAGTTGGAATGCATTCCAATGGTAAACTAAGGCTGTGATATTTATAGTCCCTCTGTTCTACATTAATGGTAAATTAATTTATTTTATAAAATTAAATAAAATTATTAATACAAAAACTTTATAAATACTTTTACTCGGCTACATTAGTAGTCTACACAATTTGGCAGCTGCAGAGGGTAGAGGGGCATTCACGACAGAGGCAGAGGGGCAGCCGCAATAGAGGGGTGAAGGCTATGGCTTCAATGTTTGAAAGGACGGTCGGTGTTGGGCAATGCTTTAAAATTTTAACTTGCGGAGACAACCCTCTAAATAAACCATTGTGGCTTAAGAAGGCTTCCCAATAAGGTGCTTAAGATACCCTTCACAGTTTTGTGGTAAAAGTTACTGGATCTTTTGTACTTAAAACCTTCCCGGCGCTACTTTTTCCTCTTTTCTTCAATTTTGTCCACCACAAAAATAGAAAAATGTTGTTCATAAGTAATGTAAATGGTTTTGAATTTGGAAATAGATGCCAGACACAAATTTGAACAAAATAATTTCATGCTTGATTCCAATATTAAAGATATAACAAAACTATAACTACTAAATTTTTTCATTTCCGTATGGGGCAAAACTTTTCATCATTGTACTTCATACAATTGAAGCTACAAAATTTGGGCTTGCACGCTGGTTGTAAATTAACCAGCTCAAGAAAGGTGCAAGTACATAATAAATAACTGAAACAATCGTTACTTGTAACAAAAATCTATTAAACAGACTAGTCCGTACGACATCTGTAAGTTGCCTTAAACAGCTTCCTCTGCTGTTTGTACAGCTACATCTTCCCCTTTACTATAGATGTGCCACCATTGTGTTATACCTTTGCAAATAATTGCTATAAATTTGCCACCATTATGTAATACCTTTGCAAATAGTTAAGAGAAAGATGTGATGGCATTTAGCGTCCTCTATTTGATCTGAAGCCACCTCCTCTCCCACCAGAAAAACTACCACCCCCACCACCTCTCCTTTCAAAAGAACCTCCACGACCTCCACCAAATCGGCCACCCCCACGGCCATTACCCCTGAACTGATTTCCATACCCTCCACCCTGACCATCCCCTCTTCTAAATTGTTCCTTTTCCTGCAAGGCTGGCAACTCCTTCGAGACTGCAACACTCACCCCCTGTGCAATTTTCTGGCCTGTACATATCAACGATATAAGACTTTTAGCAAAACAACCCCCAATCTGCATGCTACCTGAATTATACCAGACTATACATGCTATTCACATTCATTGCAAATCACTATTGCAACTAATCTGGGATAGACAACAACAGTTCAGCCAGCGTCCTCAGACTGGCCAAAGAAGAAACGAAAAAAAGAAGACTACCACTGTCGATGATGCCAGATGAGCCCAACCATTTTAAGAGTAACTTATTAGAAATTTTGTTCATAACAGGGACGTGGTAAAGCATAAGATGAAACTACCTTTCAGAAAGAAGTCAACATCAACAGCTGGTACATCAAACACTGCACCCTTTCCGTCAGCCGTTAAGGAAAGACCTCTGAGCCCCTCAACCTTTTCCTCTGGCACAAAATCTTTCAACATGCTAAAAGCAACCCTGAGAAATACAGAGGAACAATTAAGTCAAGACAGCAACTCCATCTTGCTCAATGCACAATAAGGAGTCCATGATAAAACTGTAGCACAGGGTTCATGATCCCTTCTACTCACGATGGAGTGTAGACACTTCTTCTAGACTCCAGTTGTAGAGTGACGTAATTCTCCAAGGATGTGAGCAGTGATCTCTTCTTTATTTCTGTATAACCCTACATATGTCAACATAAAATGATAAGATCCCCTGCTTGTACCTAAAACATTGTGAATGCAAACGCAGAGAGAGAATCATGAAACATACAGCAGTCTTTGCAAGGGCTTTCGCAAGTACTTCTACTGCCGATAGGCCAGAAGAACTCAAAAGTTGCTCCGCTGCAGATATGAAGACTGGGACCACACTGCAATTTACAGAAATTTCAGCATATGCAACTATACAAACTTGATTTCTGAATAAGAAAAACTCCATAAAGACATCAAATAGAAAAAATACATGGAGTGTACCTGTCAGAGACATTTGCTATTGTTTCAGCTGCTTCTGAACCAGCTGCTTTTGCAACATCAGCAGGCTGAGGAGCTGACATGTGCTCAAATTTTACTCCAGATTCTCTTTCTATTTTAGTAATATAATATGACTTTTTGGGGTCATAAAGCAGTACAGCAACACCTGTATTGCCTGTAACAGCCATAACATAATTGAGCACCCAAATAAACTGTAATGATAAGCTAAATTAATTTAAAACCCTTTACATTGAACTTACCAGCTCTCCCTGTTCGCCCCGACCGATGAATGTAAGCTTCAACATCTTTTGGGGGCTCACACTAAGACATCAATCAGCAAATTACAAGCAGTTAAAAAAAACTCTTGGCATGTCTCAAAATTTTCCCATCCAATAAAAATAAACAAGTACCTGGATAATCAACTGGACATCATTGATATCAAGGCCTCGTGCAGCAACATTTGTGGCCACTAGAACCAAAAATTTGCCCGATCTGAATCCAGCAAGAGTGACCTGAATTTTTCACAAACAACATTTATTATGTGTTGCTATAAACAGAAAAATAACAATAATGTAGAAATGTGTCTCATGTGCTTACTTCCCGCTGGGATTGCTGTATGTCCCCATGCAATGCCCTTGCACCACGCAACAAGTCCGCCAGTTCAGCAGCAGAATTTTTTGTCTCAGTAAATATTATGGTCCTTCCTCCACTTGAAAAACAAAAACCCAAAACAAATTAAAGCAATTTGTTAGAACAGTATCCAGTTCAAAAAGGTAAGTGAAGGAATGGGTAAAGATGTGCTTTCATATGATTGGCAACAAGTAACTAACCTGCTGTAACAGCGGATAATATCAGGAATTATCTGGGATCGGGCTGAATGGAAACAAGGCAGAGCGATGTGCCTAACACTAATACTTGCTTTCATTTTCTCATTACCAACAAGATCAATTGTCTGCTTCTCAGCATTAAGAAACCTCATAGCAATCTGGTAATATGCAGTAAGATTGTCACAAGAAAAAAATGTATCAAGAAGGAAAAGATGTACAAAATGATCAGTGCACTAGAGAACCCTAGTTAAGTTTAATTTGTAGCAGCCAGAATAAACGGCCAAATGCTAATAGACTGCTTCCGAGGGAGCTACCTTTTTCACCCAAACAGGTAAGGTTGCACTAAAAAGAAGTGTCTGGACCTTAGTTACGTCCTCAACTTTTCCTGCAAAACCATAACTAAATATAAGTTAGTTTGCAATAATGTAACCCCAAGGCAAGTATTTTTAAATGACTTTGAAATAATTCCTACCAAGAATAAGCTCAACATCTTCGACAAAACCCATTCTGAGCATTTCATCAGCCTCATCAAGGACTCGGAATTTTAATGAGCTCAAATCGAGTGTTCCCCGCTCAATGTGATCCTAAAAAAGAGAAAGACTCAATTAGTGTACACGACAGTCAAACAAAACTTCTAATGACAATGAATACCAAACTGTATATACAATTATAAGTACTAATAGTAGTAGTAGTAGCAGCAGCGGCAGCAAGCCGTTGACAATGAAGAAGGAAGAAGAACACAAGTTACCTTTACTCGTCCAGGCGTCCCAACCACTATATCAACCCCTCTTCTCAAGGCAAGCTCTTGAGAAGAATAAGATGCACCTCCGTACAAACAGCAAGAAGTCAAACGAAGAGCACTACCATAAACCTCAAAATCTGAATATACCTGAAAGGAATGACCCAAGTCTTCAAAGCTTCTTAACAAATGAACATAATAGAACCGAACAAAATGATGTTTCCTGACATCAGACAGGTACCTGGCTAGCCAATTCCCTGGTGGGTAAAAGGACCAGGACGCTTGGTGGTCTCCCATACCCTGTCTTCCTTGTAGCCTTGGCATGCCCGTTTATCAAGGACTCCAAAATGGGCAAGACAAACGCTAAAGTTTTGCCCTACAGAGTTTCAAAACATAGTCATGTTAGAAGGAATTCGATATTTCACAGCTAATTAAAACAGATAACATTGGGTTGAATATTTGTGCTCATATTAATGTAAAACGCTTGGCCTTTACACAAACAAATGTGAGAAAATCTGCAAATAACGATGCCCACAGTACCAAGGTTTCAATTCATATAGTTTGTGTGCCGCACCCTATTCCCACCACACCCACCTCAACACCAAAAGCCTTAAAAATTCAGTCCATTGTGAACTTATAGCTCAGCTCCTGTGTCTCTGTCAAAGTCTATGTAGTAGAACTGAGCTTAATCATTAAATATCCCTTATATGTCGAAATAAATAACTATTTTCCCTTCAATAATTTAAACTATTTCATCTATAAATTAGCATGACAACATCAGCGGCTGGTGAAATGCTGGTTTATGTTCCATAACCACCCAATTGAATAAATCTTCAAAGTCCCACCCATTTTAGGAAAAAGAAGAATAAAATTCGTATAAAGCAACTACAAACAAGACCTAGCATGAAGACATGTATAACTGATAGAATAAATAATTCCGCAGATAAAAGTCAATTTATAGCACTACACCTATAGTCGCAGTGAATTTGTAACTGGGAAGGGAAATGGCAGATAAAGGAGAAGCATTTGCACACCTGACCAGTGCGAGCCCGGCCAACCAAATCGGCCCCATCAAGAACAATATCGAAAGTCATGGCCTGGATAGGAAACAGCGCCTCGATCCCTTTGGACTTGAGCTTCTCCCTCAACGGCTGCGAGATCCTGAAATTCACCACCGCGTTGGGGTTCTCCTCTTCTACGTCATCACCCGCAGCAACCTCACTCTCGGAGTCCTCCTTCTCAACCAGCCTCGGCTTCTTCGACAACACATCCACCCCAACCGCCGGCTCGCCCAGCTCAGAGCTCGTCCCGCTCCTCTCCTCCTCCTCTTCCTCCTCCTCGCGCGCCTTGCGCTTCTTCGAGCCGCTCTTCTTCTTCAGCCTCCGGTCCTCCGACTCGGACGAGTCGGAATCAAGCCTTTTACTCTTGTGGGCCTTCTTCTTCTTCTCGGCCGAATTGGTTTCAGGGGAGTCCGGGACGTTGGTACCGGCGAGGAGCTTGTCCTTCTTCTTCTTCTTGATCTTCTTCTCCATGGGGTCCTCACGGAGGAGGAGGGCATCGGTGAGGGGGAGAGAAGGCATGGCCGCCGGTCCAGAAGAGAGGAAGGAGGCGGTGGGTGGGAGGGAGCCGGTGCTGCTGCCCCTGCCAAAGTGCCCAGAATAAAGGAGCAGCAGCCGAAAGAGGAGGCCGCAACGGTTAGGGTTTCGTGTCTTATAGGAGGAAATATGATCATTCATAATACCGTATTATATATTTCAATCGTTCCGTATGAGCAACTCGGTGTCGTGGTGTAGTTGGTTATCACGTCAGTCTAACACACTGAAGGTCTCCGGTTCGAGTCCGGGCGACGCCAATTCTGGTCTTTATTATTTTAATTTAGGGCTTGTTTAAGATGACCCATTAGCCTACGCTTATGCAGCGAGAGAGCTAAGTGTCCTTATTTTTTATTTATTTAACATAATTTTAAAAAAAGAACAAACGCCGTCTGTAAGGGCTATTTTATTTGGCGGGAGGTTTAAAAAGTTTGTCAAACCTATTTCGAAGGCCACATGATTTTAATTTTTTAACTTCTTTCTTTATTCTCTCTTACGTTTCCCCGTTTCTTGTTCTTCTTTTTACCATTATCCAAATTCTTTCTTTCTTTTTTCTTTATATTTCTCTTCTTCTTTTATCTATTTTCAAAATCTTAGTAGCTATTTTTTCTGTACAGGTTTGCTTCTTTTTTTTTAACTTTGGTACCTTCACTGTCGCACTTTTCACCACCATGTCTTTTTTTTTTCTTTTGTCTTCCTTAATCTAGATTACTCTTCTATGCTCTAGGTCTCTTTCTCCTTTATCTCCCTCTCCATCTATAGTAGCTCTAGCGCTTCATCTACCATGCCCTCTTCCACCACGTCTTCTTCCTCTTTTTGTTCTTTCTTTTCTTCCTCCGTCCAAAATGCTTCTTCTTTCATCTAAATCGTTGCTCTCTTTCTTCCTCGGTTCAGATTTTTACTTCATGCTTCATGTCTCCCCTTTCATTTCCCTCTCTGTCTATAGTAGCTTTGGCGTCTCCCTCCTAATAAGAATAGTAAATATTTACTTTCGTTGTATATAACAAAAAGAGTAAATTACTCTCTTTGTATATAACAAAGTGAATAAATATTTACTATCTTCTTCCTCCGCTTACCACTAGGTGTGAATAACATTGTGAATCAAATTTCACCTCTTGCATTTATTCCCCCTTGAAAAATAATTTAGGCATCTATGCCAAGAGCTTGGGCGTTGGCCATTGGCTTTCCCCAAAGGGAAAGTCAGTTTCTTCCTATTTTTGTTGGAGGCCTGAAGGATGTAATTTTTTACCATATTTCCATGATGACCTTATCCTAGATCATGAGGACCAGAGGATCGATGGACACACCGTCCTCGTTCTTCACCAAGAACTTGGTGATTGGGGCCATGCTGTAGCGCCGCTCGATGCATCCGTCCTCAAGGGTGGCGAGGGAGTAGTTGAGGACAGAGTAGCTTGCCAGTAGGTGGAGGATACGGTCCAACATGGTGGAGGCCTACAGGCTCTCGCTGGGGAGCTGAGCGGCAATCTCATCCAGGGAGTGATAAGCTCCCTACCCGGCCTTGGCTATGATCTTGAAGATGCCCAACTCGATGGCGGCCTTGACAGCCATAGGGAGGACGGAGAGGTTGGCCAGCTGCATGGCGTATAGGTAGATAGTGTTCTCATCGGAATCCCTGGTCTGGTTCAGTGATGACGACATGGTTGGCATAAGGAGAAGACAATGACGAAGAAGGAGGGCGGTTAGGGGTATTTTTATCTAAATATAAATTTTAGAGTTAATAACAAATTAACAAGTTTTTTTGTAGTTAACGTCTAAAACCCCAATTTAAAATTAGGGCTAGTTAATAGACGTCTAACGCGCATGCATCAGGCACATATAGGTCATACAATTTAAATAGTGTAGCCTATACTTTTAGGGGGTAAGTAGGTTTCTAAAACCCATTTACCCCTAGAGTTGGCGGATCGTGATATACTTGACGCACATGCACCAAGTGCAAATAGGTTGTGCAATTAAAATCATGTGGCTTGTACTTTTAGGGGGTAGGTGTGTTTTAAAAACCCACCTGCCTTCAAAGTCAGTAGATCGTGATATGCCGGACACATATGCACTGAGCGCATATGGTGGTAGGTGGGTCTGCCCCCACAACCCACGAATTGTGATCCTTTAGCTTAGAAGCGGTCAGGGGTAGAACTAGGACTTCATCTTCGAGGGGGGCAAGAAATAATATATATATATATATATGGGAAAAGTTAGTATGAGCCCGGGCGCACGCGCGCCCACATGCGCCCACATGCGCCCGGGCTCATACTAACGGGACTCTATATATATATATATATATATATATAAGTAAATTACTAAATAAAAATTAGTATTATTCAATCTTAAAATTTTATAGATGAAGTAACTTCAACAAGAATTGATTTATCATCTATCAGAATGGAACTCGACTCTATAGTAATTTTTCAGCAATCTCCCTTTCAATGTATACAAGCAAAGAATCTGTCAAAAAATCATCCTCCATTTTGTTTCGAAGCCTTGTTTGATAATATGCATGGCTGAAAATGATCGTTCCGTAGTTGCAAAAGAAACTAGAAGAGTAAGCACAAGTTCCATCAATCGATAAACAAGGTGATAGATTGTTAATCTTCTAGTCCTTACCAACCATTGGCAGAATTCAAATATAGTTGACAATTTTTTATACTATGCATGTTAAACTACATTATGCTCATAATGGAGAAGTTGCATTTTCAATTGTTCTTTTTCATGATCTATGAAGTATCGTGGATAGAACTTGACTACTAATTAACAAATGTCATAAATTCTAAAAGTTCTAGACACATCTTGAGGGTCTAAAGCTGAGCTAAGGCAAAGCAACTCTATTGAATGCTCATTAAAGTGGCCATTTAGTTCTTGTAATTGTGAATCTATTGCAACATAAAAAACATCAACTTGCAATGGTGCTCAACTGTAATGTCGTCTTGTTGATGATGGGCTCAACCTCGTCTCCTAATATAATGAACATTCATTCCCATGACATCTATATTGCGTACCACACAAAATGATTTAACATTGGCAAGTAAACCATCCCATTTTTCATCTCTGAACTTTTGAATAAGTGCTTTTGTGGATGAAACTAGATTTATGACATTAAAAATATATTGAGATTGACATTGCAAAGCTTGACAAACTGAATTAGTAATCTCTAGCATTTCTTTCATGAGATGCAAAATGAAGACGAATTTGAATGAAGTCATAGTCTCATAAGTAGAATCTGCATCTCCTTGTTGGGAAGAAGTAGTCCCTTCATCAATGATCTTAAGTAAAACTTCACATGTTGGACTAAATATTTTTATAAAGCTAGAAATTGACTTCAAGTGGGAACTCCAATGCGTATCTCCAACCCTTTGTAAAGTGTCAATCTGATTAAGACCTTTTCTGGTCTCTAGTTCATCAATGGCAATCATATGTACAATTTGAGCAGCTTGAGCAACTTTTAGTTCATCATTACATTTGCAAGAAGCACCAACAATATTGACCATAAAAGTCAATTTAGTAAAACAATAAAGAATAGGGATAACATCATTTGATGTTGTAACTAATGCCAATTATAAGCAAGGGGCAAAATAATGAACATAGTAAGCATAAGAACAATTATTCAAAACCAAAACTTGCAATCCATTCTACTTACCTTGCATATTACTTGCACCACATAGACTTGCCATCGAATATTCTAAATATCTAAATTATGAAAAGACAATAACGAATATATCTCATTTTTTAGGGTCAATGTTGTAGTGTTAGAGACATGAACAAACCCAAAAAAATGCTCTCGAACAAAACCTTCTTTGTCGACAAATCTCAAGACTATAGACATTTGCTCTTTCTTTGACTCATCATGAGATTCATCAACAAATATGCAAAACTTTGCATCACCCACTTCACCACGAATTACTTTTCTCACTTTGGTTGAAAGAATATGCAAAATTTCTTTTTGAATCATTGGTGATGTGTATGAGGCATTTCCTGGGGCATTAAATATTTTAGCAACCTTGTCATTTTACTCACTTAAAAGCTTCAACATTAGAAGAAGATTTTCATGATTAATTGACTCTAGATTTTCATCATGACCTCAAAAGACACAACCTTGAAATGCAAGCCACTGGACTAAATCAATCGAGGCCTTAAATCTTAGTCGATTATCTGCAATGTACTCAAAAGTGAAATTATCGAACACCTTTTGGATTGTTTATATTGATTCAACAAGTCTTCTCATAATCTCTCAACAATGTTGTGAAAAGAGTTAAGATTTTTCCCTATATGATTCAGAAAAGCATCATCTTTTCCATTCCTAACTTTCCTTCAATTTTAAAATCCATCAATAGTGAATGTTTGTTGCCCATAAAATCCAAATCCATATGGCTTATTATAGAGAAAACATGGTAAACAAAAAACTACATCTTTCGCCGGTGAATATTCCAACCATGAAGGAAATATCTTGAACCATGAAGATTGAAAACTACAAAGATGAGTAGTTGATCTAGACTTCAGATACTTAGAAAATATAGGTTATTATGGGCCAAGCTCAATATACGCTCATCGAATTTCATCACGCTAATTAACATTATAATCCCAAATCTAATTATGCAATCCAAGATCCCGCTCCAATGAACAAATATCAATTTCTTTAATTTCAGTTTTTTGAAATTTTGTGCGGGGACTACTAGAATCTGGAATATAAGAAACTTTCAATGATGCATTGCAAGCGTTGACTTTAGAAGAACTTTCATTCTTTCATTTGAAAAATTGATCAATTGTAGATGATTTTTTTCATATTCTACAAATAAAAAATTATATACATTATTCATTACATACATACCTAATAGTTTGATTCAAAAAGTAAATAATATAACATTATAATGACATTATTTCATCAAGCAAATAGAAGAAAAGGTAAACTTAATTTGTAGAAAGTGCAACCCAATCTATTGTAATTAGAGTTTTAAACATGAGAAGGGAATAAAAAAATTACCTATGCCGATTGTCAATAGAGTTGGTAGATTTGCAAAGGTATGTGCATCAATTATAAATAGAAGTTGTTACTTCTGCATGATATAACCTAATAGAAAATTTTAAAATTCATTGGGCATAGAATAAAAATAGTAAACTTTTATTTAGATTTGGTTAGACTTACTTTTGTCCTTTTGCATAGAATAAAATAGTTGAAGAGTGAATTTTGTCTTTACCTTGGTTTCAATGGTTTGAACCTATGGTCTTATGCTGGAAATTTAATTTGGCTTGAAGAGATGAACCAACGCACAAATTAGAGATGAGAGACAGAACTTTGATTTGCCTTGTTGTGAATAAAGATAAAATATAATAGGTAGAAGGAAGTACTTCATTTTGACTAATAGAAAATAGGTGGAAGATGATGGGACATTGAGAAGGGAATTAGGGAAAGACTTTTTTGGATTGTAGTACAAAAAGGAATAAATGTGATGGCAAAAGTTTGTTTTAACTTATGGACAAAAGTGGAATAGGATGGGAGAGCATTGGGAAAGGAAATAACCACTTACTTGGAATTAGATGCATCCAAATCCCAATAAATTCGGGTACAGGTTATTAGGCAGCATTCAATAGTTAGAGTCAAGAGTCATTTCCGTTTGAAAAAAATATATAAATAATAAAAAAATATTACCAAAATAAAGAAGTGACAAAAATATTTACTAATATGGTGTTCCTTTTTGCCACATAGGCACTAGATAGAAGGATGAAATCAATACGCTTGTATTGATTTAGTCCTTCTAAAGGATGAAATCAATACAATGGATTGATTTTGTCCTTAGAATGACAAAATCAGTACAATAATACTAATTTCGTCTTGTGGAAGGACGAAATCAATAATGAATTCATTTTGTCCTCTCTTCACTCTATCTCTTCTCTCTCTCTCTATTCACCCTCTCTCTCCTCTATCTCTCTCTATTGACTCTCTCTCTCCTCTCTCTAGGCTATCTCTCTTCTTCTCTTTTCTATTTCTTTCTCTTCTCTCTCCTCTCTTCAAAAAAATTCTAAAAAAAATTTAAAAAACATATTGATTTTGCCATTCACAAATACATTATACTTTATTTAAAATTTATTATTTTAATATTATATATATAAGTAAGAAAAAAATTAAATTAAATTTTCCTACTTTTTCCCCACTCCACTTCAAAGCTAAGTCTCACGCACATGAGAGAGAGACAAGGAGAGAGAGAGAAGAGAGGAGAGACAAAGAAGAGAAAGAGGAGAGATACCTGAAAGAGAAGAGATAGAGAGAGAGTGAATAGAGAGATAGAAAGGAGAGAGTGAGTGAATAAAGAGTGTGTGAAGAGAGAGACAGGAGAGAGAGAGAGAGGAGGGGAGAGTGTGTGAATAGTGTCATAACCTAGATTTTTAAAAACCTTTTTATTAAGCATGAATGGTAAGTCACGAGAATTTTTTTTATAAGTACAAAACAACCTATTCAATTAAATATCACTGTCATGATAAATGGGGTTCACGAATATGAAAATCAAATCATATAATATCATTACACATATCAAAAAACCATAAAGAACAGCCTATCCATCTAGGTACATGTCCGTCATCCGTCTGAAAATAAATAACTAAGTTGACTCTCACGCCAAAGATATACGTACTAGAATTGGAAAAACGAAGAACTACATCTTATGCTCATCAATCCCGGTCTTACTTGTCGTCAACTGGAGAACTTGCAACCAACAAACCAAACAACAACAATGTAACCTCTCCACCCTCAGGAGAAGAGTTTTCAAAAGAACAAAAGGTTTTATTAACCTTTTTCGAACCAACCAACATCACCCGATGTTAGTTGTCTATGTACTCATCAGACAACATAATCAATGTTTCCAATAAGATCGGATCCAGACATAGTTTTGCCTAGACACTATAATATCTCAAGAAGCAAAGCATTCAGCATGCAATACTTATGTATTTTCAATCAACCTACATATTATGCAAGTCCTTTAATTATTCCACTTGTGCTAATCAAACAAGCAACATCAAACAATATTATTAGTTATCTCATAACCCATGTTTAATAATTAATACCTATGTCCAATCTCTTGGATAGACAAACACATCATATGCCAACTAAAATGACATATGACATTAATCACATTTCATCATTTTAACCAAACTCTAGGTTTAACATAATATAAATATGTGTTCACTCAAAGATAAACTCGATTCTCGAAGAAATCCTCAAACATAGGACTCTAACATTAGAGTAGACTTCTTAATAGCAGCTTGACCCGAATCTCAGGGGCTCTCAATAGCCTGCTACAAATCTATAGAAGAGAACCCCAACTGAGCTCATGGACACAAATTGACAAGAAACACAATGTACTGACCCGGATTTTTCCGCGGTTTCTACTTGTTTTATGGAAAATAAATCAAGTTGTCCCTTATATTTTAAATTGTAATTGTTCCGTATATGTATGTGTACATGTGTTACGTTTGGAGCTTGAGTAAGTGGAGAGGTTTGTGTGTAAATTAAACCTTTGGCGTGAAGAAAAGGTTTCGATGCGCAAAAAGGGGTTTTGCACCTAAAATACGTTTTTGGCACGTAAGTCAAGGCTTTGGTGCATAAAATAAAGCTTCGCCGCGCAAAGGGAAGCTTCGGTGTGAAAAGGGTGGGCCCGAGGTTTATTAGCATTTGGGCGCATTAGAGGCAGCGTGGCGCGTGTACGGGAGCGGCAACATGTAAAGCGGGGAGGCTGTTGTGAAAATAAATTGAAAAGCATATAAGGATTAAATTAAAACCATATAAAGGAATAGTGGACCGTGGCTTTCCAGCCACGACCACTATTCATTCCAGAAACTCCAGTAAGAATTTCAGTCCGGGAAGAAAAATGAGGGCTTTTCCGGACCCTCCGTCGTGCCTCCTCCTTGGTCAGAATCCACTGTTTCTTGCCGGATCTTGCTTCACCCGGCCGCCACGAGTCTGGTGGTACCGACTAGAGCTTCCGCCGTCTCCTCCTTGCTCCTTCTCGCGCTACCGGATTTTGGCTCGGTTTTCACTCTTTTGGCCGTTGGAGCGTCGGGGCTTTGTTTGGTGGCCGTCGTGCACCGTTTCTGGCCGGCCACCACCTCTCCACCCCTCCTCCGGTCAGAGGCTTCATCCCCACGCCCTTCTTTCTCCTCTCCGACCTTCCTCCCATCCACCGTCCCCTGTTTTTGCACCCAAAAACTCACACCGGGAAGCAAAAACCTTGCTGTCCGGTGGTCGTGTGGCCTTGTCGGTGGCCGTGGCTGGCCACCCTTGCCTTGTTTCTCCTCCTCCTCACCGCTCTACCTGAAATCATGGCCCTCCAGCCCTTGTACGTGGGTTTTGGCCTCCGGAACCACAATTGTCGACCTCTACCCAGTACGGTTTTGGCTTCCAGCGATTCGCCATGACGCCCGGTGACTGACGGTGGAGCTAGACACCACACAGAATTTGGATTTGCATATCAGCCCTTTTGGGCGCAGTGTCCACCCCCGACCACCTCTTGTACACGTCAACGGGAGGCACGGAGATCGACGGGTGTTGAATCGGGACCAGACCATTTCATCGCGTAAACCCCCGGCAAGCTTGCAGCACTTTCGCACCCAGGGGCAGCTCGTTTTATAGAAAGCGACGCTTGGGTTCGCCAAAGTTGCCACTGACACCACTACAGTTGTGTGCCCCAACAACACCGTACGCCCGAAAAGCGAGGTAGGGGGCTTTGAATTTGTAATTCTATCGTAACGTGCTTGGTATGTTAGAATGCATGCTAGGGTCAATTTAATTACATGCTTCATAATGCGTAATGCTATGGATATCACGTGTAATGGTATGATATTAGCTTATACAAATGCTAATTAAATGATATGTTATCGGCTTGGCAAATGAGGGATTGTACACGTTTACAGTGTAGTAATTGCATGCTAGTAAGATCATTTATCTGCATGCATTTGCAATGGGTTAGGCACATGTTGGATGTGCTATAATTGTAAGTAGTGTTTGGTTAGTTTTGTGTGGTTTGATATGCGCAATGGTGGATGTTTATATCGATAGCATCGATAAGTGTACACTTGATAGGCTGAAATTAGTTTAGATTGGATTAGGCTTTGATGCAGTGAGCGGAAAGCTTCAGAGTTCTCAAGGCAAACAGACTTAGTTTTGAGTTTACTGGTAGACTTGTTGATAGTATGATTTCAGAGGAAAAATTACACGAGCATAAAGTATTTAAATTCAAACTGGAATGTTAAGTGAAACTAAAATGTTAAAGTTGTGAGTTTGAGACTTTAGTAGTTAGACGGATTAAGTTCCATGGTTGAGCTAGCCGGTGATTAATCGGCTAAGTATTTCTCCTGTCTAGCCATGGTGTATATCCTGCGGGGGTTTGTCTGTGTGCTGTAATTAAGCCCAGATGGTTGATGCTCTATTGAGAGCACCGTATGATTCTGCCCTTGAGTGGCACTGTATGGATTTCTGCCCAAGAGTGGCATTGGCACTATAAGACCCTAAAGTATGGGCGATTGTATGACCCTAATGTGTGGCCGTTTATGTTTGTGCGCTCAGGTAAGTAGTATCATGGAACTACTCTTACCTGTTTGATCCTGTGCCCCATGAGCATAGGTGTACCTTGCCTTCGGAAAAGTCCATGGCGTCTAGTACTCTCTAGAGGTTAAGGTGACGCCCCAGTGGCATTCCTTTCCGTCGACGTTGGAGCTTATTAGTTTGATAATGAGCTCTAGGTGTCGATCGTAAGTGTATATGTTGAGTATGACTGTAAGAGCAGGACTGTAAGTGTAAGAGTTAAGTAAGACAGTAAGTGTATGTATATGCATAGGATTGTGGGGAAAGATGGAACGAACATGAGTTCGTGATATGTGTGTGGTTATGAGCATCATATTTTGATTTTGAGAAACTTTGATTGCCATATTTTGTTGCTTCATGTTATGTTTCATGAAGGCAACTATGTTTAGGCTTACAAGTTCATTGTTTAGAAATCCCCTACTGGGTATTTTCTACAGAGTATGAAAATACTCACTTTCCCTCTACTGAATTTCAGATCCTCCAGTGACTTTTGCGGGTCCCAGCACAAGAGCTTCGTAGGCGGGACTTAGTTTTGGAGGAGAGGACAAACTTACGGACTTCAGGTCGATTTTTGACTGTTCAGTTTCTTTTGTTTAGTTATGCCACGATCTGATGCAAATTTTGAGTATACATGTATTGGGCGAGTTGAGAGCTTATGCATGTATTATTTTGGAACTGTATATAGACTGTTTATATTGGGACTGTTATCGGATTTGTACTCGGCTATGCCTGGGAGATGTGTATTTAAGCCCATGGCCATGGCACTCGTGTTTTTATGTGTATTTGTTTGATCTCACACCCGGGTGTTTAGTTGGTGTGTTTTGATGATTTAGAAGAAAGTTTTAGGTTGTGTGATTTTAAATTGATGATGTGAGAAATATAAAATGTTTTCACAGGTTTCGATTTTTGTCAATTTTCACAAAATACAGCCGTTATATTGCAAAAAATTTTCATGAAATTTACTGGAAAATGGTTTAAAAAACCCGGGGCGTGACACACAAGTCTTCCATGATGCTCATGCAACTCCACTTTTCGTATGCATTATATGGTCCAATGAAGACCTATGGGAAACCCATGATAAAGACCTCACTGACCAGTACCCAAACCGTCATTGCAGTGAAGAAAGCGTATCGTAATCTCCATTATCCCAACTCTGGGAGCAATGTCTGCAAAGACATAAATAATATATATAACCCATATAAGTCTAAGGACTTTATGACCACTAACTCTCCCAAACATTCAAAATTTAGACTACATTAATTTTATCCAGTCAAGTATTCGCCCAACTATTTGGGTCCTCCTAACATTGTGAATTGATCCAATAAATAGCTTGCTCATCCACTGAGCTATGATTAAGAGAACATCCCATAACCACCCTCGATTCATTAACCAAGGTAAAATTATATGTCAAGGCCCAGTTCATTGCATGACCCAGTCCCAAATCCTATTGAGAGTATTTTAGTCTTTATCTTGATTAGATGTTCTCCCCCCGATCCAATGGCAACCAATATATCTTAATTAATCTTCATTAATCTCAAGTTACTATTATAAATTAATGCATTAATAATAAAAGTATCCATCAGAGTAAGCAATATAAATAACATCATCATACAAGTTCATAATAATAAACAGAGGCCCATTGCACTCATTTTTAGGGTTAAGACTTAGTGAATTCAAGCCCGAGAACATAAAGAACTATAACACATCACATGAGTTACGTATATACTACCCTATTGAATTGATACATTGCATTACGTATATTGTGACCTGTGAAGGTCTTCTTGTCACCTAATGGTCACACCTCTTCCATATAAAAACCTTTATCTAGGGTATTCATGTAAGGTCCCTGATTTTTCTACGATTTTCTGGGATTTTCCTGCTATTTTTCTAGTCATTTTTGGCAGGAAAATGTGACGTTTCAGTGTATGTGTATTTATATATTTTCCCCCGTATTTATACCCGTAGAGTTGGGTGTGGGGCTTAGTCGCGGGCCACGGGCCTCGCTGCGCACTTACGGCGCGAATTTTGGAGGTTCGACGTGTAACTAGTGGGTTAACGCGCGTTGGGGATACGTTTGGAAAAAGAAAAAAGAAAAAAAATAAAAAGGAGAAAATGTGGATCGGGTCGGGATCGCCTGATCCAGAACCTGGACGATGAACAGTGCGCCGCCCCCCTTCCCATATGTTCCCTGTGTCCGGCTGCTGCCAGCCGCCGGCAGGCCACAAGACCGCCGCACCTGCTCCGCCCTGGCCGTGCGACGGCAGGGGAGCCGCCGTCCCGGCCCCCACGGCCGCGCCGCCTCCTCCCCCGGTTTGCCCTCTCCCCACTGTCTTTTTTTGATTCCGTCGCCGCCGTGGGCCGGCGAGGGCCGGCCGGCCACCCATGGTTCAGCCATGGGCCGGCGACGGCGGGAGGACACCCCTCCCGGCCTGGTGGGCCTCCGTTCCGCCGCCTTGCCCTCTTTCCCCCTCTCTGCCCTGTTGTGGCCGAAGCTCTGTTTGGACGATTTCGTGGCTGCCGGCGGTGAGCCATGGCCGGCTGTGCTCCGTCCGGCACCGCCTTGCTCCAGCGACAGCGGGAGGCCACTCTTCCCGGCCCAGTGGGCCTCTGCACTGCCGCCCTATTCTATTTCCCCCTCTCTACACTGTTCCGCCGACGCACTGTTTTGGGCAAACAGTGGCCGTCGGCGGTGATTCGTGGCCGATTTGGCCTTCCCCCAGCCTCGCCTTGCTCCGGCAAAGGTAGTGGACTACACCTCCATGCCCGGTTCCGCCTCCGCCCTCCCTCCTTACTTCGGCCAGTACGTTTTATCGTACGATTTTTCGGTGGGTTGTCGCCGCCATCGTTGGCGGGTGAGGGTGACTTGACCACCGTGGGCTCCGCCCTGGCCTGGCAATGGCCCAAGGACGGTCCCACCCACCTGGACCGATTCAGCCTCCGACCCCATGGCCGCTCCGCCCTTATGGGTTTTCCCCAGTCGTCCCCTATTTTTGGCCTACGCCCGTTTTGGACGTTGTGACTGATGTTATCAGTCGGACGCCGGATTTGATTTGGTGGACCTTAGTTCGGCTCCGCCCTAGCCCGGTGATGCCAATGGGCCACCCCTCTGGGTCTTGTTCAGCCTTGCGGCCCGTAGCTGCAGCTAGTTCCGCCTTACCAGCATGTGTACCGTTGACCCATCTTGCCCATTTTACGCTGTCGGTACCGAACGGCCTCGGGCAAGAATTTGTATGACTTACCGTGACCGAAGGTGGATGAGTTCACCTGCACAGGCCTTGGCTAGTGACAGTGTAAGGTCCCTGATTTTTCTACGATTTTCTGGGATTTTTCTGCCATTTTTCTGGTCATTTTCGGTAGGAAAATGTGACGTTTCAGCGTATGTGTATTTGTGTATTTTCCCCATATTTTTACCCGTAGAGTTGGGTGTGGGGCTTAGTCGCAGGCCGCGGGCCTCGCTGTGCGCTTACGGCGCAAAGTTTGGAGCTATAGCGCGTAACCAGTGAGTTAACGCGCATTGGGGATATAGATGTAAAAATTAAAAAGATTTAAGTATATATATGAAATCCATTTCATCGGTTTCACAGAACCGACATTCCAGAAGTTTTTTTTGACGTCCAGTGAGTTTTTGAGAAAACCCGAGGGCATATCCGGTCACTCCGTTCTCCCTCCTCCGACATCGGATTCCATTGATTCTTGTCAGGATCCGCTTTACCTCACCGCCACGAGTCCGTAGGTACTGGCTATGACCACCGCCACGGCCTCTTCGCTCCTCCACGAGGTACTGAACCTTTTTTCGGGTTTTCTCTCCTTCAATCCCGTTTTTGCACTGTGGGTGTACGATTTTGACATCGTTTGCGGCCGCTCTCAACTAGACTTATGTTTAGTTGGCCGCTAGTAACCCATAGACACTGGCTGGAGCCACCCCCATGCTTTCTTCGCTCCGTGGTGAGCTACCGATCTTTTGGTCGGGTTTTTGTTACTATTTGCATCTCACTGTCCGTGGGATGTTTTGGACGCCGGTGTATTTTTGGTCGTCGTCCGGCCACCGGATGGGCTCCGTCCAGCCTACCTCGACCCAGTGTTTGTAGGGGGTTGCCGTTTCCGACCCCGCCTCGCCCCTATTGCCTTGCTCCGCCCGATTAGACGCTTTGGGTGCGTCTTGGGCTGTGGTCATCGGCGAGCCGTATGCTATTTGGCCATTATGGGCTCTGCCCCGGCTCGGCGACAGTGAGGGTCAGCCCCACTTGGCCTAATTATATTACTGCTCGGAATGGGCCGCTTGTCATTTGCCCTATACCGTGCGAGATGCATAGCTGCCCGCACCATGGGTTTTGGTTGTGGGTGGCGATCGGCGATGTCGCCGCTTAGATTGGCCACAGCTAAGGGCCTTAGCCCTATTGGCTTTTGTGGGCCTTGAGTCGCCTTATTTCAGCCATCTCCCCCGCCCTTTTGGGTCGCGTGTGCATGTGGCCATGCGTGTACTTTTGGGTTTAGGCGCCGCATTCGTGCCGCCTGACCATCGGTTGGCTTGCCACTGATTGGAGTTGACACAGAGCCGTCCTCCACCTCTCCTTTGTTCTCGAGCGTTGCCCCACGCTCTCCGCCCGTATGTGGGCCTTTGTTGACCGAAATCGTCGTCGTTGGGTGCTGTCCACGGCCGATTTCGACGTCTTGTGGCCAGCTGTGTACGTCTTAGCCACCGGCTGATCTTCAGAGTGTACACCCTCGACATCTGGTCGCACCGCCACATATGTTGGCACGATATTTCTCCCGGCTGCCCTAGTGTGCCGCCGTGGTTCGTGGGTTTTACCGCATTGAGTTCTGACACTCTGTTTGGCCGTGATAGTTCCGGCGCATCTTAAAATCCTCGGGACAACAGCTCTCTCAGCCAAGCAACGGTTTTGACCGCCAACTCCGCCGCCGACGCCGCCACCGTCGTGTGCTCGCCATCGAACGTCATGATTATGAGGTAGGGGAGCTTTGAACTCGTAAATTCATAAAGCATGCTTTGAATGAGTAGCAGCATGCTAGGATTGTATGATTCCATGCTTGGATGTTAAGTAACGATCCGATTGCATGAGGTGCGTGTAAGCATGATTGTATGGTATGATTGATATGCATGAGATGTATGCATGTTTTATGGATGTGGATTATGTATGCGCTGGCAATGGCTAGCAAATATGTCAGTATGCTATGTATGGGTTATGCATGTGCTAGTGATGGCTAGCGTGCATGTTTGAAGTATGTATGAATGTGTGTGTGCACGTGCTAGAGATGACTAGCATGTACGTTTGATGTATGCATATGCTAGTGATGGCTAGCGTGCATGTTTGACGTGTGTATGCATGTGCTAGTGATGGCTAGCATGCATGTTTGTAAGTTTTGTATGTATGACCGTATGTGTATGTTGTACGTATGTGTGAGACATACGTATGTATGATGGCATTTTGCCTATGCTTTGGATGTGCGTATGTGTTTGTGGGCAGAGGTATGGGCGATGGACAGTAAGAGGTGACAGAGGCTTTGTCTGGATTTGGATACAGTTGTGTAAGCGTATGGCAGAGGATATGAGTGTGACGGGCAAGGATTAGAATGGATCAGTTTGGGGTGGATTGTATGTTGGGCGTTTGTCAGATAGTAAGAGTGTTCATAATTGTACAAGCATAACGTACAGATTATGAAGTGAAGAATAAGTATAATAAGTGAGATATAAGTAAGAGGGCAACAACTGGGTTGGCTCTGAGGAGCGTTATTTGAGGATGTCAATGTAAGAGGTTTTGGCCATAAGATGGATGGCGAAGTGTGTAAGACTGTAAGGGTTTGTTGTACGATGAGTTTTGTCCATGATATGGATGGGTAAGTGAAGTTTGTTGCCCCGACGAACTAGGGTTTCGATCGGGCTCAGCTTCAGTTTGATCAGTCGAGGACTGTGAGTTTGTGTGGCATAATTGTACCGCATAATGTACTTAATTCAAACTTGAATTATAAGCACAACTAATGATAATGTTGTGAGTTTGAGACCTGAGGGTTCGACGGATTAAGTTCCGTGTTTGAGCTGGCCGCTAATGAGTCGGCTGAGCATTTATCATGTCTTGCCATGGTGTTTATCCTGCGGGATGTTGTCTGTGTGCTGTATAGGGCACCTGACGTCTGATGCTCTGCTAAGAGCGACGTTGTTTCTGATTTGGTCTGCGTGCTGTATCAGCCCAGACGTTTGATGCTCTATTGAGAGCGATGTACGTTTCTGACTTTGTCTGTGTGTTGTATGAAGCCCAGACGTCTGATGCTCTGCTGAGAGCGACGTATGTTTCTGATTTAGTCTGTGTGCTGTGTAAGCCCAGACGTTTGATGCTCTGTTGAGAGCGTTGTATGTTTCCGCCCAAGAGTGGCACTGTATGTTTTCTGCCCAAGAGTGGCAATGGCACTATAAGACCCATTATGGTGGGCGATTCTCTGGCACTATAAGACCCATTATGGTGGGCAATTCTCTGGCCCTATAAGACCCATTATGGTGGGCAATTCTCTGGCACTATAAGACCCATTATGGTGAGCAACTGTATGACCCCTTATGTGTGGGTGTTTATGTTTGCGCGCTCAGGTAAGTAGTATCATGGATCTACTCTTACCTGTTTGATCCAATGCCCCATGAGCATTGGTGTGCCTTACCTTCGGAAAAGTCCATGGCGTCTAGTCACTCCCCGGAGGTTAAGGTGTTGCCCCAGTGGCATTCTTTTCCATTTCGACGCTGGAGTTTATTAGTTGTAATGAGCTTCAGTGGTCGTTGATATGTGTACGATTATGTGTACGAGTACGACTGTAAGAGTATGTATGAGCAGGACTGTAAGTGAATGAGTAGGAGTAAGACTGTAAGAGTGTGAGTACGACTGTAAGAGTGTGTATGAGTACGACCGTAAGCGTATGAGTATGAGCAGGACTGTAAGAGTGTGTATGAGCAGGACTATAAGCGTATGTGTATGAGCACGACTGTAAGAGTTTGAGCACGATTGTGAGAATGTGTTTCTGAGTAAGACAGTAAGTATGATTTTGTGTAGACTGTACGAGTATGGTCGTATGAGTCTGATTGTACGAGTAAGGTCGTACAAGTTTGTGTAAGCTGTATGAGTAAGCGTACGGTGGTACGAGTAAGTTTGTATGACCCTGGATAAGGGTATTTGTGTAAGTTGTATGACCCTGGATAAGGGTGCTTATGTAAGTTGATTGGATAGTATGATTTTGGCATGATGGTGCCTTGGTATGATTTTGGCATGATGGTGCCTTGGTATGATTTTGGCACGATGGTGCCTTGGTATGATTTTGGCACGATGGTGCCTTTGGTGTGATCGTATGCGTATGTGCACGATATGATTATATTATGTTGACTGCTTCATGTTTGAGTTGCATGACGCATGTGATTATGAACTTGTGAGTTCACCGTTTGGGGTTTCCCCTACTGGGTATTTTCCTACTGAGTATGAAAATACTCACCCTACTTCTTTTAGCCCCGTTGTACGGGAGGTTTTGCAGGTTGTGCGAAGAGCTCCTGGAGATGGATGCTCGTTTCAGTGGTGGATTGATTCCCGTTGACTCAGGTATCTGCTTAACTCATTGCGAGTTTATTTGTGCCACGATCTGTTGTATTAGGTGAGATGAGAACACAAGATGTTTATTCTAGACTTTCATTTGGATCAGTCAGTGGACTGTTTTGGGACTTGTACTCAGGGATGCCTGGGAGAGTGATTTGTATTTAAAAGTCTATGATCATAGCAATTTATTCGTACTTGTGTTTTCGAGTAGCGCCTGAGGATATTTGCTTTGGTCGTACGATGATTGACCGTATGTGGATGTTTACAGTTTTAAATTATAAACTGTTTTATCAGGTTTTGGTTTCGTCATTTTTCCTCCGATTTACCGACGTTATATTGCAAAAAATTTTCGTGAATTTTAAGGAAAATGGGTGAAAAATCTCGGGCGTTACAGACAGCCTCGTGGCCTTTGCTCGACCCTGAACCCTCCCCCTGCTCTCTACCGTGCGAGATGCATAGCCGCCTGCACCATGGGTATTGGTTGTGGGTGGCGATCAGCGATGTCCCCGCTTAGACTAGCCACTGCTAGGGCCTTAGCCCTGTTGGCTTTTGTGGGCCATGAGTCACCTCATTTCAGCCATCTCCCCCGCCCTTTTTGGGTCGCATGTGCATGTGGCCACGCGTGTGCTTCTAGGTTTAGGCGCCGCATTTGTGCCGCCTGACCATCAGTTGGCTTTGCCACCGATTGGAGTTGACACAGAGCCGTCCTCCACCTCTCCTTTGTTCTCAAGTGTTGCCCCACGCTCTCCACCCGTATGTGGGCCTTTGCTGACCGGAATCATTGCCGTTGGGTGCTGTCCACGGCCGATTTCGATGTCTTGTGGCCGGTTGTGCACGTCTTAGCCACCGGCCAACCCTCAGTGAGTACACCATCGACCTATGGTCGCACCGCCACTTACGTTGGCATGATATTTCTCCCGGCCGCCCTAGTGTGCCGCCGTGGATTGCGGGTTTTACTGCATTGATTTCTGACACCCTGTTTGGCCGTGACTAGTTCCGGCGCATCCTAAAATCCTCGGGACAGCAGCTCTCTCAGCCAGGCAACGGTTTTGACCGCCAACTCCGCCGCCGACGCCGCCACCGTCGTGTGCTCGCCATCGAACGTCATGATTACTAGGTAGGGGAGCTATGAACTCGTAAATTCATGAAGCATGCTTTGAATGAGTAGCAGCATGATAGGATTGTATGATTCCATGCTTGGATGTTAAGTAATGATCTGATTGCATGATGTGCGTGTAAGCATGATTGTATGGTATGATTGATATGCATGAGATGTATGCACGTTTTATGGATGTGGATTATGTATGCGCTGGCGATGGCTAGCAAATATGTCAGTATGCTACGTATGTGTTATGCATGTGCTAGTGATGGATAGCGTGCATGTTTGAAGTATGTTTGATGTATGCATGTGCTAGTGATGGCTAGCGTGCATGTTTGACGTATGTATGAATGTATGCATGTGCTAGTGATGGCTAGCGTGCATGTTTGATGTATGTATGTGCTAGTGATGACTAGCATGCATGTTTGTGAGTTACGTATGTATGATCGTATGTGTATGTTATACGTATGTGTGAGACATACGTATGTATGATGGCTTATTGCCTATGATTTGGATGTGTGTAAGTGTACGTGGGCAGAGGTATGGGCGATGGATAGTAAGAGGTGACAGAGGCTTTGTCTGAATTTGGATATGGTTGTGTAAGCGTATGACAGAGGATATGAGTATGACGGGCAAGGATTAGAATGGATCGGTTTGGGTTGGATTGTATGCTGGGCGTTTGTCAGACAGTAAGAGTGTTCATAATTGTACAAGCATAACGTACATATTATGAAGTGAAAAGTAAGTATAATAAGTGAGACATAAGTAAGAGGGCGAAAACTGGGTTGGCTCTGAGGAGCGTTATTTGAGGATGTCAGTGTAAGAGGATTTGGCCATAAGAGGGATGGCGAAGTATGTAAGACTGTAAGGGTTGGTTGTACGATGAGTTTTGTCCATGATGTGGACGGGTAAGTGAAGTTTGCTGCCCTGACGAACTTGGGTTTCGGATCGGGTTCAGCTTCGGTTTGACCAGTCGAGGACTGTGAGTTTGTGTAGCATAATTGTACCGCATAATATACTTAATTCAAACTTGAATTATAAGCACAACTAATGATAACGTTGTGAGTTTGATACCTGAGGGTTCGACGGATTAAGTTCCGTGTTTGTGCTGGCCGCTAATGAGTCGGCCGAGCATTTATCATGTCTTGCCATGGTGTTTATCCTGCGGGATGTTGTCTGTGTGTTGTATAGAGCACCAGATGTTTGATGCTCTGCTGAGAGCGACCTTGTTTCTTATTTGGTTTGCGTGCTGTATAAGCCCAGACGTTTTATGCTATGTTGAGAGCGATGTACATTTCTAACTTTGTCTGTGTGTTGTATGAAGCCCAGACGTCTGATGCTCTGTTGAGAGCGAAGTATGTTTTCGATTTGGTCTGTGTGCTGTATAAGCCCAGACGTTTGATGCTCTGTTGAGAGCGTTGTATGATTCTGCCCAAGAGTGGCACTGTATGCTTCTGCCCGAGTGGCACTGTATGTTTCTGCCCAAGTGGCACTGTATGTTTTCTGCCCAAGAGTGGCATTGGCACTATAAGACCCATTATGGTGGGCAATTCTCTGGCATTATAAGACCCATTATGGTGGGTGATTCTATGGCACTATAAGACCCATTATGGTGGGCCTTATGTGTGGGTGTTTATGTTTGCGCGCTCAGGTAAGTAGTATCATGGATCTACTCTTACCTGTTTGATCCAGTGCCCCATGAGCATTGGTGTGCCTTACCTTCGGAAAAGTCCATAGCGTCTAGTCACTCCCTGGAGGTTAAGGTGTTGCCCCAGTGGCATTCTTTTCCATTTCGACGCTAGAGCTTATTAGTTGTAATGAGCTTCAGTGGTCGTTGATATGTGTACGATTGTGTATGAGCACAACTGTAAGAGTATGTGGAGGAGCACGACTGTAAGAGTATGAGTACGATTGTGAGAATATGTTTCTGAGTAAGACAGTAAGTATGATTTTGTGCAGACTGTATGAGTGAGGTCGTACGAGTCTGATTGTACGAGTAAGGTCATACATGTATGTGTAAGCTGTATGAGTAGGCATATAATTGTACGAGTAAGGTCGTACAAGTATGCGTATGTTGTATAAGTATGCGTACGGTGGTACAAGTAAGTTGTATGACCCTCGATAAGGGTGTTTGTGTAAGTTTGATTTGGTATGATGTTGGCACGATGGTGCCTTTGGTATGACTTTGGCACGTTGGTGCCTTTGGTATGATTTTGGCACGTTGGTGCCTTTGGTATGTCTTTGGCACGATGGTGCATTTGGTATGTTTGTATGAGTTTAAGCATGATATTGATATGCTTCTGCTTCATGTTGAGTTGCATGACGCATGTATTTATGAACTTGTGAGTTCACCGTTTGGGGTTTCCCCTACTGGGTATTTTCCTACTGAGTATCAAAATACTCATCACCCTACTTTTTAGCCCCGTTGCACGGGAGGTTTTGCAGGTTGTGCGGAGAGCTCCTGGAGATGGATGCTCATTTCAGCGGTGGATTGATTCCCGTTGACTCAGGTATCTGCTTGACTCTCTGCGAGTTTATTTGTGCCACGATCTCCTGTATTGAGTGAGATGAGACTTTAAGATGTTTATTTTGGACTTTCATTTGGATGAGTCTGTGGACTGTTATGGGACTTGCACTCAGGGATGCCTGGGAGAGTGATTTGTATTTAAAAGTCTATGATCATAGCAATTTATTCGTACGTGTGTTTTTGAGTAGCGCCTGAGGATATTTGATTTGACAGTACGATGTTTAACCGTATGATGTTTTAAATTATAAACTGTTTATACATGTTTTGATTTTATCGTTTTGACTCCGATTTATGGAAAAAAAAATTCTATGAGTGTTAAGAAAAAGGGATGAAAAATCTCGGGCGTTACAATTCATTTTAGTGAAAATGGAATAAACTGCCCCTAGAGGCATTTGGGTAATTCTACTTACTGGGGTATAGTACCCTCCTTTGAGTCATTTTGGTCGTCTCACTATCCATTTATTGATTTTGAGTCATTGCCTTCTTACAAGTCTTCACTCTCAAATCGACTTACGTTTCCATGCACATAAATTTGGGCAATCCGCTCATAGGAGTATTTCTATCATTTTGCCTAAAGCCTTATTAATATTCAATAGGTTCAAAATTGGGCTCAATGTTACTACTTGATGTCAGAGACTCAAGGTAATTTTCCTAGCATTTACCAGGGTCGTGTGCCCCTTAAACTGACCTTATTTGATTTAACAGTTTACCCTTAACCCTAGGGCAAAATGGTCCACTCACTAGGATTTTTTATCACCGTGGGGTTTGGTCTATATTTAGGGTAAACATTAAACTCTTATTGAAATTTTTTTCAATTTTCAAAACCACTCATAGGCCGCTGAACAGAATCCCCTAAGTCAAGTAAGTAAATACTACACAATAATTTTACTATAAGGGGTAAAAAGTTATTTTTATAAGCTTTGAGATTTTTTCTCAGTCTGAAACTTAGAGTTTCAGACTAGACACTCCCTCTCTATAGATACATTAGTAATTTTATAAAAAAATTTAGACAGTTATAGCCTCCTCGCAGAGACGACCGCATATCTCTGTTCGGTTTGGCTGGCGGTGCTTGGCCTCTGGCAGAGCCCCACCTTGGCCTCCCCGAGCTGAAATCGCCGGTATGGTCTCTAGCGGTGACTGGGTGGCGGTGGAGGCAGAGCCCACTACATTTCCAAGCCTCTCTCAAGGAATTTCTTTCTCTCGTCTCAACTTCGAAATCTGTTGCAGAGCACGGCTGGCGGTGGGACGACATTGGATTATCGTCAAATGGTTATTCCGGCCATCTCTACCTTGGAGCTTCTCATGGCCAGCCTTAGTTCCCACTGGAAACCCAAAATCCACCGCCTTTATGCAACTAGGATAGTTCGTTTGCCTACGCACGACTGTTTGCAGCGGTAACGCGTGGTGGCTTGACAGATGACCATCAACAATTCCATGCTGGGAATAGGTCAAGAATAGAGAGTGTTGAAGGTGATGACACTCTGACCCACGACTTGGCGGCCTGCACGGCCAGCGACTGCCTTTGTTCCGCCGGAAGGAAGGAAGAAAAGAGTAGAAGCCGTTCGTGGTTACTCTCATACTATTGGCCCATCCTGAGTGCCGCTGGTGGCAATGGCCTGAGTCTCGTCAACAAAAATGGCCTGTTCATCGTGTCACAATGCTTTCCATCCAGTTTTGCGACTAGCACCTCGCCAAATTCTGTCGGCAACCCGACGAGGAAAGACTACTTATCATTTTATTAAAATATAAGTTTACAATATTCAATATATTACTTGTGCATCTCAACAAAGGTATTGTGATGGTACCTTAATCCCCAGTTTTTCGTAGGACCATTATCGGAATTTCGAGCTCACTCCTTATCGACTTTGTCGTCAGCCACCTTCGCCAAAAATTATTTTCTTCCCTCTCCTTCTTCAAGGGCCAAAAAGGCAAGAACCCCTAGAAGCCCTAATCCCCTTGAAAGTTAGGGCAAATTGGCTACTTGGTCCATTTTTTATTAATTTTCATCACTATAATTAACTGGGCCCGTATAGTGACTTAAACAGATAATTTATGCATCTAATTCGGTTAAACAGGCAATACACGCTTTGTTTAACTTCGAATGGTTGTACCTCCCTCATCCGAACTCTGACTCATGCGTTCTTGGTGGTGTTTCGATGTTATTTTTGTCTACTTTTCATCCATATATGTCTCACCACCAATTCCAATCATTGAGTAAGATATTATCACAAGAAGGTCAAGGGGTCATATACCATAATTTCCACGTGATCAACTTTGGGAAATTAGAAAATTTTTGGACATTACAAATAGTGAGAGAAAGAGAGAGAGGAAAAAAAAAGAGAGGAGAAAGAGAAGAGAGTGGAGAGAGGAGAGAGAGAGAATGAGAGAGATAGCCGAAAGAGAGAAGAGAGAGTGAGTAAAGAGAGAGATAGGGGGAGAGAGAGAGAGAAGAGAGAGTGCGAATCGAAAGAGAAAGAGGAGAGAAAGAGTGAAGAGAGAGGCAGGAGAGAGAGAAGAGAGATAGTAAAAGAGAGAGAGAGAGAGAGAAGAAGAGAGACATCGAAAGAGAGAGGATAGAGTACATAGAGAGAGTGAACGAGGAGAGAGTGATTGAAGAGAGAGAAAAAGAGGAGAGCGAGAGTTAAGAGAGAGAGGATAGAGGACAAAATCAATTCATTATTCCTTTGGAAGGACGAAATTAGTACATTGTATTGATTTCAAGCATACAAATTTTGTCATTCTAAAGGATAAAATATGAATTTTTTTTAAAAAAATGCGTAGGCGTATGCGTGGTGAAAAGGAAAACAATTTTGGTAAATATTTTTCTCTCTATTATTTTGGTGTTTTTTTTAAAATTATTTATATAATTTTCCATTTCCATTTTAGGAATAGTTAGTTTGCATTAGGGGGGAGGGCAATGAAGAAACTCATATCTGGACAACTATAAATCTTTATGTATAAATAATAAAAGTATGGGGGCCATGGCCCCCCACTATCCTACAGTAGCTCCGCCACTGGAAGCAGTCAAATGTGCAAATAGATGCTTCTTAACATTTTTTAAAATTATAATAAATAATTTTACATTTGACTATTTAATTGCACACAAGAAAGAGATCCCTTGTTCAGTCTAACCAAAATTCAAGTAAAAATTTTTGTTAGATATTTTTATTGTGTAAGTATCATTTTCGTGTAAAAACATTGTTGTGAAAAAACTTTTTAGGGCGTATCTACAAGGTGAGGATAGCAAAATGATTGTAAGCATTGGTACAAGGCTTAAAGCGTTAGTAGCGTATCTCATCAAAGTGAGTGCTTAAAAGAACTATGTTTTGAGCGAGGATACTTTTACCAATATTTGTAGGAGTTATCAATTTTAAAAAATCAAACATGCACACATAAGTCTTGTGCCCTTTAGCTATTAGGTTAGATCACACCCCTTTTAATAGGGGCCTTTAACTAGTCGAGCAAAATATTGAGCTTGATAAGTGAACCTAATGCCCAACATTGACCTGGTATTGAACAAAAAAATATTAAAATATTTTAAATTTTAATGTATTAAAAATAATTAACATTAATAGGATACATTGTACTTAAACCCCAACTTTTTATAAAATGGTATTTATATTGCCTAATGTTTTAAAAACTATCTACACCCTCTGTCATTAACAAAATTGTTACTAGTTATGTTCAAATGACAAAAATATCTTCGTCTAATTAACCATTAAGTGGGGGTCACGACCAATGGGAGCTTCGTGGGGGGACAAATAGAAAAGGGGGTCCAACAAATAAACCACTTGTAGCTTCTAATGATAGGTTCAATAAAGAAAATTGTTTTCTAGACTACCCCCACAACAATAGTTGGTAACCATAATACATAGGTACTTAACATAATTACATAGAGGTCAACACAACAGCTATGTACCATGCTAGTTTGTAGTGATAACTTCTATATACTATGTTAACAATTCTATGTACCATGGTCACATATAATGGTCATGAAGTTCCATGCCTCAATAAATTAATATCTAATCTGTAGCACTTTCTAACATTCATCCGGAAGCCATTGGACTTCTACCACTGATCGTTTATAATTAAACCTTTTGCAAGTGTACAAGGTAATTGTACTAGGATAAGTATTTAAGGGTTGTCGAACCTCAGGGACGGATGAATTATCACTAAATCTAAAGAGGAATTTGCTAATTGAAAACTAAAACAAACTTAAACTTTAATTAAGTAAAGGAAAAGAATCAACTAGGTTAAAACCAAGAGATTAATATGATGGAAATTACTTAGGAAATTGAATCCACTATAAAACCATAACAATTCCTTAACTTTTAATCTAAATCTAGTGTTAATATGAACAAGTATTCTCAGCTACAAGCTAGAATTACTTCAGAAAGAATCATTAATTAAATTCCATGACATGAACTATCTTCGACAATAGCACAAATCATCTACACTAAACTAGCTATAGGCATGACCCGTCTAATCTTAGTATAACTCATCCAAGTCATTAATTATCTGAACATTAAAACTATTGTATGAACATCTCATCTAAATCACAGAAATTAGAATCGATGAAAATATCAAAACCACATCAATCTATCATCTACAAGACAATAAATCAACATAGACTTGAATAAACATGAAAAGCTCTTCCATTAAAAAAGAAATTCATATCATACAATTGTCATCATTTACAACTGGGATCTAAATTAAAAAGAAAAGAAAATTGAAACTTATCTTTAGCTTCATCAACTCCTAAGTAAAAGAAAATTCTAGCCTTCCATTGTAGAAGAAAGCACTTGAATCTCCATTGAAAGCTTTGAGTTCTCTTCCATCTTCTTCTTCATTTTTCTCTTCATAAAATCTATTAGAATCCTCCAATTTTAAGCCAAATATGTCTTTTTATAGGCATAAGTTCCGTAGGAAGAAGTCCAATATGAAAAGGATTGAAATTTGGGTCAAACTAGGAAATTGCACGTTATGCCGTTCGAACGCTTATACTGAGTTTTTCTTCAAAATCACGTTATCCCGTTCTAACGCTCTGGATGCCCGTTCAAACGGCTACAGTGTTTTTGCAATCTGGACAGTTTTTCTGGACAGTCCATATTCTATTCACTAAGCTTTTCTTCATGTCTATATTAATTTCCAACTTGTTTATAACTCCGAAAAGTTGTCCAAATCACTTTAAAGCATGTCAAGACTATTTTGAATTATTCTAAACATCGTCCAAGTACCTCGATAAGCGCACTTTACCTATAAAACATAAAAATATTATATTTTAGACATGTAGAATATAACTAAAATTCCAACTTGATTTAAATACACATCTAAACTACTAATAACTACAAAATTATTAATAATTAAACTAAAATACTAATTTCTATCTTAATCTAAATAAACTATAACTAACACTAAATTAACCTAATTTATACTAGCAAATAAGGTAAAAAGGCATATAATATATATATATATATATATATATATATATATATATATATATTTCATACTTATCAACCACCCATAGCCAGCTCATGAGAGTAGTAGCTACTTTTCAAAAATCTACCACCCACAGCCATGTTTCCTAGATTAGGCTGGTCTACATTAGGATCTATTATAGAAAAAAGACAACTATTATGGAAGAATATGTCTTACATTGTGTCATGTTTTCATTTCAAGGTCACTAGATTGTCTTATAAGAAAAAAAATGAGATGGTTTGTGACTAGTGATTCAACCAAGCAATAATTTCCTCCATCCCATATTCTCTTTAGTTCACATTAAATAACCAAATAGAAAACTTAATATGGGACAAAGGGAGTGTAAGATAACTTTGAGTGAAATACATTAGCTTGAGCCTTGTTTTCCTATTCCTAATTTTTTACCTATTCCTATTTTTTTTACTAACATTTTCGTTCTAATAGTGGCATTAGGGACTACTCTTCATTCTAAAAGAGAGGAATGCGCTGAGTAAATGCTCAATTCATGTTGCCTGTTCGTAATACAATCATATGAAGACACATCTAACAAACACCGTTACAATTTAAGGTTTCAGATACTTCCAAGTTGAGCACATGCATGCATAAGGGTTTAAATCAAGAAACAAGCCCCAATAAGGGCATTGATACATGTTGGAGTTCACATTATAGAGCATTAATATCCAACTTGATTCCTATGCTCTCCTTTTTGTTCGATATGCTTAGGATCATAGAAGAAGATGGCTCACACTCATTTTCAATATAATCATTTAGTTTTATGTTTAGCCTACACTTAATTAGAAATATATTCAAAGTCATGCATGGATTGTCTTTGGTGGTGTTCTAGAAGATACTTGTAAATGGAATGAACTTTATAAGCATGCCTAAGCAACAACTGTGAGCCAAGTGAGACAATATGTGAAGTTGTCCATGATGAGGTTTATTGTGCTTGTAGCTTGATTGTGATCACAAATGATAACTCATGGAGACTACAAACCAACATCATATCATGTCAGCTTTGTATGCCTAAGAACATAAAAACTCCAAAACTTATTTGTTAAATCTCATTAGGACTATTGGCTCATGCTCTATACTCAAGAGCATTCATTGAAGAAAAGGGAATGAGAAGATAGCATGTAAAAGATGTTGACATCAAAGGGGCTGGATTCTAATATGCGAAAAGTTGTCCTCAGAGCTTTGAATAATAGAAGATGATGACTAGACTTCGCAATGGATGTCAATTGGAGATAGGTGCAAGAACTTGTCAAGTAGTCATTAAAAGGCAGATGAACATAAGTGTCAAGCTTTGGGATACATACAAGTAAAATTTTCTTTAAAGGATCATTTGACCACATCGGATAAATTCAAGTTGTTGATGGGCTTCACAACAAACTTCTTAATAGGATACAAATCATACAATAGAGCCTTTGAGAATCTTCAACCAACAATATTGAATAATTCTTCCAAACTCTCTTTGAGACTATATAAGAATGTGACCGCAGTTTGTATTTTAAAACACAAAGGAAAGAGAATTTGTTTCTTGGAAAAGCAAAAAACTAGAAAAGGAGAACAACACAAGAATAATGTGGTGCAATACAATGTCACAAGTGTTGTACTCCAAATACCCAAGCCTAAGTTTCTATTTATAGACTCCTATGAGGTGCAAGTTGAAAAGATGTGCCCCATTATGAAATGGTACCTCATCACAACCCAAAAGATTCAACAAGTCCAAATGGTTATAAATCATGCACAAGCTTCAAGGGAGGCAACCTTTCACCAAGAACTATAACTTAAATGAAATTCAACACAAATACAAGGGATGTAAATTTTCACCAAAAGTTGAAACCCTTAATAATTATAAAAAAATTATTGTTTTAAAACAACAACAATCCCAACTTTTAAAAACAATAAATAACAAATTTTAGTCAGTATCTTTATTGACATCATTTTGTCTAAAAAACGCAACTTTTGATTTGAATCTTCAATTAGTACAAGGAATACAAACTTAAGTAAAGTTTGGTGTGATGCATTGAATCAAGCATTCCAGATATAAAATCAATAATCTAGTACACAAAACAACATCCAATCTCAATGAGAAGTTCGACATACATGCTCAACACTGTTATAGCCATGTAATTGTCTAGTTTAGCAAAATAATGCTAGAGGTAAACCCGTACCTTCCAGTAGAAATAATATCACTTTTATGTTTCATTAGTTGAAGTTCCTCTATCTTTATTATTAGACATGTTCACTTAACTTCATTAAGAGTTTTAAGCTCAACCTCCAATCTTTAATGGTTAGTATTAGTAAATTTACATGAGGCCCATGGTTTTAGTGTCAATCAACCAATGAAATGACTTATTTTTATCCATTGAACCAAAAGATTAGTAGTAGATTAGTATTAGGTTCGGTTACCATTGTTGACTTTTTTAGGGTTTCGGCCTCATCTCCAAATATATCGATTTTACTTTTTAACTTAGCATTTTCATGTTTAAGATTTAAGATTTTAGTGTTTTGGAGTTTTAAGGCTATGGATTCATGGTTTAGGGTATAAGGCTTAAGATTTTAAGGTAGATTAGGATTTTAGATTTTTGTGTTTTAGAGTTTGAGGGTTTTATGATTTAGTAATTAAGGGTTAAATTTTTTTAGGTTTAGGATTTAGGGATTTAGGGTTTACAATTTATAATTTAGAAATTTAATAAGGTTTTAGGATTTTAAGATTTAAGAGTAGGATTTTAGGGTTTATGATTTAGGAAGTGATTTAATAAGAGCATATGCCAAGTTTGTATTTGACCTCATATATATTCCTTATGTCCCACATTAATAACTATATTTAGTTGTTCAAATGAATTATTTTAAAAAATTAAATAATTAAATATAGCTATTAATATGGCACATGGGTGTATTATAATTATAATATATTTTTATATCAATTGTTTAACATATTTACATCTTAGACCTATATGTCTAAGACTAGTCATGACTAAAGTAGTTTCATTATCACAATTGATTGACATAAATAACATAGATTAGGTCAAAATTAGATGTCATACTAGAAGTTCATGATGTATTCAGCCTTTTGCCCTACTGCGATAGACTTTCTACAAGGGCAAGCAGTCATCCCAAGGTTTCTTGGGCTCATGTCACCCCATTTGCATGAAAATACCCTTCAAGTAATACCCAATATTAATTTTAATATAATATATAGTTTTATATATTAATTATAATATTATGTATAGATTATAATATCTTCTAAATAACCTAAGACTCTACTAACTTCTTTTCAGTGCTCAACACTAGGATCACTAGTGTACCGGCTCAATATATAATCTCAAAAAATGCAATATCTAGTCTAGTCCAAAGCATAATATATATCAAACTACCAAATATACTTGCATATTTAATTTGTGCAATTGCTTTTCCCATATTATCACAGATAGTACTCGAATAAAAAAATTAAATTGAGTAAATCATAATCATGTAGTATCTTTTTCCAATAATTTGGGGTCAACGACATGAATCTTATGCCTCAATTATAGCCTATTTTGTGTCAATTCTTATGTATGAGATAACATAATCATATCATTTCTTATTAATTTCATCTAAGTTCTCTTAGGCCTCTCTCTCACTCTTTTGACATTATTTATGTAAAACTCTTCCAACCTTCTTAATGGGGTATCCATTAGTCTTCTTTGTACATAATCATACCAATGCAACCTATGCTCTCTGGGCTTCTCCCCTAAAGGTGTTACCCTTAAGTTCTCACGTATATACTCATTTCTAATCCCATCTTTTATTTTTATTCCACACATTCACTTTAGTATCCTCATTTCAGCTGCATTTAGTTTATCTATATGACTTTTCTTTGGTGCTTAATATTCTGCTTCATAATGTATTGCGGGCCTAATAGTAGTCCTATAGAACTTACCTTTAAGTCTATTTGGGGCTCGCCTATCACACAAAACTCTTGGCGCCGCCCTTCATTTTACCCACCCCGCATTAATCCTATGTACCACATCACTAGTGATATATATATATATATCTTTGTGGATAATAGAACCCAAATATCAAAATTGCTCACATCTTAGCACTTCTTGCCCATCTATTTTAACTAAAGTTCTACCAATCGTTCTATTATCCTTAAAGTTAAATTTCATATGCACCATCTTTGTCCTACTTAATTATTTTAAAACCCATTGATTCTAGAATTTCCTCCACAGTTCTAGTTTGACATTTAATCCTACTATTGTCTCATCTACTAAAACTACAACCTCTGCAAAAAATAGACACCAAGGTATCTTATTTTGTATATGTGCAGTTAGTTCATCCATAACTAGAGAAAAAATATAAGGGTTGAAGGCTGACCCTTGATGTAGACCTATAGTGACCAGAAACTCCTTAGTTTCTCTCCTCATTGTTCATACACTGGTCGTGGAAGGTGGAGAATAAAAGAATAAAAGGATTTATTAATATTTTTCGGACCGATCCAACATCACCCGATATTAGTTGCTTATGTACTCATTAGACAACATCTCTAATATTAGTTCAACAAGATCTGATCCAGACGTACTTCTACCTAGAAACTACAGTATCTCAAGAAGTAAAGCATTAAATATGAAATGCTAAAGTATTTTCAGTCAACCTATATTTTATGCAAGTCTTTTAACTGTTCCACTTATACTAGTTAACAATTAATAGCAAATAATATCATTAATTATCTTAAAACCGTTGTTCAATAATTAAAAACCATGTCTAATCCATTGGACAGACAACACATCATATGTCAGCCAAAATAACATATAATACTAACCACCATTTATTATTTTTAACCCCACTCTAGGTTTAACAGACTTTAACTTGCGATGAAGGTCAATACATTACAATAGCAGTGTAAGGAAATAAAACTACAATATAAATATGCATTCACCTAAATATAACTTGACTCTCGAAGAAAGCCCTAAATACCCAATTCCAATATTGGAGTAGAGTGCTTAAACAACAACTTGACCCAAATCCCTAAGGCTCTCAATAACCTGCCATGAGTTTGGGGAAGTAGATCTTAATTGTGCTCATGGACACAATTTAGCTAAAAATATTAGTCTTCTATGATGCTCATGCAACTCCATTTTTTGTATGCACTATATGGTCATGTGAATACCTGAAGGAAATATGCGGTAAAGACCTCGCTGGCCAATACCTAAACCATCATGGCAGTGAAGAAAGCGTATAAGTAACACAATCTCTACCCTCCCAACTCTACGAGAAATATCTTCAATGACATAAATAATATAATTCATAAAAGCCCAAGGTCTTTATGACCACTTACTCTCCAAAATATTCGAAATAGACTATTATTTTTATTAAGTCAAATATTCATCCAACTAATTGGGTCATCTTCACATTGTAAATCGGTCTAATAAATATATCATCTAATGAGCTATAACTCAGAAATACCCCAAAACCCTAATAGTCCCCAAGAAACTAGGGTAAAGTCACAAAACTACCCTCGATTCATTAACTGAGGTAAATTTTTATATAAGGTTCTTATTCACTTCATGAATCGACTACAAACCCTATTGAAGTTATTTTAGTCTTTATCTTGATTAAATGAACTCCCCGCAATTCAAAGCTAACCAATCTATTTTAATTAATCTTTATTAATCTCGTTACCATTATATATTAACATATCAATAATAAAAGCATGCATCAGAGTAACCAAAATAAATATCATAAAGTCACACAAGTCCATCAATAATAAATGGAGGCTCATTGCACTCATTTGCAGGGTTAGGGCTAGACAACTTCAAGCCTTATAATGTAAATAACTCTTATGTATCTTGAAAGTTACGTATGTACAACCCTAACAATTCAATGTAATGTATTGCATACCCATTACATTGCCTTAAACACTAGGAATGAGGGTTCTCCCATTTATTTCTTGTGACACTGTGACCTATAAAAGTTTTTGTGTCTCCTACTAATCACATCCCTTCTATTTGAAGACCTTAATTATTATATAGTACATTAACTCTCCTTCGGCTAGGGTATCCTTATTAGGGAAAAACGAGATATTTTCCCTAAGGGCATTAGGATAATTATACTACTTAAGGTATGATATTCTCCCTTGAGTCGTTATAGTCATATTTATGTCATTCTATTGATTTTGAGACATTGACTTCTTTAAAGGCTATACTCTCGAATTGACTCATGCTTCTATTAACACGAATGTGAGGAGTCCGCCCATAGGGTATTTTTGTTATTTTATTAAAGGCTTTTTTGAACTCTAATGAGTCCATAATTAAGCTCAAGGGTACTCCTTGATGTCACTAACTTGGGATAATTTTTCTAGTATTTAACGGGGTCATGAACTCATTGAACTGACCTGGATAGTTTACCCTGAACCGTTGGGCAAATAATCAGTTATCTACTTACTATGATTTTTTCTCGCTATGTGTTTTGCTCTATATTTAGGATACACATTAAACTTTCATTGAGATTTTTTTAAATTTTTAAATGGACTTATAGGCCTATAAACCAGAGCCCCTAAATTGGGTAATGCAACTGTGACTTAATTATAAAGGTAAAATAATCATTTTATAGATATTGAGATTGTTTCCCGGTCTAAAACTTGGTCCCGACACTCAACACGCTCTTCTAATTGTTCGATAAAATTTTACAAATTTTTATGCGATTTAGGACCCCTTAATCAAACTTGGTTCCATCCTCTTTCTTTTATTTCTTTTTTTATTGAGTCGAACCGGGGATTAACTTCTCGGTTCACTTGTCATCTCCCTCATAGAGAGGGGAGATGCTACCCGAACAGAGGCAGAGTCTGCCATGACTGCTCGGGGCACACCTCCTATGTCTTCCCCCTATCGGCTTCAACACTAAAATTGCTAGATTCACCGGATTTTGATTCGCGAGCTGTACTTGAAATGCAAGGGTCGTCTCCCTCACGAAGACGGTGGCCTCAGGATGGAAGCCCAACAGTTGCTAGACTATGTCTAGCTGCTACTAGCACCACCTCCCACTTGTTGACCGGCTACTAGAGGTCGTGGCATGACATTCATACATGCCCCATCTCTTTGGACACACCAACCCCACCTTCAGTGGGGCGACCATTCCGCACGCACAAGCCACCCTCTCTTTGTTCTCTTGTCGTTGGCTCCTCACAGAGCAAGTTCTTACTGTCGGGCTCATGGTGGAAGTCCATCTAGGTGTCAAAAATCGCACTATCTCCACCTTCCACGACCCAATGCCCCACAGGTTTCTGTCACTTGTCATCGGCAGCGATGACCTACTTGGCCACCTCGCTGAAGCTCTCTTGAGACCTCCCAAAAATGGCCAACTGCAGCTCTACTATGGCCCAACTCGTTGAAGGCAGAACCCTGATTGGCTATCATGCAAGACCCAAGCACGACGGAGTATAGGAAGATGGGTGTGGGAGACGCTCAAATCTCCCTTCCCACGACCGGCCGAAATGGGCCCCTGGTTATGACCAACAACGACAGCCATAGCTGGCCGGCAAACCGCAACAGGCCATGTGCCCATCTTCTCCATCAACCCTCTCTCAATTGATTTAATTACAAAGGTCAAAGTTTTATTATCCAACCATAATTCCAATAAAAATATGATAATTTACACTAATCTCATGAAAGAATTGTATTTAACCAATGATCTTAACTCTTCGGCCTGGGGCCTTCGTACATGCTCCTCTTGCCTCCATCATTAGCTACCTTCACCGAAAAACCTCCCAAGCAGCTCCTTTTCTCTCCCATGGTCTTCCCAAAAAACTGACCTCCAATTGAACTCTAAACGAGTATTTATATCGATGAAAATTAAAGCTCCTAATCCTCTAAGACTTGGACTAAAATATCTCTTCTTTGGTGACCTATTTAGACCCTTAAAAAATAATTTTCGTCACCCTAAATAATTAAGCCTATAAAGCAACTTAAATAGCCAATTTACGTTCTAATTCAGGTAAACAAACCCTACATACTATATTAGCTTCAAATGGTTATATCTCCCTTGTCTAAACTCCAATTTTTGTGTTCTTGGTGGGATATCAAAATTCTTTTTGTTTATTTTCTAACCTCATAGTTTTCAACCACAAAATTCATCTATCCAAAAAATTATTCTTATAAGAAGATTAATGGGTTAAAGCATCTTAATTTTTATGTAACTTTAAAAATTTTAAAAATTCCCGAACGTTATAATTTGGATGTATGTTTAAAAGTTTGTATAAGAGCTACAACCATTTACACACTTTGTTTCCATTAGTGGGAGGACAAAGCCTTTTAGTTATTCTATGTACTTCTTCATCTACGTCACCATTAAAAAATGTAGTGTTAACATGCATTTGAAGAATTTTCAGTTTAAATGACATAATGGTTCTAAAACCTCGGCATAGAAGGCTGGTGAGAACATAGTATTAGGCACATTATTTGTCCCCCAAATCTAAGTTGTTGATAGGCTATACAATAAACTTCCTCTAAAAATAAAAAATAACCTTTAATAGTCTAAAGCCATCAAATTTGAAAAATACTCCCCATCCCTCTATTGGATATCGTATGAGAAAACAACCGAAATTTGGCTTGAAAAAAATATAAATAAAGAAGGTTTTGTTTTTAGGAAAACAAAACACAAAGTGAGCGAGAACAACACAAGAGGGGAGAGGAATATGGTGTAGTGCAAGTGAATTGCAATGCAACGCTACGCTTAGGTTTCTATTTATAAATTTTTATAGGATATGAGGTAAAGAGGTGCATCTAAAGAAATGGTTGGGAAGATAACCTATCGCCAATAGGCGCAACTTAAATGAAATAAAAAAAATCTAAAAATTGCAACCTTTAACCCAAAAACCAACCCTTAATAAATTAAAAAAGCTTTTATTATTTTAAAAATATAAACTAAAGACCAAATAGTAAGTTCAAACTCAGAAAGCATTTGCAAGACCACAACAATGGTGGCATACATTACCAACCAAATGAGACCACTAATCAAACCAGAACCACCCACCAAGATCAACTGATTAATGCACATTGCCCTTAATTGATACTGTAATCCAAATGCAGATTGGCCCAGTTTCATTCTTTCCACTAAAACAAGTTCCTCTTCAACATAAAGAGTTTATTATATACTTACATGCATATGTAACTGCTCAGCCTGAGAGACCAACTACCAACAGCCTCTCCCCCTCCCCACTCCAATGCTTTCATCTCAATCATAATAAGTACAAAAATGAATTTTACTTTAGAGTATAATTTAACTCATTCTATCTCTCCCCTCCAATATACAAATCTACAATCATATAAAAAAAATAAAAAAACACAATTAAAAAAACTTAATATAGGGAGAACAAAAAATTACCCAATTCAATTGTCTTCTTCTTCTTTCTTCTGCCTTTATGAAAATCTTTTTTTTATTGTTAATTTATTTATTTCAATTGCTCAATCTTCTCTTCTTGGAACTGCCGGAGCACCCCCTCAACGGCCACGTCCAGGGCGTCGGCCACCCCCGGCAGGCCATCCTTCGGCCAGGCGTAGACCAGCCTCGGTAGGTACTCCACGATCTTCTCCCGCATCCGCCGCCTCTTCTCCGGCCCCAACGACTCGAGCGCTGTTAGCAGTGCCGTACCGTTCTCGGCAACCTCCCTCTGGTCCACGAATACGGACCACTCAGCCGGGTCACCTGGCAGGTGCCAGGAGTACTGCTCGTAGGCGGTGCGGGTCCAGAAGAAGACCGGGATCGCCCCCGCCAACATGCAGTCGAACGTCGACCGCCGCGTGTAGCTGTCCCCGCGCGGCTGCAGGCAGAACTCCGTACCCAGGAAGAGCTCCAGCGCGGCGGCGCTACCGTTCCCACAACGACCCCCGCTGCAGTCCACAGCTCGGCACAGCTCCCCAGCCGCCGCGCACTGCCCCAGAAGCAGCGCCCGGAAGTCGTTCCGGAAGGAGGCACGAGTGGCGCCGGCAAAGCAGAAGAGAGTGGGCCGGGGCCGCCCCAGCACATACCGCTGCCACCCCCGGACGTCCTCCACGGACCGGGGGTGAAAACCGGTCGGATAGGGGACCCCGACGTCGAACCGGTCCCATGGGTTGCGCTCGATCAGGAGCCGGGTCACGTTCCTCATCCCTTGCATGTGGAGGAAGCTGCCACCCCAGTCCTTGTCCTTGGACCGGCGAAAATCCCAGGTGATCCGGCCCAGCATCATAAAGTGGTCCGACCCGCCGGACCGGCGCCATGTCTCCTGGTTCGCCAGCCACTCGAGCAGCTTCTGGCCGTGGTAGTCCCGGTCCCGGGCGGAGAAGTTGGACCAGAGATACTTGCCCACGGCGAGGCCGCCATAGAAGGGGACGTAGAAGGCGGAGGCGGCGGTGGGGTCGGCTGTGCGGCAGGGGTGCCAGAGCATGCGGCGGTGGAAGATGATCTCGGAAGCGAATTGGTCGGTCCAGTGCCAGGCCGGGAGGAGCTCGTCGGGGACGAGGCCCGTCAAAGCCGGCCCGGCCGGGGGCCCGAACCCGTGGTTGGATAGGGCGGCGCAGCGGGAGGTCCAGGGATTGAGCGACTCGCAGTCGTCCGAGAGGTCGGTATTGAACATGGGCGGGAGGTCATAGACGTAGAACCGACCAGGGAGGTCGCACGAAGCGGCACGCGGCGGAGAGCGAGGCAACTGAGCGAAGCGGCGGACGGCAGCGGAGACCGGGAGGGAGGAGCGGAGGAGGAGGAGGAAGAGCGCCGGTATGAAAAGTGCGGCGAGGAGGACCCATGCGCGCGGGTTTGCGGAGAAGTAAATATGCAGAAAACAGAGCGGCCCCCTCTGGTGGTTGTCGGCGTAATCGGCCGCGGCGGCAGCCTTGCTCTTAGACTTGGGAAGCTGGGTCTTATCCGAATTGGGAGAATCGGAGAGGGAGAGCATGAGGAGAGTCTTCCCGGCGAGGGCGCGGCCAGGGAGACGGAGGGCCTGGGGGAGGAGGTGGCGGCGAATCAGGGAGTGAGGAAATGAAGGCATGAGAACAGAGCAAAGCTGCCTTTTCTCTCCACAAGTCGTTACGGTGGCGCCCTCCAGGCCCTCGGATGCGCCGAACCGGCGAACCCGGACGGGGCATTTAAGCTGACACGAGCAGGGCCCGGACCGGGCACCGACGCTGGGCCCCAGCCGGGGCAGCTGGACCCCAAACGGGGGATCTAAGGGCCCCACGCAGTCGGTCTTGGCCGCCGACGATGATCGGATGCGGAGTTGGCGGACGCCATGCTCGGATTTAAATTTGGATTTACGGGATGGGGATGGGTCCGGAAGCTATCTCTAGCTGTACTGATGGGGGACGCTTGGCTAGAGTTGGAAACCGCAGATGACAACTGGGGTCCACTAGAACATTACATGTGGCGTTCGGACCCTCGAAGAATTAGTTTGGCCGACGGCTAAGATTGTTCCTCAACCATGTCGGTCTGCTAATTTTGTGGAGGGGTATAATACTGAAAAGTTTTGGTCTTTATTTGTCAAAAGATGTAAAAAGAAAAAAGTGCTTTCTCTTTAATTAAAATTTTAAAATTATACTATTTATACCCTTTGTCCTTTGCCGTAAAAGAGTTTCCAATGCTTCTCATCCACAATGAGCTTGAGTATAACAAATACATAAAAATTATTTATTTATAAAATTCATAGATTAATTATCCTTAAGCATTCCTTACACTCATAAACAATGAACATAAAATGTTTTTCCTTCTCTCTCCCCATTCATCACACTCTTTTGTCAATGCCAAACTTGGCAATCGCAGCCACTAAAATGTTGTCACTAAATAGAGATACGACCAGAGTAATTGGTAAATAAAAATCATATTTTTCACTTTAAGATAGAGCCTAGCTGACTTGTTTTTATCGTTTTCATCACATTTAAAGGAAAGGAAGGAACATGGCTTTTAAAGATCGTAGGACCAGAGTAAATATGGCCTTCGTCGTGGCTTACCATTTTGCTGTCTACAAGATGTGGCATTGGTCTTACGTCTAAAAATTACTACATTAAATTTAGAAGAAGTAAACCTTAAAGATGTTTTTTGTAATTTAAGAGAAGTCTATCACAATAAATAAAAGGTCATTTTAGAAGAGATTTTGAAATATCTCCTCCACTATGAGGAAGAGATGATATTTTCTCCCAAACTCATACACCTTTTACACAACACCACATGTATTTGACCATGGGCCTTTCCATTGACAATGAGAGAACCAACCGCCGTAACATACGCGTTTCAGCTATTGGTTTGTTTAATTAATTATCATCGTGACTCATGATTCAAGGGGCATGCGGATTAACTCTCTTTATTCAAAATCCAACTGTTAGAGATATATTGTAAATTTTAATTAGGGTACATTTGGTAATATGGTTTTAAGGGGTATGATTTTTAAATGTATGAGATTTGGTCCAAATCTCATATTTGGGAATCTGTCTTGGATAAGATTTGATTTTAGCCTAACTTCTACCCTAATCCCATGATTTGAAATTTTGAATAGGCTGCTTTTGGCAACATAGTTTTAAAGGATGTGATTTTTATGTGCATAAGATTTGGTCCAAATCTCATGTTGGGAATCCGTCTTGGATGGGATTTGATTTTTGCCTAATTCTCACCCCAAATCCCATTATTTATATTAGTTGTAAAAATATACAATTTAGAAATCACATCCTGATAGATGCTCTTTTGAAATCTCACAGTTGTGAAATTTGTTTCCTTTCTTTTTACTTGTACACCTTTGTTCTTCTCTCCCACAACTCTCTCAATGTCTTCATTCAATCAATCTCTCTCATCTCCCCCAACCCTCTCTTGAAAAATAAAATTAGGTTGTATTTATTAGCCATATAAACCCCCTCTCCTCTATTTATTCCAGCCCTAGAGTGATATTATTGTTGCCTTATATTGACACCACCCCCGCCTTATTCTTTTGAGGTGCCATGTCTATCTTATTCAATCGAAGTGAACCACAAGAATAAAAGTTCCGCAAAAGTTCATTTTCTTCATACTTTGCAAAAGATGCAAAAATTAATATTAATAGATTTAGTAGTATTAAAATCTAAATCTAAATCAGACCATCACAAGTTTTTTAAAATCTCACAATAAAATTACACTATTCCTAAATATCAATAATATTAAATATTAATTTTAAAAATCACATGATTTAAATTTATGTAAATTTAAATTATACCTAAAAACTAAAATCAAAGTTGCTAAATGCATTTTTATAATGTAATATTCTCTTTGTTTTAAAATAAGTGTCCTATTTAGAAAATTAATTTAATGTAAAATAAATGTCCTATTTACTTAGTTGTCACCTACATTCTCTTTTTTTATGTAGTTTATATATATATATATATATATATATATATATATATATATATATATATATATATATATATATATATATATTTATATATATATATATATATATATATTATTAATTTATTCTATGTATTAATAAATAAAAAGTAAGTTTAATTTTTTTCTTAATATGAGATAACTTAAATATTTAACTTTTATAAATAAAATATTTATTTGTGAACGGAGGGTTAAAATGGGTAAATTTTTTCATATTCCTATCTGACGATGAGCCCACCCCAAGTTATGCAATGGAGCTATTGATTTTTAAAATTAACGACATACACACAAGCACATGTTATTATATTACTTACACTAATGTGTATTAGCATGTACACTATTGATATTATAAATGAACAATTCTTATACATGGCTAATTATAATAAGGAACATGAAAATTCTTTCTAAAGAAAGGGATAAAAATTAGGATTTGCAAAGCGTAGGAAGAAGGCAAAGGTTTGTAAAAGCAGGTTCGTGGGGGTTGTAGCCGCTAACGGGAGACGGCGCATATGGGAGGGGGCATGTGGGGCCAGCTAGGGCATGTGTGCCTCGGTTGTAGGTGGAAGCAATTAAAGGGAAGAAGGGAAGGACAAGGCATGAATCATGATTAAAAAGCCTTCTTAAAAAACGAGTTGCTTAAAGGGCCAAGGGTTGGGATTTGGAAAAGATAGCAAGGGCGAAGGGGATTGAATCGGGTTATTAGTGGTGAGGATTCTGCAGTGTTCAGTCGCTGTCTTCTTGTTTAATTAGGGTTAGTGGTGGGGGCTGCTTGTGGCTTTTTCCTTGGACTGTAGGCAGGGCATCTATTGATCAAATGATTAAAAGACAAAGCTAGGGATTATGATAGTAAATGATGATAAGGTGTTTTGTATTACCAAACAACAGAAGGGTTTTCATCATTTGGCAGCCACCACGGGTGTTCGTTGGCAATGCTTAGCGGCCACCTTAGTTATGGGATTTGATGAGAGGCCTGAATTATCATATATCACCAGCCAAAAAAAGCCAATAAATTATTAGTTTTAAATTAGATAGAATTTTTGTTACAAGGGTTGTTTCACTCTTTAGGACCTAGTCTCTTAGAGTACGTATCTTGCAGCCAATGATCTCCTTAGAGCACAAATAAAATTCATACGAGTAAATCGGTTTTAACTGACGACATGAGGTCTCATGGTCCTAACCATTGGTTATACTAATTTTGTAGTGTCAGTACATTATTATTTATTTTTAAGAAGATAAAAAAGATAATTTAATTTTAGGGTATTTTTAATAATGCTCATTTTGTAGAGTGGTGTCGCAGTGGCTGGTGGGCGAGGCTAAAGGAGGCACAAAGTATAAAAATTCTGACTTTAAATCAATTTACTACACAAAATACATAAACATGCATAATTATAACTAATAATCATGCAAATTAGGGCATAAGATGAATCAAAATGTAATAGAGGATAAATACGGACTTACATGTGGCTCCCCATGACGTCATTTTCCCCTTATGCCCATTCTCAATTGAATCACAAATTAATTAAGCAAGGAGAGAAAATTACTTTGTAGATCCTTCAAACAACTTTTTTCTTAGATGGAGAACTCAACAATGAGGCATCTGATTCCTTGTTCTTGAAGCCACAAAACCGTGAAGAAGAGGATTCCTCTCTAACACCACGCACAAGAGAGAATAGGGGGAGAGGAGAGGGCGGCCAGCAAACAATGGGCCTCACCACACAAGGGGGGGAATGGGAGAGAGAGGAGAGGAGAGGAGGCGGCCCTTCATTCAGGGCCTCCTCCTCTCTCATAACCCCTATTTATACTCCCTCTTCTATTCTTAAGTGAACTTCAATTAAATACGCCTCCTTTTGATTTCACTGGGTTCTTCTTAGAGGTTATGACACAATAAGAGCGGGCTCTAAAAAGGACTGGACCCCCTACACATGGCCGAGCCAGCGACAGAGTCGGACCCCTCGATAACTATAGGTTCGACCATCAACATTAATTTGTGAGTCGGGCCTCACAATGTGATAATGTACACCCTAGTCACATGTCTAGTATGTGTATATGATGAATGTGGGTCCTATACGAATTTGTGTCGTAATGGCTCATATTGGGACTGTGCGACTACCCCCACTAACCTTGGACCCTGTAGCCCATACTGACTTACCCGAACCACAAATAAAGTAGACTAACATGGGCCCAATCCCATACCCTGGTTCAACAAATTTCACATAAAATCTTGTCTTAACCTAAATTCTAAGTCTTGTCATTACTACTTAATTCTTATATTAATTTTCAAAGTGGAATGTTGCCTTCTTGCTTTCCTTTCCTATGGCTCAACTAACATAGGGGCAGTTCGCCGCTCAGCAGCCATCTTTTAGATCAGGAAGCAAAACAGATTATCAATTGAAACGGATTTCTAAATAACTTAGCATGTTTAGAAGAGTAATACTATTTCTCCTTCAACAATCTCACTTTACAACCCAATAATGACCTTTATTAAATTATGAGGCCCACTATGTCAAAATACGGTGATCAATACAAATAGTGGGTTCTAACACGAGATTTTTGACTTTGAAGAAGCATATTTTTCTGTTCACATTGTATAGTGCTCAACCTGTGGTAATTTCTCCAAAGCGTAGGAACCAATTTGCATACTTCAAATCTATGGCAGCTAAAATCAACATGATTGCAAGGTTGAACTCTATATTCAGTAATTGTCGACAATCTAAAACTTCGTTGATTCTCATAAAGGTTGTTCATTTGCATTTTCTACTTTTTTGTCACTCTGTTGAAAAGATTTGCTAGATATTTGCATGTATATTAAAACTTTGTAATGTATAAAAAACACTCAAAATTTAACTAAAAGAGATCCCTACAGCCATGGAGGTAGTAAGAAGCAAAAAGTTCAAAATATATAAGGATAATAATTTTTCTACGTCACTTTTTGTCCAATAAAATTTTACACTAAGTTTTGATTAGAGGAAGAAAAGCGGGTCTTTGTTCCCTTTTCTCCTTCTAATCAAAACCGTGCATGTATATAATTTTGTTATGTAAAAAGTAATGTAGGGTTATCACCGTCCTATACATAGCTCTCACACCCTGAATACAAGAAGTTACAACTCTTGATTATGGAATTCTAGGCCAGTCATGCCTTTTTTAATACCTTATCAGTCATGGTAAGGCAAGACAGTAATCTTAGGAAAAGAAAAAAGTGATGAACATCATCTCTTCAGTATCCGTTTTTTGGTGCATGTAAGTACAACATATGCTGCTTATACTTCTTTGGCTTTATCAATTAATACTTTACAGTTTGCGCAAGTCTCATGTGTGAGGTTGGTGGAAGATTTGACACTCGGAAATGGACCATACCTACAAATACAAAAGAAAAAGTTACAATGGAGATGTTTACGTTGAACACACTTATCATACATGTAGTGTGCTTGTGATTAGTGTGTGTCGTTTCCACCATACCACCACTATTAGCTTGGTACATCTTCGTTGGTTTAGGATGGCTCATTGGTGTTGATATCTCGGGGAAGCCTTCCATGAACTGTCAATTAAAGCGAACTCTCAATCTATTGTCTAATGTAGCAATATAACATTATTACATGTCTTCCAACAACACCATTAAACTTTAGTTTCTTTTACTAAATAAGCATAAACAAATAGTCTCAATGCTATTAATAACTGCCTACCCAAGTCTCATATGATTAGTCTTTTATTCCTAAGTGATAAGTGTTATTTTTGTACCTTAGTAAGTATTATGATGAAATAAATTCACTGGAAAAAAAATAATTGAATCAAGCAAAAATGCTCTATTCTTAAGACAGAATTTGTCACCATACTGGTGTTAAGGATATACTTGGGTGCCTACCTCCTACGATAAAATAATCAACCACACATTGTAGAAGCACCTTCACACAGCGCCTGCAACATACCACATTGTAAAATGCTCTCACTGAAAACTCAGAGACGGAAATCCAATAAAGGATGATGCAAAAAATAATTTTTAGTATTTTATAAGAAATCACATTGAAGACAACCCATCCTATTCAAATAGATGCGTCTGTCCTTTAACAGACACATTTTAGTGAGAATAAAACTTAACCCAATTTGGGTGAAGAGAAAACCAAATGAATTTATCCCAAAAATAATTATCTTACTAACCCAACCCTGTAAGAACTCTTATTTTGAACCAACTTACTTTCAATTTTATTTATTATTTAATCATCATTATGCGATTCAAGCTATTTCTGATTAATTTTGATAATTTTTAGAAATAAAGGTGATTGCTAAAGGTTTTAAATAAAAATAACTTCATATTTACAAGTTTTAAGTGAATCTAAACCATTTATGAATTTTTAGATTTTTTACAAATTTCTCAAAAATTAGGGTTTCGTGGGACCCCCCCTGTGGGCCCCACGGTCGAATTTGGGGGTTTTAGTCCAAAATGTCCCATACATCAAAGCAAGTCATTACAAAAAAAAATTAGATTTTTTCTAGTCCAAATTAGAGTTTAAATGGCCAAAAATACCTATTTTTAGTTAAATATTTTATTCTCACTCTAAGTTTTAATTAGATATAGTTCATTCTTTCCTATAAAATAAAAGAGGCTAACCTTTTCCCATTTGGGAAAGGGCTGAGCCAGAGAATCAGGAGCCTAATCCCTAATTAGGCCCAAAAAGAAAGTAATTAGAGGTAATATTTCCTTAATTATTGCTTAATCATTACAGTTTTCTTAAACTCCTCTTAATCTTATCTTCCTCCATTGATTCTGTCACGCCCCGGCGATGCCCAACCCGAGCCGAACCCGGTCCAGGGGCCGGTCAAGCGCGCGGGGGCGACGAAGTGAAATTGAGAAAAGATCTAGCAGAAGACTTAACCCTAACCACGGGCGATTTAACAGAATTACGGAGTACGCACAATCCTTTGAGCAAGAGTAAATAAGAAGGAAGAAAGAGAGTTGTTTATCACAAAGTAAACAACCAATCTCAAACCCACATACATAGTTAACTAAAGCCCACACTGGCTCAAATAAGTCTTAAGCAAACATAACTATAAAATGTGACATAAATCCAAAACAAAGAACCCTACACAAAGGTTCTAACATAAAGCATAAAACCAAAGAAGATAAGTCACACAACGATCTCCATGATCACATCCTAGCCATCTCCGACCTTTCCTCAAAGAGGAGATCTTGTCCGTCTGCGTGTCACGCAGCCCCAAATCAAAATACAAGAAAGAGGGGTGAGTTTAACAAACTCAGCAATGGTTTTTAATATCACTATCAACATCGAAAATACGATAGCATAGCAATATAAATATTCCGATCAAAGATTAACATGGTGCATCATTTTCTGATCACACATACACATCACCTAAAAACTGCATCATAGTGCATAATCCACATAATTTCATTCTCATCATAATCACCCTGCATGAAATGTATCTCTAACATACATATTCTATCATGCATCACATCAAAATCAACCTGCATGGATGTATCTCTAACATACATATTCCCACATGCATTATATCATAATCAACCTGCATGGATGTATCTCTAACATACATATTCCCACATGTGTCATATCATACTCAACCTGCATGAATGTATCTCTAACATATATATTCTATCATGCATCACATCATAATCAACCTACATGAATGTATCTCTAACATACATATTCCATCATGCATCACATCATAATCAACTTGCATGAATGTATCTCTAACATACGTATTTCATCATGCATCATATCATAATCAACCTGCATGAATGTATCTCTAACATACGTATTTCATCATGCATCATATCATAATTAACCTGCATGAATGTATCTCTAACATACATATTTCATTATGCATAATATCATAACATCCTCCATCAAGGAGTAATCACAAATTGGTGTCACACAGACGGGAACATAGACAAGGCCACGAAGGCGTGTCATAGTCCAAAATTCTACACAAGAATTCAAGAAAAATCGGGGTTGTCAATCCCTAAAGATCTGCTCACCCTGGACGATCCTAGCCAAGGATGTCCATTCTCACACAGAGAATCTAGAGCAGGGGTGTTCGCCCAGGGACATCTCCTGCGGAGGGAAAAGCCCGAGTTCTCACACAGAGAACCCTAGAACACGTGGTAGCGGGTGCACGTGGCATACCACACTGGATTCTCAGGGTCCAGATGACACTCATAATAGCATTCTCACAATCCGCAAGACAAGTACACAACTCGTCCCCACATAATTCCATTCAACTAGACTCAACCCGGGGAGTGCACTCGTTCCACACAGGAACTCAAATCAAAATATGTCCTTTCGGACCAATCAACTTACGATTAATCCACGATCGATCAATCCAGCACACAATTTCACCACATTGCATCCAATCGGTCAAATTCGATTAACCTCGATGATGCCTCAATTGGAAATCTATTTTCATGATGCATACAACATGGTACATATGTGGGCAAGGCATACATGAATCTTAATCCATGATAAGTGTTTTCATTAGCCCCTAATGCATCATTCATAATCACAATATCAAGCTTCAACATCATCATTTAACCCCCACATGTGTGTGTGTAACTAGTAGAAGCACTCCACACAATGCATGCCAACATGCTTGAAATTAAACTCACTACCACACTACACATGTGAATTACCATCTAAACATGAATTCCAGTGGAAATCATAGGAGAAGAATCGTCGAAATCATAACTCAAATCAAAACTCAACCACAAAGGTTAAACACATATAAGATCATTCATTTCATCATTGAGTCATGACATTCACCAACATCCACACATCAACTAACTACATTCTATCATGACAAATCAGTCCATTAATAGGTTGTAGTTCTACTGAAAATATGCTTAATCAAAGGGAATCAACCATTCATAATTCCAAGATGACAATTCCAACATCATGTCACAAAACATAAGTCATTCCACAAATCTCTAAGCATATATCTCAACTCCATAACCTCAATAGTATGCCTTTCCAGTAGCATAATATAGCTTAAAACACTCCACATTCATATGAAATTGGCAAGCTAAAGTGGAATCGTCAAAATAAACATCATGCAATAGAACACAAATCTGCTGTGTAGCCGTTCGAACGCCCTTCAGGCCGTTCGATAGGCTAAACGTAAAAATTTGAAATTCACAATTTGGCTGTTCGAACGCCTAGCAGGCCATTCGATCGGCTGAACTAGAAAACTGTCGTTCCGACAGTGTTGCCGTTCGAATGCCTAGAAGGGCCGTTCGAACGCCAACAAGGCAGAACTGAACCATCTTCTTCCTTTCGCAATTCCAAACCGAAACACCATTAATAACACTTCAAATCCACATCTAACACCCTAATCATCATCAAAAGTCCTTCATGACTTCCAAAATGTTAAACCATAACATAATAATACAAAACCCTAAGAAATTGGGATTAAGTATTTCTATTTTCTAATCATGCCATTAACAAACCAAATCAAGTAATCTCCATTCGAAATAAGCCAAAAATTAAGAGTTTTACCATGGATAAACTGAAGTTTCAAAAATCCATTACCTTAGCACTTGATTAAGCTCGGATTTGAGGGTCACCCTTCTTGAAAACCTTCCAAACACATTGAGTGAATTAAACTCCATTAAAAATCGATTTACCAAAGAAATCCCTAATTAAAACTTAGATCTAGGGCTTGTTGAACATAAAAATTGAATTTTGAAAGCTATGGTTTGTAGTAAAACACAAATCAGTAGTTTTTAATGTCCAAAAACGAATTGAAACAAGAGGGAAATAGTAGATTTGGAAGAGATTAAGAAGAAAGCTAGGGTTTAGTGCTTAATTAGAGTAGGCTTACCTTAATCGCCTTCTAATCCGAGCCTAATTGGGGATTAGGCCAGACCTCCCTCCTTAGCCTATTCCCAAAAATGAAAATGGCTCAGGTTTGCCATTTTATAATAAGGGTTGGGGTATGCATGGGTAAGTTATGGGGTGTAAATAGAAAAAGTAGGCTAAAAATGGGTATTTTGCAAATTTAAGCACTAATTAAGCCTAAGAAAATTCTGAAAATTTTTGTATGGGCTTAAGTAGACATTTGGGTTCATTTGACCCAAAAACCGAAATTTCGACGGTGGGGCCCACAAGGGTCCTGCCAAAACCCTAATTTTTGGAGAAATAGTAAAAATTCAGAAAAATCCCAAAAATTCACATTTGTTTCAAAATCACTTAAAACCACTAATCTTAAAAATAATTTTGATTAAAACCATCATAAATACTATTTATTTACAAAATCACCGAATAAATCAGAAAAAGCTTAATATCACGATAACCGATAATTTAAAGAAAACCAAAACCGGTTTAGAGATGAGGGTCCTTACAGATTCAATCCATTTCCAAACTATTATATCACAATTTTACTCCTCTACCTCAAACCCTAGCATTCAAAAATTCGATTTTATGTCTCCTATGCTTTAGATTTAGGGTTTATTTTATGATTTTTAAGTTTAAATCGGGTTTAAATGAGTATTAACATAAAAAACATACTTTTGGAAGGTTTCGAAGGTGATAAAAGAGTAAATCCGACTCAAACAAAGTTGAGAGGTAATGGATTTTTATCCCAGTCATAATATGTATGCAAATCTCGATTTTTATGTGTTTTGATTAAATGAGTTTCATATTCAGGGCTTTAATGATAGATTTTTAAAAAGTTAATCTTTTGCCTTGATTACTAAGGGTTTTAATTTGAAATGAGTTGATTTAATATTTAGGAAATATTTAATTTAATTTTGATGGTGTATGAGACTTGGAATGAAGATTTTAAGCTCCATTAATAGTGTTTTGGTTTTTAATTTTGAAAGGAAGCAGAAGACTTCGATCTGACTTGTTGGCGATCAATCTAGTCTAGTGGTTGATCGATTGGGCCGATCGATCAGCTACACAGCAGATTTGGCCCTTGTTGGCTGTTTTACTTATTTTGGTATTTTTACTTCCAATTGATATTTCTATTGTTTATGTGAAGTGTTTTGAATTAGAATAAACTACTAGAAGGATATGTTTTCTAGGTTGGGATTTATGAAGCACGCTTAAGTAATTTGTGGTATTACATGATTATGATTAGACATGTTAGCATTGATTTCCTTAAATCTATGGTTGATGAAATTCTTATCTTGAAGCATGTTCTAGTAAGGTTAGTATATGACAATGTTATGATATGTCATCTTATAATATGAATGAATTATGGGTGAATGGTGATATCATGTTTTAGCTTCATGTATAAATTAATTATGCTTGTAGAAGTTGAGTATTTGATTTCACATGAATGAAATGATAATTTAACGATAAATTTTACCCATGATTTCAGTTGGTAAATATGATTATATTTTATCAAAGCATGTGTGTATTGCCTTATGAGATATTGTCAAAGCATAGTCATGTACTTAAAAATGTATGAGCACACACATGGGGAATTTATTTATGAAATGGTGATTGTTTATGACTCGAATATTATGCATGTGGAGACTGATGGGAGCACATTCTATGAGTTGGAATTCACGTAGAGATTGCTCATGTATGTATCATGTTATGTGCATCATGAAACGGACTTCATGAATGAAAATTTTACCGATGTTTAGCTGTGATTGAAAGATTGGATGCAATGATGTGAGATTGCATGCCGGATTAATCGATCGTTGGCTTAATCGAAACCTTGTTGATCCAAAAGGACATGATTTCGATTTGAGTTCTTGTGTGGAACATGAATACTCCCTGGGTTGAGTAGATCTGAATTGTTAATGTGGTTGAGATTTATTTATTGAGACAGTCAAACCTGGACCCTCAGAATCCATAGTGGTATGCCTTCGTGCACCAGCTACCATGTGTTCTAGTTTCCCATGTGGGATTCAGACTCTCCCAAGGCACAGATGTCCTCGGCAAACATGTTTCACTATGGTTATGTAAGAAATTCAGACGTTCTTGGACAGGACTGTCCTGAGCAAGCAGACCAACTCTAGGTTTCCGAAAGGAAATTGGACTTCCCTTGTGGATTGTCCTGGGTGAGTAGTGGGGCTCACTACACCCAAACAACCTAGGTTTCCTTTCGGAAATCGGATTGATGTCTTGTAATAACCCTATTTTCTGATATTTTATAAATTTTATTATTTTTCCTAAGTCTGATTATAACTTGTTAAGACAAGCTTAATTAGTCAAAAATACAGAAAATTTGAGACCGGGAACAAATGTTACGGCCTCGAGAAGCGTGCTCTAAAAACTGGCAGGACCCACTTCAGAATTAGGCGTAAACCTATCCATAAGTGGTCTAGTATCGTAGGGCTCGTGAATACGAACTTAACGGTACCAAGAACGTGCAAATCAGAGTTCGGGATAGGAAGTTACAATTTTTTAAAATTTTATAGAAATTAAATAAATAATAAATTTTTTTCAGACCGGCTCGTCTCGGCGTAGCACGGCGCGCGCTGGACGCGCGCGTCATGCGTGATGAACGCGCGTGACGAGCGCGTGTTTGTCACGTGTGCCCACCGTTCCGGCGGCGCCAATGGGCGCCAGCCAGTTTCTGCGGTGGCGCCGGCGGGCGCCTGCCAGAAAACATGCCCTCCTCCCCTATAAAAGGCCACTTCGGCCAGTTTTTTTCACCACATCCGATTTTCAACTCCTTTCACTGTTTTCTCCGATCCTGACCCATTTTAAGTCCGAATTGCGTGATCCAAGACCCATTTCCTACTAAATCAAGGGTGCTCTACGCACCGGAAGGGTTATTTTCTCAAGGTGACCCCTCTAAGACCTTGAAAAATGTGCCCCTTCTCTAAACTCTCCCTTTCACTTCTTTTACTGTTTCTGGACCATTTTACACCCGTTTCAGCCCGTTCAAAAGTCGTACCCCACTAAATCAAGGGTGCTCTACGCGTTGGGACCGTTATTCTGCCAAATTTTTTGCTCGAAGGAAGGATCTTCTACGAGGGAGTTCTCTTATACTTCGCGCGCGTTATAGGTAGGTAGCTTTAAATTCTAATCGTATGCCGAGATTTTGACTCGCCGAAGTTTTGTTAAGAGTTTTCTGCTGCTTTTATGAAAACAAAGCTTTGTCTTTAAAATCATCTTCTCTTTTCGAAAATTTCTCCGAGTTTTGGGTAATCGTACTGTCTGGATAGTTTTCGGTTCTTCGGAACTAAGAATTATTATGATTTTGGATACCGCAAAATTTGGCATCTGGCACGCACAAGACTGGGATATCATGGGTAAATTCCTTTCCTTTCTGTCTCTCGTTGCCCCATAAGTGCGGGTGTAAGTCGTCTAGTATCGCAACATTCTGTGACTGTGTTTTTCAGATTTCTGAATGATTTCAAAAGAAAGAGGACACGATATTTTCTTACGTGCATGAAGCATATTCTTAGAACTTAATTCGACCTACTGATTATGAATTTACTCACCCACCCCCAAATTCTGCAGGTATATCACTTGAATCTGACGGAGTCGACGAAGGGTTTCCTTAATTTACAGTCTTGTACTATTGTTTTTGTACTTTATGTAAATTATTGTACTGACTGATGTATAAGGGCATGTGATGCCCAATTTTGGAAATCTTTGTATAATACAAAGTGTGTTGTAATTACTGTTTTAGTACACGGTGATCCTTGGCAATTGTAATTAAATTTTGTTACGTTTTCAAAAAAAAATTGTTTTCTTTTATTCGAAAATACGAGGGATGTTACATGTCTAGAGCGGGTTAACACCCCAGGTTTCCATGTAGGAAATCAGACATTATTTAGGGCGGGGAAGTAAGATCTCAAAACTTGAACAAGTTTTAATTTATTATATTTAAATACTTTTATGTGGTTTAAGCCGTTTTATGATCAATTTTAATATTTTTTTTAAAAAAAGTTAATTTCCAAAGGTTTTAAAAAAAATAACTTCATATTTGTGATTTTTAAGTGAATCCAAACCATTTGGGAATTTTTAAAATTTTTTATATTTTCAAAAATTAGGGTTTTGCGGGACCCCCGTGGGCCCTAGGGATGCCACTTGGGTCGGGTTTTTGGTAAACCCGACCCTAATGGGTCGGGTTTGGATATCCTTAATGGTTAAATGAATCGGGTTTGGGTTTAAATATTGACCCGAACCCTTCGGGTCAGGTCGGATTCGGGTTTTGCCTGACCCGACCCGACCCGGCATCCACTAATATTCACTCGAGTCTCGACTTCCCCTGCCCTAAATTCTTTCTCTCATTTCGAATTCCACTTCAGTCTCCGCCGCCCAAAATTCCCCCCCGATCCGGCGATCTCATCGGCCAGTCTCCCTATTTTTCCGGCCAGAATTTTCCCAGTCGATCGTTCACCACCGTGCGGCCCTTGCCCCAATTTTTCCCCCGTCCGGCGATGCCATTCGTGAATGCCCAGTCCACCGCCGTGCCCTAAAATTTTCCCCGCCCATTTTCACTTCACCAGCGACGATTCAACCGGTCTACTGCCTCCAAAGGTCGTCCAACGGCCATTGTTGGGACGTCTTCTCCATTTCGCCAATCCGCCGCCTCCATAGTTCATCTAGACACCGCCTTCATTTTTTTGGTGCCTCTTCTCTATTTCACCGACGCCTGTGTTCCAAAATTTCGATGAGTTCTACTTCTCCATTCTTTGATTTACAGTTGCATTTTGGCCGATTTGCTCAAGATATCATGCTAGTTTGGCAAAAAAAAATTTGGTGGATTTGAAGTGCTGCAACTGTGTTCCGGTTAAAGGAGGGTTTTTTTTTAGGATTTTTCGACACTCAACTATTTTGTGGTTTTCGTTGTTTTTGTGCTGTTGTTTTGGATGATCACGAATCATTGGAATCATTTGGAGTGTGGATACAGTTCAGTTCAATATTTTTTTAAAATATAATTAAATAGAGACTTGTGTATAAAATTGCATTATCGGAGAGCTTATCGGAGAGCTTGACAAATAGGCAAAGCATGTTTCAATACGAGTCCCAGCTGCTGATCCCCATCAGGAAATTAGTTCCCAGGCAATGCCCAAAATGTGAAGGTATGAGATTTTCGAGCCTCACTATGTACAAGCAATAGATATTTTGCGGATGCTCTGGCAGTTTATTTCACTCTCTCTCTCTCTAGGTAACATAAAGATGTTGTTTCTATCTTGCAAGTTAAACGTATAGTGTTCTTTTATGGCCACAGGTAGCTCCCTTTGCCATAGAGTTAAAATTTCCTATAGTTGATATGCGTCTCCATTTTCAGATATGTTATGCTGTGATGGTAGGCATCCTTCATATTTGGTAGTCCTAAATTTTTTGAAATTCTTGCTATTGATAAAGGTTGTGTTACTTGATGCGCAGACAGCCAGAAGTACATGGAAGAATGGCTTTCTTCTCTTCAGCAAAGCTGAGCTCTAAGTACATCATTCTTGATAGGTGTGGCCCTTCAAATAAATGTCTTGTTTTCTTCCTGTTTATTTCTTATTCCAGAGAAGGAGAAACTTAAAAAAAAATGAGAAAGAAATGAAAACTATAAAGATTTGAGAAGAAATGGGAGAGCACATGATTGCAATTCTTGTGGAAAGTGGCAGTTTTTTCTGCTTCAATGAGGGATTTGAACCTGACAAAGTAGCAGTGAAGGCACATATAATCTTTTGAGAAAATGAGAGGGAAGATGCAGCTTGATCATGGTGGGTGTATGTTTCAGATTTCGTGCTGACTAAATGAAGGGATCAATTGTTTCATTCTTTTTACATGATTCTGGTATTTCCCTTTAGAAGCAGGGGCTGAACTTGGATTGGCAGTGATTGGATTAAAAGAAGAATTCTTTGTTGTAAATACTAATATTGTACATACTTGGACAAACTTTACTTTTATCTTTTGTTTTTAGCTTTTGCAGTGTATATATATTGTATATTTTTGGAAGGGCCAGCTTCGTGTTCTAGTCAACTGTTTCTTGCATTAGCTTGTATTACGATATGCTATATTAATACGTTGCTTATTTCAATGAAGAGATGCTCTTAAGGGTCAACCCCAAGTAATTTGTTTCATTTTTTTGCCCTTTAATCATCTCCATATCGCATTATGGCCTAGCAGGTTAGGATATATTTATATTTGACTATAACAGGTTAGGATGTATTTATTTTGAGGTCGGTTTGTATTAATTTGATTTTTTTTTTCAAATTCGGGTCGGGTCGGGTCGGGTCGGTAAATTATTCGGGTCGGGTCGGGTTCGGGTTTTGAATTTACCATTAGGGTCGGGTTTGGTACAAGTTTTTTAACCCGTGACGGGTTTGGTATAGGGTTCGGGTTTTGATATTTTAAATGGTATCGAAGTCGGGTTTATCAAAACCCGACCCGAACCCGACCCGATGGCATCACTAGTGGGCCCCACGGTCGAATTTGGGGTTTTTGATCCAAAACGTCCCAAACATCAAAGGAAGTCATTACAAAAAAAATTAAATTTTTTAGCCCTAATTAGAGTTAAATGAATAAATTTTCTAATTCTAGTTAAAAACTCTATTTTTACCCCAAATTTTAATTAGGTATAGCCTAACCCTTCATATAAAAGGATAGGGGTTGAGCCATTTTCAAATTGGGAATAGGTTGAGCCAAGAGATGTGGAGCCTAATCCCCAATTAGGCCAAAAAATGAAAGGATTAGAGGTGAGTTTGGCTTAATCCTTACTTAATTTTTAGGGTTTTTCTTAAAATCCTCTTAATATTGTCTTCCCCCATGGATTCAATACATTTTGAACGCATTAAAGCACCATTTTATGTCCCTATTTCAAACCCTAACCTTTAAAAAATTAGTTTTTATGTCTCCTAAGTTCTAGATCTAGGGTTTGCTTTATGATTTTCAAGGTTAAATCGAGTTTAGGTGTGTTTTAACATAAAAAACTTGTTTTAGGAAGGTTTCTGTAATGACCCTAATTTTTTGACACGATATTTTTTATAAAATTTATTATTTAAGAATTTCCTAAGTTTGGTTAAAGCTTGTAGAGACGAGCGTAACAAGTCAAAAAATGCGTAAACCGGAGGTCGGGAACAAAAGTTACGACCTCGTGAAGCATGCTCGACCAGTAGGACCTACTTTTAAATTATAGGTAAACAAGTTCATAAGTAGTCTAGTCTCGTAGGGCTCATCAATACAAGCTCAACGGTACCGAGAACGGGAAAAATTGAGTTTGGGATGGGAGGTTACGTTTATTCAAAGTTTGTAAAATAAATAAAAAATAAACTCGGCTTGGCGCGCACCGAACTCATTTTTGTCACACACGCGCTACCATTTTTGGAGGCACCCACCGGAACGGCTGTGGCGGCGCACCACCCTCCCTTCCGCCTATAAAAACTCACCTCTGGCCATTTCATTTTCACCTAAGCCCGATTCTTACCCCTTTAGTGTTTTCACTATTTCTGACCCATTTTAAGTCCAATTTACCTGATCCAAGACCAGTTTCCTACTAAATCGAGGGTGCTCTGTGCACCGGAATGGTTATTTTCTCAAGGTGACCTCACTAAAATCCAGAAAACCCTACCCTGTTCCTAATCCTCCCCATTCTTTTTTTTACTATTTCGGGACCGTTTCAAACCCTTTTTACTCTGTTCAAAAGCCTAAACCCACTAAATTGTGTGTGTTCTATGCATTGGGATAGTTATTCTGCCAAAATTTTCACTCAAAGGCTAATATCTTAAGGAGGGACTCTCTTTATTCTACGAGGGGATTTCTTTATGTTCTGCATGTGTTATAGGTAGGTATAAATTCTAATCGTATGCCGAGATTTTGACCCACCAAAGTTCTGCTAAAAGTTTTCTTCTACTTTTCTGAAAAGAAACTCTATCTTTAAAAGCTTCTCCTCTTTTCAAAAATTTATCTGAGTTTTGGGTAATTGTACCCTCTGGATAGATCTTGGTTTCTCAAAACTAAGGATTATTATGATAATTCTGAATATGGCCAAATTTAGCTCTGGCGAGCACAGGACTGGGATATCATGAGAAAATCCCTTTCCTTCTGTCTCCCATTGCCCCATGAGTGCGGGTGTAAGTCATCCGGTATCGCGACATTTTGTGATCGTGTTTTCAAACTTTTATCATTTTATGAATGATTTTAAAAGAAAGATGGCACAATATTTTGTTACGTGCACGAAGCATATTTTTAGAACTTAACTCAACCTACTGAGTATGAATTTACTTACCCACCCTCAGATTCTACAAGTGTGTCACTTAAATTTGATGGAGTTGAAGAAGAGCTTTCTTAAATTACAGTTTTTGTACTCCTTTTGTACTTTGTGTAATGTTTGTATTGACTGATGTATAAATGCATGTTATGCCCAATTTTGGATATCTTTGTATAATAAAAAGTGTTTTGTAATTACTCTTTTGGTACATGGTGATCCTTGACATTAGGAATTAAATTTTGTTACGTTTTCAAAAAAAATTATTTTCTTTTATTTTAAAAATACGAGGGGTGTTACAGTTTCAGAGGTGATTGACTATTAATCTGACTCAAATCAAGTGGAGAGGTAATGAGTTTTTAAATCTCAGCCTTGTTATGGTAAAAATCTCAATTTTTATGGGTTTTACTTGAATGAGTTTTCTTGATTAAGGCTTTAATGGTAGATTTGTGAAATGTTAATCTTTTGCCTTGATTTCTTAAGGTTTTTACCTTGGAATGGGTTCAATTAGCTTTCTAGAATGTTTGATTTAATTTTGATATTGTATGAGGCTTGGGATGAAGGTCTTATGGTTCATCAATGGTGTTTTGGTTTTAAATTCGAAAGGAAGAAGAATGCTCAAACTATGTGTTGGTGATCGATCGGGCCGTTCGAACGGCTAGCCAGGCCGATCGATCGGCCATACAACAGTTTTTACCTTTTTTATTTTCATACTTATTTCGGTGTTTTCCTCCCCAATTAATGCTTCCAATGTTTGTGGAGAGTGTTTTATACTAGAATTAAGCTATTGGAAGGGTGTAGAATTTGTGATGGAGATTTATGAAGTATGCTTAAGTACTTGTTATGTTGATAGTTAATTTTGAATTATCTTGAATATATGGATGATAGAATTCTTATTATTGGAGCATGTTTCTAGTATTATATGGTAAAATGATAAGATGTGTCAACATATAATGAGAATGGATGTAGAGTAATCATGCTTGGAGGAGTTAAGCATTTGATTTTTACATGAACAGGTTTATGGTTTATGGTAGATTTTACCCGAGATTTCAGTTGGTAATCATGATTTGAATGTATTTAAGCATGTGTGTTTTTCCTTATGACTTTATATCAAAGTATTGGTCATGTGCTTAAGAAAATGTATGAACACACACATGTGGGGAATTTACTATGAAATCATGGTTACTTATGATTCGATTATGATACATGTGGGGACTGATGGGAGCACGCTCCATGTGTTGGAACTCATGTAGATCTTACTCACAGATGTATTATGAATTCATGCATCATGAAATGGACTTCATGAATGAGATTTTACCGATGTTTAGTCGTGATTGATCGATTGTATGCAATGATGTGAGATTACATGCCAAATTAATCAGTCATTGACTTAATAGGAACTTGGCTAGTCTGAAGGGACATAATTTCAATTTGAGTTCCTGTGTGGAACATGTATACTACCTAGGTTGAGTCAATTTGAATGTTAATGCGGTTGAGATTTATTTATTGAGACAGTTAAACTTGGACCCTGAGAATCCAGAGTGGTATGCCCCTGTGCACCGGCTACCATGTGTTCTAGTTAATTTGGACTCTTCCACCGCAGAGATGTATTGAGTGAACACACTGCTCTAGTTAATTTGGTGGTCTCTGGCCCGGACTGTCCAGAGAGAACAAATATGCTCTAGTTAATTTGGACTTCCCGTGTAGATTGTCCAGAGTGAGCAAAGGGGCAGACTACCCCTACACCCTAGTTTTCTATATGGAATTCCGACCGTATCCAGAGTGGACAATGCCCTAGGTTTTCGGATAGGAAATCGGACTACGTCCAATACGGGTGATATGATTGTATTCTTGATATGATTGTATTCCTCTCTATGATGGAGACATTTACCATTTTATGAAAATACATGCGTATGAGATAATATTATGCCCATATTTACACAGGTTGTGTAGGGATATATTTGAGATTATGTGACACATGTGGATGCAATTTATTATGTATGATCTTGATGTAGTGTGGTTTAGACACTTGTCATGTAGGTGAATGAGCTATGGAATGTATGAGATTTATATGAATGCATGATCTGAATTATGTGTTAGATACACTATCGTGCAGATTGATGTGATATGAATACATGATCTGAATCATGTAATTGAAACTACTAGGCAAATTTATGTGATATGAATACATGATCTGAATGGTGTGAGTGAGACACTATTATGCAGGTTTATGTGATATGGTCGCATGATCAGAAAGTGCGTGAATGACACTTCCCATGTTGTTTATGGTGATATTATGTTTGATTTGATTAGATGAGGATCATTACTTATGCAGGAAGGATGTTAAGTTATGATATGATTATTTATGCCTTGACTTCGATAGGTGTGTCATATGAATGCTAGCTTTTATGTTTATGGATAAATAGGGGCTTAGCAAGGGAGTGATCAGAAAAGGGTATATCATGTTAATTATGAATCTGAATTGCTATATTGTCATGTCGTGAGGGTTTTCTAATTATTGTCACTATATTCAAAACCTTACTAAGTTCTACTCACCCCACTTTCTTTGTTTTTGTTTTGGGGCTACATGATGTGACATGCAGTCGGGCAAGACCCTCTATTTGAGGAACGGTCGGAGAGGGCATGGGATTAAGCGTTGATGCCTCTAGAGTTTATTATATTTTTTTTATTTACTCTATTGTGATGTTAGAATATCATGTATGGTGGTTTCTCTTTTCAGACTTGTGTTTATATTATATTTTTAGATTTGTTTGAGACCTTTATTCGAGCTATGTGTGTTGGCTCAAGTTTGTAAGCTTGTGAGTATAAGACTTGTGGATTAGTTCAAAGTTGAAGTCTTTTTTTTATTCTACTTATTACTTTTGCTTAAAAGGTTATGTGGTGCATAACTACGCTAGTTAAACTGCACGTTGGAGGGGCCAAGTCTTCCGCTATCCTTTAATCTCTTTCAATTCCATCGCCCCAGCGCACTTGACTGGCCCTTGGACAGGGTTCGGCCTGGGTCGGGAAGTGTTGGGGCATGATAGGCTGTATGTTTGTATTTACTCCTTGATGGAGGCATTCACCATTTGTTGATAATGCATGTGTATGAGATAATATTATGCCCTGATTACACTGGTTGTGTAGGGATAATTGAGATTATACGACACATGTGGATATGATTACTATGCATGATTTAATATAGTGTGATTGAGACACTTATCGTGTAGGGTGAATGATGGGAAAACCCCTCTTCTTTTGATCTCATTGCCCCATGAGCACGGGTGCATGTCGTTTTAGTATCAGCGACATAATGTGAATGAAATATATTTTATATAAGTTATGCAAATGGTTTGAATTTGAATTCTAAGTTATGAATTTGTTATACTATTTATTTTCCCCCTACATGTTAGTAGAATTTCATGCCACCTACTGGGTATAAAACTTCATATTCACCCACCCCTAAATATTGCAGGTATAGATACAAGTTTGGGGTTGTAGCATATAGGTCCGTCGAAAAAGGGACCAATACGAACTATATTTTTGTATACATTGTATATTTATGCTGACATGATTTTATGGTGTGTATAGCCCTAAATTTTGAAATTTTGTACTTTAATATTATTAAGGGTTTTTTGTTTATACACAGTCGATCTAGGCCCTCTCTGCTTACAAATTTTATGAAACTCCAACTTTTAAGTTAATCTAAAAAGTTGGGGTGTAATATATAGCACATTGCTGAGAGTGACTTCTTTGCCCAAAGTCATCTTCAACACCACCTTTTAGTATCTTCAACCTTGGCGGTAGAAGAATTACCCATGAAAAGTTTTTCTCTGGTTGATAAATAGATAACATTTTTCTATTTGAGCACACATGACGACTGGCCCCTGTATCCACCCATCATTCTCTTGCATTAGTGACCATGTTCACTTCAAAAATCACAACAGAAAAGTTGATGTCATTTACATGGTTGGAGAGATTCTATACAGCAGTCACATTGGCTTGTGCATTTTTTCTTCTTGGAATCCTCTTATTTATTCCACTTGCAACAATCCTTAGCCTTATGGTCTTGCTTGTCACACACATAGCACTTGCCCTTAAACTTTGCTTTGTTGGAGTCATTGTTTGACTGTCCTTCAGGATTTTGCATCTTCTTGTTGTTGAAATTGTTGTTTTTATAATCTTGTTCCACAACATTGACTTTGGCTTCTATGCTATGACCCCCAGTTTTCTTTTTAAAAGCACAATTATCCTCTTTTATCCTCAAACTTACAATCAAGTCTTCCATGTTCATCTCCTTGTGCTTATGCTTCAAGTAATTTTTAAAGTCCTTCTTGGAAAGGGGTAATTTTCTACTATTGCTACCACCTGGAAAGGCTCACTTAAAGTCATACCTTTTGCCTGAATATCATGTATGATAACTTAAAGTTCTTGGAACTTGATTGATCACTATCTTACAATCCATCATTTTGAAGTCAAGGAATTTGCCTACCACAAATTTCTTCGTTCCAGCATCTTCTGTCTTGTACTTCTTATCTAAGGACTCCCATAGTGCCTTAGCACTTTTCATCAGACTGTACAAGTTATATAACGTGTTGTCCAACCCATTAAGGATATAATCACGACATAGAAAATTTCATGCATCAACTGCCACAATAGCCTTTTTGTCATCCCTTATCTCCTTAGGGAGAAAAAGTACTTTCTCTTTAAGGAATCGGGCCAAATTAAGTGTGGTAAGATAAAACAACATCTTCTGTGAACTTTTCTGGTTTTTTACCCTTTCACTTGAACAAGAGTATTCACCAAAGTGGGCATTATGACCAAAGTTAAATTGGTACCCTTTGCAGCCATTTCTGTTCCAAAAGATAGTCTCAATTTTGAAATTTTTAGAACACAATTTTGAAATAGCAAACACAACAATAAAGTACAAAAAAATTAAAAATATGTCTTAAGATTGTTATTTTTGTACCTTCATAAGTATTGTGATTAAATAAACTTACTGGAAAAAGATGATCAAATCAAGCAAGAATCATCTGCCCTTAAAGAAAGTGCTAAGATTCATTTTATAAGAAATCTTATTGAAGACAACCTGTCCCGTTCAAACGGACACGTTCGTCTTTGGATTTAGAGAAAACCAAATGAATTTGCCCCAAAAATAGTTATCTTGTTGCAACCCGACCTAACTCGGCTGACTGTGCGTGCAAACCAAGTTGGCCAGCCGAATGGACAGACACCAACGCATGCATATGGGTTAGCCCACCTAAGTGCATAAGTCTAACATGTATCTCCCCTACAAAAGTAGGGTGGCCTGAGAGCCTAAGTTGAATGGCCAAACTTATGGCTTATACACCAACACCAATATTTTTTTTCTAGGCAATGTGGGATTATTTACCTTTTCAACCAATTCACATGTATGATTCTAATTCACTTCAAAGTGAGCTTAGGCTCTCAATACCCATATAAGCTTAACCCATATAAACTGATACTCACTTCTAAGAATAAGAGTCTATTGAAGGAAGATGCTCGGAGTCTTGATTAAGCTACACCTATGACTGTAACTAGTAAGTGGGCATAATCATCTTTTTCTTATTTATGTAATAAATCATGGTAATGTAAGTAGTGGACATCAGGTAGGGTTTGGGCCTAGCAATCTTTTATAATTTGTGAACTTTATGTCCTTAGAATAGTGCTTTGTGTGCATACATGAGGTTTTAAGGTAAGATTGGTGGACTTCAATCAGTTATCCCTATTATTTTTTTCAAAAATTAGAACCTTTTACATAGTTGGATTTATTTCCTTGGTCTCTTCATTCCTTTTTTCATTCATTTAATGGTGATTGCTTGCGGTATTTTTGGTCATTGAAATTAAGCTAATTTCACGAGTGTCTATAGTTGTCACGACCCGGATTTTTAAAAGCATTTTTAAATAGCACGAACAGTAAGTAGTGAGAAATTTTTTTTTCTTTAAATACAAACAAACCATTTGATTAAATATCCAGGTCATGATAATTGGGATTCACAAATACAAATATCAAATCATACGATATTATTAACGTCTGAAAATTCATAAAGACCAGCTCATCCATCTAAGTACAAGTTCATCGCCCGTCTAAAAATAAATAATAAGTTGACTCTCACACTTAAGGTACACTTACGTACCGGAGTTACAGAAACGTGGAGACCTCTTGTGCACACCTGCCTTGGTCTCACTTTTCGTCAACTGGAGAATCTGCAACAAAGCAAACCAAACAACAACCACAATGGAGCATCTCCACCTATAGGAGAAGAGCTTCCAAAGGACAAAAGGTTTTATTAATATTATTCGGATCGGGCCAACATCACCCGATGTTAGTTGCCTATGTACTCATTAGACAACATCTCCAATGTTTCCAACAAGATCAGATCCAGACGTAGTTCTGCCTAATACTACACTATACTAAGAAGCATAGCATCACATATGCAATGCTTAAGTATTTTCAAGCAACCTACATTTTATGCAAGTCCTTTAATCATTCCACTTGTTCTAATTAAACAAGCAATATCAATCAATGTTATTAATTATTTCTTGAACCATTGTTCGATAATTAATATCCATGTCTAATCCCAATGATAGATAGACTCATCAGATGTCAACCTAAGTGACAAATGACAACGAAACACCCTGGAATCCACCAGGCCCCTGGAATCCACCAGGAAGTGCCATCTCCCAACCTAGCCCATAAGGACCTGACCAGAGTGGATTCGATAATTAATATCCATGTTTAATCCCAATGACAGACAAACTCATTAGATGTCAACCTAAGTGACAAATGACAACGAAACATCCTGGAATCCACCAGGCCCCTGGAATCCACCAGGAAGTGCCATCTCCCAACCTAGCCCATAAGGACCTGACTGGAGTGGAAAGGCATGGCCCACAACTGCACCTAAACAGAAGTGGTCAGAGACGCCAACCAAGCAGGATGTCAGCGACCCTAATTGCGTGTACACTAAAAGATCCTCAATAGATCTGGGGTGAGCCCGGCTCACAAAAAACTCCCTCCAATGGGGAGGTGCAACTACACGGTCAAATCAGCGGCTCCTCATTAGAGCTAAAACTCAGGAAACCATTCTGAACCCTATCTTGCTTATCTATAAGCCAGGATTCCGAATGACTATCCCAAACCCTATTAGTCCCTTCTAGACTAAGGTTTACAACTCGAGACATGTCATCGGTTCATCAACCAAGGCAAATTGTCAAGTCAAAGGCTTTGTTCACTGTATGAACTAGTCCCAGACCCCTCTGAGGTATTTTAGTCTTTATCTTGATTAGGTGTTCTCGCCTAATCCAAAGCTATCAAACCCCATTAATTAATCTTTCAATAATCTTAAGATAGTGATAAATTACTATTACAACATCAATATCAAAAATCAAAACAAATAACAACATAAACCATAAGAACTATACAGGTTCAAGCAAATCATAATATCAATAATAAAATTCATTAATAATATCATAATTATTCGAGCTCTCGTGCCCTAACCCTCCTTAGGTTAGCTTATTAATCTTAGTAAAACTAGTCATAATGCACCTAAGGGCATTAGCATAATTATCCAACATTGGATACAGTCATCTCTCCACTTGAGTAAGTCTTTAACCTCTCAAAAGATTTCAGTATCACATTGGCCCATTAACAACATCCACGCAAATGCGGGCCAGTTTGCATAGGGGTATTTCTGTCATTTGGTTTAAAACATTAATGACATCCAATGGGACCAAAATTAAACTCAAGGGTACTACTTGACTTCATGGACCCTGTGTAATTTTTCTGGCATGTGACGGGGTTGTGAACCCCTTGAACCGACCCAGGTTGTCTTAACGGTTTACTATAAACCCTAAGGGTAAAATGGTCAATTAACCACTCATTGGTATTTTTATTCATCAAGATATTTGGCCTATAAATATTTTACCCATTAAAATCTCATTGAGAATTTTCTCAATTTTTAAATAAACTCCTAGGCCCCTGAACCAAGGCCCCGAAGTCGGGCAAATGGTTCTCACACAATGATTTTAACTATCAAGGGTAAAAAGGTTATTTCACAATCTCTAGGATTTTTCCCCAATCTAAAACTCGGTCAGAATAGTCCCAAACCTCTCCAGGTCCAATAGTAATTTTCTAGGATTTGTTGGACACAATTAACCCCCTAAACCAGACCCGGTTCACTCCCTTCTCTCTTCTTCTTCTCTCTCTTTTTTTTACCGACCCGGACCAGGTCGGTTTGGGTTGACGACCCGCAATGCAGGTCGTCTTCCCCGCGTCCGGCCAGAGGCGTTTCGGCCTCTGGCGCCACCGCCCGCTACCACGACGAAGGGATGGCGGCTCACCGGTTTTCCGACCACTGGTACACGGCAGAACCGATGACGTCGGTCCCTCCGCCATCCAGTAGCCGGACGGTGGCCAAAACCGCCACTTTCCCCTACTGTCACCTTTTTTTTTATCAGACGGCAAAGCCGCCGTGGCCAGGCCAGCGCAGCCCAGGCTGGTGCGTCCAGGGTCGTCGTGGCCTGGGCCAGCGCGACCACCGCCACGGCCGGCACGGCCTCGGCCAGTGCGGCCAGCGACAGTGTCTCGCTGTTGTTGTTTTTTTTTATTACTGTGCGCCAACGGCAGAAGCCGCCGCCACCAAGTATCCCTGGTCGCCGCGGCCATGGCCAGAACCGGCACGCCGTTCCAGCCATGGGTCCAGCCACCAGCGGTCGGCTGGTCGGCAGATGAACAATAAATAAATAACTAAAAAAAAACTGCATGAATAGTTTTTGCAGATATTACTGTTAATGTCAATTACGAATATGGTTTATCTTCTAATTTACAAATCTATGCAAATCTCGACTTGAAATCTAACCTCAATGGCCAAGTTGTCTCGATCCACCACCGCAAACGCTTCGCCAGAGTCTCGCCGGAGAATTCCCTCATCTCCTTCACCGTCCTAAAAGCTCCCCAAATCCGACCCAAGATCCACCCTAAATTGTGCCCTAAGAAGGCATTTTATAAGCATGGGATTAGGGCTCCTAATCCCATGAGAAATTAGACATCAAAAACCCAATTTCGGAACAGTAATTGATCGGGCCCGTATAGTGACTTAAATGGACAATTCGCACGTTTAATTCGGGTAAACGGGTCCTATACGATGTGTTCAACTTCAAACGGTCGTATCTCCCTCATCCGGACTCCGATTCACGCATTCTTGGTGGTGTTTCGAAGCTCTTTCTGTCTACTTTCCAATAGAATTAGTTTCAGCCCCAAATTCTATCTAGAGAGAAAGTTATTCTAATAAGAATGTCAATAGGTCAAACACCATATTTTCCACATATTTAAATTTTGAAACTCGGGAAAATTAGGGATATTACATTCTTCCCTCCTTAAAAGAATTGCGTCCTCGCAATTCGCCACAACCAACCCTTTTCAAGCTCAGCCTATATCTCAAAAGTCATTCTACCCTTTCAAACCACATCAACTGCAACTTATAATTTAAGTAGCACATACTTAAAATCCCACAAAATTGAGGTCGTTATAATAGTAGCTTTGAAGTCTGCTTTTAGCACAGAAAACAAGGTATTGGATGATCGAAGGAGTCGCTCAGATCCAATGACATTGGAGTGCTACGTCTACTTCAAGGATTAGCTAGATGCAGAAGATAATGAACAAGCTCCAAAATTATAAGATGAGCTAGAAGAAGACTTTAATGTAATTACAATTTCATAGAAAGTTCAAATGTATTTTTATTTATCTTAGACTCTTAGAGTAAAGTTGTAGAAGTATGTTAATCATAAATTATAAATGATAAATAGGTGAGTATGTGCCAACCTAGTTGGGATATACTTATACTATAGTGATGCAATTTTTGCCTCTTTACAATTTAAAATTTTATAGATTTACTAGATTATTATAAATTTGAGAGTTTATTTTAAAAATAAAATTTATTACTCTCCATGTTCTATATTAATAGCTACATTTAAAAAAATAATAATTTTTATTGAATTGTGAAACCCACTTCTTAAGAGATATACTCAACCACTTTAACAAAATGAAGCTATTAATAAAAAATAAACTTTTTTTCTAAATAGAACTATTAGTTTAGGGTGGAGGAAGTATTTGTCAACCCCACTAGCCAGGCCTGGTATAACCTTTGACACCTCTACTCCTACATGTCCTAAGCTTTGTGTCCATCCACCTTCCACATCTAGATTAAAGTGTGTACAAGTTTCAAACCGCTTATCTTTTCATCCATTCAACCACCTTGAATCCAACTCCTTAACACCAACACCAACATATAAAAACAAATCCACAATTTCATCTCATGTCAATTGTGCCACCAAAATGACAATAGAAAGAACAAATTAGCAAACCTAAAAAAGTGCTTGTGATTTGTAACTTCAATGGCCGTAGGGGTCTGGATTTTTATGTTGGATAAGTTCCTGGCTTACCTTTTTTAAGAGACAGGCGAGGACCAGGGCCGGCTCAATGCCTAGGCAGTTTAGGCAGCTGCCTAAAGCCCACCACAAAGAAAGACCTAGTTATATAGAAATGAATATAAAGTATTAGGCCCTCCATTTATTCCTATACTAAATTTTCTATATTTAAGGCCTCACTTTGTAAGTACAAACAAAAAATGCCTCACCTTACTATTCCTTCTTTATGTAAAGGCCTCACCTTACCATTCGTCATTCATGTTTCCTTTATATTAATCATCTCCAATTATTAGAATTTAAAAATATTTAGGTCACTTATCCAAATAAAGAAATATATACCTAGAGTTAGATGTTGAGCATAAAATCTCTCTAACCTCTATATTTTGTGCACTAGACATTTATATCTCAATTTATTTTTTATTTTTTCTCTTTTTTATCTTATTAGTGAAATTTAAATAAGTAATTTTAGACTTAAATTTATTTTAAATAAACTTGTTAGCTCTATATTGACAAGCAATTAATTATATATATTTTAATATAAAATTAAAAATACTCCACTTAAACATTTCGCCTTAGGCCTCTAATAGTACCAAGCTGGCTCTTGCAAGGACCACCTGCGCACTCCATCCAGTATGGGAGCTCCTGGCCCATGAAGGCTGAGCCTTTCTGAGCAGCCCCTTAGTAGCCTGTCATGCCTATTATAGAAATCATTTTTTAATGAAAGTGATAGAAAGTATAAAAGCATGAAAAGCCACCAAAGCCTGCATTGATATGTGATTGCCATGAATCACGATTGCCGGAGTTTCTATCAATAGTCCTACTTCGTTTCAATGCTTACTTTATAATTCTATTTTAGGAGTTAAATTGCCAAAAGGAATTAAAAATGCTTTCCATACACCACTATCGAATGCTTTATCATACTCCACATAGTCCTAACCTTAAGATGGAAATGCCCACCTTAACATGAATGAAGAAATATATTGAGTTGTGAAGTTAATAAGGAGTATGAATGCTTTATCATACTCCACATAGTGTTTGACAAGGAGTTGGATTAGGGTGCAATTTTCACTCAATAAGAATGACAGAATTCTAATTGACTTAAAAAACCTAAAATGAAGGCATCTTTTGTTGTTTGATTCTTAGCTAATAGGATTTGGGTCAGAATACCTCTAATCTAGTCTTTAGTCACCGAATTAGGTCGCCAATAGGTTACTTCTTACATGAGACAGGCTACATTAATAGTGCCAATGTTGCATATTATGTATAGGATAGGTATTGACCAATTTTTCTATACCCTTCCGGTGTTGGCTAAAATAAATAAGACGGGGAGATTCTCATGCATGGAAGGACTCAGTCATGGTCTTCAATATGGGTATTGATTGATCTGTATTATGAATTCTTGCCTTTATATATCATTTCAATGGGAAAATACAACAAAGATACTTCAAAGGGACAATTTCAATTGGAGAAAAACAATATGGAGTAAATATATATGCCAACAAAAATGTTTTCCCAACCACTCCGTGACTAGAGCCCTGTGACCATGTTACTATTATTGAACGCCATGGTAAGTGTCAGCATATATGTACCATTTTAAGAGCCCCATGTAATCGCAGGGTTCGAGCTCGGGCCCAATCATGCTTTTAAGACATGTCCAAATGGAGTCTAGTTAGTATGCACCCAAAGACAAATACATGTGCCAAAAGATCTATCACCTTTGCCGGTAAATTATCATCCATCGGCTGAGAAGCATCCGCGAGGGGTTTCTCAAACATTCCTTTATAAATATTCTCTATATGCAAACCGGTTAACGTCATTGTGGGCTATCTGATCTGGTCATTAGACACATCCCCCAATTTTTAATTAACAGTCTTAACAGCTAACTGCTAATCCTCTCTGCTCACTGCCAAACCTACCAAACCATGACATTATAAACGCCAAAAACATGCTAAGTATCGACCGATTCGCCACATAAAAATGCCACAATTAATTATGGCGCCACTAATTAAGGATTTACTTATCTTAACAGGACCACAACCCGTTTTCACTTTTTCAACAAAAATATCTACAAAAATTGTCACAAATAAATTTGATTTGGACTTCACAAATAAGCCCCACACAAAGTTAAGCTCACTTATCTAAGACTCTTTACATTTATTTTATGTAAAAATACTATTTAAAAAAAATACGTTGTTAGAGAAATTTTTTGTGGGGCCCGGGTGGCGCACATGGTTTTCTCTGATAATTGATGAGCCCTATGCACGGGAAAAATAAAATATTACATTGCTCAAAATAAATAAATAAAAATAAACAAATAATTAAAATGTAGCCTAGGAATCCAAAAAGGTCCACCACACACGCGTACACACATCCGGCCAACCGACAGACACTGAATTCGACCAGACCGGACCGGCCGGGCCGACCCAATTTTACCACAAACCGACAAGACCAAGTTTTACCTATCGCGGTAAATAAATAAACAAGCAGAGTGAAAAAAAAAGTGAATTAAAAAACTAAATAAAAATCAATAATTTTTCGGGGAAAAAGGCTTCGGTCGTGCACCGGCACTAGAGAGCAGATGCGGCTAACAGGGCCCACGAGCAGACGATGGCGGCGGCTCCGGCGGCGGATTTGGACAACGACGGCGCGGACGACGGTGGGCTGACAATGTCGGCCGCGGAGGCTCCCGACGGAGACATATCTGGGGATGGCGTTGCTGGGGCTGGGGGCGAGGAGGGCTCCACTGGGGAGGGCGCAGCCGAAGGAGTGGTGGTTGGAGTTGCGGCGGGAGACGGTGTCGGGGAGGACTCTGGGACCGGTGCCGGTGCTGGGGACGGGGTGGCGGCGAAGAGCTCCGGGGGGAGGAGGAGGCTGTCGACGGTGCACATGAAGACGGGAGGGATGTCCACGACGGGGCTGGCGACGCGGGAGCTTACGACGCCGGTGTGAAGGGTGACGTCGTCGCCCGCGGCGGTGGCGCGGAGCTCGTACTTGGCGGCGCCGTTGGAAGCGAGGGTGGAGAAGGGCTTAGCGCCGGCGGTCTTGAGGGTGCCGGTGGGGTTGTAGCCGGGAGTAGCATGGTAGAGGAGCAGCGCCACCCGGTCAGCATTGCTGAGCTTGCTCACGTCCGGCACGCCGGCCGCTTTGAACGCCTCGTCGTTGGGGGCGAAGATGGTGAGCCCCTTGTCCATGGCAGCACGGTACATCTTGAGGACACCATTATCAACCAGAAGCGCGGCGAAGGTCTTGCATCCGGCCTTTTCGAGGGCGGCAGTCAGGTTGAGATCAGCCGCGGAGGGGGCGGGGGCGGTGAGGAGGCCGGGGGCGACGATGGGGGCGCTGATCTGGAGGACGGAGATGTTGTAGGGGATCTGCTTGACGGACTTGGTGAAGGTGGAGGCGAGGGGAGAGCCAGGGGCGGCGGAGCCAAAGCCCACCTTACCGCCCTTGAGGTCGGTGATGTTGACGAAACCCAGGTTGCCGGGGACCTTGCCGGTGGTCTGGTAGAGGGTGGTGGAGAGCGTGGTGCCGTCGGAGATGTCGTGGAGCTTGGCGGGGTCGAAGTAGTCGAGGAGGATGAGGAGGCTAAGGGCGGACTTGACGACCGAAAGCGGGTGCTTGGAGGCGAGGGCAGACATGGCGGCATTGTCGAGGACGAGCACGGTGATGGTCTGGCGGACGTTGACCTCGTCGTCCAGCCTGGTCTGGGAGAGGTAGCTTCTGTACTCGCTGTACTCGGGGAAGGGAGCGAGTATCTCGGTGATGTTGTGAGCGGCGGCGCCGGCGGCCAAGAGGAGGAGTACGAAGAGGGAGGCGGCGGCCATGGCTGGAACTCGGGGCAGTGGGTGGAGGTGTGGGGAGTGACTAGAGAGTAGGGAGGGAGTGTGAGGAGAAGAGTAGGGGAAGAAGGAGGTTGGGTTAGATGTTAACCATGGTTAGGTTGAGATGGGTTGTGGGCACGTGATGGACTGCCATGAGTTGGGGCACAGCTGGAAAATAAAAGGGCAGTGCAGAAAAGTGGGCCGGTTGGATTCGGATGGCTCAGTCCACAGATTTTTATTTTCTCAGACCGGCCTTGTTTTTATAAGTGGATGGAAGTATATTTTACGTAATAATAATAGAGTTTCGTTTATAAGCGCCGAGTGAGCCCGGGCTCTATTGCCGTCAGATTTATATCATCTAACAGCCCGTAAGTATTATAGCGTATTATAGCTCACATGATATGAATTTGACGGCCTATAGAGCCCAGGTTCACGTGGGTATGTGTGAGCTTAGGCTCATATAAATTTTTTTATGATATTAATTTTTAATATAAATTAGTATATATATTATCGATTTTAAATATTAATAATTTTTATATATAATTTATATTATTAATTAAAAATATAAAAAATATTTTTTTAAAAAATAAAAAAATATTATTCTCTAAAAATTATTAATTAAATAATTTTTTTATAAAAAAATAAAATATGTGCGGAGTCGCGCATTCCCATGAGCATCACTCGAACTATCAAAATTTGATAATGCACATTTATCACAAAGCAAGCGGGTGGATCTAAATGCACCAACCTGTGAGTTAACATGGTCGTGTAATTTCCATTGTGTAGCTCAAACACGTCTAGATGGGCGTAGTCAGGTGCATATAAACGAGGCTATTTGTCGATCTCCATTTTATGTTAGATAGTACTTTAGCATCAGCATTTGATTGTGAAATTTTGAGGAAAGAAGGCATTCTACTTGTACATTGTGATTTGTTTTGCTTGTATGCGTAATGACTTAATCGAATTGCTGCTGAAGCCTACCCGACAACCTTCTTCAACACTGTGGTTTATTTTGGACAAGGAATCCAATTCTTCAGCCATAAACAGTTGCTTTACCTGACCATTAGCTACAAAGTATGGTTTTCCTTGACTCGTTTTGGGAGCATCAGGCACGCAGCAGGGAAGAATCTGACCTGATTACCATTCAACCTAATGGATTTGAGTTAGAATTTTCTTAGCCACAGAGTCAGAGTTTGCTCCACTTTTAACTTACTGTTAATTAGTTCAATTTTTTTGTTAACAAGACCAAAAATTATTATTATCGCTGTTCATATGTCTTAAATTTTGGTGGAATGATGAGCTTTTTTTTTGACAAAAAATATATGCTAAAGCAATGTGAAGATATCTAGAAAAAGAGAGTGCACCGATTAATTTTTCCATTGTTGGCGCCTTTTTTTGTGCAGGCAACAAATACCAGGGTGAGTTGTATTTCAAAATTTTACTCCTTTTATCTTATATTAATAGTTATATTTAATTTTTTAAAATAAATTTAATTTATTTTAAAAAATTAAATATAATTATTAATTTAGGACTGAAGGAGTATATTTTCAGGGCGTACGTTTGCCATTACAGTAAGGTAAACTCTCTCCTTTATCCTCTTTTTAATGATCTCTTTTATCTTATAGTGATACAATTGTAAATGCCCTAAAAACTCAGCTAGGACTGAGTTGCCCAGGCCTGAACAACTCAATCCCGACCTCCGTTTTTGTAGTGTGTTGGTGATGAAAATTACTCTCTAAGGAACTCATGATTTATCAGTTTCAATCCAGGAATGCTCCAAGTGAAGCTCTTTTAATTCCTAATATTGGCGAGTGCTGCTGCATTTTTCAAAAGGACTGTCAGCGATCTGTTCCTCAAAATGGTTCCTTCCTCTATGATGCAATCGAATTAATGGTGGGACACCAAATTGTCACCTTTTTCTAGTGACTTCCATGTGTCATGTCCTCTTGACCTAATACAAGAGTTCATCTTGTAGCTGTCCTGGACCAAGGTGTCAGACATTTTTGCATTGACACACATCGTCAGTGTCATCAACTTCCCTCAAGAAATTCACCGTCTGCAATTGAGCTTGCTTAATCTTGTGACAAAAAAACTTGAAATCCTTTATCTCTTTGGTAGTGTTATGATCCTCCGTTTCCTCACTTTACAATGCCAAAGTCCCATCTTGATATTCGATCTACTTTTGACTGTTTGGCGTTGTAGCTGCATTTTATATCTGTCTTCAAATGGGCATTTATAATCTTTACTTAGATACCGTCCCTTTCATGATCAATTTCCCATATTATTTTCCTGTAATACATGAGTCCACCCAACTCTGTACACTAGTTGGTGGGGACTTGGATGCAAGCCATGAGATCTGTCCCGGCGGCCGGCGGACTCAACCCCAGCCTCCATTTCCGTTGCAGGTGTGAAGAAAAACACCGGTGATGCCTGTTGCACATAAGCCGGCATGTACGGGTTAGATTTCCTTTAAAAGAAAAATTATTTAGTGGAGCATGTTATGACCCGCTGGGTAGGGTCCACCTTTAATAATTGAAATAAAATTAAATTTTAATTATTAATAATTATATTTTAAAGTAATTAAGATTTTATTAGGCTTAGGCTTATGTTAGAGGCCCGTTCCAGTTACAGGTTTATTCTAAATAAGAACTTTAATAATATTTAGATTATACTTATTAATTACCTATAAATATGTAGAGGTTATGCCTATTTTGATTATTATAGAGTTCAAAAATTATATTTAAGTTAATTTATTTTTATTTATTATTTAATTATTATTTTTATATATTTTTTTAATTTTGTTTATGTAAACATCGGTCTACATCAAAACCGTGAGTCACATGATAGATATGCCTTATTAATATTTGACATATTTAATTAATTTATAAGTGTTTGAAAGTAAATAATTTAAGACATGAGTGTCAATGTATGTGTTAAAACATCAATAAATATATATATATATATATATATATATATATATATATATATATGCACGACCACGTGATAGAATGGTTCACCTCCCTCTAAGGGTACCAATCTTGGACACCTTTAGTTATACATAGTTATACATGGTTGTATGCTTTGTTCATAATAACAAGGCTCGTGCTAGTGGTTGTATTCACACACAGAAATAACTATTAGTGGGTGATTAAATTTGGTATGACCTATAAAACCCTAACATTATAATCTCATCTAATTTTAATTTCAGCGTTTAAAAGTTCAAGTAACATGGATTAAGTGAAGCAGGCGAGCAAGCAGACCCTCTGTCTATATGTCAACAACTTAGGATCTGGTGGTGGATAAGGTTATAAAGCTGCAGTAATGGCATGGGTGGCTGTATCATGTAAAAGTTAAAACATCTCAGTACTTCATCCCATGGCCGGGAGGCAAGGAAAGCGCACATCTTGTCTCTCAAGCATCCCTACTACCCTTAGGTACTAGTGACACATATAGACAAGTCTTTAGGTAGTAGCGACGCATATGGCCAAGCGTAAGTAGTAGCAATGCTTCAAAGTACGCGTCGCTACCATTTTTTAAAAAAAAATTAAATAATTTATAATTAAAATATCTTTCTCTCTTCTCACACACTCACTCTCTCTTCGTCACTTTCTCTCTTCTCTCTCTCTTCCCTCTCTCCCTTCTTCTCTCTCTTCTCTCTCTCTCTCTCCTCTCTCTCCCCTCTTTCCCTCTCCTCTCTCTCTCCCCTCTTTCCCTCTCCTCTCTCTCCCCTCTTTCCCTCTCTCTCTCTCTCTCTCTCCCTCCCCCTCCTCTCTCTCTCCTCTTTCCCTCTCCTCTCTCTCTCCCTCCCCTCTCTCTCTCCCTCTCTTCTCTCCCTTTAGGTAGTAGCAACGCTTCAAAGTATGCGTCACTACTATTATTTTTTAAATTTTTTTTAAAATAAATTATAATTAAAATATCTCTCTCCTCACTCTCTCTCTACACTCACTCTCTCTTCCTCACTTTCTCTCTTCTCTCTCTCTATTCTCCTTCTCTCTCTTCTCTCTCTCTCTCTCCTCTCTCTCCCCTCATTCCCTCTCCCTCTCTTCTCTCCCACCTTCCCTCACTCTTCTCTCTCTCTCACTCTCTCTCTACCCTCTTTCTCTCTCCCTCACCCTCTCTCTCTACCCTCTATTATTAAAACTACATTTTATTAAAAATTTAATATTTATTTATTATATATACAAATAGTAAATAATTAATATATTTAGAAAGTTTATTTTTACTTTTGTTTAATATTTATTTGTTATATAATTATTGATTAAATAAAATTAATTAAAAAAGCTAATAGCGACATATGTCGACAAGTGTCGCTATTAGTAATACTATTTGCGACGCATATTTATAGGCATCGCTAATAGTTATAAATTTTTATTTGTTTCATTTAAAATTTATTACTATTAGTGACGCTTTTATTAAGTGTTGCTAATAATATATGTATTAGCGACGCTTAAGAAAAAATGTCGCCAATAGTTATGAATTTTTTTTCTTTTTTTTAGAAATGTACACCTTTTAGTGACGCTTTTGAAGTAAGCATCGCTAGTAGTTTTTGTATTAGTGACGCTTTAAGCTAAGTGTCGCTAATGCGTGGCTATTAGCGACACATAATATTACGTCACTAATAGTGATTTTTTGTTAGTTTTTAGCAACGTTTGTGTATGGGTCACCAATAAATGCGTCGCTAATAGTTAGTTTTGTTGTAGTGCAAATTCATCACCTAAGAGTCCACGCCTATTACAACAAGGAAAACAACCGACAATCCTATCCAAAACCATGTCGTTGGAGTCCTAGCCTAGCTAGAAACCCAGTTGAACACTCTTTCAAGAGTCCCACCTCATCTAGTTGCCTTCAGGTCTCCTACTCTGGCTCCAAGTTCTCAACTTGCATGCTTCTTGCCTCAACAAAGACCTGGTTGCGTCTACCTCTCGCATAGAGTTTATTCCCTTAGGATTTGGTCGTCTTGAGTAGTCATTCTTGCATCCAACTCTGTATTCACATTCTCCACTTGCTTAGGGCCTCTGAGCACACTCCTAATCATGCTAGGAATTTTGGCAATGAATTAGCAACAAGCCAAAATGTCTCCTACTCCAAGTATGAGTCCTCCACATGAGTCCAACTCTCATAGGATTCTCCTTATGCTAATGCTACCTAGCCTGCCATCAAGTCGCACTCCTAGTAGGACTAAGAAACAAGTCCTACTCCTAGTACGACTACAAAACATGTTTGTCTAACGTACCAACACTACCAAAATTTAGCATACTCACCTTGTAAGAACTCTTACCTTGAATCGGTTTACATTCAATTTTATTTATCATTTTCAAGGTCATCGTATGGTGTAAGCCATTTTTGATCATTTTTTATAATTTTTAGAAATAAATGTGGTTTTCAAATGTTTTAAACAAAAATAGCTTCACATTTATGAGTTTTAAGAGAAATTAAGTCAATTGTAATTTTTTGGTATTTTCTCAAATTTTTAAAAAAATTAAGGTTTGACAAGACCCCCTATGGGCCCCACAATCAAATTTGAGATTTTTTTTTATCCAAAATGTTTCAAACATTAAAACAAGTCATTAGAAAAAATTTCAAAATTTTTCTGGACTTAATTTGGGTTTAAATTGCCAAATTACCTACTTTTAGTTAAAAATTCTATTTACACCCCAAGTTTTAATAAAGTCTAATCATTTCTTTTCTATAAAAGGAAAGGGGTAGGGAAATGGCTGACTCAGGGAATCAAGAGCCTAATCCCCATTAGGCCAAAAGAGGAAGGTGATTAGATATAAGATTTTCTTAATTCTTTCTTAATCATTAGGGTTTTTCATAAACTTCTTCTAATCTCATTTTTCTCTATTGATTCAATTCGTTTTCAAGTCATTAGGTCACTGATTTACACCTCGACTTCAAACCCTAGCTTTCAAATTTTCATTTTTATGTCTCTAAAGCTCTAGATCTAATATTTTTCCAATGTTTTTCAAGTTCTCAATCGGATTTAAGTGGGTATTAACAAAAATCATATGTTTAGAAGGTTTCGGAGGTGATTAGGGAGCTAATCCGGCTCAAAACAAAGTGAAAGGTAATAGGTTTTAGTCTCAGCCTCACTATGTTTACAAATCTAGATTTTTTTATTGAGACAGTCAAACCTAGACCCTGAGAATCCATAGTGGTATTGTAACACCCGAGATTTTTCCTTGCATTTTCTTTAAAATTCACAAAAAAATTGTAATATAATGATTGTAAATCGGGGAAAATGACAAATACAAAACCTGTGAAATCAGTTTTATAATTTAAAACATCAAACAACAATCATTTTCCCATCCAAATTTTTTTTACAAATTCGATCAAACATCGTACGGCCAAACCAAACATCTATATGCGCTACTCGAAAACAAACATATGAATAAATTGCTATGATAATAGACTTTAAATACAAATCACTCTCAGGCATCCCTGAGTGCAAGTCCCATAACAGTCCACAGTCTAATCCAAATTACAAATCTAGAAAGCATAAACATCTTAATTATCATCTCACCCAATACATCATATCATTGCACAAATAATACTCGCAGTTAGTCAAGTAGATACCTAAGTCCAAGGGAATCAATCCACTGCAGAAATGAGCATCCATCTCCCGGAGCTCCCTGCCACATACTTGTAAAAGTCTTCCGAACAACGGGGCTAAAAAATAGGGTAATGAGTATTTTCATACTCAGTAGGAAATACCCAGTAGGGGAGTTCTAAACAGTAAACTTAGTAAGTCCATACATAGATACATTCATGCAACTCAAACATGAAGCCGACAACATATAATATTCATATACATATGCATATAATTATGCATAACACATCATCAAACCAAACTTACACAAACACCCTTAATCAGGTCTTACATACTTACTCGTACAATCATATGCTAACTCATACAACTTGCACGTGCTTGTATGACCTTACTCATACAATCATACGCTTACTCATATAACTTACACATACTTGTACGACCTTACTCATACAATCTTACTCTCAAACATACGCTTACAGTCTTGCTCAAAATCATACTCTTACAATCTTGCTCATACTCTCATACTCTTACAGTTGTACTCATACTCTTACAATCTTACTCAGAAGTTACGCTTACTCATAAACATACGTACTCACTTATACAATCGTACACATACTATCGACCACTGAAGCTCATTACAATTAATAAGCTCCAGCGTCGAAATAGAAAAGAATGTCACTGGGTCATCACCTTAACCTCCAGGGAGTAACTAGACGCCATGAACTTTTCTGAAGGCAAGGCACACCAATGCTCATGGGGCACAGGATCAAACAGGTAAGAGCATGTTCATGATACTACTTACCTGAGTGCGCAAACATAAATACCCACACATAAGGGGTTATACAATTGCCCATACTTTTAAGGGTCTTATAATGTCATACAATTGCCCACCATTATGGGCCTTATAGTGTCAGTGCCACTCCTGGAAAGAAATCATACAGTGCCACTCTTGGGCAGAAATCATACAATGTCACTCTTAGGTAGAATCATACAACACTCTCAATAGAGCATCAAACGTCTGGGTTTATACAACACACAGACCAAATAAAAAATATACATCGCTCTCAACATAGCATCAGACGTCTGGGGCTTAATACAGCACACAGACAACATCCTGCAAGAAAAATACCATGGCAAGACATGAGAAATGCTCAGCCGACTCATTACCTGCTAGCTCAAACATACACACTATCATTAGCTTTGCTTATAATTCAAGTTTGAATTAAGTAATTTATGCAGGTACAATTATGCCACACAAACTCTCAAACGTACAGTGTTCCACTGATCAAACTAAAGTTGAGCCCGATTCGAAACCCTAGTTCGTCAAGGCAGCATACTTTACTTAACCCATCCATCTCACAACATAACTCACCGTACCACAAATCCTTACAGTCTTACATACTCTGCCATCCACCTTATGGCCAAAGCATCTTACACAAATATCATCAAACTAATCTCCTCAGAGCCAAACCCAGTTATCACCCTCTTACTTATACCTCACTTATTATGCTTACTTTTTACTTCATAATCTGTACGTTATGCTTGTACAATTATGCACACTCTTGCTATCTGACAATCCCCTAACATACGCTATGATCCAAACCAATCCAATCCAAACCTCGCCCATCAAACTTACACCCTCTGTCTTCCATCATACGCATATCCATCAGATAGGCGTATAGCCATCATACATACGTATGTCTATCACACATACGTATAACATATATATACTATTCCATACATAGCTTACCAACATACTTGTTAGCCATCACTAGCACATATATACACATTCATATACGTAGCTTACCAAAATACTTGCTAGACATCACTAGCACATACATACACATTCATACACGGAGCTTACCAATGTACTTGCTAGCCATCACTAGCACATACATACACATTCATACACGTAGCTTACCAATATACTTGCTAGCCATCACTAGCACATACATACACATACATCATACATACTTACAACTCACATGCATGTCATATGCATTTCAACATGGCATAAGTCATCCTCTTACATCATGCAAACAGTTCATGATTTAACATCCAAAGCATTGAATCATACAATCCTAGCATGCTACTACTCAATCAAAGCATGCTATCATAAAATTACGAGTCCAAAGCTCCCCTACCTCGTAATCATGATGTTTGATGGCGAGCACACAATGGTGGCGGTGTCGGCGGCAGTGGAATTGGTGGCCAAAAGCATTTCCAATTAGAGAGAGTTGTTGTCCCGATGTTTTAGGAAGTGCCAAAAGTACTCACAGCCAAACAAGCTGTCAAAAGTCAATGCGGAAAAATTAGTGATCCATGACAGCACACTAAGGGCAGCCAGAAGAAAGGTTATGCCAACATAAGTGGCGGTGTGACCAAAAGTCGATGGTGTACTCACTAAAGGTAAGCCGACAGCTGAGAAGTACTCGACCAGCCGCAAGACGTCCAATTCAGTCATGGACAGCACCCAACAGCGCTGATTTTGCATCATCAAGGACCCACATACAGGCGGAGGGCATGGGGCAATGCTCAAGGACAGAGGAGAGGTGGCGGAGGGCTCTGATGTCGACTCCATTCAGTGGCAGAGCCATCCGATGGGCAAGCGGCACGAAAACGGTGCTTGAACCCTAAGTAGCATGCGCAGCTACTTGCACACGTGGTCCGAAGGGGCGGGGGAGAGGGCTGAATGGAGGCAGGCTAAGACCCACAAAAGGCCGATAGGGCTAAGGCCCTAGTGGTGGCCAATCAAAGCAGCAATATCGCCGATCACTACCCACAACCAAAACTAATGGTGCTGGTGGTTGTTCATCTCACACGGCAGAGTGCATGGGGAAGGTTCAGGATCCAGCAAAGGCCACAAGGCCGTCATTGGCCAAGGCCTATGCAGGTGAACTCGTCCACCTTCGGTCAAGGTAGGTCATATAAATTCTTGCCATAGACTGTCCAGTACCGACGGCATAAAATGGGCAAGAGGGGTCAATAAGCAAACATGCCGGCAAGTGGAACTAGTTGGGGCTGTGCGCCATAGGGAGGAGCACGGTTCATAGGCGATCAAACTGGGTCAAGTGGGACCGTCTCTGGTCGTTACTAGGCCGAGGCAGAATCCACGGTGGTTGTTCGGCCATTGCCGGCCAAAGCCGATGGCGTCAAAATCCAAAACAGAGGGCCAACTGGGGGAAAAAGTGGAGCCGGGATGGGCCAGGGCGGCTGCACCCGCTACATCGGGCTAAGACTAGCCGGCCAGAGTGTAATATCCCTAATCTTTCTGTAATTTTTCTGCAATTTCCGGTCGTATTTTTGATAAATAAATTTTATGCTTTGGCGTATTTGTATTTGTAATATTCGTGACCGTAAGAGTCGGGAGTAATGTGTAGTCACAGGTCTTGGGCCTCGACGCGTCCCATAAATTCTTCGGCGTGAAAAATCAGATGCAACGCGGAAGAATGGAAATGTGAAGAAATGAAGAGCTGAAAAAAAAAAGAAATACATAAAGCGGATCGGGCGCGTCTCAGCACTCCCGACCCGCTGGATGAACAGTGAAACCGGGGGGTGCAGCCCCTCACTGTTTGATGCCGGAGGCAGTGCCGCCGGTGGTTGCCGGCTTCCACCCGGCCGGCCTCGGCCTGGCGACGCCGCTACTGCCTCCCTGGCTTGGCCCCGCCGACTGTCGTCGCCTTGTTCCTCTTCCGTTTTAGCACAACAAACGCCGGATCTTGAGTTTCGCCCCGAATCGCCGCCGCCGCCGGCTGCATGGCCGCCAGCCCGTCTCCACACTTTCGCCCCAACCAGAGAAACCTCTGGCCATCGCCATCCTGGCCTCCCCGCCGGCCGCCGCCGCTCCACTCCCTATTTTCCGTTGCAGCCCAAACCACCCCCATGTTTTTGCTCTAATTGCCGTTGCCGATGGCTGCATGACTTCCAAACCACCGCCATAGGTTTCGCCCCGGATAGAGCGACCTCCGGCCACCGCCGTCGTCGTCCCTTTATTCCATTTTCCTATTTCGGTCTGGCGAACCAAGATTCTCAGCTTTGTACTGATCTGCCACCGCCGCCGTTGCATGGCTTCCAAACTGCCGCCACGGCTCCTGTCACGCCCCGGCGATGCCCGACCCGAGCCGAACCTGGTCCAGGGGCCGGTCAAGCGCGCGGGGGCGACGAAGTGAAAATTGAGAAATGATCTAGCGGAAGACTTAATCCCTAACCACGGGAGATTAATAGAAACACGGAGTGCGCACAATCCTTTGAGCAAGAGTAAATAAAAGGGAAGAAAATGTGTTGCTTATCACAAAGTAAACAACAATCTCAAACCCACAAGCTTAGTTAAGTAAAGCCCACACCGGCTCAAAATAAGTCATAAGCATCACAACTGCAAAATACGACATGAATCCAAGACAAGAACCCTACACAAAGGTTCGAACATAAAGCATGAAACAAACGCAGGTAAGTCACGCAACGATCTCCATCATCACACCCAAGCTACCTCTGACCTTTCCTCATAGAGGCAATCCTGTCCGTCTGCGTGTCGCACCACGCAGCCCCAAATCAAAACACAAAAGAGGGGTGAGTTTTAACACTCAGCAATGGTTTTAATATCACTGTCAACGTAGAAAATATGATAGCTTAGAAATGAGATCGTTCAGATCAAAGATTTACATAGTGCATCACTTTCTGATCACACATTCATATCACCCAACACGTCATCATAATGCATAATTCAATCTGCATTGATGTATCTCTAACATACATATTCCCACATGCATTCACATCATAACCAATCCCGCATGGATGTATCTCTAACATACAAATTCCCACATGCATAACATCAAAATCAACATGCATGGATGTATCTCTAGCATACATATTCCCACATGCATTCACATGATAACCAATCCCGCATGGATGTATATCTAACATATATATTCCCACATGCATAACATCAAAATCAACATGCATGGATGTATCTCTAACATACATATTCCACATGCATAGTATCAAATCAAACTCCATCAAGGAGTAACCACACAATAATGTCACACAGACGGGAGCATAGACAAGGCCACAAAGGCGTGTCATGGTCCAAAATTTCTACACAAGAATTCAAAAAAGATCGGGGTTGTCAATCCCTAATACTGCTCGCCCTGGACGATCCTGGCCAAGGATGTCCCATTCTCACACAGAGAATCTAGAGCAGGGGTGTTCGCCCAGGGACATCTCCTGCGGAGGGAAGAGCCCGAGTTCTCACACAGAGAACCCTAGAACACGTGGTAGCGGGGTGCACACGGCATACCACACTGGATTCTCAGGGTCCAGATGACACACATAATAACATTCTCACATATCCGCAAGACAAGTACACAACTCGTCCCCACATCATTCCATTAAACAAGACTCAACCCGGGGAGTGCACTCGTTCCACACAGGAACTTCAAGTCGTTCCACATAGGAACTTCAAATCAAAATATGTCCTTTCGGACCAATCAACTTGCGATTAATTCACGACCGATCAATCCGGCACACAATTCCATCACATTGCATCCAATCGGTCAAATTCGATTAATCACGATGAAGCCTCAATTGGAAATCCATTTTTATGATGCGTGCAGCATGGTACATGCGTGGGCAAAGCATACATGAATCCTAATCCATCAGCCCCTAATGCATCATTCCTACTCACAATGTCAAGCTTCAACATCATCATTTAACCCCCACATGTGTGTGTGTATAACTAGTAGAAGCCTTTCACATAATGCATATCAACATGCTTGAAAATCAACTCACTACCACACTACACATGTGAATTTCTATCTAAACATGAATTCCAGCAGAAATCATAGTAGAAGAATCATTGAAATCATAGCTAAATTCAAAACTCAACCACAAAGGCTAAACACATATAACATCACTCATTTCATCATTGAGTCATGACATTCACCAACATTCACACACCACTAACCACAATCTATCATGACAAATCAGTCCAACAATGATTGTAGTCCTATTGAAAATATATGTTTAACCAAAGAGAAATAATCATTCATAATTTCAAGATAACGATTCCAACATCATGCCACAAAGCATAAGTCATTCCACGATCTCTAAGCATATATCTCAACTCCATAAACTCAATAGCATGCATTTCCAGTAGCCTAACATAGCTTAAAATACTCCACATTCATATAAAATTGGCAAGCTAAAGTGGAATCATCAAAATAGACATCATATGCACAACATACAATTTCCTGTGTAGGCGATCGATCGCCCTTTAGGCCGTTCGATCGGTTACACACAAAAATTTGAAATTTACAGTTCAGCCGATCGATTGCCCTGCAAGGCCGATCGATCGCCAACACGGCAGAATAGTCATCTTCTTCCTTTCGCAAAATCAAACCGAAACACCATAGATAACACTTCAAATCCACATCTAACACCCTAATCATCATCAAAAGTCCTCCTTGACTTCCAGAATATCAAACCAAACCATAATAATACAAAACCCTAAGAAATCGGGATTAAATAATTTCATTTTCTAATCTTACCATTAACACACTAAATCAAGCAAACCATTTCGAAATAAGCCAAAAATGAAGAGTTTTACCATGGATAAACAGAGATTTCGAAGACCCATTACCTCAGCACTTGATTAAGCTCGGATTGAAGAGTCACCCTTCTTGAAATCCTTGAAAACACAATGAGTTTGAATTAAACTCTAATAGAAATCGATTTACCCAAGAAATCCCTAATTAAATCTTAGATCTAGGGCTTGTTGGTAGTAAAAATCGAATTTTGAATGTTAGGGTTTGTAGTAAAACACAAATCAGTAGCTTTTGATGGTCAAAAACGAATTGAATCAAGGGAAAAATGGTAGATTTGGAAGAAATTAAGAGAAAAGCCATATATTAGTGCTTAATTAGAGCAAGCTTACCTTAATCGACTTCTAATTCGGGCCTAAGTGGGGATTAGGCCAGCCCTCCTTCCTTAGCCTATTCCCAAAAATGGAAATGGCTCTGGTTTGCCCTTTTATAGTAAGGGTTGGGGTAGGCATAGGTAAGTTTTGGGGTGTAAATATGAAAAGTAGGTTAAAAGTGGGTATTTAGCAAATTTAAGCACAATTTAAGCCTAATAAAATTCTCAAAATTTTTGTGTGACCTTAAGTATATGTCTAGGTTCATTTGACACAACAATAAAATTTTCGACGGTGGGGCCCACAGGGGTCCCGCCAAAACCCTATTTTTTTTTTGGGGAAAATAGTGAAAATTCTGAAAAATCTCAAAAATTCACATTTGGTTTAAAATCACTTAAAACCACTAATATTGAAGTTAATTTTGGTTAAAACCATCACAAACACTATTTATCTACGAAATCACCGAATAAGATCAGAAAACGCGTAAATCTCACGATAATCCATAATTAAAGGAAACCAAAACCGGTTTAAAGATGAAGGTCCTTATAGCTCCGCCCCGACCACTGTGACCTCGGGCCACCACCATCCCGGCCTCCTGCGCCGCCGTGAGGTAGCACTCCGCCACCCATTTTTCTTGTTCTGTTTTGTTTCTTTGGTTTGCAGCCGCCAATTGTGCCGCTGGTGGCCAGCCACTATGACCTGCTGTTAGCCATAACTCGGCCTGGTGATGGCAAGGTTGCCGCCCCAGCCGCAACCAAGGCCATCGTCCTAGCCCAACAACCGCCTCCCCGGCCCTTATCCCCTTCTTCTTCTATTTTTCGATCCATACAGAAATTTTGTCGTGACCTTTTGCCTTGTGTTCCAGCTGTCGTCCGCAAACCACTGATTCCCCATTAGTATGCCATCTCGAGCCTACGACGGCAAGGTGCCGAGGTCTGGCCTCCCTTGCCTCGATCGGTTCTAATTCATTTGTTTGGTCGACCCGCATTAGAGCAAAGTTACACTCTTTCTCGAGCTGTGTCCATCCTCCGCAGTCGGACGTCAGACGGTATTGGGCCGATGTCCATTGGACGTGCCACTATTCGGTGACTGTTGGGTCCCGTCTTCTTCCAAGTCTAGCCCCGGCCATGTCGGGCCATTCGTAACTCGGTGAGGCGTGTATGCTGCCCCAATTTGGTGCACTGTCGCCACCGCTAAATTAGGTCTTAGGTCACTTCAATTTTCTGATTGATTGTTCTATTATAGACAGCTGCATATGTCAGCTTTACCCAATAATGGAAAGGGGTTGCCGCTCCCGACCTCCTCTGTATGTCTTCTGCACACACCAAACGCCCCTAAACTTTGGGGTACACCTCTGACCACTGTCGAGTGAACCACCCCAGCCTAAGGCCAACCTAGTGTTCCGCCTGACGTGCGTGGACTTGGGCATATGTCCAACCGATTTGGGCTTTGCCCCGGCCCAATGACATCAAGGGCCAATAACTCTGGCCCAATTCCATCTCTGACCCCCACTTCCTATGGCATACTACCCAAAATTTACTGGAAGTTCCCGAATTCTGATTCTTCCAAGGGGAAATAAAATTGTCAATTGTTAGACTCAGTCCATCGAAGGCTCAACTGATGTCGTGGCCTATCCTCCACCGTAAGTTATGCTTAATGCACGATTGTCTGTACAATGAATTGGTTGTGGGTAGCGTTTAGAAATGACGCCACCCTTATCGGACACCTACGCCAAGCCTTAATGCCTTAATGTATGTTTAGGGAACGTCTACACCACTAAGCAATATGGTCGTTAAAGCCCTCCACCACCTTGTGAGGCTTCGACAATGCAGAATTGTTGCCGTTGGTTGTAGTCCGCTATCCATTTTCATATTTTGTGGCCAACGATGTGTTTTAAACCGTTGGCAGACCTCCAATCAATCAGCCCCTATTCTGTGGTCGTTCTTGCCATTTCTAGTGGCATGACCTTGTATCTGCCCGCCCTAATGCGCGCAGTCTTCTGCTTTGAGTGTAATTAATCTAATCTTATCAAGATAAATTCCAGCATCTCTGAAAATCCTCGGGACATAACAACTTTCTCAACGCGATGCTTTTGGCCGCCTATTCCGCTATCGACGCCGCCACCGTCGTTTGCTCACCATCAATCTCCTATGGATTATGAGGTAGGGGACCTTGAACTCGTAATTTCATTATAGCATGTTTTAATTGTGTAGTAGCGTGCTAGGAGTTTATAATTAAATATTTTGCATGTTTATGCTGATTAGAGAAGCATGTTGTATGTGTGAATTGTATGCGTACGTTAGTAAAGACTAAGGGCACGTAGTAAGTTTCTATGAATCATATGCATGTGACCAGAGTATGTGATCTTTGTTGTGGACTGGTGGTAAGTGATTGATGGTACGAGAAAAAGTGTTCGATTGTATGTTTGGTGAAGGAGTACTTCGTGGACTATGATGGGGAAACTATGATTGTATGTCAGGCGAGGAAAGATGTAAGATTGACAAGTGAAGGTTAGATTTGATGAGATTGAAGGATTAGTTTGGATTAAGTCGGATGGTACATCGGAGCATTGAGCAGAAGACGTAAGCAATGTAAGGATTTAGAAGACTTAAGGTTTTGAACATCTTGGGGGATTGTGAGTTAGTAAGAGAGAACGACATAATTGTACATACATAATATACGTAATATGAATTGTAATGAAAGAATAATGAGTAAGGAATTAGTAAGGGTTTGATGACAGGACTTAGGTCAAAAAGGGTCTCATTTGAGGAGTTTGAGTAAGAATTTTCAGTTTTAAGGCGGATGCTGTAAGTTGTAAGGTCGTTAGTGTATGATGGTAAGATTATAAGTATGGATCACGAGTTAAAGTAAGACTGCAGAGATTTGTAAGATGGAAGTTGTTCCAATCATAATTGTACGTGCATAAGTTACCTAATATGAACTTGAATGTAAGTAACCCTAATTTTATAACGTTATGAGGTTGAGACTGAGGGTTTCGACGGATTAAGTTCCGTTTTGTGCCAGTCGATAAGTAATCGATTGAGCATCCTTTCTAGTCTAGCCATGGTGTTTTACTGCGGAATTTAGTCTTGGTGTTGTACTTGGCCCAGACGTTTGATGCTCTGTTGAGAGTGTTGTAAGTTTCTGCCCTTCGTGGGCTTTGTATGTCTTCTGCCTACCGATGGCATTGTATGTTCTGCCCAAGAGTGGCACTGTAAGATTCCTGCCCAAGAGTGGCATTGTATATTTTCTGCCCTTAGTTGGCACTATATGGCCCCAGAGAGTGGGTATTTGCTCTCTCAGGTAAGTAGTATCATGGATCTGCTCTTACCTGTTTGATCCTATGCCCCATGAGCATAGGTGTGCCTTGCCTTTGAAAAAGTCCATGGTGTTTAGTTGCTCCCCGAAGGTTAAGGTGACGCCCCAGTAGCATTTCATTCCTTTCCGACGCTGGAGCTTATTAATTGTAATGAGCTTCAGTTGTCGGTAGTATGTATATGATCGTAAGAGTAAGTGTATGTTTCATATTTTGAGTAAGTTGTACGTGTAAGATTTAGAGTAAGTGTGAGCTTCTTTGGAAGGCAGTAAGAGTAAGTTTATGAGTATGAGTATGTTGTACGAGTAAGTTTGTGAGACTTTGATTCAGGCAGTAAGCGTAAGTGTAAGTGTAAGCTTCTAAGGAAGATATAAGAGTACATTTATGTGTAAGTGTATGATTGTACGAGTAAGGTCGTACAAGTAAGTTCGTACAAATAAGGTCGTACGAGTAGGCATATGTTGTAAGTGTAAGTGTACGTTTGTATGAGTAAGACTGATTCAGAATGTAAGTGTAAGAGCATGATATGAGTAAGTGTAAGTTCGGTTTGCACGATGATTTGTATGTGTTACAATATTTATACTTCTTATTCTTTTTGCTTCATGTGTAAGTTCGGTTTGCACGATGCCTGGGAGGTTTTTTATTTTTAAAACCCATGGCCATGGTAGGTTTTAATCGTACGCTTTTGTTTTAGGTCACGCCTGAGAACGTTTGTTTGTTTTAAGATGATTTAATTTATGAAAGTTGTTTTCACCCCTTTTGAATTTTGTTAATTTAGTCGATTTACATATGTATTTTGAAAATGGAATTTTAGTAAAATTTTAAAGTAAATGTGTGGAAAAACCTCGGGCGTGATACAGAGACCTATCGAAGGCTACCGGCCATTGGCCAACTGTGGCTCGCCCAAGCAAACCAATAACAGTGAAAAAACACCATTCTTAAAAATAGAGGCAAAACGGATGGAGGATGATGGAGCTCAACCGAGGTGAAGGAGGTGGTGCTGGACCGAGAGTGGTTGCCTGCCTCCATCATAGGGCCGGGGTAGATCCAAACAGTGGTCTGGTCGGCCCACAAAGGCGACAGAAAGAAGGGAAATAGAGCCCGGAATATAGGGGAGAGAAGGAGAGGCTGGAGCGGTACGGGGCTAGGCTGAGGCTGAACAAGGCCCGGAGGGGTAGCCCACTGGTGTCACCTAGTTGGGGCGGAGCCAGACGGAGGTCCATTGGTCGTGGCTTACTGTCGGCAGCCACTATTTAATCAAAATAGTTCACCGGCGGAAAACACGGCAGAGGGGGATAAAACATGGGGTGGCGGAGGAGAGGCCCACTGGGGCCGGGAGGGAAGCCTCCCACCGTCGCCAGCCCAAGGCGGAGCCATGGGCGGCCGGCCAGCCCTTGCTGGCCCACGGCGGCAACACAATCAAAATAGAGAGGGAAGGGGAGAAAGCTAACCTAGGAAGGGGAAATTTGGCTAAGGGCGGAGCGGCCGTGGGGGCCAGGGCGAAGGCCCCCTGCCGTCACACCACTGTGGCAGAGTCGGCGGTGGCAACCCTATGGCCTACCGGCAGCCACCAGCGACTGGGACAAAGGAAACTGAGGGGGGCACTATCCAGACGTTTCTAGATTGGGCTCGGACGAGCCCGAGCCCGATCTTTTCTCTCATTTCGTTTTTTTCCTTTTCTCTCCCTTAACCTCTGCTCTCTCATTCTTTCTCTCTCTCTCTCTCTTTCACGCTGTAAGTGCGCATGAAGGCCTGTGGCCTACGACTGAACCCCTCACCCAACTCTACGGGTACCAATACTGACACCAAATACACCGAAGTGTCACATTTTCCCACCCAAAATGATCAAAAAAATAGTAAAAAAATCACAAAAAATCATAGAAAAATCAATTGCATTACAGGTATGCCTTCGTGCACTGGCTACCACATGTTCTAGTTTCTCCGTGTGGGATTGGACTCTCCTACCGCAAAGATGTCCAAGGCGAACACACTGCTTTAGGTTTCCATAAGGAATTTGGATGTTCTTGGTTAGGACTGTCAAGGGCGAGCAGACCTGCTCTAGGTTTCCGTAATGAATTCGGACTGTGTCCAAATCGGGCAATGCCCTAGGTTTCCAGTTAGGAAATCAGACCACGTCTAGGGTGGGTGATATAATTGTATTTCTCTCAATGATGGAGACATTTACCATTTGTTGATAATGAATGTGTATGAGATTATATTATGCCTAGGATTGCACAGGTTGTGTAGGAATCATGTGACACGTGTGGATATTATTTATTATGCATAATTTTGATATAGTGTGATTGGGACACTTGTTGTGCATGGTGAATGAGCTATGGAATGAATGGGATTTATATTTGTATGATCTGAGATGTGTGTTAGAGACACTTCTCATGAAGGTTTATGTGATACGAATGCATGATCTAAATTGTGTGATTGAAACACTATCATGCAGGTTTATGTAATATGGTTGCATGATCAGAAAGTGTGTGAGAGACACTTCTCATGCGGATTATTGTGATATTATGCTTGATTGCAATTGGATGACGATCACTACCTATGCAGGATGGATGCTAAGTTACAACATGATCATTTATGCCCTAACTTAATATATATGTTATACGCATGCTAGATCTTTTACTTATGGATAAGTAGGGGTTTAGTAAGGGGATGATCAGAATGGGTATACCATGTCATTTATGGATCTGAATTGCCATGATGATGTGTTGTGATGATTTTCTTATTAATGTTACCTTATATGAGGGACGACATGTGTACTCGTGGGATTAGCCTTCATGGCATTTTGATGATGTTTTATTTTCTAATTTTATTTTGGTTGACCTTAGAGAACATTATATGGTGGATTATGTATTATGCTCGAGTTTATTTGTTGTTCTTAGACTTGTCTAAACTCATCTGATTTTGAGTCATGTGTAGGTAAGGGGTCTTAACGAGCCGAGCTGAGCCGAGTATTAGGCTGTTACGGCTCGAGCTCGAATTGCTGAAGCTCGGCTCGAAGCTCGAATAAACTCAAACCTTTCAGCTCAAGATCGACTCGAATTAAAAATCTCAAGCTTGGCTCGACCTCGAGCTCGAACTTGAATAAGTGAATCATAAGCCTTGGCTCGAATTGGGCTCGAACTAAAAAAATAAAAATAATCTATATATAAATATAAAGTATATGAAGTATCACATATACTAATATACTTTTAGTATTAAATATTAATAAATATGCTTCAACAAGTATTACGACTACACCATGAACATTTGATTATAGTCACTATGAAAGAAGAAAACTATGACAAATAAGTTTTAGTTACATATGCTAAAAAAATGCAACATTATTATTTTTCTCTCTTTATGTACATATAATCACTAAAAAAGATGTAAAAAATAAAAAATTATTTAGGCAACATTGTCATCTACTTTTTTGTGTTTTCTTTTCTTTACATGCTTATAAATCACTAATAAAAAAGTTATTCTATAATCTTAGTGTGCCTCTAAAACATTCTGAAGTACATGTAAAAATATATACATTTTGTAAGATGAGGACGGTCCCAATGTCATGATTCAACTTTTAAATGAATATCTAATTATTCTTTTCTAAACTAAGTTTGGTCCATAAATGTCATGCTTCTTTTATAATTATTTTTAAGTATATTAGTATGATATCATGTTGACCATCTGTCATATACTTATAGCTTCATTTGGTTTTTCAATTAAACTAATTTTAGTTTATCTTCAAGAATCAAATAGCCCTATTAATTTGGGACAAAAGGAATATATTAGTGTTTGTGTCTCTCCAATATTTTTATTTTTATAAAATATATATATCATATATAAAAATTATATATCCGTTATAATTTAACAAGGATATATATCATGAAATTTTTTTATATAAGTTTAAACTCTCGTACGTTAGCATGAGAAAAGACATCATGGGCCATCAGATCGAGATCCAAATGCGCAAGAAGACATAAACTAATCTACCTCCCGAGTATGTTATAAATATATATTTAAATTAACAATTATATTTATATAAAATATACATATATATATGCATCATTTATTTTATAAATATTATTTATATATAATTTTAAAATTATATTCGAGTTCAAGCTCGAGCTCGAGTCAAGAAGCATCGAGTTCGAGTTTTATTCAAGCCGAGCCGAGTCAAGCAGGGGTCTGCTCAAACTCAGCTTGAACTTATTCGAGCTCGAATCGAGTTCGAGTCGAGCCTAATTCGAGTCAAGTTTAATTCGAGCCGAACCAAGTTTGCTCACGAGCCAGCTCGGCTCATTTACAGCCCTATGTATAGGCTCTGGAGATTATTATGTGGGTTATGTGAGCATTTATGATAGTTTAGTATCCTCTTCTTTATCCTTATTTCTATTGCTCAAAGGACATGAGGTGCGCTACTCCGTTAGTTGAATCGTCCGTTAGATGGGCTAAGTCTTCTGCAATTCATTAATCCGTAAATTTCTATCTCCCCCGCGTGTTGACCGGCCTTTGGACCGGGTTCGGCTCTAGTCGGGCGGAGCCAGGGCATAACACGTCGTAATGTATGTGTTACTTGGTTGTCCGTACACAGAGGCTGAGAATTATCCAGCCCCTTCGCTTATTCAGCGGCTAAGGGTCTAACAACATTCCATACACAAGTCCAAAACAATATGCATTAGTAATATATTATAGTCTGATTTAGCAAATATGAGTTAGCTAAGACTTGCCCAAGTCTATTTCAGCCTTTTAGCTAATACCCGTTAGGTAGTAAGGTTCAACATGCTAGGTTTGTGCATTTTTTACATTTGATTTTAAGGTTAGGGTTGGGTTGTACCCAAAAAAAAATGATTGGTTGGGTTCAAAGTGGTTAAGTTTCTCTCTCTAAGCGGTCAATGAATAGTTTCGGCATTATGCTGCATTGTAGTGACCTTAAGCTTTGGCTAGCCCTTCTCTATTCACTTACCCAATTCAAAGGTGGATTGTAAGGTAATTTAAAAAAACCTCAAACACCAATTGACCACCCTCCTTACAATGTAGATCTACCACTATATTAAAAAGAAACAAATAAATATAAGCACGAATGAGTTTACAAAACAATGGGTATAAATTATATTAGCCACTAACACTAACAGATCCTCCCCGCTCCTCATATAGCATAAAATATTTCTTATATATTATTGAAATGCCAGCTAAAATGGTTGTACATGCATGTTTGCGTAAAGATAAAAGAAATTACATAAAACCATAAAGAAAGACATTAAAATATATTTACAATGGTTTACAAGACTTATAAACTTGTGTGAGGTGTCTAAACCCTATTTGCGATAGGACAAGGATTGGGTGCCAGACCCGGGGTCAGCAAAGGGCGGTGCAGGCGGGCAAGGGGGGTGGTAACTGCGGAGAAGGAAGGTAGGGTGCAGGGTACACAAGAGAAATTATGTGGGAGATATTTGGTAAGAAACTAAAAATATATTATAAATTCTACTTGGGAAATAATTTCCTTAACAACCAATCTTTTAACCAAACCCTAGGTTTTGATTGGACACACAAAAGTAGGCCCTTTATTATCATGTGAAGCTCACTTTTTTTTTCTAATAAAAACCTAGGTTTTGTTGTCCATATACTCTTTTTTTTGTTGGATCGATTCAGTGTTATCAGCTGTTGCATCTCTCAACAACAATGGGAATCTAAGTTTAGGACCAAAAGTGGTGTGGGATTAACAGCATACTAAATCCAAATGAGGCGCCAAAACTTAGCCTTCCCAAGGGATTCAATTCCTAAATAATCTCAACTTCCCTGCCTTCTGTTAAGTGTTCACCAATACGTAAACTGTTCATCTTTATTCACGCACAACTGCGTCTCTCTCATGTATTCTACCCTACCAATCAAACTTCGGTTGCAGATCTCAAAATCCCGAAATGCATCAAGCATTAATCAACTTACTAATTAAGGGCTTAAGCGCTCAGCCGTATACGAAGCCATGCCCGTGATCAATTAGCACCACAGCCTCTCAAGTCCGGTCATGGACTCATGTGAGTGCCCCTTTACGCAACCACCTTCACCGCGCGAGCACGCTCAGCTCCCTTCTCGTGACCAAGAAAAGCTTGTGATCTGATGCATTCACACGTATCCTGACACTGTGATATGCATTTTGTACATGTATACCGCGTTCATCATCTCTGAACAAGCTCTAGCCTTTTTAGCTTCTGATTTCCCAAGCTGAACAAGTCCCTGCAATGGCAACAGAGAAAACGGCCATGAAACCATCTTCTCCAAGCACTCCGGGCGGCCATTTTGTGGACATCCACCCCGTCGTCCCTGAGGAGGAGCCGGCGGGCGGAGATGATCATGGGAGACTATTGAACAGGCCCATCAGGCTCAGGGACCAGAGGAGGCCACAGAGGAGCTTCAGCCGGCAGGTTTCCCTCGAGACCGGGTTCTCGGCTCTTGACAGGGAGTCCAAAGCCGGCAAGGATGAGAAGAGGGTGCTCTCAAGGAGTGGGAAGAGCTTCGGGGGTTATGCTTCGGCCAATAGAGGAATTGGGGAAGGGAGAAAGGGTGATTTCAGTATATTTAGAACAAAATCCACCATTAGCAAGCAAAACTCTATGTTACCCATCAGAAAGGAGGCTGAGATGGACGCAGTGAGGCCAGAAGGACTGGGTTCTTTGGATGAGTCTGTTGGACAAAGCGTTCCTAATGCTGGCCGCTACTTTGCTGCTCTCAGAGGACCCGAACTAGACCAAATCAAGGTATTTAAGATATGCAGTATTCAGATGATCAAAGTTCTATGTATTGTATGTTTGCTATAATCAAATTGTTGATTATCATTGTCTTATTTATAAACCACTTTACCGGCGGTTTGATAACTTTTAACGTCAGTTTGGTTACTTTTAGCGGCGGTTCTGAGTTGTGTGCACCACCATTTGTCCCCTAATATTATTGCCATGCAAGACCTGTTACAAGTTCTGAAGATTAAGACAGCTTATTTGATGGATAGATTAACAAACTTTAGATTGTAAAAATTGAACATGTTTAAGAATCAGAAAAGTCCTTTTTATAGTGATAATTCGATCAGTGATTTCTTTTGTTTTGCATAGGATTCAGAAGACATTCTGTTGCCGAAAGATGAGCTATGGCCATTCCTTCTGAGGTTCCCAATAGGCTGCTTCGGTATATGCCTGGGCCTGAGTAGCCAGGCCATACTTTGGGGCACCCTCGCCACCAGCCCGGCCACCGGCTTCCTCCACATCCCCCCCATCATCAACCTCGTCCTCTGGCACCTCGCCGTCGCCGTCCTCCTCTGTGTCGCCGCCACCTATGCGCTCAAGTGCGCCTTCTACTTGGAGGCCGTCCGGCGGGAGTACTACCACCCTGTCAGGATCAACTTCTTCTTCGCGCCGTGGATCGTCTGCATGTTTCTCTCCATCGGGGTGCCGCCGGCGCTGGTACCCGACCAACGCCTGCACCCGGCCATCTGGTGCGCGTTCATGGCGCCGGTGTTCTTCCTCGAGCTCAAGATATACGGCGAGTGGCTCTCTGGGGGGAGGAGGCGGCTGTCCAAGGTGGCCAACCCTTCCTCCCATCTCTCGGTGGTAGGGAACTTCGTTGGGGCGATCCTGGCTGCCAAGGTGGGGTGGATGGAGCCGGCCAAGTTCTTCTGGGCGGTGGGGTTCGCCCACTACCTGGTGGTGTTCGTGACATTGTACCAGAGACTTCCCTCCAGTGAGGCCCTGCCCAAGGAGTTACACCCCGTGTACTCGATGTTCATCGCCGCCCCCTCTGCCGCGAGCGTCGCCTGGAACGCCATCTACGGAGAGTTTGATGGGCTGGCCCGGACATGCTACTTCATTGCCTTGTTCCTCTATCTCTCGCTCGTGGTCCGCGTCAACTTCTTCTGGGGCTTCAGGTTTGTTGTCAACGAAACTTGAGTTATATCGAATTCCATCTAATCTTTGAAAGCTATTTACATGTTGCAAAAATTGGAGTTGCAGGTTTTCTGTGGCCTGGTGGTCCTACACCTTCCCCATGACGACGGCCTCCCTGGCGACGATCAAGTACGCAGAGCAAGAGCCATGCGTGATAAGCAAAGGGCTGGCCCTGACGCTGTCTCTCATGTCCTCCACCATGGTCTGTGTCTTGTTCGTCTCCACGCTCCTCCACGCCTTCGTGTGGAGGTCTCTCTTCCCCAACGACCTCGCCATCGCCATCACCAAGAAGAAGATTATGCACGGCAAGGAGAAGAAGGGCTTCAAGAAGCCCTACGACATTCGCCGGTGGACGAAACAATCCCCTCTCTCACTCGTTTCTTCCATTGCCAAGGGCAGCAACAGAGGCAGCAAGGAGCAGGAGCTTTCCGGGAACAATGAATCAGCCTCCTAATGTGAAGGATGCAGCAGGACTCAGAAGAAAACCATTCATTCGTACATCAGCTAATTCTTAAGGGAAGAGAATGTGATTAAATGTATTATTATGGCCTAACAGCTGCTCTATTACACATTTACTAGAGCCATGGCCAATTGGAAGAATGAAGTACATGTCCAAATGAGATGCAAATGAAGAACAAAAGAGAAAAGCTGCACAGTTCTTAAAACTGGGATGCATGTATTCTCAATCTGTTTTCAGCAATGGAGCCTTTTTAGCTTCTGAATAGGTTGGTTTCAGAAGTTGAATTTGCATTGAATCATATGAGGAAGCAGCATATAATGATAGGAAAACCGAGCTTTCTTATCAATTATGCTGCAAATGGCCTTGATTAATTCAAAAACTCACATGAGATGGATGGGATTGATAGAAAAGTGGAATTAATCAATGTTAGAGCAGAGCCTTCCAGCCTGCTAACACTTGATCCACTTTGGAACAGATGAGGACGCTCAAGTGAATTTGGAAAGCAGAGCTTATGCAGTCAATGCTCCCAACATCATGAATTTGTAAAAGAAAAAGATAACTTTAGCTTTAGCCAGAGGAGGAACATTAGGACTCCAAGATGTACAAGTCCCCCCACAATTAACACTCACTAAGGCCAGCAATATGGCAATAGTCCTGGATTACCATTAACCAGAATAGTAGTGTTGCAGAACATCACATGCTCTAGACAGTGTGATTCAAATCCTGACCTTTGCAACATATTTCAAAAAAAATCCCATGGCAGTCTGCCATAAGAGAATAACATAATTAAACTAAGCACATGATGGTTGTTACCCAAACTTCACCATTTATGTAATTGAGCATTATTAGCTTCTTTCTATGTTGAGACATATATAATCATTGCTTTCCAAATCACTGTAAAGGTGTCAAAAATTAAATTTGTTTTGAATCATACAAGGAAGCAACAAATAACCATGGTATCAAAATATACAGAAATTTAAGTAAAAGTCTATTTGGATTGGTAGAAACTGAGAGAAAGGGTAAAAGAAAGATAAGGTGAATCCAAGAGAAAAGATAAATTAGAAGATTCCTAAAAAAATTTCATTGTTTGGTTACATAAATCATATTAGAGAAAATTGATATTAACAATGGTAGTAGCGGTGGTAGTAGTATTAGTATTAGTAATAGTAATAATGGTGGTAAAAGCAACGGCGATAATGACAATAATAGGGATGGTGACAAGGGGTAGGGGCAAGGGCGGCAACAATGGTTGTGATAGTGATAATGACAATAACCTTTAGTATGTTAATTTTCTCCCAAAATTTATAAATTAATAAGTAAAAAAATTTTAAGCCAATTTTTTATCAATTTTCTCTTAATTTTTACTTGAGTTTTTCTTCCCCATTGCACCAAACGGTGGAAACTAAGAGATAAAGAAGTTACTTTCCCTTCCCCCATTTTTTACTAATCCAAACAGACTCTAAACAGATAGAGGCACTACATGTATTCCCAATCTATTTTCAATAATTGAGCAATATTAACTTCTTTCTATCTTGAGACATATATAATCATTGCTTTCCAAATCACTGTAACGGTGTACGAAATTAAATTTGCTTTGAGGAGGCACCGCTTTTAGAACTGCTTCATCTTTGCTTTCCTTGAGTTGCATTATATACAGAAGAGAAAAAAAATTACAAAAACAAGTACCTGTACTATCTGATATCTGTACAACTGCAAACACGGTTACAATTTTATTAGCAGAAATTTCTTTACAAGAGCCAATTTATTTGTGCAAAAAAGGGAAAATATTTCCCCACTGCAAAAGCCATATACAAGATCAATCCCTCTGCACAGTCAAACATATGAAGGGCATTTTCCGGCACATATTTAAAGAATAGTATGCGCAAAATCATTTGAAGTTGCGGGGAATGTGAGTGCTTCATATGGACATGAAGATTCAAGAGTGGCGAGCTATCTGGATGTAAAATGACTCCATTGTGAAATATGCTCCATTCAATCCAGTGTAAAATAAGCGTCAACTATCATAGTTCTATGCTTCCTACAAAGAATGGTGAGTTTCCTGGTGAAGGTCATCGAATGCCAAAGATTCTGCAATTCAAAACACCTTGATGAGTTTTAGGATATTGCAAAAGTAAATGCATTTTTTAGTGTAGATGTGTTTATATTTAAGATGCACTCTGCCAACTTGATTTGAGCTCTGAAACTACTCAATAATGTTCTTTCTCAAGAATGCAAATTTCCTGGTTGTGAAAAACCGCCTTACATAGAACTAAAAAATTCAACACAGGCGGTCAACTTTATGAAAACTGCTGTATTTATTTTATATATGTTCGGCTAATTAAATACTCCTAAATTAATAGCTCCATTTGATTTTTCAAATGAGTTCATTTTAAAAAACTAAATGAAGCTATTAATGTATGATGGAAGGAGTACGTATTTGAGCTATATGTACAACTAATGTGGATTTTGTATATTGAATTAAAATAAATCTTCATTTGAGCTATATCATGCTCTGGTTTCTACAGTAGCCATATCATGCTATGGTTTCTACAGTAGCTATATCATGCTATGGTTTCTAGAGTAGCTATGACAGCAATTTTCTTGGCTTAACGAAAATTGTAGCAAAAGTGCGCTTCATGATTTTTGTTATTATACATGTAGAACAAATGTGAATTTATATATGTTGAGCTAAATAAATCTGCATTTGAGCTATATCATTCAATGGATTCTACAGTAGCTAAGATATTAATTATCTTGGCTTAATATTATGTAGAATTAATATTATCATTCAATGGATTCTTTCATATTGTTAACAAGATGCTTGTAGATTTCGATGATAAAATAAAATATTACCTGCACATATTTTCTCGAGATCTATTTTCTATCAAAGTTCTATTATTCCCATGTGTGTTTGTAATGTTCCTCCCATGACCTTGCATTGGGGCCCGGCTTGAGTGTAAGCCCTGAAAAATGTAACTCGTCAAAAAACCGTCCTACACAAGTGGAAAGATGTTAGGACATTACTTATTCTTCAAGTAACTTGCCTTGAATTCTTGCTGTGAGGAATCAGATATATTTTCCTTGGAGACCTTATAAAAGATGAAAACAACTTGTGAGAAAAGTTGAAAACAAAAAATGCAAGTCCTGAGGTATTGAGGAATTGAAACCTTAACAGGTGTGCGAGGTGGCCGAAATATCTTTGGCTCGGAGCTAATAGTGTGCTTAATGTCTGACGTCAGTGACAGCTGATAAAGTTGAAAGGAAAAGGCAAATCAACTACGATTGTTATACATCTATGCCAATAAATGCAGCAATTCAACTTAGTATGCATTAAAATACTGTCTAATGCTGACGACAATGAGAATATTGCTGTCAAGATAACTAAAGCCACTGTAACCAGAATATGAATGTGTTTCCGTCTATCTAAGCCAGGAATAGATATGATATTAATGGCTTTCCAAACAATCTTAATGACAAGTGATGGGTACAAGTGATGATTCTGCCATATATATACTGGATTAGACACAAGCAAGATACAATCAGAAGCACAAATAACTAGGACTATTTTTGATTAATTCTTATAATACTGGAAATTTCTCCCTTACAGCACATGGCCCTTTGTTGTTCCCAATATCAATATACAAATTCTTTTGCTTACCTTACTGAAGAGTTCAGTCGGTGGATTTTGCTGAAATCTTTTATCAGTTGAAAAACTGAATGCCTGTGAGGTAGATAAAGCAAAATGTTAGAACAATAAAATTCTACTTAGAAATATAAACCACCACCCACATCCGATAAAAGTGATGAGTACCACAGGTGTTGTTAGTTGAGGCTTGCTTGTTACAAACACACCCATATCCCCTTTGCTCAAAAAAATCTGCACTATAACAAAAGCCTACATATGTTATGCTGTGATCTAAACAATTGGAGAATAAACAATATTTACCACACATGACCTTCTGGTTGAGGGGCCGAGCTTTAAATTTATGTGCAGTTCCATCACATTCATGTTCTTGATGTTCTCTGAATTTAGGTCCAGTTATACCAATGACAAAAGGGTATAATATCCAGTGAGACATGTAAAGGTATAATAAGGCAAAAACATTATAGAAGAAAGAAACCACAGTAAAGAAAAATTGAAACTGAGATAAAATTTAATGCTCTCCTAGAAGAATGCCCACAGATGGCACTCATGAATTATCAATTGGATGAAAAGCTAATGGATAACAAGAATCTAGAAGTTATGCCATGTCAAATATTAAGACTAGGGATGCTCCATTTTTATTGGGAAGATGCTACAGCATATTCACACAAAAATGAAGAACTCAAGACTTTTTATTTTATTCCAAAAGATATAAAAGAAAAAAAAAATTATATTTTTTCGTTCAGATTTACCTTTGAGATTGGGTGGGTGGACACTGGAGCTTCTTTGAATCTACAGCACTACTTTGACCAAAATTAGTAGTCCTTTCCTTTTGTACAACCTAAACAAAAGAATAATATAAATCGGATTAATGACCAATAATTAGCCTTGGTGTTGAATAATCAGGTTTTATGTTCTTGGCCGTGCAAGACTTTATTGACTCTCATCCATGTTGATAACCTAATTGCACCTGATGAAACTACGATAATAACTACTTCTATTTGAGCTATAATAAATTCTTTAATTCTTTTCGTCCATCTCAATTTAAATTGGTTATTTAAGATAATAAAGAATTTGTCACTTACAATGAAAACATAAAGTAAGATATAAAATAATAATTGAAATCATGAAATAATTGGAAGGAATGAGCAATACTGGATCCCCATAAAACAGCAGTGAAAATTGTCTAAAAGTTGCTATAGTTTTTCTTAAGAACAATAACTAATGGGTGAGTTACATGATTAATCGTTTTTCCAGCCAAGTATGTCGAAGAGGCAGCAGAAATATGTTGCATGGCCCTCTCTGATGTCTTCAAGCTAAACTCCTGGACATATATGAAAATCTGATTTAGTCTAAAATAGCTCTATGCAATTTGACAGAAATCATGAAATAATTGGAAGGAATGAGCAATACTGGATCCTCCACAAAAAAGCAATGAAAATTGTCTAAAAGTTGCATAGTTAGTTTTTCTTAAGAACAATAACTAATGGATGAGTTACATGATTAATCGTTTTTCCAGCCAAGTATGTCGAAGAGGCAGCAGAAATATGTTGCATAGCCCTCTCTGATGTCTTCAAGCTAAACTCCTGGACATATATGAAAATCTGATTATAGTCTAAAATAGCTCTATGCAATTTGACAGAAACAAAATGCATACTTCTAACTACTTACTTGAAAGACAGGTAATTGTGGAGTGCTTTTTTGGCGGAGTGGAATAGAAGGCGCCTCAAAAATCTGCAGACAATATAAAGCAAATGTAGTAAAAAAAATATCTTGTTAGTGTCATATTTACAATTTAAAAATTAGATTCACAGGAACTAGTTACCAACTTTTCGGTTCAAAGGTCGTGCTCTGAACATCTGTGTGCTGCGAGGAGCATGGTCTGCTAAATCTGTCCCATGCTTGGGCCTGGAACATTAAATTAGAATAAGCAAAATTTCATACGTTACGATCACTCTTGTCATTGAAAAATATCTCTACCTCATTTTTTGTGCCCTTTGAGCTGTTACCAATTCTGGTTCTCTTGGAATTGTGAGTTTCCGCCTTGAAAGTTCAGAGTGACCATCAGTGGGCATGTTCTGCATTTAATTGAATTGTTACACCAAAGCTTCTATAGCATATGGGGAGAATGTATGAAACACAGGTAAGAAAAAAGAAGAAACAGTGTTACTAGTATTAAGGGAACCAGACGTGTTTCTGGTAGTTATTACCTTCCTTGAAACCTTGTGTGCCAGATTAGACTGCTGCTGCATGTGAAGTACCTGGCATGAAAGAAAGGGGACTACTTAGTCAAACTAGACAAAGAGTAGCAATGAAAGAAATCGAGCATCTAAAAGTGTCAAAAGCAGTCTAACCCAGATCTCACACCACCTTGCAAAGCAAGCCACCGTCCAACTTTTGCCTCTTGGAAGCTTGATTCTCAGAAACAGTTGGTTTCTCCAGGATTTGCCCAGCTTTCAAAGCCAGCGGCTGGTCAAATCTAGAAAACAAAGGATCATATAACCTAAGTCACTTTGGCAAAGAGTATGATAGAAAAATAAAATGATGGAATCAAATCACAAGATTATGAGGTAATAACAGGCGATAGTTATTACTGCTTTTGACAGAGTTGTGCTAAAGATAGAAAAAGTTTAAAATTGCACCACATTCTATCCAGCAGATTATTGCTAGCACATGAAGCAGACAAATTTGCCAAATCGGGGGTGTCTATAATGCTTCTTAGAAGATGAAATTTACATATAGAATATCACCCAACCAAATCTGACCAAGATTAGTTCCAGATCTTGTCTTAATATATAAAAATATGTATAAGGTTTGGTAGAGTTATGGCGAATTTTAACTTCTGAAAGGTAGCTATCTGTTCTTCTTCTCCAAATACTGAATGTAACTTAAAATCTGACCAAGATTAGTTTCAGATCTTGTCTTAATATATAAAAATATGTATAAGGTTTGGTAGAGTTATGGTGAATTTTTTAACTTTTGAAAGGTAGCTATCGGTTCTTCTTCTCCAAATGCTGAATGTAACTTAAACTTTTTAATTAAATAATTACATAAATTCATTTATAGAAAACCAGATCAAAAGAGAGCCAATTTCCATAAGACTAAGGAATCAGGGATTTCAGAGAAAGCTTTGCAGTCAAAGTTAACACAAAACAATGCTAAGCTGCCAACAACTAATTTTCTTCCATTTCAAAGCTAGATTTATGACATTCTGATATATTCAAACATTAAAGGAAGCATTGTGATTTCCAACAGAAATATCAGGGTTCCATTCTGAATGTGTATTTTTGCTACGAACACACCTTTGTGCCAACTGGCTTGAAGCATTAACTTCTCGTACTCGGTTCTGCTTTGCTAACTGGCTTGCAGTAGGTTTCATCAAAGTTGAACTTCTCACAAAACGTGCTTTCGTAAGTAGTTTCATTTTTGGTTTAGATATTTCTTTTGCTACATGATCATAGGATATGGACCCTACGGAAGACACATAATTCATATTAACAAGCAATTGAATGACATAATAATTTATCAAACCCATTATAAAGGACATAAGAAAATTTATATTCACACAATCTATCAAACAAAATGCATACACCTCATACTAGACCATATAAGGATAGTTCAAACTAACTTTAATAGCACAACATAATTTTATTAATTAGCCCCATCGAACTTGATTCATTGTATGCACAAATATCTAAGAGCATGGGATTACTTTTAGCATAACATAATCTTACTAATTAGCCCGAAAAAACTTGATTCACTGTTTGCACAGATATCTAAGAGCATGGGAAAGAAACAATTTCTTGAACAAAAAAACGAAAAAAATTAGAAATAATTGTTATACATAATTTCATACTCTAAAATACTGAATGACTTTAAATTGCATGGTTTTTCTCTCAAACAATTAGTACGTACTTAATATCTTTGTTATTGGTTAAAAAAAATTAATTCAGAAGACAACTAAACGGTGCCAACTTGGTGACACACCTGCAAAACTGCATTACCATTTTCTGGTTCAGAACGTGTTCAGCACCTGTCTAATGGCTTGCAGTTATTATCGTGAATAATCAAAATACAAAAAACAAAACATTCTATCAAATCTTATCTAAAACATTGTGCCAGGATAACTCATTTGAGAAGTGTATCAAGTTAGCAATTATCAAGTAGTACTTGCCCAACTCTTAAATAGGCAACTTAAATTTAAAGAAGAAGAAATTATAATTCCATTAGGTCAACAAAATAATGAAGACAGATCATGCCATTCCGTTTCCCCCTGCCAGTGCAGCAAGCATCCCCTCTATACATATATAAATTGAAGAATCGGCATAGGTAAAGAAATTGTTTAACAAAAACAAAGATAAAAATGTATGATACAAATTTATATTTTAATTACAAAGATAGAACAAAAAAAATTATGGAGGCAAACAGGATCACTCTAAAGTTTCAAACAAACAAATTTATATTTTAGTTACAATGATAAACACACCTTTTGTACATTCGTCCATTTCAGAACATTCAGCTTTGACACTATACAAGGATTGAAAAATGCCATAGGTACCCTGAACTTCAGGCTTCTCTGCACGGGAGCTCTCTGCTGGGACACATTCTCTTTCACTTAACCTAACTACGTAGGCTGGAAGGCCAGAAACAGTTAAGAAGAAAATGCACATTAAAAATATACCATCAGAAAGCAAAAATAGTTTGATTAAGCAGTGCTAAACTCAGAAAATGAATATAAACATAACTAACTTCTAAAAGCATAAACGGAATGAAAAAAGACGAAACTTGACCAATTTTAAAAAAGATACGTCATTTCATTTGGTTTATTCATTATTACTTCAACAAATAGGATATTCAGATTGCTAAATAGCCAAATAATGCGTCATTCGGCTGTAAGAAAAAATCGCAGAAGAACAATGCCTTCCCCATGGATTTAGGATTACCAACTTCGTCCCATACAAATCCATAAAGCTTAACTTTAGTCCACTGTATCATATGAAAGTGAAGAATATAAGGAGAAAAAAAAAACGGCTTTGTGATAGTAAAAAAACGCATTTTTTTATATCCCCCCATGCATTTTACTTCAAAGTTTAGACTTTTAGGGAACTATCAAACACTAGGAACAACAAAAAGGAACATTTATATACGACCAACAATCTCCAGGAGCATCGCCTACATTGTTCAAAGACACATTGTACACTTCATCCCACGAAAACAAACTTCACAACGAAATATGACACCCCAAAGAATCCAGAAAACAATAAGCTTTCTACTTACGGGAAGGCGGATAGCTCCGGGCGGACTCAAACCAGCGCTCGGACTCTCTTGCCTCGGCGGCAGACTCCCAGTGGGTGAAATCGAAGAAGCCCGGCGCGTCGTACTCATACTCGAAATCCACCTCAAACTCCCCCAAATCCCCTCCTCCCACAAGCTCCTCCATTTCCTCGTCCATCATCCCCTCCTCCCCTGCTCTGCCAATACTCCGGCTTCGCCAATGCAGCTAGGCCGCCGACGCCGGCATGAATGCCACCGCAATGAGCTCCTATCGAGAGCCGGATTGAAGTCCTCGATTCCAGGAGAAAACTTCGGCAGATTTCTCGCCGGCAGTCGGGGAAGCAGAACGAGGCCGAGAAAGGCACGAGCCGGAGCCTCCGGCCGGTTCTTATAATAGGCGCCGAGGTTTAAGAAAGAAATCGAATTTTGAAAACTGGGCTTGTTTTTTCGAAATACAATAATAAAATATAAAAAACCTTTTATACCCTCACTGCACGAGAATCCAATGTGTCCTAGTGGGGATAGAATGGTCATTTCGGGATGCAGGGGGAATCGCGACAGTTTGTCTTTTAACGGAAGGAGGGGACAGGCGTTTCGGTGGCAGGATTCGAAAATTCCGCTCCCTTGGGCTCCGAGTTTTTAGATGGTGTTTTTTGTACTTCCGGAACTACCCCTAAAAATAGAGAGAACTATGGATCGAGTATGAGAGAATTTGTGGATATGGCTCGAATATGAGGGGTATATTTGTCTCGAGACAGTGGTGACGCGAGTTCTCACGTAGAACGTTGACCTCCCACTGACGGCGTCAGTACTCCGTTTGGGTGCGCGTCCGTATTTTTGTTACCGTTGCACTCCTTTTTGGCATCATTTGCAAGGAATTCAAATTCGGATAATGACACGCTTCAATAATTCCAGAAAAAACCAAAAACACTGGCAATAAAATACGCTGCAGCCAAAGCTTTAAAGGACGGAAATTATATTTGACAAAAAAATAGTGAAAATAAAATCCGGGTTATGAGGTTTTTTCCCGTATAAACGTGCTAATAGTTTTTTTTAAGTATAATGTGCCAATAATTTTTGCTTTCAATAGTACCAAAAAGAGTTCCATTTAGCTGCGCTCTTGCTCACATGCGACTGCGTGTGCATGTTTAAACTTTTTCTTTTAAAAAAAAGTTAATAATTGTGTATCAAATTTATATTTTTTTTAGGTAGCATATTTTTGTTGGTTAGTGAAATGGATTTGTTATATATATTTGGTATCATTTTCTAAAAAAAGTATATAAGTGCTTAAGGAATTATGGATTTGTCATATATATTCAGTATAGTATTATCATTTTCTACAAAAATATAATAAGTTCTTCAGGAAGTGTTATTACTAACCCAAAAAGGTGAAAGAAATTATTTGCTTAAGAATGAAATTTATATGATCAAATAGACATAAGTTACAACTAAAAGAGGGCTTGTCGAGGGCATATAAATAGAACCCAATCAAATATACATTTATGCTACCCACTTACAAGGCGGATGTGCTGGATGGGTTAAATAGGCCTTTTTAAAATCTTTTTATTTTTATTTTCAAATCATTAATCTCTTCTTGTCTTTAAAATTTTAAAGCTATTAATTTCAAGAGGCACCTTTGTATGCACTTGCACAATTTTGATCGTGTGATAGCTACGGAACAAATGGGCATGCAGGTTTAAAATAACTATTATGCCTCATAACACGAGTCTTATTACATGTTGATCAAGCACATGATGTGCCATGCCGCATGCTCAAAATATGTGTCACAACACACACTCACTCCGTCTTAAATTAATTGCTCAATCTAGCAAAAAAGTTTATTTTATATTAATAGTTTTATTTTATTTAATTTAATAATTAAGTAATTAAAAAAATATACGGTAAGTTTATTTTACCTTTTCCTATACGTAGGTTTCACCATTCAATGAAAACTACTCTTTTGTTTAATATTAATAATTATATTTAAAAAGATAGTGGTTTTTATGAAATGGTGAGACCCACATTTAAGATAATGGAAATTAAGTACATATTTTAATGTACTTAGTACATATGATGCCTTAGGAACAGCCTTCGCAGCGCCACTCCATTCGCCACCCACGTAATTTCATATTTTAATGTACTTAGTACATATGATGCGGGGCTTATATATGTCAAAGGGGATCGGCGGTGGGATATAATGGTCTAAGAGGCCTTGTCTGCCCCTTCTAGTTCGATTCTAAATATTCAAAAACCTCTTGTTTAAAATAAAAATCAAAATTTCTTCCCTCTTCTTAAAAATGATAATTTTTATACACCTCCTACGTATGAAGACCCTTCTAAAACTTCATTGGACCACCATTTGAAAATCTGCAAAATCAGTGGGATAACGAGTTACGGAAGAAATTGCAGAAAATGACGTTATGGGTGGGAATGTGCAGGGAAACGAATTGCCGGGAAAGTCAATGCTTTTCCCTACTGACTGGAATTAAATGGAGTGGGGCTGGGCAGTCTCCAAGTTACCCCCCCTACTGGTGTCAGCACGGCTTTACTACGCTGTTGCATTCAATGCAGTTCACGAGGAAGCCGGCCCCGATTTTTCCAGCTTCCAAACAGGGCATTGGACCGGACCGGAGGACCGGCTCCTGCAAGCAGAACCGGCATTCATTCCGGTTCGGGTTCTCTGTCTCTCGTGTCCTAACATTCAAGTGTGATGTGCGACTGCTAGCTGTGAAATCCAGGTGCCAATGTATGAAGAAAAATGCTTTTAGTCACGTTAAATTTTGTACGGTGAAGACTTACTTCATTATTTAAATACAGTTGCTCAGTGGGGTCAAGAAATTCAGTGTAAATTATGCTAGTAGCAATGACTGACAGTCATTTTTTGTAAAATTTACTGCTTGAAATTTCGACAACAGGCGGCTCCTTGTCAAGTCACCTACACTAGGTTACCAAGGTTGCTATTTTAGGAAAGTGATGTGCATGGACTGTTATTGGCTTTAATGTGAGTCACGATGAATTCTGGTGCTTGTCCTCTTTCATTTATTAGACTTTTCCAGAGAGGGTGGTCCAGGCACGTCTAAATCAAGATGACGTTTATTGGCCTGTGTCTGAGCTGGTTTCATTTTTATGTTGATTTTGTTCTTATGAAATTAGACGTGCTTCTAGCCGTCAATTCGGCATACAACCCAAAGAAAAACACTTGTAAAGAAAAAGAAGTTCGTCCACTGTAATTGCAGAAAAATCATTTGCAAAGAAACTTTTTATACTACATCTTTCACACAAAGAAGAGAAAAAGAAAATCACTCTAACTTAAAGAAACAAAAACAATGTTCACTCTTGTATTTGTTATATAATAACCAACCACAAACTCTTTGTATAAGTAGTCCACAATGATCCCCTTAAGAAACATGCCTTCTTAAGCAACTATAATCAAAGCCCTAAGAAACATAGAAGATGGATCATTTAAGGGGTTGTTTGGCAATGCATTTGTGGAGATGGCTGTTGTTGAGCGAGGCAGAAACCATCTCCCCTTCCCCATATTTAGCAAGCCTCCTTTGATACACCATGGGCAGAGAGGAGAGAGGTTTTCTTTGAAAACCAGTAGATCTTACAACTAGGCACATAACGCCCTCCTCATAAGTAATTAGGAGCTAGAATAATCGAAGTTCGACTTTCAAACCAATATAGGAAAAATAGTTTTGGTTGACTTTAATTTGAATAAACTTCTTATTCATGTCCCTTTATGGGGTCTTTTAATGCCAAAAACTATTACTCTATTCATCCCACAGCTTCATATTACTCTCTTCAATATGAATGTACATATTGAAAAACCAAATGGAGCCGTTAATGTAAGACACAGAGAGTATTATTTCATGTTATGTTTAATTAGAAACTCAAACTAAATCTATACATAAAATTAGAATATTTGAACATTTGAAATATTTAAAAATAAAAATCTGAAACACATAAGAATGGGAAAACATTTTGTGAAGAATAGAGAATGAAAAACAATTGCCTTCAGAAGAGGAGGGAGAAAATGATTTTTTTCATATATCTATTTCAATCCTAATTACTAAAATAAATATGCCAAAACAAATGGGATTTTTTTTAAAAATGATTATGCCTCACTTTTTGAATGGGCTGATTAATCAACCAGGAACACCCTTGTATTTACTCAAGCAATCTCCCCTGTTGTCTAGACAACTATGCCCTAACTTCAAGTTAAAGTTGCTAACATGTGTGCCCATATTTGCTTGCCCCATGTTCAACTGAGGATGATTTTTTTTTCAGCCCACAAGTCTCATAGTTCAATACTTTTTTCCTCCTAAAAATAATTCATTCCCTCACTCTAGCCCATTGTAACCCCTTCCACGATTCCACCCACCTCCATCGTTGATGCCGCCAGCTCTAGCTCCATTAATTCTCTTCCCCTCCCATGCCCATATGATATGGGCTCTCTAGCACCAGCTCTGGCCCTATCTCCACACCCAACCCAACCCTACGTGCCCCTCATGCTCGAGTGTGCGAGTTACTTCTTACATTGAGTTACAAAATACATTACAAAGCATACTTTAACTTAAATTAAAGTCTAAATTGAACTTCCTAATATAACATAAGTAGCTTATAATATGGTCTTGAGCATGAAGACTTTCTTAAACTTGAATGTCCAACTTTCTTTATTTTAGTTGTGTGTTTTATATTGCTATGAAAACATAACTTTCCTCTTTTTCAGTAGCTTTGTGTCACACACCAAGATTTTTAAGTATATTCTTTAAAATAGAATAGAGGAAATATTAATTTTGTATCAAAACATCTGTTTAGATATCTCAGAGTACAATTCACTCATTTTTTTAACATAAAAATATCAAATCAGTACATAAGTAATCGTCAACACCATATCATAAATCAAATAGGGTCCAACCTAAGTACATATCTAAATATCATGATACTAATATAAATAAATTGACACTTACATGCTTATAATTATCTACTCTAAAGTAAGATAACAATTAAATACAATTAGCATGTCAAATGGCCTTACAACGTTGTCCTTGCTACACATACAACTTTCCAAAAAAAAAATTAGTCTTGCAAAGTACCTGCACACATATGTTGACTATATAAATATACCCAGTGCAATGGCTAAACAAGAAACCACATAATTCATTATACTCATCATATATATATATATATATACATATATATATTATTGTGGCAACATCAAGGAGGTTCCTCTCACTCTAATGTATACCACTAACTAGCTTCAAACTCTTATTAAATATTAGTGTTCACTCTATCCATGTTATGAAGATACTGCTGATAAGGGCTTATGGACCAAAGTTCTCAGTATTTCATGATTTCCGACAACTCCTTTGTTGCAGTGTGCTGGAATCATGCTTCCTTTAAAACTATAACCCATTCGAACTAACTCCATGGGCAAGGGGAGAGACTACAAATAAAACTCTCAAACCTAAGGGAGCTGAAAACCCATGGTCTTTTTTCATACCATGACCATCCTTTATGTGGCTAACGAACCCACTCTTGAAGTCCACCATGACACTTGGTACTCATATCAATAGATCCATGTCACTACCCACTTGGTATGCCCAAGCATAATATATAATTATGAACCAACTCCCAAGCTCAAAGGAGAAGGTCCAGGAACAAGTCTTGTTATGTGACTAAATGGACCTACACATAGAGCCGATAGCTAGGGTTTGCATTACCCTCATTTTATATTTCTTTTACCATGTATTCTAATGATTACTTACATTCATTATGCAAGTAAAATTTCTCATTGTCCTTCTATTCACATGTATTTTATAGTGTGTTATAATGATTATTTATGTTCATTATGCAAGTAAGATTTATCCAAGATACCTCTCATTGGCCCTCAAAAGATAATAGAAATGATTGTTTCAAAAACACAAATTGAATTGTTGTTGGTCACCCCCATCGATGCATCAGTGCTAGTGTTAATGGTCATGATACCACTAATGACACATTGGTCCCTGTTGACAATGGGTAGTATACTGCAAGTTTGATTCACCGACATCATCATTGATGCATTGGTCCTTCTGCTGATACCTAGTATAAAAATACACATCCCTATGTGTCAATGTTGGAAAGTATTCATCTTCTCCTAGCCATCAATACCCTATTGACAAGTAAATAGAGGCATCAACTACTAGTGCAGAAGAGTAAACAAGTTCTTGTACTGAAGTTATGACACCCCGTGTTTTTATAGAAAAATTTACCTCTTTCATTCATTTAAAAATTTTATTTCAATTGAAAAACCACTGACACACTAGTGCTTAGCTGATGAAAAAGTGTAATGCTAATGTTGGTAAGCATCGACACATTGACGATCCACTGATAAAAACTGCATGCATCAGTTATTGCATAAAACAAGGTAGTTTGACAATTTTGAGCATTGAAAATGGTTACCTCAATATATATGAGAGTGAAACTCAAGACTAGGGAGAGAAAGAAGTCTCAAAGGAGTCCTAATGCCAATGAGGGTTCAAGAGCAGTTCAGGGGAAGACTCGCATTGGGAGAGGAGAAACCTCACTTCGATTAAAATCGGATTGTGATCTTTCTTTGAAATAATGAAATAATATTTGTTGAAATATGATTTTTTTCAAGTTCTTGATGAGATTGAACATGTGCATGCGTTTTTCATGTTGTTCCATGCATGAGTACACAATAAAGGTGATTTCAATTTTGAACAGTTTCAATGCTCAATTTATGAAATAAATAGCTCATAGCTTTGATTTGAAAAGCTTTGTACAAGTTTTTACTAGAAAAAGTATTTAAAAAACCAGTAGGATCTCTGATCATTTTCTACCGATCATTGGTGAGGTCACCGATACATCAATCCATGTACATGTAAAACTAGAAGGATGAACAGTACCCTTACATGCATGAAGTACCATGCATGTTGATTGGGCAACGACAATGAGATCGAAGCGTCAGTGTGACATCGGTGAGGTGGATTATCTCATCCAACCCACTGTCGGTGGAGGTTCGACACGTAAGTGGTACTCTGATGGCCATCAATGTTCTAGCCGACACATCAGTGAGGTTACTGATAGTGCCTTGAGATAAGAGATTTTGAGATGTTTTAAATCAAAGATTATGCTACTTATTAAGAATATAATAGCATATTTTTTCAAGGATTTTGGTGCATGAATGAGTGATGATTAAACATATATTACATAAGAATTAGTAAACCCTAATATAAGAAATATTCTCTAATGCCGCACCAAGCCGTAGTGGATTTTCGCCCAAACTAATGCTTTTACAAGTCAATCTCATATCTCTTAAAGGTTCTTCAATCATGGATTATTGGCAGCAAAAATTGTCGAGTAAAGCAAGAGGAAGAAGATAATGTATAGAGGAGGGGAGAGGGAACAAAATAAGAAAGAGAGAGGGAGAGGGGCTGGTTCTTCCACCACTAGAAAGAGAAGGGGTTTGGCCCTAGGGGAGAGTGAATGAGAGAGGGGCAAGTGGCCTCCTTTTTGGTGGGTTGCCTTCACAAGGTAATTCCTCTAATTAGTTGATTTCTTTTCCAAGTTTATCAAATTAGATCAAATCAAATCAGAGGAAATCAAATTAGTTCCAATTTAGGGTTATCCACAACTTGGTGCCAAAGCAACCTAACAAACAAGCCCAAGATCTTGGTTGGTGTGTGTCTGGGCTAGGCCCAATCTCACGAACCCGTCTACCCGATTACATGCTTCCTCTCAAAAGGAGTCTAAACTACTCGAAAAAATTGCTAAAAAATCTCTAAAAATTTTAGAATGAAAATCAAGGATGTTACACTCAATCTCTCCATAACCTCCTTATTCTTGCTCTTTTTAAAGGATATAATTGTTTGTCAAGTCTCATAACCACGTAACCACCCATGTTTTGATCATAAAGGTTACTTACGATTTCACAAATGCGCTCACTAACATGTCAATGACTTACCCAAAATTAATTATGTATTTCAACAAGACGCTCACTGAAGCGTCATTTGCTTGTAGAAGGGAAGAAGAAGAAGATATGATCATAGCCTGAGCTGCCGCCACTGCCAGAGTTAAAGAAGGAGATATGAGATTGTTTTGTTGGGGTAATGAGTGACTACAAAAAATTAGGGTACTTAGGGTTATGAAAGTAAGTAAAAATTCATTGAATATTTCAGTTTTTTGGGGTACTGAGGGGTTTATTGGGGCATGTAGATGCATTCAATTTATAAATACCTTCTAAGTTTTTACCTACTTACAAATGCCCTCCTCTACATTCAATATTTAACCTCTTAGATGCACTTTTGGAGGGAAATGAAATCAACTTTTACATGATTTTCCTTTCTTAAAAGAAAATCAAAATGAGCTTTTATTTGGGTCTCTCTTTTGTATAGTTTTTAAGGGAAATGAGTTGTTAGTGTACTTTTGCTTTTGGAATGCTAAATGACAAAAAAGGCAATTTTCTAATAAGTCATTTCTTAGAAAGGATGACATTGTTCTTTACAAGATTCCCAACCGAAATAACATTTCTAAGAACAATCCATTTTCTAGTTAATTGGCCCTAAAGGGCACTTTATGGGCTTTTTATGTGGAAAGGCCCTTTTTTGTATGAAATGGCTCATCCAACCCTAATTGTGGCTTAAATGATATTTCTATCCTTCAAAACCCGCTTTCCTATCTAATAATGCAACATTTATATCCCTTAAATTCTATAACTAGCTTCCTAAGTAGGAATCCTTCTACTATGTTGGTGCTTATTGTAGTTGTAAGGTCCTTGATTTTTCTACAATTTCTTGAGATTTTTTCTGCTATTTTTCTGGTCATTTTCGGCAGGAAAATGTGACGTTTCAGCATATTTATAATTGTATATTTTCTCCGTATCTATACCCATAGAGTCGGGTGTGGGGCTTAGTCGTGGGCCATGGGCCTCGCTGCGCGCTTACGGCACGAATTCTAGAGGTTCGACGCGTAACGAGTGAGTTAACGCGCGTTGAGTATACGTTTGGAAAAAATAAAATAAAAGAAAAAAAAGAGGGATCGGGATCGCGATCCCGATCCAGAACCTCCCAGTTGATGAACAGTGCGCCCCCCCCTTTCCGTTTGTTCCTTGTGCCCGGCCGCCGCCGGTGGGCCATAGGGCCGCCGCCACCTGCTCTGCCCCGGTGGTGCGACGCCAGGGGGCCACCGCCCCGGCCGCCTACGGCCGCGCAGCCTTCTCCCGGTTTGCCCTCTCTCCCCTCTGTTTTGTGATTCTGCTGCCGCTGTGGGCCGGCGAGGGCCGGCCGGCCGCCCACGGTTCCGCCCTAGGCCGGCGACGGCGGGAGGACACCTCTCCCGGCCCCACTCGGCCTCTCCTCCGCCGTCCGGCTCCATTCTTCCCCACTGCCCCTGTTTTCCTCCACCCCTGCAGTCAACCTCGCCGGCCATCTTCCGCCGCCGTTGGACGGCCCGGCTGTGCTCTGTCCGGCCCACCTTGGTTCGGCGATGGCGAGGAGCCACTCCTCCCGGCCCAGTAGGCCTCTGCACCGCCGCCCCATCCCATTTCCTCTCTCTGCCCTGTTCCGCCGGTTCACTATTTTGGGTAAACAGTGGCCGGCGGCGGCGATTCGTGGCCGACACGACCCCCATCCAGCCTCGCCTTGCTCCGGCGAAGGTAGTGGACCACCCTACCCAGCCCGGTTCCATCTCCTCTACCATCCCCTACTCCGGCCAGTACGCTTTGTCGTACAATTTTTTAGTGGGCTGGCACCGCCATCGTTGGCGGGTGAGGGTGACTTGACCACCGTGGGCTCCGCCCCGGCCTGGCGATGTCCCAGGGACAGCCCCACCCACCTGGACCGATTCAGCCTCCGTCCCCATGGCCGCTCTGCCCTTATGGGTTTTCCCCGGTCAGCCCCTCTGTGTTTGGCTTTTGACGCCATCGACATTGGCCGGTAGTGGCCGAATGGCCACCGAGGATTCCGCCTCAGTCTAGTAATGACTAGAGACGGTCCCACCTTGCACGGTTTGTTTGCCTCTGACCTGTGCCCTTCCTTGTGGCCCGTAGCCGCAATTAGTTCTGCTCACCGGCATATTTGCCCGTTGACCCCTCTTGCCCATTTTACGCCGTCGGTACCGGACGACCTCTGGCAAGAGTTTGTATGACTTACCTTGAGAGAAGGTGGGCAAGTTCATCTGCATAGGCCTTGGCCAGTGACGGCCTCGTGGCCTTTGCTCGACCCTGAACCCTCCCCCGGCTCTCTGTCGTGCGAGATGCACAGCCCCCGCACCATGGGTATTGGTTGTGGGTGGCGATCGGCGATGTCGTCGCTTAGATTGGCCACCGCTAGGGCCTTAGCCCTGTTGGCTTTTGTGGGCCTTGGGTCACCCCCTTTCAGCCCTCTCCCCTGCCCTTTGGGCTGCGTGTGCATGTGGCCACGCGTGTGCTTTTGGGCTTAGGTGCCGCTTTTGTGCCGCCCGATCATTGGATGGCTTGGCCACCGATTGGAGTTGACACAGAGCCGTCCTCCACATCTCCTTTGTTCTCGAGCGTTGCCCCACACTCTCCGCCTTATGTGGGCCCATGTTGATCCAAAATCGTCGTTGTTGGGTGTTGTCCACGGCCGATTTCGACATCTTGTGGCCGGCTGAGCACGTTTTAGCCACCGGCCAATCTTTAGAGTGTACACCCTCAACATTTGGTCGCACCGCCATTCTTGTTGGCTTGACTTTTCTCCCGGCAGCCCTAGTGTGCCGCCGTGGATCGCGAATTTTACCGCATTGATTTCTGATACCCTGTTTGGCCGTGACTAGTTCCAGCGCTTCCTAAAACCCTCGGGACAACAGCTCTCTCAGCTAGGCAACGGTTTTGACCACCAACTCTGCCGCCGATGCCGCCACCGTCTTGTGCTCGCCATCGAATGTCATGATTACGAGGTAGGGGAGCTTTGAACTCGTAAATTCATGATAGCATGCTTTGAATGAGTAGTAGCATGCTAGGATTGTATGATTCCATGCTTTGGATGATAAGTAACGATCTGATTGCATGATGTACGTGTAAGCACAATTATATGGTATGTTGAAATGCATATGACATGCATGTTGGCTGTAAGTACGTTGGATGTATGTATGCAGGTGCTAGTGATGGCTAGCGTGCATGTTTGGAGTATGTATGAATTATGCATGTGCTAGTGATGGATAGCGTGTATGTTTGACGTATGTATGTATGCACTAGTGATGGCTAGTGAGCATGTTTGTAAGCTACGTATATATGACCATATGTGTATGTTATACGTATGTGTGATAAACATACATATGTGTGACGACTATTTTGCCTATGATATGGTTATGTGTAAGTGTATGTGGGCAGAGGTATGGGCGATGGACAGTAAGAGGTGACAGAGGTTTGGTTTGGATTTGGATACGGTTGTGTAAGCGTATGACAGAGGACAAAGGATAAGAGTATGATGGGCAAGGATTAGAATGGATCGGTTTGGGTTGGATTGTATGTTGGGCGTTTGTCAGGTAGTATGAGTGTGCATAATTGTACAAGCATAACGTACAGATTATGAAGTAAAAAGTAAGTATAATAAGTGAGATATAAGTAAGAGGGCGACAACTGGGTTGGCTCTGAGGAGAGTTATTTGAGGATGTCAGTGTAAGATGATTTGGCCATAAGATGGATGGCGAAGTATGTAAGACTATAAGGGTTTGATGTACGATGAGTTTTGTCCACAATGTGGACAGGTTAAGTGAAGTCTGCTGCCCTAACGAACTTGGGTTTCGATCGGGCTCAGCTTCGGTTTGATCAGTCGAGGACTATGAGTTTGTGTGACATAATTGTACCGCATAATATACTTAATTCAAACTTGAATTATAAGCACAACTAATGATAGCGTTGTGAGTTTGAGACCTGAGGGTTCGACGGATTAAGTTCTGTGTTTGAGCTAGCCGATAATGAGTTAGCTGAGCATTTCTCATGTCTTGCCATGGTGTTTATCCTGCGGGATGTTGTCTGTGTGCTGTATAGAGCACCGGACGTCTGATGCTTTCTGAGAGCGATGTATGTTTTTGATTTGGTCTGCGTGCTGTATAAGCCCAGACGTTTGATGCTCTGTTGAGAGCGATGTACATTTCTGACTTTGTCTGTGTGCTGTATGAAGCCCAAACGTTTGATGCTTTGTTGAGAGCGATGTATGTTTTTGATTTGGTCTGTGTGCTATATAAGCCCAAACATTTGATGCTCTGTTGAGAGTGTTGTATGTTTCCGCCCAAGAGTGGCACTGTATGTTTCTGCCCAAGTGGCACTGTATATTTTCTGCCCAAGAGTGGCAATGGCACTATAAGACCCATTATGGTGGGCAACTGTATGACCCCTTATGTGTGGGTGTTTATATTTGCTCGCTTAGGTAAGTAGTATCATGGATCTACTCTTACCTGTTTGATCTAGTGCCCCATGAGCATTGGTGTGCCTTACCTTCGGAAAAGTCCATGGCATCTAGTCACTCCCCGGAGGTTAAGGTGTTGCCCCAGTGGCATTTTTTTCCTTTTAGATGCTGGAGCCTATTAGTTGTAATGAGCTTCAATGGTCGTTGATATGTGTATGAGTATGACTGTATGAGTGTAAGTACGACTGTATGTGTATGAACAGGAATGTAAGAGTGTGTATGAGCAGGACTGTAAGCGTATGAGTATGAGCACGACTGTAAGAGTATGGGTACGATTGTGAGAATATGTTTCTGAGTAAGACAGTAAGTGTGATTTCGTGTAAGCTGTATGAGTGTGCATATGATTGTACGAATAAGGTCGTACAAGTATGTGTATGTTGTATGAGTAAGCGTACGATGGTACGAGTAAGTTTGTAAGACCCTGGATAAGGGTGTTTGTGTAAGTTTGATTTGATAGTATGACTTTGGCACGCTGGTGCATTTGGTATGACTTTGGCACGATAGTGCATTTGGTATGATTTTGGCATGATAGTGCCTTTGGTATGATCTTGGCACGATGGTGCATTTGGTATGCTTGCATGCGTATGAGCATGTTTATGATTATATTATGTTGACTGCTTCATGTTTGAATTGCATGACGCATGTATTTATGAACTTACTGAGTTCACCATTTGGGGTTTCCCCTACTGGGTATTTTCCTACTGAGTATGAAAATACTCATTACCCTACTTTTTAGCCCCGTTATACGGGAGGTTTTGCAGGTTGTGAGGAGAGCTCCTGGAGATGGATGCTCGCTTCCAAGGTGGATTGATTCCCTTGGACTCAGGTATATGCTTTACTCACTGCGAGTTTATTTGTACCACGATCCGATGTATTGGGTGAGACGAGTCGTCAAGATGTTTATCTTTTTGGACTTTCATTTGGATTAGTCTGTGGACACTTATGGGACTTGCACTTAGGGATGCCTTGGAGAGATTTGTATTTAAAGTCTATGATCATAGCAATTTATTCGTACGTGTGTTTTTGAGTAGCGCCTGATGATATTTGCTTTGGCCGTACGATGTTTGACTGTATGATGAAAATATTTAGATGGAAAATGGATGTTTAGTGTTTTAAATGATAAACTGTTTTATCAGGTTTTAATTTCGTCATTTTTCCTCCGATTTACAAATATTATATTGCAAAAATTTTCCGTGAATTTTAAGGAAAATGTGTGAAAAATCTCGGGCATTACAGTAGTGCCTTGACTTTTTAAATAACTTAGAAGTCAGAGTTCTGTTAATTCGTAATTAAAAGGGTCCAAGATCAACGGTGTATAAAAGAGTAATTGTTCATCAATTTACATAATTATAAACTTTATAGAACATACAAAACAAGGTTAACGTGCCTTAACAAAATCAAAGTGGCACAAAAGTAAGCAAATATTGTGTATCACAAAAACTTGACAAAATAAATTCAAAGCGTAGATCTTTCGAAGTTCAACTGGCTATCTTCAATAAAATTATCTCCTTCATTCATACCTACAGTGTCTGGGGGTAGGTGAGAATATTTATACTCAGTAAATAGAATTAGATTCTATTAGCATGCTATAACATAAAAACATAATCAAAGATGTACAAAACATTCTTTTAATAATTCATACTCGAAAGTCAACTTAACATATCACAAAACATTCTTGCTGACTAACAAAATCCGAACATACTTTTTTTTACAAATAATCGAATGAACTAGCCTTTCACACAATTTGATAAAATTAGATAAATTATTCGTAACCAAAGTCCAATAAATCATTCAAAATTGAATAAATCATCATTCACATAATGTCACCAATACTGAAGTGACATACACCCGTACTCATGGGGCAATGAGATTAGAATGAAAGAGCAGAATATCTCATTTCATGGGTGCACTATATGCCTTAATATGCAGTACCTAGGAGTCATAACTCTGATAGTTTTTGAGCTTTATACCAAATAGCTACACTTCAAAACCAATGATAGTTTTTGGGATTTTTACTAAATAGCTACCCTTCAAATTCAGTCAAAATCATTCGTAAATGTCATTCAAATAATAATAACATTTTAAAGTACATATCACAATGAAATCCCACAAAGACATGTACAAGACACTATTATTTCAGCGTTTATCTGACCCCTAGTAAATACCACCAATTTCTAAATAATCTTTTATAAAAGAATTACGAAATCATATGGCATAGTCATAGCACAGAATTAGAGTTTAAAACCACCTTCCCTTTGTTCTTAAATTTGACAGGAGTAATAGTTAGTAGCTGAAGCCTTAACTTGAGCGGTAGGCGGAACCTTCCCTTATGCCAGAACAAAATATGCTTTCGGGCTTGGAGGCAGCAGACAAAGACTCTCCTTGCGCTAGGACAAATTCTCCTTCTGGACTAGAAGTGGCGGACAAAGTTTCTCCTTCAACTAGGACATTTTCCTCCTCCCAACCCAAAAGTAGCAAATAGAGTCTCCCCTTACCCTGGGTCATTTTCACCCTTTTTAGAGTAGCTAACTCGAAAAACATACCCCTTTACAATGTAGAATGCCCTCAAATTAGCTAGGAACAATTTTTGAATAAAGAGAATCGGGTGGTAAACGACTTAGATATAGGAGGCGGAAGAGGAGAAGAAATGGTGTGATATGAACCCCCCTCATCCCCCTTTTATAGGAAAATGGAGCCTTTAGATGCATGTCATGTGGCATGCATCTAACAACTACAAAAAGCTGTTGTGTGTTAGCGCTGATGTGGCATGCATCCGACGACTACAAAAAGTCATCATGTGTCAGAGCTGATGCATGCTAGCGCCATGGCAAGTCATGGCCTGACATGCTTATGACATTGATGTCAGTAGTGCCAATGTAATTTTTTATATATATTAAAATTTTCGTAATTATTATAAAACAAAATTTTAAACTTTAAATGGGCATAACTCCTTACCCCGATCTCGGATTTGAGTGTTCTTAGTATTGTTAGACTCGTATTGACGAGCCCTACAAATCAAAACCACTCAAGGGTACTTATCTAGGAAAAATAAAGTGGTCCCACCTGTCACGCCCCAGCGATGCCCAACCCGAGCCGAACCCGGTCCAAGGGCCGGTCAAGCGCGCGGGGGTGACGAAGGAAAATTGAGAAACGATTTAGTGGAAGACTTAACCCTAACCATGGGCGATTAATAGAATTACGGAGTACGCACAATCCTTTGAGCAAGAGTAAATAAGAAGGAAAGAAAGAGTGTTGCTTATCACAAAGTAAACAATTAATCTCAAACCCACATGCTTAGTTAACTAAAGCCCACACCGGCTCAAAATAAGTCATAAGCATCACAACTGTAAAATGTGACATAAATCCAAAACAAAGAACCCTACACAAAGGTTTTAAACATAAAGCATAAAACCAAAGGAAAATAAGTCACACAACGATCTCCACGATTACATCCAAGTCATCTCCGACCATTCCTCAAAGAGGAGATCCTGTTTGTCTGCGTGTTGCACCACGCAGCCCCAAAACAAAACACAAGAAAGAGGGGTGAGTTTAACAAACTCAGCAATGGTTTTTAATATCACTAGCAGCATCAAAAATACGATAGCATAATAATATAGCCATTCAGATCAAAGATTTACATGGTGCATCATTTTCTGATCACGCATACACATCACCTAAAACTACATCATAGTGCCTAATCCACATAATGTCATTCTCATCATAACATCCTGCATGAAATGTATCTCTAACATACATATTCCATCATGCATCACATCATAATCAACCTGCATGAATGTATCTCTAACATACATATTCCATCATGCATCATATCAAAATCAACCTACATGGATGTATCTCTAACATACATATTCCCACATGCATCATATCAAAATCAACCTGCATGGATGTATCTCTAACATACATATTCCCACATGCATCATATCATAATCAACCTGCATGAATGTATCTCTAACATACATATTTCATCATGCATTATATCATAACAACCTCCATCAAGGAGTAATCACAATTTAGTGTCACACAGACGGGAACATAGACAAGGCCACGAAGGCGTGTCATGATCCAAAATTCTACACAAGAATTCAAGAAAGATCGGGGTTGTCAATCCCTAAAAAGCTACTCGCCCTAGACGATCCTGGCCAAGGATATCCCATTCTCACACAGAGAATCTAGAGCAGGGGTGTTCGCCCAAGGACATCTCCTGGGGAAGGAAGAGCCCGAGTTCCCACACAGGGAACCCTAGAACACATGGTAGCGGTGTACACGGCATACCACACTGGATTCTCAGGGTCCAGATGACACTCATAATAACATTCTCACAATCCGCAAGACAAGTACACAACTCGTCCCCACATAATTCCATTTAACTAGACTCAACTCGAGGAGTGCACTCGTTCCACACAGGAACTCAAATCAAAACATGTCCTTTCGGACCAATCAACTTTCGATTAATCCAGCACACAATTTCACCACATTGCATCCAATCGGTCAAATTCGATTAACCTCGATGAAGCCTAAATTGGAAATCCATTTTAATGATGCATGCAGCATGGTACATACGTGGGCAAGGCATACATGAATCCTAATCCATGATAAGTGCTCTCATCAGCCCCTAATGCATCATTCATAATCACAATATCAAGCTTTAACCTCATCATTTAACCCCCACATGTGTGTGTATAACTAGTAGAAGCATTTCACATAATGTATGTCAACATGCTTGAAATTAAACTCACTACCACACTACACATGTGAATTATCATCTAAACATGAATTCTAGTGGAAATCATAGGAGAATAATCATTAAAATTGTATCTCAATTCAAAACTCAACCACAAGGGCTAAACACATATAAGATCATTCATTTCATCATTGAGTCATTGCATTCACCAACATCCACACACCAACTAACCACACTCTATTATGACAAATCAGTCCAATAATAGGTTGTAGTCCTATTGAAAATATGCTTAACCATAGGGAATCAACCATTCACAATTTCAAGATGACAATTCCAACCTCATGCTACAAAACATAAGTCATGCCACAAATCTCTAATCATATATTCCAACTTTATAACCTCAATAGCATGCCTTTCCAGTAGCATAATATAGCTTAAAACACTCCACATTCATATGAAAGTGGCAAGATAAAGTGGAATCATCGAAATAAACATCATGCATTATAACACAATTTTTGCTGTGTAGCCGTTTGAACGCCCTTTAGGCCGTTCGATCGGCTAAACAGGAAAATTTGAAATTCACAATTTGGCCGTTTGAACGCCCAGCAGGCCGTTCGATCGGTTAAACTAAAAATCTGTCGATCTGACAGTGTTGCCATTCGAACGGCCAGAAGGGCCGTTCGAATGCCAACAAGGCAGAACTAAATCATCTTCTTCCTTTCGCAATTTCAAACCGAAACATCATTGATAACACTTCAAATCCACATCTAACACCCTAATCATCATCAAAAGTCCTTCATGACTTCCAGAATGTTAAACCATATCATAATAATACAAAACCCTAAGAAATCGGGATTAAATATTTCTATTTTCTAATCATGCCATTAACACACCAAATCAAGTAACTCCATTCGAAATAAGCTAAAAATCAAGAGTTTTACCATGGATGAACTGAAAATTTGAAGGTCCATTACCTTAGCACTTGATTAAGCTCGGATTTGAGGGTCACCCTTCTTGAAAACCTTACAAACACATTGAGTTTGAATTAAACTCTATTAAAAATCGATTTATTAAAGAAATCCCTAATTAAAACTTAGATCTAGGGCTTGTTGATCATAAAAATCAAAATTTGAAAGCTAGGGTTTGTAGTAAAAATCCAAATCAGTAGTTTTTGATGTCCAAAAATGAATTGAAACAAAGGAGAAATGGTAGATTTAGAGGAGATTAAAAAGAAAGCTATGGTTTAGTGCTTAATTAGAGTAGGCTTACCTTAAACACCTTCTAATTCGGGCCTAATTGGGGATTAGGTCTGACCTCTCCTCTTAGCCTATTCCAAAAAATGAAAATGGTTCAGGTTTGGCCTTTTATAGTAAGGGTTGGGGTATGTATGGGTAAGTTATGGGGTATAAATAAGAAAAGTAGGCTAAAAATAGGTATTTTACAAATTTGAGTACTAATTAAGTCTAAAAAAATTCTGAAAATTTTTGTATAACCTTAAGTAGATATCTGGGTTCATTTGACCTAAAAACTGAAATTTCGACGGTGGGGCCCACAGGGGCCGCCAAAACCCTAATTTTCGGAAAAATAGTAAAAATTTAGAAAAATCCCAAAAATTCACATTTGTTTTAAAATGACTTAAAATCACTAATCTTAAAGTTGATTTTGATTAAAACCATCACAAACACTATTTATTCATGAAATCACCGAATAAATCAGAAAACGCGTTAATCTCACGATAACCAATAATTAAAGAAAACCAAAAACCAGTTTAGAGATGAGGGTCCTTACACCACCCATGACATACTTCTCAAGGCCATAGCCTACTATCTCAGTGTCCGATTGATGCGTTCTTGGGCTTAATATGTTCGTCTCTCGAAGCCCAATCAAATACCTTAAGGCGCAAAATAGTCTAATTTTAAGAAAAACTGACTATTGAGCTCTAAAACTCGTTTATGGGCCCAAACGTTCAAATTTTTTAAAACATAAAAATTTTGGGGCATTACACTTATACTTATCTAACTATTGCTTAGTTACTAGCTTTTGTCACGTCCCAAAATTTACACATGTAGATATTTTTTTTAAATATGCATTAAATGTTAAAGATGATGCAGCGTAACAAGAAGAGCAAGAGAAATTACAATTAATTAAATCATATCTTGGAGACCTTTGGGGGCACGATTACTTGTTTTCACAATTAGATTTAGTTTGAGTAATAGAATATTACATAACTAATTATCTAAATCAAAGTAAGAAGAAATACAAGATCACATATTGGGCATTTGTCTATCAATACACCACTTTCATTAAAAGCTAAAACAAATAACACACTCACGTGCCTACATTTCTCTCCAAAGAAGAATTAGAAATAAACCTACACAACAAAAAGGAATCAACTCTATAGCTCTCTCTTCCCTAGTTGTAAATGTCCTCCACGTGCAACACTTACATCACGAGAATGCTGAGTATACGAATATATTTAGTGGGATGGCTGAACAAAAACCAATACAAATAGATAGGTTAACCATGAAGAAATAAATCAAGTCATTACCTTTCATACTATGCTTAGCCATATCCAATAAGAAATCAAAAGACAAAAGATCACCATGAATGTGGCTACATCTTAGAGTTCAATTACACCTGTTTAAAATGTATACCATTACACTACTCAACTTAAAACTTTTGTTAAAGACTCTCACCAAGCTTTATCCACGCCATGCAATGAAGGCCCACATGGGCTTATAGGCCTAAATTGTTGAGACTCATGACTATCATCGTCATCGAAACCTCTTTTATTGTATTGTATTATATTAGGTCATTCATCTTTTAATGTTATAACCCATTTAAACCTACTCCCGGGCCAAGGGAGCAGCTCTACAAATAGAAGTCCCAAGCTTTTGAGGAGTCAGAGGCCCATGAGTTAACCCTCATTCTTGAGTCTCCTATATGTGACTAAAAAAGCTCTCTTTTGGAGTAAACCTGATGCTAGGAACATATGTTCTTGCAATTTTCAAGGGACATGTATCCATTAAAATGATCAAACATAGGGTTTACTTACCCCAATAGCATATATATAATTTTCTCATGTATTTATATAACCATCATTCAAGTAAATCGAGCTATTATATATCTCATGAATAACATAAACAATGGTATAAGTCATGCTTAAAAATTATAAACCAATGCACCATCGGAAGACCCATCCATGTGTCATCATAGGTATCAATGCTAATTAACACCTCCATTGACGTGTTGAACCCCTACCTACAGTGAGTGAACTGGGTGAGTCCAACTTGCCGACATCATCACTGATGCATCGGTCCCACTGTCGATGTCTAGTATAATACTGATGTGTACTTACATGTTGATGTCATACTATTCATCTTCCTCCAAACAATGATGTCATCACTATGTGTTGATGGTTATGTCGATGATTAGGATGAATATAAACAAGACTGTACTGATTATCCAAGTATTCCTTTCCGTAAAACATGATACTCACATCATCTAAACCACAAACATCTTCTTTAAATTATGATTAGAGTTATTTAATCAACACAATTCACAATCATCATTATTACTCTAGAACATGGTAAAATCTCATAATCATCCATTATATGCATTGCAACACATCAACCATCATGTATTTACACTAGAAGCAACTCATCTAATTAGTATATGGTTACAAGGTTAGCAATCTGACCTTTGATCTTACCCTTCTCCTCCTTACTGGTGTGCAACCTCCTCCAATCCTAGCTGAAAGTCCCATGTTCTTCCTTGGACTCTTTTGGATTATCCAAATAGCTCTAGCTTTGAGATTCTTGCCCTTTATAAAGGGCATAATCATCTCTAGGGTTATAACTACATAACCACCCACATTTTCCAACATAATTGCATCCTACGATTTTAGTGATAAGTTGATGTCTTATTGATAGTTATTCCCATTTTCATGATGAACTCAACGATACAGTAGTGACTTGTTGATGAAAAATAAACTAAAATAAATATTATAGTTTTCTTGAAAAATATAGGGTGTTACACCTTTACCTTTCAACTTAATGTCTTGACATTGACTTCCCCTTAATGGAGTAAAAGCCCACCAATAATTGATTTAATCCATTACTTCTATAGGGTAATTTTGTACTTCTAACAAATAGAGGTAACATGTCTATTTGTGTCATTCAAGCTAGGGTATCAATTGTAAATTTTTAAAATATAAGGGACATTTGTAAAAAGGTAAAAACTTGGGGAGATGTTTGTAAATTTCTCATATTTTTTTTCCTATGAGAGTGCTCCAATTGGACCATTTTCAATCATATCCTTTTAATCTAAACCCAACTATGATTTATGGTATTTTGTTTAAATTTGTTCTTTTTTATGTCCTACTATGGGCTTACGAGTCCTTAGAATGATCATATGTACACATCATATATACCGGGTAATTTAGGATAAACAAATTACGGTTCAAACCTGAGCTGTTTGAAAAGGAAAATATTATTTATTTATTTTATATTCTAACACCTCTTAACGTGTAAGCATTCATCACGTACAACACATGAAACACAATTTTAGGGGATCAATGCCTATAAGAAACTTGAATCTAAAACCTCCCAAAAGCTGAAACTTTCAATACCATGTAAGATAACTATTTGTGTCCAAAACCTTAACTTAGTAGGAAAGAAAATTTTTAATTATTTATTTTATATTCTAACAAAGACCATCGCTGCTTGTAGAGGCGTCGTCTTATTCTTATAGTAATTACCATAGACTTTTATCTCCTAACATTTTGTCTAATCAATGGGACTCTAGAACCTTTTTGCAGCCAGACATTCATCAAAGAAACTCACAAAAACCTAAATATTAGTCGCTCAAAGTTGGTGATGTACGGGCTTATGATGGATAATCAGGTGGCCACAACAAAAGTTGGGCCCGGCGATAAACAAACAAAGGAAGAGTTTTTGTGGTACACGCTCTAAAGCCGAAGGGCCTTGCGTGCGGGTAGGGATTTGGTATTGGACGGATGTGGGGCCCACGAGGAGCGCTCGTGTGTGGCGAGTCCGGATTGGGACAAAGCAAGGATTTGGAGGGAAGCCCCCCAAAGATGGCGCGGGAGTTCGACGGTAGCGAATTGGCCGCCCTGGCCCACCGAGGAGATTCTCTGTACCTGTGGATTCCTCGGGAAATCAACCCCCCTGACGGAGGAAACGACGCTACTTGGAACAGCTTAGTCCGGCCTCTGCGAAATTCCCAAAAAGCCACTATGCGTGTCTTAACTATAATATTTATTTAAGAAAAGAGTTAATATGAACCCCGGGTTCATGTACACTAACTTGGCTTCTTTCGAGAACCATCGAATCTGCTCCTTGTGCAAACGGGCCTACTTTTAATAAAATTATTAAATATGTTTTTTTCTTATATAAAAAAGAGAAAAATAGTACAAGGTGATATCATCTTCTGAATTTTTAGCAAATAAATTGTAATCTTATGAGTCAAAATCGTCAAATTAATGTGAATGTTTTACCAGCCTAGAATTTATGCTTTTCATCCCTAAGATAGACGACGTGCACACTAATGTACATTAATGCTAATAATACTAGTGATCTAATATATGTGGCATCAATCTCAAATATAAAGAGCTTATATGCATTCCTTACACCAGACTTTGTGATACAAAAATATAAAAAACTTTTCTACAATTAATGTGAAGGGGGAATCGAAACTTGGGTTTTGTTCAGGTAGTAGTAGAGTTGTAAACGGTTGGTGAAAGTATACCAATTACAAAAGATCAACAAGTTATGTGATGTGCTTTACTATTCATATTCATATTAGTATAGATACCAAGAACACCAATCTTTGATTTGGTGTGACGTGGGGCTCGTCAAATTTCATCGGCAGATTACAGTTCTTGGTTGAGTAATTTGAGTGTTTAAAGACAAGTCAACCTAACCCTATATGTGCAGTGGGAGTGTTCTTCAATTGCATCTAACATTTTCACTTATAAAATAAAATTTAGTAAGATAAATATTTTTAGAAGGCAGGGTTGCTCCTCTTGCCATATAATAATGTTCTAATTTTCGAAACCAAGAAATTTCGGTAGGGGTAGTGAAGCATGTGCTATATATGAACCAAAATGCAAGAAAGGCAGGGGTGGGTCATCTACCACATGATCAAGAATGTGCAAACAATCTAATACTCTCTAGTCGTTGGTTAAGCAAGAATTTGACTGCCCAAAAAAGTAAGCCTTTAATTTAATTTTAACTTAGCTATTTAGGTTTTTCATATGCAAAGAAAGAGACTAGTGATGTAAATTAGAACGTTCAATATATTATCGCATGCCAGGGCACATGAGCCAAACACATATGAGCCGCACAATAAAAAACTCAATGGCCATTCAAGTTTTAATCACCCGCCATTTAGCGTCAAATCACAGACCAACCGGTCACATCACATTGGGCACATAATTTTTAATATGCAACCCGACACATATTAACCTTTTCCTATTAAATAACAGTCTAGTAAAAATATATAGATTAAATATTAAGTGTAATGTATACCTTTTTATTAAAAAATAATGCACCTTTTTTATAACCTATTTTTACTGAAAAAACACTTCATTTGTTCATGGAATTACAAACTTTTGAAACTCCAGTGACCCCCATTTACACATAATCAACAATAAACCTATGAAAACGTAGACATGTCTTTATTTATGATTTGAACGGGATATGCAAACAAAGAAGTTGATGTTTGATGGATGGGATACACTTATAGTATATGGTTGTAGGTGTAGTTAGGGATTAATAGTAAAGGGTAATTGCATGAGACTTTGGGTTCAGCTTATCGCACTGGTTGGGCAAATTCCCGTGGTTCGAGTCCCTTTTATGGTAATCTCCACCCTTCATGAGCCCCCTCATGGGGTTGGTCTTAACGGGTAATGGTTGTGAAAGTTACAAAAGAGGAAGGTATTTAATGGCTTAAACATACTCTTTTCATTTCCTCCTAGTAAGTGTTTAGATAATTCAAAAACTAAAATATTCTCCTTAGCAAAAAGAAACAAATAAAGATACTCCTTCTGTCTTAAATTAATAGCTTTATTCTATAAAAAAATTATTCTATATTAATAATAGCTTTATTTTGTTAAATTTAAGTAGTTAGGTACTTGATAAAGAGTATCATAAATTTATTTTTCCTTAAGTTTCACTAATCAATAAAAATTACTATTTTTCCTAATGTAGTTATTAATATGAAATAAAAAGAGTATATAACAAAGAGATTAAAGTAAATAGTTAATTAAATTTATAGATAAAACAACATACACTCCATTAACTTGTTGCAGTAAAACTTATAGCTTGCTTAATATGATGGTAAATGACCTATTGCCTGTTTAATTAGGTGGTAAAGAACTCAATGTATTGCTTTCTCACGTGGAAGACATTTTGGTCTATATACACATGTTTCATTGCAGAAAAAAGTACCTAATGTTAGAAACAAACTAAACCAATATATATACTCTCTTTGTCTTATATTAATAGTTCTATTTATTTTTTAAAATAAAATAAATTTATTTATTTTAAAAATAAATAGAGTTATTAATGTAAGACATAAAGTGCGTAATTTATAGACAAAAGTTTTTTTGGCATTTAAAAACCCCTATTGGGTAATTCATCATGTATTCAACATTTTAATCCAACAACAAAAGTAGTTATCAGGTGCAAAAAATGGCCAGATAATCAGGCACAACAGTAGTAAAATTAGCAAGGGCGTATTAAATTCAAGAGATAATGGTTGTAGGCATTCTCCTTGGATAATAAGTTTGGATAGTTTAAAGTGCCACACCAAAAAAAGAGCATGCAAACAATGCATTGCTTCTACAACTTCATACAAAATAATATTTTAAGCAATTGTTGCCAAATAATTCCAATCCACTAATAATAATTTTAAGATATTTACTAACAATTCCATTTGAGGCTTGATCTATTGATCCATCGTCACCTACCCCCTCCCAATGGCACAAGGTGCATGGACTCATGTTGATGCATGTGAATCATAGTTCACCTTCTCAAAATTTGGTATTGTCTTGATAAGCCAAAGGGACTAATGAGATTTTAGAAAGAACCCGTAGATATATCGAATAAATCATGTAAATCAATCTCGGGCTTCTAAGTGATTAAAAGAAATTTGTCAACACATATATTTAACAATATAAGTATATATTATTATCTACAAAAATAAATATTAATATTATATAATTATAAATACATTATATAACATAAATTAAGTAAAATAAGTAGAGTATACGATATATAATGATGGTGTAAAATGAAAGTGAACACAATCATTATTTTATGTAGAAAATCGAAAGAGATACAAGTTCTAAGGCATTAGTAAATTTTAATTAAATAAGCTTAAGAATTAATTAAATAGAAAATATAATGATATTAATGCCTCATATGTCTCCCATCTCACGATCATTCTCATTTCAGCCTTATTGTTACAATCTTGTGTATCTTACATAGATCTTGACAATTTTGTATAGATCCCATTGAGATAATATAAAATTATTTTTACACTAGTTCAAGTTTTTAGCAAAGGCCCCGAGATCATCAAAATCTTTGCCCGATCTTGCTAATATAGCGAACTATAGTGTAAACTTGGGCTCATACTAAACTAAACTTTGTCTTCATAATATTATTTTACATTATCCTTCTCCCAAAAATCAACGGATCAAATGAAAAGAATCGATTAATGTGGCAAAAAGCTTAATTAATTGGATTTGTTAATTTTTTATGAGGAAGATTAAATTTGGACCGTCAATATGAGGAGGAGAGATCCTCTGCAGCTCCATCATGCGGGACCCACTTCTTTTGTCATCTGTTCTGTCCCCCACACCAGGCTACCTCATCACAAAGAGATTTTCGAGGCGGTTTTTCCATTTTTTAAACCACGAAAAAAAGTTCAAAATAATTATGGCGGCATTTTTTTAAAAAAAATTGGCAGCTTAACCGGCAAAACGCTGTAATGAATGCCGCATTTATGTCCTAATCTGCTACTTTCTGTGATTTAAACTCACGAGGGCATTTGAGTAATTTCATACCACCCAGCGGACGCCCAAAAAAAGATCCCCTCTCTCCGCACAAGCAAACGGACGAGCGCCAGCGCCACAGCCCAACTCAGAGCCGGCGGCCCAAAATCCCGGCGCAAAGCGCGAACTTTGAGCGAGATTCCCGCGGCTCTGGCCGGAGTCCATGGTGGTTTCTCGGAAGTAGCCCCGCCCGATGACCCAGAACCGCCTCGGCCCGCGACGCCAGGAGACCACCGACTGGGAGGCGGCGAAGAGGAGGGAGACCTCTGAGGGAGGTGGTGGGACGGCCATGAGGCTCGTCGTGCCGTTGCAGGGGGTGGTACAGGGGAGAGGAGGGTTGGTCCTGGGGTCTGTTATCCCCTGTGCTCTCTTCTACTTCCTCCAGTTCTACCTGCGGAGGAATCGGGCCCAGGCCCCGCCTCCGCCGTCCCCGTCTCCGTCGTCCGGTGAGCTGGCGGAGCTGTCGAGGATCCCCAGGTCTCAGTCCAGGAGCCACCTCTCGCCGAGAGGGTCCGTGGGCCCTGCTCAGGTCTCGGCGAGGGCGGCGTCGATTGTCAAGTCCGGTGACTCGCCGTATTACGCCGGGCTGAAGCGGGTGGCAGCCGACCCGTACGATCCGGAGACGAATCCGAATGGGGTTATTCAGCTGGGCTTGGCTGAGAACAAGGTTTAACTCATGTCTTCTGAATTGTGCTTTTGTTTTATTCTCTTCTCTCTCTCTCTCATTGAATCGTGAGGCATTTTTTGGATTAATTTGGTTTAACTTAGAGCAGTTGTCATTGGATCTTGTGCGGGATTGGTTGGTGGAGCATTACAAGGAGTCTGCTCTTGGGGCGGAGCTCAGTATCAGTGGGATTGCTACTTACCAGCCTTTTGATGGGTTGGCGGATTTGAAGATGGTAAAAATTATTTCAATATTTTTTCTTTTATTGTTTTCAATTCATAATCTACTTTACTGGGTTTTGACTCTGGTTTTGCTGAATTTCTTACCTACGTAGGGAGATGCAGATTTCTTTGAAATATTTTATGAGTATGGTTTCATGATGATTTCAGTGTACGTTCTTATAGATAAGAATTGTCAATATTGACTCCTGTTAATTATGGTCGATATGTGAAATTTATAAATGGAAACATTTCTAATTAATTGGAGAACTGAAAACTTTTTCAACTAATTAGGGGAAACTCCCTGGCATCGAATTTATTATTGACAACATTTTTATCTTCTATTTCATTATCTGAAATCATATGTATATGCTAGTTTGTGCCTTATTTTATGTTTTGTGTGCAGAATAGGTAATATTTGTTATTGTTTGTAGCTGCTTTTATTTTTCAGTTGTTATTCAACTCAAAATCAAGATTTTATTGCTTATTTCTGGGTTTTGGTTTGTCTGGTAACTTTGTTGAACACAAATGTGTATCATACCATCACTGTTGTTGGGTTGGTTTAATTTGATTTTGTTTGGTCGACGGCCATTGTTAGGCCTTTCCCGAACAGCTTAAACTTTTACAAGGCTTGGTTTAATATGGTATTAGAGCCTGGAAGTCCGGCGCTTAATTTATGGCATCCTTGTCTTCATGCTCCCATGCAAGCATCTGCATATGTTTTATTATGTTTTTGTGTGCAAGGAATGTTGTTTGGTTCAATTTGGTTTGGTTATATCCGTTGGTGGTCCTTTCCCTAACATCCGTATAGCTGAATTAGATTAAAGGTGATTACTTCGTAACAGGTGTTTCAACTTAAATTTTTTTCTTTGTTATTTGATCTGCGATGTTAGTTAAAGTGTAATAGTGTAATGCTGAGCTCAGGTTTGTAGTAGTGATACGTTTCTTTGTACTTTATTGAGTGGGTTTCACTCTTGCAGTTTGGGGGGGTGGGGACAGAGAGGGAGGGGGAAGAAATAGTATTACTGTCAGTTTGGAGTTTCTTAGTTTTAGTTCAGTGGGGTTGTAGATAGTACACTACATAGTTTGCTTGCTTTCAAGAGAGTAATAATATTTTACATGGGAATTAATAACTCATACAAAATTTTAAACTTGGGGAGGGGGGGGGGGAATTTATACCTGTCATCATGCATTATTGACTACAATGTCAATGAGTCCCATGATGACCTACCTTTCCTCTACAGTTTGATGTTTGTGTTTTGTTCCATGGGCATGATGACACTGTTTGGCCTTATATATATAAATGTTTAAATTTGAATGGAAGGTAACTCGGCACTATAGGTGTGGTACCATTGTATATCTCGGCCACAAAACTGACTCTGGCCCATACTGGTGATATAATAGTACTTGGGTTTTGTCTGAAGCCCACATCTATATATGATAGTTTTGATGTTCATTCACATGTGTGTGAAATTTTTGATTGATTCTTTTCTTGCAGGCCATGGCTGGATTCATGGAAAGAATCATGCAGACATCAATACATGTTGACCCATCACATATGGTATTGACAGCTGGTGCAACCCCTGCAATTGAGATTCTTAGCTTCTGCCTGGCAGACCCAGGAAATGCATTTCTTGTTCCTTCACCATATTACCCTGGGTAAAATTGCTTTTCTTTTGTATATAACAATTGTTACCTACGTCATGAATATTCAGTCCCCCTTTTTTTCTCTTTTAATGTCGTTTCAAATTTCATATTAGTTACTGTCGACAGATTATACTAGTTGTTTTGTATGACAATCCAGACTGTGTATAATTGTGGAAAATATAAGAAAATTCCCTTCTGTCTCTTGTTGCCCGTAACTGCCACATATAAGATGTATAGTTTATTCTCATATGTGTGCATTCTGCAGTTTTGACAGGGATATAAAATGGAGAACTGGGGTAGAACTAGTACCTGTACCATGTCGCAGCACAGACAGTTTTAATTTAAGTATATCTGCACTCGAGAGGGCATATAATCAGGCCAAGAAACGGGGGACAAAAGTCAGAGCTATTCTTATTTCAAATCCTTCAAATCCAGTAGGCAATCTGCTGAGTAGAGATATGCTCTATGCCCTTCTTGACTTTGCCCGAGAGAAGAACATCCATATCATCTCTGATGAAATATTTGCAGGCTCAACTCATGGGAAGGGAGAATTTGTAAGCATGGCGGAGATTCTAAACTCTGAGGGGTATGACCAGAACAGGGTTCATATAATATATGGGCTTTCAAAAGATCTATCCCTTCCAGGTTTTAGAGTTGGGCTCATATATTCTTTGAATGAAAAAGTCTTATATGCAGCAACAAGGTTGGCTAGGTTTTCTTCAATTTCAGCTCCCACCCAACATTTGCTGATTTCTATGCTGTCAGATGTAAGATTCATAGATAAAATTGTTGAGAATACAAGGATTAGATTGCATAAGATGTATAGGCTGTTTGTTGATGGGTTGAAGCAGTTAGGGATTGAGTGCATGGAGAGTAGTGGAGGCTTTTACTGCTGGGCAGACATGAGCAAGTATATGGGATCTTACAGTGAGAAAGGGGAGCTCGAGCTATGGGAAAATTTGTTGAATGTAGCTAAGATTAATGTGACTCCAGGTTGTTCTTGTCATTGTATAGAACCTGGATGGTTCAGATGTTGTTTTACAACATTGTCTGAAAATGATGTTTCTGTAGTAATGGAACGAATTCAGAAAGTCCTTACAGACAGATAAAATGCAAGTTGTTCATTCTTCTTCGCTTGTCACAATTATTTTCCATTAAAGATATTACTTCAACATGCTATATTCTGCCAACAATTTTTTTTGAATGGATAATTTTGTGATCATCGTCACTGTTCAAACAACATAATGTGGACCCTGAACTGATGGCCTCATGACATGGAGATTGTAATACTATACTTGCAGCTGAAAGTATGCATGACTGAATCATGATTGTAATACTATACTATACATGACTGATGCCTCTTTGCCAAGATTTTTAACGCAATTGACTTAATTACTTGCACATAGATAAGTCAAATCTATGTTAAGTTGTTCTGACTTCTGATGATATTCCTTATTGTCCAAATGACAACGGATTAGACTTGCAACGTTCAATGCTGCCATAACGCATCAAATACCATTTATTTAGACTTTCTTTCATTATTTTTCGCAGTAGAGTAATGTTACTTTGAGAGAAGATTCAACTTAGTTTTTCTTTTTAATTATTTTTGTGGGTGTTTTTCTATTCTAGCTGAAGCCTTCTTGTCAATCAACCACAGTGTCACACTTATCATTTTCATCTTTCCACCCCATTGATTAAACCTTGACAAAGAGAAAAATTAAGAACTATCTTCCCATCCCCAAGACTTATCTTTTCTCTTCCCACCATTCCCTCCTCCATTACTGCCTCCGTCTCTACTTCCTCCTCGGTCTGCTGCCTCTTCCTCGTATTCCATTATCCCCAATGTGGTGACCCCCTTTCACTAGGTTATTCATATTGTACCTTGTAGCAGGAAAAAAAAATGGTGGAGGGCTGGGGGTGGATGATAAGGTGCATTAATGTGGAGAGATGATGGTAGGTGTAAATGCCCATGCCCCCCATAATATTTCAAAGTTGCCCCTCCCTCTCCCTCTCCCCCTTCCCCTCTTTCCTCTTTAAACTAATACACACACCGCCCCCCATTTAAAAACTTTCTGGCTTCGCCCTTATATAGGACTATTTTTAAGTAGATATAGTGAGGGGCTGTTTGGATGGGAAAGGGAAAAGATTTGAAGTGCATTTTAAACTTAAATTTTTTCACTAGTAGAGTTGAGAAATAAAGTTTCTAAACAAAGCCTTGCCTATGAAAACACTTGATGGAAGGATTTGTAGATCGTGATGACTGTTATAGGCAAGCCCCAAGGACCCAAACAATTTCAGATTAAATGCCTTCTTAATGAGGTGGTAGATGCTTCTACCACCGTCTCAGTTAGGTCACAAACAACCTACCACATGCCTTTACACTTGGTGGGTATTTTGGCCCACAATGTTGCACCTCTTCATGGAATTTTGAGATCATGCTTATGCATGGAATAATCTTCCCAATTTAAGAAAATAACCTTCTAAAGTTAACAATCTTGCCCGATATTCTTTTCTTTTTCAACAATTTTTTTTGCCTTAATATAAAAGCTGAAAACATATCCAATATGGTATTAGAGAATGGCTAAGACCACACCTTAGAAAGCGTTCAAACACCACTCATTTAGTTACTTGTAGAGATTATATTCAGGCTCCCCTAGTACTTATGATGTAATAAAAATATATTATCTTATATATTGGTGCAATTTTTTTAAGGTAAAACATAATTTAAAAGACATGATAAATTTACTAATATACCCTTGTTAGTGCAACAATATTCTTACAAGCCCAATGCCCTAACTAGGACTGCTAGTGGGTTGGCTTGAGGTTGTGTTTTAGTAAACCCAAACTCATTATAATTTAAAAAACCTAACCCATACCTTAACCAAACCCATCTTGCATTGGGTTAGGTCGGATTTTGAATCCCACTAGATCAGGTTGAAGTTCCTTCTAACTAGATTTTCTTATTTAATTAAAAATAAATCTTATTTTATAATAAAATTTACTTATACTAGTACATATTACTCCATCCATCTTACATTAATACCTTTATTTTGCCAAAAAATTTGTGTCATATTAATAGCTTCATTTTATTCAGTTTAAGTGGTTGAGTATTTAAAAAAGAGTATCATAATTTTAGTTTCTCTTCACTTAAAAATGAGTTTCATTATTCAATAAAAATTATGATTTTTTAAAATATAATTTACTAATATAAGACAGAGAAAATATATCTTTTTAAAGTAACCCAAGATTTTTTAAATAAATAATCTTGAGAAAAAAATTATACATAATTTATAGTGGAGTAAAACATCGATTATAACCTATCTATCCTACTTAGGTCAGGTTTGGGTCAAGTCAGATAAATATCCAAACCCAACCCGACGAGTTTAAAAATCAAACCGAGTTCATTAGGGTCAGGTTAGGTCGGATAAAAAAAAAAACAACCCAAGCTGCATTCCTCGGCCCAAGCCCAGCCCAACTTGCTACGCCCATTAAAAAGGCCCAGGAGCCTCGGCCATTTCGGCCGTCCACTTCTCCGGTTGGTCTTCCTCCGCTCTGGGCTCCCGCCCCCGAGCCCTTCGACCACTTTACTCCCCTGCCTTCGGAAACGCTTTTTTGTCGAACAGATGGCGGTGGACGACAAGGATGCGCCGGCGGGGAAGCCGGAGGCCGCCGTGGACTCGAAGCCCAACATGGGCGCCAAAGATGAAGCCCACGTGACCTCGTCGGACGCGAACTCCACTCCCGGCGCGCCCGAGAAGTCGCCGGCAAAGGCGGCGCTCTCCTCCAAGGACTTCATCGTCTCTGTTGCCCGGAAGATCTCTGAGCAGTCGCTGCAGAGTTTCGAACCCGGAGTCTGGGGTGTCCTTACTGCCATTTCCAGCAATGCCCGGAAGCGGCCGCAGGTATCGTGTCTTTAGAGCCTGTAACAGGCGGATATCATTGGTATCTCTATACTTTGTTGAAGAACTTACTTGACTTCTGATGTCAATGATAGTAATCATCTCGTTCAGCAATGTAGTCAGTGATGCATTCCTGCTGAGCGCGGGACGAGTAGGTTTCAGCATGCTCGGTAGTTCTTGGCCCATAAGTTCCTCTTTTAATACGTTTGACAATTACCTGATCGCAGAAGCAGATTGGTTTTAATGAAAGGGCGCTTTTATTTCGTTTTGATCTTTTCTCGGAAAATGGTTCTACTGAGTTCATAAAATTTTTGTTACAAATATACGATTTTTTTAAAAAAAATTAATGTGCAATGTGTTTGTCTTGCGGGACATGGCTGTTTGTATAGCTTATTCTGTTACTTCTCGACAAACATAACACAAATTGTCTGGCTAAATTTTCTGGCTTTTGTCTTCTGGGTTTGTAGCTTTTTGTTATTCAGAACTCGAAGTCTGTCATTTTGGTGGCTTTCTAACTAGTCTGAAGGGTCCACGTGAAAACATTAAGTACACCTGATATTTATGGCTGGAAACAATCTCGTAACAAAGAAGCTACTTTTTGTTAACCGTCGGACGCTATATGCTGATATAATCTATCTCATTCTTGGTTCTTATTAGAGATTTGTATATAATGTGCAAAGAGAAAAAAAAACATTTCTGGGATGAAATCTCTTATAAACTGCTCACGGGTGTTGAAATTCCAACTACTGTATGATTTGCATTGTTTATCACATTATTACAATTTCTTCGAGTAGAAAAGAAATATGTTATCTATTCTGATGATAATTAATTTGTAAATTATTTCATGCGGCTGACTTCTAAAGTATAAAATCTAATTTTATGAAGGGTTTTGACGCAGGGTATGAATATACTCTTGGACGGCAATGAACATTTCCTTGGTCGTTTGGTAGATGATCCACGTTTTCAGATTGAAGGACTTGCTGTAAGCGCTAGGCATTGCAAAATCTGTAGGTCTGAAGATTTGGATCTTCCATCAAGTTTTTCTGTGTTACTGAAAGATAATAGGTATCACAATGTTTGCATCTGTTGTTTTTCTTCCAGATCTCATATGAGCTTTTCTAATTTATTTTTGAAAATTTGCAGCACTAATGGTACATATCTCAATTGGGAAAAAATAACAAAACATGTTCCTGAAGTTCGAATGCAACACGGGGATATTATATCTTTTGTAGCTCCCCCACACCATGGTAAGCATTACCATTTTGTTGTATGCATCTATTTCTGAGAGAGGAGCTTATTTTGTTGGCTTTGCTTTTGTAATGAGGTGAAAGTATATGTTATTGATCAACAACTTCAACAGCTAACGTGTTTGCTGTTAATTTAATTTCCAACGATGACATATAAAACTTTGGATGCATTACTTAACTTGCTTTTGTCAGCATCTCTTGCAATTTTTTTATTTCATTACTCATTCTGTTCGTGGTAACCAGTATCATGTTGTTGTATGCAACTATTTCTGAGAGAGGAGCTTATTTTGTTGGCTTGCTTTTGCATTGAAGTGAAAGTTACATGTATTGATCACATTTTTGACAATCAACGATATGTTTGCTTTGCTGTTAATTTCAATTCCAACAATAACGTAAAAAACCTAGATTTCATTTCTTAATTTGCTTTTATTGGTATCTATTGTGTTTTTCTTATTTGATGACTCATTCTCTTCTATTTGACTTTTTATATGTTCATGGTATCAGAGCTTGCTTTTGCATTTGTATATAGAGAAGTGTGTAAGTCAACATGCTTGAGAAACGGATTGATTTCAAAAAGGAAACCAGGTATCCAGACATATGATGTGGGCATAGCACCTGCAAGTACTTTTAGCTCTTCCAGTTGTTGATGCATCAGCTAATATCTGTTCCACTCGTTTTAGAGGATTTTGGATCTGAAAGCAAGAGGTTGAAAGGGCTTGGAATCGGTGCACCTGAGGGTCCCATATCTCTTGATGACGTTAGGAGCCTTCAAAGATCTAATACGGTATATTTCGGATGTCTGGTTACTATATGAAAAAAACTTGCCAGAGCTGTAGCTCACTACAGCTCTGGCTAGCCCTTCTCTTACTATATATATGTTAGAAGGCTATTAGTAGAAGGCATGTGTGCGTCTCTGCAAAGTCTTAACTACATAGAGCATACAGGAGCTAAGGAAGCAATTAGAGTCTCATGTTAATGCAATTGAGACAATGCGCAGTGAGAACCGCACGGTTGTTGCCCACCATGATCAAGTATGTTAATATTGGTTTAATTTTTTGTCTAATTTTTATATTTTAATTCTCTATAAATAATTGATGCGATTTATTTTTTGCAGGAGATGAAGCTAATGAAAGAGGCTGTTTCACTTTCCTTCTATAATCAAATAAAGGAGCTTCGCTGTAGCTTGGAAATGAAACAGAAAGAGTTAGATGAGGTGAGTGCAGTTGCTGCTGAACGACAGCAGGCAGTGGAGGATCTGAATGAAAGGCTTAGTGTATCTGTCCAGTCACGCATGGATGCAGATGAAATTATTAACAGGTAAAGGCATGTAATTTATGAACAAAATTAAGCGGAACTCTATTCTTTTCCTGCTTTAGTTTACAGTTGCATGTAACTATGTTCCCATTTTAGTTGATGCTCCATAATGCAAATTTGTTTGTTAATTGGTAAAGCACTCTTATAATTAGTTTCACATATATGAAATGTTTTAGTCAGAAGGCGACCATAACTGAACTTGAAGCACAGTTGGTTGAAGAACGGAACCAAAGAAGGGAAGAGCGGGAGAAAGCTGCAGAAGATCTTAAATCTGCCCTAGAGAAGTTGAAGTCAGAAGTCCAAGAAGAGCTGAAAAAGCAATCTGATGCTGCATTGAAGCAACAGAGGGAACTGCATGAAGTCATTAGTAAACTTCAGGTTTAATATGTTTTTGTACTTTGTCGTCTATTAGTATGACATTATTAAATTTGATTGCCTTTTCTTGATAACAAAACCTACATGTCATGAAAAGCATATGTGCAACAATCATTTGCAAAAAATTATGAATTGCAATTGATTTCGATTTTGACTTGTGACTATAAATAATAACATTATATGATAATTGTTCATCTATTAGGTTTGAAGAAGTTGATTGAGTAAGTTTTGTACTTTTATGTAATTACATATTACAATACACGAGGTGTGTTAGTTTAATCAAAACATTTGTGGATGTGTTTATATTTTGTCATTTTGAGGCTTGGCATAGTTACATATTTACAGATATGTCAATCTTATTTTACTTAAAATAATACACTAGTATAAGTTTTGCTAGGGGGTGTTGAATAATTTCTTTGTCTGCATGTGTCTGTTAGGGTTGATCTAGGCTTGATATACGTTGTTGGGCTGTTCCTTAACAGCTTTGAGCTTTTGAGGCAACTGGTTTCCAATAGCAGATACTCCTTGCGTCCCATATTAGTAGCTCCATTTGGAAAAAGTGATTTTTATTGAATGGTGGGACTCGTAACTAAGACAATAGGAGATAAGCTTATGAGACACTTTTTCAAGTATCAAGCCACTTAAATTGAGCCAAATGGAGCTATTAAAAGGGTACAAACTTTTTTTCCAAATGGTGCTATTAATATGGGGCATAGGGAGTATTATTTTCTGTATGATGTCAATAACAGTGTCTCATGGAATTTCCATGTACATCTAAAAGCACTTTCCAGGATCAGTAGTCAAAGATTGTTTTGTAAATTAGGAAACCATGTTAGTGCGCTATCAATTAGTAAGAAGTAAGTTGTATCATAAAGTTGACCAGATACATTCTTTTGGGATGAAAATTATAGGAATCAGATAGAGAAAGTCGTGCACTGGTCGAGACATTGAGGTCAAAACTGGTGAGTATTATTAGATTACCATCTTGTTATTTTTTATCTTTTGCATCTTCTCCATTTATAGGTATTTAGAATTCTTGAACTTGCTACAGAAAGACACTAGGGAGAGCTTTGTGATGTCTGAAAAGAAAGTCAGGCAGTTGGAAGCTCAGCTTCATGAAGAACAGTTGGCTGCTTCAAATGCCGGAAAGGTATGATTCACTTATTTGTCTCGCTTTAATTTAACATGTAGATTTGATTGTTGCTTGTTATTCTTTGATCTTTACATTTTGTTGAGTCTGCTGTTAGCTATAATGTTTTGAATGTGGAAACAGAAAGCTGAAGCAATGGAGACGGAAACAAAGAAATTGAGGAGAGAAGTTGAGAGTGAAAAGGTAGTTTGGGCCTATTGTTTTCTATTGAGGTTGATCATGCGTATAGAAACGAAAAGGGCTAGCAGAATACATGTTAGGGCTATATAGGATGATCTGCAAAATAATTTTATTGGGCCTAAAAGCATCGTTCAGTTACAAGTTATTTTAGTTGGTTATCTACTTAGCTGAGAGTTCTTTGTGCTTGTCGTTAGCAGGTAGCCCGGGAAGAAGCATGGGCTAAAGTTTCGGCACTTGAACTTGAAATCTCTGCTGCAATACGAGACCTTTCTATTGAGAAACAAAGGTATCAGGGTGCAAGGGAAAGGATTATTCTTCGGTGAGCTTTCTTAGCCTTCATGTCTTGTTCTTTGTTTTTTATACTCTACCAATTTTACATTTTTTTACGGAAAAGTGCATGTACGAGTTGTATGTGACAGAAGTCATTGTTTAATGTCAAAAACAGCGAAACACAACTACGCTCATTTTATTCTACAACCGAGGAGATTTCTGCTTTGTTTGCAAAGCAGCAGGAACAACTGAAGGCAATGCAGAAGGCCCTAGAAGATGAGGATAACTATGAAAATGCATCAGTAGATATAGATCTTAACACAATCAAAGACAACTTGAATGTTGCTTTGGCCAGAGAAATAACAGATGCTCGGCTGAGAGGAAACACTTCTAGAGGCACTTCTACTGCTTCGATCCCAAATAATGCACAGGTTGGTTCCCGTAATAATAGTGATGATGTTAGTGCCACAATAAAGCATGACTGCAATCACCAAAGTCAGGAAGACGGTGAAACTCAGGAGATGGAATGTATGAGTGCAGACCATTCAGTTAAGGGCCTCGACTCTGGCAACGATGGAGTTGGCCAGGCTCCTGTTCTAAATGTAAATCTCAATGATACCGAGTGCCTTGTTGTATCTGAAAGCGAGGTGCATGACATTCGTCATGGTGAGCACAATTTCACTCTGCGGAAGTGTAGCAATTTAGGTGGAGATACCATGCAGCTTGATGAGGAACCTCAAGACCCAGAACTTGAAGAGCATCAAAGAGCTGAACAGGGTAATAACCAGGCCGAGGGGCATAAAGATTTGGAGGATACGGAGGTTGGCCCAGTAAGAACAGCAGATCTTTTGACATCTGAGGTTGCAGGGAGCTGGGCCATCAATACTGCTTCTGACCATGGAGAGAATGAGTCTCCTAGGAGTGGCGATGAAGCTGCGGCAATGGTCTTATGCCGCTCTGATGTCCAGGCAGCGGGAAGTCAAACGAAACCCTCTATGGTAGCTGCTGCTTTGAACTTGAGTCGGGAGCGTCGGGGACTAAATCAGATGATTGGAATTGTGGCTCCTGATTTGATGGACCAATTCCCAGCTGAGGCTGGGGGAGATACAATGGACTCACAATCAGATGCAGAGACAGAGGTGGGTAGTGCAAGCAGTGGGGATCGGGATGGGATAGATGATGATGATGATGATGATGATGATGCCACGCAACTAGATTCGGTTGCATAGAACAATGTGGATGACCCGCAAATAAGATCAATGCTGTCTATAAGCTTGTATATAATGCTGTGGATTGGAGAGGCGTATGAATAAAGGGAAATTGGGGCAGTCGTCTCTCCCTCTCTCTCATGCATGGGTGTATAGTGGTTTACTTTGTTTCCTTCTGAAATGGAAAATGGTAATCGTAGTGAAAAGTGTAGTCGTTTGTTTTTACTCATGCTAATTTAGTGAGAGTTGGGGCTAGATGGGACAACTTGAATATATTTCAAGAATAAGTGGGAAATGTAAATGATTTTGATAATGATGGTTTATAAAAATTCAACCCATGTTGCCTAAGAAATGCATCGTGGCTGAATAATTATTTGATTGTTTAAATTATAAAAAAATATATTAATACAAATGATAATATTGATAATTATTGATATAAGTATGTGTCAATGATATGCTTCGTACGTGCCAAAACGAATATGAATCCTTTTATATATAATAAAATATTATAATTAATAATATATTATTATAATATTTTTTTAAAGCATTATAAAATCATAAAATGCCATATTGTTCTAAAATTAGTTTATTTTGAAACTAGATACTATTACTCCCTCCGTCTTATAAAAATTATTACTCCATCTTTTTCATATTAAGTGTTTTAAAATTAATTTATTTTAGAACCAAATAAGATGTTTAATATGAATCACAATTAGATGTTTAAATAAATACATATTTATAAAGTATTATATTTAAAAATAATAATTATATAAATTATATAAACCCACCCGTATTGGTCTTATACAAATTTTAAAAATAATATTTTTAATATAAAAAATAATGTTATCTTTAAACCTTCAAACAAGTTGGGTTTAAAACATGTTTTTATTTTTAAGAAAAAAATTCAAAATTTTATTTTTTTTAATTTTTTAAAATAAAAAATAATAAATTAATACCATATCAATACATATCAGCCATATTGATATAATATAGCTGATACACATTGTCAATTTTTATGTGGAGAACGTATCGACTTGCACTGAACTTATCTCCGGCCAATACGTACCTATATCAGCCGATAGTGCATTCCATAGTTTGAATATGGGTTTAATATTATCGCTTTGAACAAAGCAAAAGTTAAATCGTAATACATAGTCCACGCCACTGGTTGAAGATTCATACTACCCACGTCGTTGTTTAACATACCTGACCGAAATTACATTAGAGGTTGACATCAAGTACTTTATGGGTGTTTTGCAGCTGTTTTTTGCCCATTTTCCATGCCTTGCACAAGCACTTTCCCAGCTCCAACTTTCCCATTTTCCCATAGCCAAGGTTTTTTAAAAAAATGGGAGGAGAAACTTCCTTCTAATATTACTTTTAAAGAACCCCGAACCCACTCCATTAAAGTTGCTGCATTGTGAGGAATGAACTGGAATCAATCGTTTTCTTCTTGTCACCATAATCTGTTAGTGGGCAGCTTGCCTCATATGCAATCCTATACACTACCGAAGCATGGATCATTCACAACAAATCCTTTTCCTTTCTCTTAGTCCACAGCATCACAAGGGCAAACCCCATTAATGACATAATCACAACCTGCAGAAAAATAGGATAAACAAAAGATTTTTCACGCAGCCTACAGGCTAAACTCTCATTACAGTTCTCATCTTCTTGGAAAACCACATTTCGTACATATAAACAATATATTATATAATATGGAAAGCCGGGCTTAGAATTTTCAGTCAACTACATCGCACATAAAGAATTATAATGGAATGGCAAGTGGGGTAATAATTATTGCTGCTAAATGTAGTTCCACATATGGCATACTTAAAAGTAATACGGCTTTCAACAATGCCATAATTAATTAAATACAGATGGTAACAAGTTCGAAGGTTTTTTGGATTCGGTAACAAATTCAAAGTTGTACTACGATTTTTGTTAGGCCACCCATAGGAGTGTGCTTGGTTAACTTCTCTGCAATTAATAGTATCCATTCTTTATATCAGGAGGACTCTTAAAAGTTTAATGTTTGTCTCTTCAGACCAGAGTACTATAAAGCTCAACATTAATTTTGTATTCTGTTTATGCGAATGCCATCCACAGACCCTTGATTTATCCAATATGCTACAGATGGAATCCGTAGACTAGTTAGTAAGCTATGCATGGGTAGAAATATAAAAAAAAACCCATGGGTCCTTGGATCAGTTCTAGAAGTGAAGAGCTATTGCAATGTATATGGATATTCAGTGCAAGACAAGAGCTAGTATTCTATTATAGAAGAAAATATTAGTTGAAATCTCTACTCACAGAGATAGCTGGAGGAACACCAACAAATGGATCTTGGAAAAATTTGTTAGCAAGAGCAAGAGCTAGAAGACTGCTTTGCATTCCTGCAAAGGAAGCTCATATCAGCAACAAAGACATCATAGTTTCAACAAAAAGGTCAGTTAAAGGAAACTATCTGTGAAACCTGTTTCAAAAGATAGGGTTCTCTGCAGGGCTTTCACATCAGGTGCCTTGTGGAAGACAAGACCAGGAAGAATATAACCAGAAACAAAAGAAGATACATGAAATCCAATAATTAGGAGCAAAATTTTAATGCCAAAAGGGGATAGAATAGCCTGTATATTAATTGCCAGTGGTGAACCAACGCAAAGAGCTGTTACAAATACTGAGAGTGGAGGTAGAAATGGCCGTATAGCAGAACATATCCAAGGAAAAAACCTAGCAATGGAAACAAAAAGTAATATCAACATGTCCTAACATAATCACTCCAGACGCACGGAATGTATGCATGCAAACATTCTTAAAAGTAGCAACTCACAATATTGCTTGAAATGCAAGTCACATATCGTATTTTTCCTAGAAGGAGAGTGGATATCTTCAGCTAGCAATAGCGACAAATTTAATGATATGAAAGGGTATGCCACGAGATGTGAATATCAGCTGGTATCAGATAAACCAAACTACAGGCATTTGTTCGAGTCAAACAATACCATTTAAGTCTTAGAGGACATAAGGTGAAGAAAACTGTACCTGTTCATAAGCAAGCCCATTGCAATTGGCACAACTACAATCTGGACAATGCTGGACATCATTCCTTTCACATCAACTGGTAATCGTTTGCCAATCAGCAGTAGTGACAAAGTGGGTGTCACAAGAGCTGCAGTTGCTGTTGAAAGTGAGGTCATAACTATGCTTAGAGGGGCCATTGGAGGGTCTGTAAGAAAGGTAGCATAGTTTGAAAGCTGTGCCCCACTAACACAAGATACTAACATGATCCCAGCACCTGATTCATATACTTGGGTTAGCTTCAATGTAAGTCAAGAAATTGGAAAAAGTAGAAAGAAGAAATGACATCAAAGTTAGACGCTCACCAATAGAACCTGGTAGATCCAAAGCTGTCACCGCAATGGTACCAAATAAGTATCCAAGGAGGGGTTTAATAATAAACTGGCCCATGTATCCAGCTGCAATAGCAGCTGGCCGTTTGATTGCTTCAACAAAATCTTTTGCACTTGAATTAAGACCAACTGCAAACATTAGGAATCCCAGTGCTGGAGCATAATACCTGAAAAAATTATTAAAAGCCAATCGTGGAAGTTAAAATCGTGCTATAGAGTGCACTGATACGTTTTTACAGAGACTAACACGTTGACATTCTATTAAAACAGCTAAATGAGAGTGAAATGAAATGAGCGAGAAAATTTTCAATTATTCCTTATCAGAAAGTTGATAACCTGTTCGTGAACCATGTGAAAGACGGTGGGAAGATAAGGGCCAACAGCGTACTTGCAAGCACAATGTGAGGAATAATAGAGTTTGCACTCTGAAGAATCTTTACAATATCCACTTTATTTTTCTCAATCTCCTGAAACATATAAGAAAGAAAGCAAGGTCTTTGTACAAATGCCTGGTATACTCCAGTAATGAGGACTTACAAAGCAAGCTAAGGTCTTTGGACCATCAAATCTCATACATAATGAGTGCTACATAATGACTGTTCATAATGAGTAGATTAACCCCTGAAAGGGCTGCCGTCCGATGGGTACATGAAAGTGACAAAGTTGCTTAATATACTGAACCATGCCTGTCTGTTGGAGCGAATTTATTGATCGGGACAAGCACTGCCCGACGAGGGGCAGAAGTCATGCAAATGCGTGTGACCTAAAACCTGGCAACCGATTACAACTTGAGCAGTGAAGATTATACCTTAATGCTATGGAATTATCACCCGTAGAACAATAAGCCACCTGAGTTGTTAACTGAAATAGATGTCTACATCATGTGCAATATATTAGAAGCCAAGATGTTTGATTACTGCAATAGTTGTTTTATAAACTCAAACTTAGTCTGGACTTAAAAATGACCTTATCTTGTGAATACAGTGATGGAGGTAAACTCTGTATGAAGAGAGCACCGGATTCCAAAAATCGCACTAGAGTTGCCATTTTTTTAACGATTGTATATGCAAAACACATATAATCTGCCTAGTCAAATTATCTAGCATGGACCAACCAAACACATTATAGAAACGACAACAGCAATCAAACGGCATTTGCAAGGGACACAGAGGAAGGAGAAAAGCAGGGGGGCAATCAGATCATAAGAATAGAGCACCTGGGCCGAGCCGAAATCATCCTCCACAGAAGCAGGGGGCTTCTCGGAACATCTACGGCATGAAAACGGACGCGCTTCCGCTGTAAGAAAAAAAACACAAAGGACAACAACTGATGCAATATTGCAGGGGTCAGTAACAAGAGAAAGGAAAGCTCAAGGGCGCCCAGAGCACATACACGACCGTGAGAAAGGTGGGCACGTCCAGGCATGCGTTGGAGGAAGTCTCGTGGAAGAAGAAGGGAGGAGTTGAGGCGGGGAGTTGAAGATGCGGGGGCGGGGCAACGGCGGTAAGCGGAGGGGGGTCTGACTCCGACACTGAGGAAGGAGAAGCTTAGAGCTTAACATTGGGATGGAGAAAGAGAAACTGGTCGACTGATGGTTCGGCGATAGGGATGGACGGCGACACAGACGACAAGGACGCGAATCTGCTGGGGAGGTTTCCTCCCTCAACACCCGTTAGCCACCAATAAGCCTTCACCACGTCATAGCTTTTACATAGATGGATGACTTTTAAAACCTCGTTACTGCTCCGTATCCGTTACCCTTATTCACCCGTTAAGCCCCTTTTTACTATTAACTTATTTTAAATGAAGATGAAGACGCTGTTAAGCCCGCAGGAAAATGAGCCTTGGACTTTTCATTTCCCTCCTTTCCCTGTTTAGTTGCCGAACCCACCCGTCTCAGTCTTCCTCCCTCCTCATCTCTACCCACCAGCGCCGCAGCTTTCCCATTAGTGCTAATTTTCCTTCCTTCACCTGCTCAGCCCATTGGCCACGCCCCTCTCCCCCTTCTCTTGGTCTGCCTCACCCCTCTTCCCCCTCCATCATAGTCTCTCTGGGCAGCACCCCTCTCCCCCTTCTCCTGGTCTGCCACACCCCTCTCCCACCTACCTCCCGATCTACCCCACCCTCTCCCTCCTGATTTACCCTGTCCCTGTCCCTCTCCCACCAGATTCACGTTCTTCTTGACAGATTCCCAGGCCAAAATCAGTCCATAAGCAAAATAGAATGGAGATCAGCGAGTAAGAAGATGACTTCCCGATCCACGTGTGGATCACCCCTCAGTTCAAAAATGCCATTTTCTAGTCTCACACGCATAAGTTCCTCCCTCTCTCTATTTTTTTTTCGAATTCCAATTTATTTTCCAGACACTCTTTGGTTGATCTTTCTCTCTTCTGTTCTATCGTGTAGATTTGTTCACTCGAATTCAGTGACACCCATGTTTTCAATTTTCATATATTATGTACTGTTAAGATTATTTTGGCTTTTGGATTGTGTTCTTTGTTGTACTTTCCTAAGAATGTGATGGATCCTTTTGAAATATGCATTTATTATGGTCATTTCTTTAGTGGATTTGAGTTATAAATTTTAGTAATTGGAATTATAAATTACTTATTTGCAGTTTGTTAAATTGCTGAGGGAGGAAACCTCCCCAGCAGATTCACGTCCGTGGAACAAGGGAGCTGGAATGACACAGCCTTGCAAGGAGAAAAGGTTGTCAACGTTGTCAATGCAGAATGGCAGGTAAATTGATTATTACTTCTATTTTTTTATTTTTTATAACATGCAACCCCTTCTTCAGCCAAAAAAAAAACCTTCTTTGGTGTTTTAAGTGTTGTAGTGGCAAATGCTAATTCATTTTCTCCGTCTTTAATATACTTCTGCAGAAAGAACCTCCTAATTTATCCTAAGAATAAACAGCTGGAAATTGAGGGCAAAGTGTCCCACATCTCCCAAGTACTGATTCGGCGAGTTGCCGGCTCTTGCCTGCTTCAACGGCCTGCGGGAGAAGAAGAGAGTTTGGAGGATAGAAGACCAAACAAATATGATGACAAGGGGAAGGGTGAAGGAGTAGTAATAGAAGTCTGGGAGGGAGTGTTGGCAGTGAGGGCTGCGTATGTCAGCCTTCTGGAAGCACAGTGTCTCCAGGACCCTGAACTGAGGGGCATCTTTCGATCAATTGCTGAGTTAGGTGCGTCATTATTTATTAAAAAAGACAACTTTGAAAATTCGATTGCTCATTTGGGTTGCCCTCCCTCTGTTTTGGTTTTTTCCCTTTGTTTTTGTTTTTTTGGTTGATGTTGCCCATGAAGTCATGACTGCAATGTTTGCCGATCTTAATAGTTGCACTTTTCTACTTTTTCTATTCTGGCTATGCCTTAGGAGATTACTTTTGACAGCTGATTGTATTGAAAACTGAAAAGATTGTAGTTTCTTGTTATGGACTCGTAATTCTGCGGGCATGTCACCATTGTGCTTGTTTAGTTCTCAGTTACATGCTCAAAAGTTCATAGATAATAGGTGTGTTAGGGATAATTTAGAAATTTTATGATAAAAATTTTTGCCCACTTTTTCACTTTAATAGTAATATTGGTGATAATAGCTTTATCCTGCTTAACATTTATGTTATTTGCTGCACCTCAAACTCTTATTTCTTGTTCTTTCTAATAGACATGAGCTATTTCCTTTAACATACCGAGGATGGTTTAGGAAGGAATGAACATAAAGCTTAAAGGAAATGTGTGCATTCTTCTTTACTTGGCCGTTATTGTTTTCTTGACCATTTTTGTGCCTAAAAAAACAAGTGGCAAACACACATAAACAAGGATCAGTTGTTGCATCATATTAAACCCAAACAAATAAGATTTCCTCATGGGCATAGAGACTGGTGTTTGAGACAAAGCTTATGTGGGAGGATCAGTCTTCTTTTAGTAAAATGGAGGAAACATATAAATAAGATGAAGTCATGATTGGCAGTGAATAAGATTTTTGCTTCTGAGAAAGCAAAAGATGTGAAATGTTATAGGAAGACAATTAAATATGCTGTTGTAATGCATGAAAAAAAAATCTGTTAATTAAAGAACTTTACCTTAAGAAGCTTGGGCATCATGTGGATTATAAGTCTGTAAGAGTTTTTATTATTTGTACAATAATGATTCCTATTTCATACCGTGCTCTCTTAAAATTTGATGCTTTGCAGCCCAACCTGTCCAAGTTGCATTTGGTTACAGCACTACGATGACTTCCGAAAGGTCATTTGTTATTCCCAAGTGGCCTAGCACTGCAGCCAGTGCAAATAACCAAAGTGGGTTTCCATGTTGATGTCATCTCGTTTTGGTGCATATGAATGTAGTTTTCTGGCATCTATAAGTATATGTTTGAAATTTTTTGTTGTTTTTTTATTAGATGGGTCTTTTGCATATGAGACTCGAGCAATGAAAAAAGAATGTGGAGCCTTGGGTAGGTACATCAAAGAATATGATGACAGTAGAAGAAAAGCCGGATGTAACATAGAATGATGTTGGAGGATGTAAGGAGCAAGTTGAGAAGATGCGAGAGGTATACACGTTATAGTTAGCACATTTCAATTTGCCTTTATGGTACTTGTTTTTTTGGGAGTTTCAAGAACTAAAACTTTCAAAATTTAATATTTTTTTGGGAATTCTGATTCAAACAGAAAGGTCTATGTAGCTGTTGTTTTGACAGTTGAATTGACACTACTAACTTGATGAGTGTTAACCTGTTACTGTTTATTGTAAGCTTCATGTATTTAGCTTTTATCTTGGGCGATATGGGGTTAAGAAACACCTAATGTTAGATGCAAATGTCCTGATATTGTAGAAATTTGATTAGAATTAATTACTTGGAGGGTTTAAGGACTATCTAGTGTTTTCTGAGATGCACATAAATTGTTATGATATTGAAAACTTATAAGTATTTGGAGGCATCTTTTGGCATTATACAACATTTTTGGCTCCTTATATAAGGGATTTTGGAGTGTGTTTAAACCTAGGATGCATTTGTAATTGGTGAAAGCTAGGAATTAAAGAAAATAACTAGCATTTTCCTTTGTGACATTTTTTTTTATTAACCTCCAAAGGGGGTTCTTTGTTATGGCCCTCCAAGAACGGGGAAGATTCTTCTTGCTAGAGCTGTTGCAAACAGAAACATCACAAATGCCTATTTTATTCGTGTAGTTGGAAGTGAGTTTGTCCATAAGTATGTTAGGAAAGTGGCTAGGATGGTTCGAGAACTTTTTTAGGTCACCATGTTGATTTAAGTAGTTTGTAATTATTTTTCTCAATTTTCCACTGGTTGAACCGTCTTGTGACTATGAAGGTAACTTATGTGTTCTTTCTTACAGATGACTTGTTCAAAAAAAGCTTACATTGTTTTCTTCCATGAAGTTGATGCAATCGGAGGTGCTCGCTTTGATGATGGTGTAGGTGGAGATAATGAAGTCCAAAGGACAATGCTTGAAATTGTTAATCAACTTGATGGATTTGATGCCTGAGGGAACATTAAAGTTCTCATGGCAACAAATAGGTTAACTTCTCTTTTTCTTGTAAATTTGTTATTCTTTTGGTAAGTCATGCATATGGAGTTGGACGAAACATGTATTATACTCTCCTCTCATATTTGGGTGTAGATGATTTTTGTCACATGATTTCGGTAATGCACAGTTTCTTTAGTGTTTTAAGCTGAAGAAAAGAGTTTTATTGGTTATTTCTTGTATAGATATTGGATCCCAATCCTACAACTGTATGGTGAACCTACATAAAAAGAGCCAAATGAAGAAGGAAGAGTTGATGTCTTTGGTTGTAGATTTCACTTGTCTTTCGAGGTTCTCTTCTAATGTGAAGAAGCTTATCAAATGGATATTGAATCCTAATCTCATAACTAGAATCTCTATTCTTACCTTGTATATTTGACATAGTTATTTACCTTAATTTGAAATTATGTTAGTTTATTTTCAATTGTTGTAAAGTAGCGTCATTGAGAACATTTAATCTTTGTAATGTTATAATTATTTGATTCAATTGATAGTTTTACCAGCACAAAGGTACAACAATTTACCAATGTATAAAAATTTACACCCAAATAATTTCCTAGAACTGGTGGCATTGCAAGTGGGTTTCAGTTTGGTGGCAGACCAGTTTTCTCTTCAACCCTAAACCCTAAACATGGAGGAAAGCCGTAGCTGATTCGTAATTTGATTGGTTGTTCCATCAAATGTAGATGTCCAATACATAGGCCAAATTAAGGTATAACATTATCGCTAAAAGATGTAGCATTATGGCATTAATGATATAGCATTATTGCTGCTATGTTGTAGCGTTATTGTTGCAACGTTGTAGCATTATTGCTGCAATGTTATAACATTATCGCTGTAACGTTGTAACATTATCGTTGTAACGTTGTAATATTATCGTTGTAACGTTGTAGCAATAACACTGGAACGCTGCAACATTGTAGTAATAACACTGGAATGCTGCAACGTTGTAGTAATAACACTGCAACGTTGCAGCATTATCAGAGCAATGTTGTAGCGTTATCGGTGCAACGTTGTAACAATAACGTTGCAGCGTTATCGTTGCAACGTTGTAGCATTATTGTTGCAAAGTTGCAGCGTTATCGTTACAACATTGTAGCGTTATTACTGCAACGTTGCAGCGTTATTGGAGCAACGTTGCAGCGTTATCGTTGCAACGTTGCAGCATTATCGTTGCAACGTTACAGCGTTATCGGAGCAACGTCGCTGCAACGTTGCAGCCTTATCGCTGCAACATTGCAGCATAACGCTGCAACATTGTAGCATAACGCTGCAACGTTGCAACGTTATCATTGCGCAACGTTGTAGCATTATCGCTGCAACGTTGCAACAATAACGCTGCAATGTTGCAGCGTTATCGTTGCGCAATGTTGTAGCATTATCATTGCAACATTGCAGCATTATCCCTGCAACGTTGTAGCATTATCGCTGCAACATTGTAACAATAACGTTGCAGCGTTATCGTTACAACGTTGCATCATTATTGTTGCAAAGTTGAAGCGTTATCGTTGCAACATTGTAGCGTTATTACTGCAATGTTGCAGCGTTATCGTTGCAACGTTGTAGCGTTATTATTGCAACGTTGCAGCCTTATCGTTGCAACGTTGCAGCGTTATCGTTGCAGCGTTATCGGAGCAACGTTGCAGCCTTATCGCTGCAACATTGCAGCATAACACTGCAACATTGTAGCATAACGCTGCAACGTTGCAACAATAATGCTGCAACATTGCAACGTTATCATTGCACAACGTTATAGCATTATCATTGCAACGTTGTAGCATTATCGCTGCAACGTTGTAACAATAACACTGCAACGTTGTAGCAATAACATTGCAGCGTTATTGCTATTGTTACAGCGTTATTGCTATCGTTGCAGCATTATCGCTACATTGATGCTACGTTATCATTGTAATGTTGTAGCAATTAAAGAAGCAGTCGCTCGCAGTGCAACCTCGATGCCAGTCCTTTTTCAGAATTTTATTAAATTTACGATGGGTAATTAATTCATTCTAGAATGCAATATCTATTTTAACAAATGCTTGGGATAGGGCTTCAGTGGGACTGCAGTTTGGAAAAATGAAAAGAATTTTCTCTCAGCACTCAGACAAATATCTAAAGCCGCAACATTCAAACTACATAGTAAACTGTGAACTTATGTGAATAAATAGAGCATGTTCTTTCTCTGGTATATTATATCTGAGTATGATAATTTTCCTTCTACCAATTTCTCACTTATGTGAATATAACCAGGAAGTGGCAAAAAGATTCACAACACTGGAGTTACTATCTTTTCATTATCAGTTTCATTAGTTAATAATTCTCGCAATACTCACTGTATCTTAATATTCTTAGTAATATGATTTGCTTTTTCAAAAGGCATAACAATGTACAATTGCAAAAGTAACTATCAACGGAGGCTGAAGGAACAAAAATGAGAGCAACCTAGTTGAGCAAGTTTGAAAAAATCCCGATAGTGCTTGAACTGGAAATTCGGTAGCTGCCATACTTGTGGATTTATTTAAGATATTAAAAGTACTGCAACCACCCATACAACATAAAGAAATCATGTTCTCCGTAACTCTATGCCCATCAAATATCCCAAACAAATGAACGTCCTGCCCATCACACATTGTAGGGAGCAAAAAGTGTGTCTTCCATGGTCTCCCTTCTCCCACATGTTGCGAATGAACCCCATGATAAGACTGGACAATAAGTAGAGACATCTCCATAAGAATAGTTCCGGTTCTCCAAATTTGAATTACCACTCTTCGATAGTATCTCCCCGTGAGAAGAAAATGGAGGAAACTGCAAGAAATGAAATTGCATAGTGCAGTCTTACCTGGAATGAATTAGATCATTTGGAATGCATGCAAATACGTCTTGGTATATCATTGTATTTGTTTGCAAGAGATTGCCACAACCAAGAAGCAAAAGTACGATATAATAATGGCACATGAAACTAAATTCCAGATTAAATAGGCACTGCCAAAAGTTTGAGATGATCCATGAAATTGAATTCCCCATTGCCAAAACTTTGAGATAATTTTCAGTATCATTTTAGTTGTGGATATGGCCATTGTTACATTTATCAATTACTATTTCTTAAATGGAAACAAAATTACTAAAATGTGGCGAGCCAGTTAACCTAACTTAAGATTCTATAAATTTCTGCTCCAAGTCCACAAGTAAGAATGCTGATTTATTATAGTCTAAACCTTTGCTCAAATAACTAGATTTAATGCTCCCTTCTTTATGCCCAACAAAAAATGTCTAACCAGAATACCCATCCTTTTTTGGTGGATGTCATTTCTGTCTTTACCTTTGGAGTTGCCATCCAAATATCCTGTATGCATCATCTTCCATTGTATCAATGATTCAATTAGTCTAGAATAATTTCAAATAAAAAGAAAAAATAGTCATATAAGCACAAAGTACAATTTAGGATAGTAGCATGCACTCCCTTTGCTACAGGACTTGTGATGAAGTCCAGCAACAAGAAAATGAGTGATAACTGTAGAATCCTATATATCTTAAACCAAAGAAAATGGCATGATTGATGCAATATGGGTAAGCCTTGTGCATTGAGACATCTTATAAATTTGGTCTTCCATATTCCCAACAACATAATTAGTCAAACCAATACAAAAACAATAGATTTTTTAAACCACATAGATGAACATGTTCAATGTAATATAGGTCATGCATTAAAACATCATATAAATTCAATCTACCATATTTACAAAAAATTAGTCAAAGGAAAATTATTTTTGTCTGTTAGAAGTTTTTATTAACAATATTTATTTAAATGCCTGTACATTAGAGATAACCAGTGTTGTATATGGAAACCAAGATTTATGTCTTGATATTATATTTTGCAATTTAACAAACTGCAAATCAGTGATTTATAATTCCAATTACTAAAATTTATAACTCAAATCCACCAAAGAAATGACCACAATAAATGCAAATTTCAAAAGGATCCATCACATTCTTGGGAAAGTACAACAAAGAACAAAACCCAGGAGCCAAAATAATCTTAACAGTACGTAATATATGGAAATTGAAAGCATGGGTGTCACTGAATTCGAGCGAACAAATCTACACAACAGAACAGAAGAGAGAAAGATCAACCAAAGTGTGTTTGGAAAATAAACTAGAATTCGAAAAAAAAATAGAGAGAGGGAGGAACTTATGCGTGTGAGACTAGAAAATGGCGTTTTTGAACCGAGGGGTGATCCACACATGGATCGGGAAATCATCTTCTTCCTCGCTGATCTCCATTCCATTTTGCTTATGGACTGATTTTGGCCTGGGAATCTGCCAAGCAGAACGCGAATCTGGTGGGAGAGGGAGAGGGGCAGGGTAAATCAGGAGGGAGGGGTGGGGTAGATCAGGAGGTAGGTGGGAGAGGGGCATGGCAGACCAGGAGAAGGGGGAGAGGGGTGCTGCCCAGAGAGACCGTGATGGAGGGGGAAGAGGGGTGAGGCAGACCAAGAGAAGGGGGAGAGGGGCGTGGACAGTGGGCTGAGCAGGGGAAGGAAGGAAAACTAGCACTGATGGGAAAGCCGCGGCGCTGGTGGGTAGAGATGAGGAGGGAGGAGGACTGAGACGGGCGGGTCCGGCGGCTGAGCAGGGGAAGGAGGGAAATGGAAAGTCCAAGGCTCATCTTCCTGCGGGCTGAACAACGTCTTCATCTTCATTTGAAATAAGTTAATAGTGAAGAGGGGCTTAACGGGTGAATAAGGGTAACGGAGATGGAGCAGTAACGAGGTTTTAAAAGTCATCTCCATCTATGTGAAAGCTATGACGTGGTGAAGGCTTATTGGTGGCTAACGGGTGCTGAGGGAGGAAACCTCCCCAGCAGATTCGCGTCTAGACGACAATGGAGCTAGAATCGGAGGGGGCTGTTTGATTCGTGGGCAGGCAAGATTTGCCACAGAATGGGCTGCAAGATTCATGGACAGGCCACAGAATTCATGTGGAAAACGGATTTGCACATTGCGATGCCGAACAGAGATTCGGCCTGTTTGTGTATTCAATTTGTGTATGATTTCGCTCTAATTACGGCTTTAATCATCGAAATTATATTTAAGTGTTAAAAGTGAGTGAAATTAAACGAAATTAATTTTAAGCTATTTTGAGTTGGAATTGGCCAGAATCACCAAATATGCAGATTCCATCTATTCCAGCTCTCAACTCTTATTTTTGAAATTATAGAATTTTTTTTATTTTTCAACAATTATCTCTTGTATTGATTTAAATCTAAAAAAATATATTATATATGTAGGGCCTATTTTAAAAGTTTAAAATTACTTACCCTTGTAAGATTTTGTTTGATAGAGCTAGAATTTAGGAGCATAATACAAAAAATGTGCACATATTCGAGTTCAGTAGAAAAAGATATATTAGTTTGAAGTTTTAAAATTGGGTTTGATGTAACATCTAAATTTATTATAAATTTTTTTATTACCAACTATAATTCACATTCAAGAGTGAATTTTTTAAATTAATTTAAAAATAATTTACTTTCGTTTATCAAAAATCCAACACCCAAACAATGGCGATGACGTCTATTAGAACACAAGGGCTCAAAGTACACTTTTCTTTGTCTCCACAAAACTTAATGCAAATAAACTTGTAATAGTGGCATTTACAGATCTAATAGAATCTAGAAAAGATGTGGTGATGACTTTATCGGACATAAGCTCCGATTTATTTTTAAATTATATTATAATATAAGTTAATTGGTATATAAGTTGACGTATAGCTTATATTATTAATTTTTATTTTATCCTTATTTGACCTTTTCTAATTTTTAAAATTAAAGATATTAAAAAAAAGTTTTTATCAATTTTCTTATAAAATCTCTTCAACCTTATTTTTTTATAAAAATGTATTAGATTTGTTTGTCTTTTTTATTATAAGGAATAATAAATACACTAATAACCCACTATTTCACTTCACCATGAAACTGTTTCTCCAATTATTTATTTTTTACAAATTTGTATCCAAACAATCCCTAAATAGTGTGCCACACAAATATTTTTTATCCCCTATAATTAAGAATCGGTTGCCAAGCATACCCATAGAATCTAATAAGACTTTGAACTCCAATAAAGAGATTATCATAGTCATTAAGAAGGGGGAAATGTTTTTGAGCTCCATGACTAAGAGAGTTTGCAATAATAATACACAATCCTAGCATGATACATAGAGACCTAATATGGTACATAGCTATTGGGTGACCATGCTATGATGTGTGTATCATGTTAGGCCTTACCATGGCCTCTATGTACCATGTAGGGCTCCTATGTACTAGATTCCAAGATTCTGGCCACAACGTGGCATGCTAGACACACTTAAAAGATATATTTCTATAAAAAAGCTATTAAACAAAACCATTACACATTGTTTTGATTGGACAGAGAAAGATGGGCCCTCTTATTGTGATGTAAGATCCATTTTTCTATATCCAATCAAACCTTAGTGTAGGATTTTATTGCACATATTCTGATGTATGATTATCAACACCCTTTTAAAAAGAAAGTGGACTCTTATGAAGGACTTCTCTTTTTGTAACTTTTTGGAGCATTTATTAATTAGAATACCAATATTCTCACTCAACAAAATTGGTCATCTACCCAACTTAACACCAAATTTTACCATTTAGCAACTCGTTTGTGGGTGTGGAAAATGATAGAAATGAAACCATATGTTAGAAAATTTCCTCCCACAAATGGAATTCATGTCTCGTGTTGACACAAAAAACAATTTCGAAGAACATTTGCGGGTAAATGGAGTAAAAGGTCAATTGGCAAATGAAATGCTATTTAGCAACCCTCCATTCATCGGCAAATAATTTTTAAGGGTATAAGTTAGGGATGGTGCATCTATGTTGCCCAGAGAATGATATGGTGACAGAATGAATGTTTCCATTACCATGTTGTTTTTTATGTTTTTATACATAATCGTTGTATTAGCTAAACCGTACAAGTTATTCCATATCTGTTTTGTCTATTATTAATTGGTTAACTATTATCTATTACCCATTTTATAAGGATTCATAATTCAATGTAATCTTCTAAAAATCAAACCAAATAACATACAATATAACACACATAATGTTGCAAAAAAAAAGAGTTTAAACTGAAAAACTAGAATATCAACTACATAGGCATTGCATTTCCTAAAATAGTTTGTTGTATCCTAACTCCATTGGCCATTGTGTCCAAACTAAGGAAAAAAAATTGATGTTACAATATATATACTTAAACTTTATATATTATAGTAAGGTTTTGTTAGGTAAAGGTGGGTAAAGGTTATACAAAAAAGGATATGATGTATAATATATTTGCAAGTATGCCAAATGGGTAATGGATAATGGGTATAACAATTTTCTTTCCATATCCATTCCATTTTAAAAATAGTCAGATAAATTTGTTACTTATGTACCCATCAAATCAATTTAACTATATTATTGAACTTTTTAGTAGTATGTACAAACGATCGAACAGGTACTATTGGTAGCCCTAAGTACATCCAAACCAAATTGGGCCACCAAGTGGGTTAAATGAGCCGTGAATGAGTCACATTTGGGTTGTAAGCGGATGCTACGATTTTTAAAATTGATCACCTTCATCCATCTCAGCCCTCCATTTTTAAGGTTGTCCCAATTAGTAGTTACAATTGGTCGTCAAAGAAGGTAGTTGAGTAAGTTATGAATAATATTCCCTCTATCCTAAATTAATAGCTACATTTAGGATTTTAAAATAAATTAAAATTAATTTATTTTAAAATACATATAGCTAATAATCTAAGATAGAGAGAATATTTGAAAAAGATAAAAAAACAGTACACCAACTAGGTAAGCCTCGCAATGGAGCATAGTGCCGGGGAAGCAACACTGGCAAGAAATCATGTACGTCCCACCCAAAAGCATGGCGAAACATGAAAAGCTGTTAATTTGATGTGATGTTTAGCTCGTGTTGCTTCACTAGCGACTAATGTTTAGCCAATGTTTCTTCATCAGCATATTACAACTCCTACTACTGGGGTAAATGTCCAAATTCCAAGTTCAACATTTGTAGAGTTGTAAACCTCTTATCTTGTGCCCGCTTGCATAGGTAGTCGGCATTCCATTTACAATACTCAGCTGGAGTAAAGTTGTTCTTGAGTAGCAAAAATAAAATAAAAAAATCTTGAGTAGCAAAAAAACAAAGTAAAAATTGTTTATGGTATTATATCACCGAAGCTATTTCTTCTTTGTATTTTTTTCATTTATCATTAATAGAGTATTGAATTTCTAATTTTTCTAGTTTGCAAAACAGTAGTTGCAACTTGCAATAGCCTCTCTAGTTATGTTTTATAGTTATGTATTTGTTCATAGTCTCTTCTCCTTTTTTTGGTGCCATCAATATGTAAATTACTCCTTCTATCTAGAGCTGTAAGCAGGTAGGGCTTTGGCAGTCCAGGGTATGTCTGAGCCCGACTCTAAATAAAAATAGCAAAAAAAAAGCCTGGCCTGGCCCGATGTTCAGGCTCAGGTCAGGCCATAGGTTGGTCATTAAAAAAATTATATTTACTGTATTTACTAATTCAAAGTAGAACAAATTAAGAATAAAGAGTCGGACAAGTCAAAATTATACAGAACAAACACAAGAACAAATTAGATTATAGAATAAATACAAGTAAATATTAAACAAGAATAGATAAGTAAATATTAAAGTCTAAAGAGCAGAGACAAGAACTAGTACAAATTAAATAACAAACAAGTAGAAATTAGACATGTATAGAACAAATTACAGAATAAAATGGACAAATGAAAAATTAGCACAATAGAATAGAGAGTCAGACAAGTCGAAATTATACATAAAAAACATAGATAATGACCAATAAAATAATAACAAAATAGATAAGGATCAATAAGACAAGAACATAATAGATGACCAATAATAAAGCATAGACAATAACCAAATTGATAAAAAAAATATCAATTTAACAGAGGATGAGGATCAATAACAAAATAGAGGATGAATAACAAAACATAGACAATAACAGAACAGATTAAAAATTAATAATTATAACAGAAGATGAGGAGCAATAATAGAACAAATGATCAACAAAATTAAGAAATATAACAATAATGAAGGATAAAAAATCTTATTTTTATCGTGGTTTGGCGGATGCATCCGGCGAATTTTGTTGGGAGGCTTGGCCGCCGATGGTGATTGAGAGGCAGAGAACAAATATAGATGGTTCGATGACTGTATGATGGGAGATTCACGCATACAGTGCCGCAGCGGCGGTCCGGTGGAATGAGGAGGGGGAGGAATGGAGAATAGTGAGCGGTTGGAGGATTAGGGTTTTTGGAGGAGTGAAGAAAGCGGTCGGCAAAATGAGAAATGTTGTCGGCAATACTGGCAAGATCTTGACTCTTGCAGTCTTGCGGAAGAGGGAAGAGAGGCGAAAGAACAGGCAATGGCGAGAGGGCGAGAGGGCCGACAAGGCAACGAGCAAAGACATGAGAGATGGAGAGGGGAGGGTGGAGCCGGAGTGCGAACTGGTGGAAGAGAATGAGGAGGGCGAACTGAAGCAGCGGCGATTCGGCGAAGAGTGAAGAACGGTTGTGAAGACCAAAGAGAGTCGAGGACTAGGAGTGAGGAGGGTGAAACTGAGGGTTAATTTGCGATGGCCGATGAGCTGAATCCAATTGATGAATGACTGTGAAGAGAGTTGAGCGACGGGAGAGATTAACGGGCCGAGCCGGGCTTTCTCCTTTTTTTTGGCCCAGGCCTATTATTATTCGGGCTTTCAAATTAGAGGCCCGGCCCGGCCCATTTCCTTTATTTTTCGGCCCAAGCCCGAAATTTTACAGGCCGGGCCGGCCCGGTTAGCCCGGCCCGTCATATATGCAGTCTTACCTCTGTCCACTTTAATAGTCCTATATAGTTTTTCTAAATGATTTAAAATTACTTTTTTTTTTCAAATGAATAAAAATCAGTACATCTTCAAAAACCAAGTAGGACAATTAAAATACCAAGTAGGACAATAAAAATGGGGCTGGAGGGAGTTATATTGTAGATATTGTTCGCCTAAATCGCCAATAATTCTCCTCTTAGTCACAATTTCCAGATGGATTAAACGTAAGAGATTTTAGATCTAAGCTGCCCTTGTCGTCAGGCAGCTTCTGCCAGAGATCTACAAATTTTGGCAAAAGTCCCCGGGCAATGGCATGAACTCCGAAGCTACAATGTTTTTCAAAAATCCAAGCTGCATACTGAGAACTTCTACTCAAAAAGACAGAGCAAAAAAAGCCTCCCAACCCACACTGAGGGAACCTCAACTCAAATGGGAACCATGAGCAAGAGAAACCAAATGGAACTCAACTCAAAGACCCTGACATTGAACTCATCTGAAATTTAAGGAGAAGCAATGTGTCTACCGTGGTAGTAGACCAAGAAATTGTAGCGGAAAATGGAATGAGGGGCAACTTTTTTTTTAATGCATTCCTCTAACCCCTACAACCGCCACCCCCCTGCTTTTAGTTTTCTCCCGGACCTGTTGTTTTGTGATTCTGTCCATTGGGATGTTGGACATTATCACAGATAAGGGTGTTAATGAGCCAAATTGAATCGAGTTTTCGGGTTTTTTAACTCGAGCTCGATTTTTGAAAGCTTAACTCGAGCTCGGCTCAAGCTCGATCGAATAGCTCGATGCATGGCTCGAGCTCGGTTCGGTTAAAAACTCGAAACTTGACTCGAGCTTGAGCTCGAAAACATATTACAGCAACTCGAACCTGTGTTCAAATTGAGCTCGAATCCCATTTACAACCAAAATTATTTTTTTCTATAAAAATCTATACTAATTTAGAGAATCACACCAACATTACAAAAATAAAAAAACTATAATAAACATAATTTTATTCTATTAAAGTTGTAAATATTATTTCAAAATCCATGGTTAAAATAAGAGTCAATAAATACCCAACAAAAAAATTTCATTTGTCACCAAAAATTTAACTAATATTATTCAAATATCCCATATAATAAATATAATTATATAAATAATAATTACCAAAATAACATAAAGAGAATAATATTTATTAATATGGTGTTTCTTTTCCCGAGCGCCTCCGTGACTTTTTTTAAATTTATTTTTTAATTCCATTTTTAAAGAAGAAAATTTCAATATAATATACTGATTTGTGATATAAATGACAAAATCAATATAATTTCGTGCTATTAAAAGATGAAATTAATGCAATGTATTGATTACATCATTTAGAATGATAAAATCAATAATGAAATAATTTTGTCCCCTCTTCTCTCTACTATCTCTTCACTCTCTCCTCTCTCTATTCACTGTTTCTCCTCTCTCTATTCGTTCTTTCTTCTCTCTCTATTCATTCTCTCTTTCTTTCGGCTATCTCTCTTTCTCTCATCTTTCTCTCTCTTCACACACTCTCTCTATTCACTCTCTCCTCTCTATATTTCTATTCAATCTCTCTCCTCTCTCTTTTGGCTATCTCTTTTCATTCTCTCTACACTTTCTCTTTTCTCTGTCCTCTCTTCTTTCTCTTTCTCTCTCCCTATCTCTCTCTCATGTGCGTGACATGAGCCCTAGCTATGAGAAGTGAGAAGAAAATAGAAAATTTTAATTTAATTTATTCTTATTTATATATTATATATTAAAATATTAAATTTAAAATAAAATATAATGTATTTGTGAATGATAAAATAATATTTTTTAAAATTTTTCATGATTTTGTCTTTTAGAAGAGTAGAGAGAGAAAAGAGAAAGATGAGAGAGAGAAGAGATAATCGAAAGAGAGACGAGAGAGAGAATAGAGAGAGGAGAGAGAGACTGAATAGAGAGTGGAGCGAGAGAGGAGAGAGAAAAGAGAGAAAAAATTAATTCATTATTGATTTCATCATTTGGAAGGATAAAGTTAGTACATTGTATTAATTTAAGTGTACTCAATTCATCATTCTAAAGGATGAAATTATAAAAAAATATTAAAAAAAATCACGCAAGTGTAAGCGCCTAGTCAGTGAAAAGGAATATCATTTTGGTAAATATTTTTCTCTCTCCGTTATTTTGATAATTATATAAAATTTCTCATATAATAAGCCACAAAAAACTGAACTAGTAACCAAAGTTATGACAACTCTTATTCATATATTTTATATCTAATTATTTTAGTAACTACAAAAAAATTCATAATAAGAGAATTATTTGGACTTCAGTAATAACATATTCCATAGTGTGTAGATTACTTGTAAAAAGAAAAATCAATACGATTAGAATTCAATAGTAAAATCTAAACTTGGTTCAATCGATATATTTATAGGAAAAATCTAGATATAGTTCACTAAATCTCTAATTCTAAACTAATATAATTGGTTGAATTAAGAATGTTTATTTGCAAGTAGAATAACATATTTATATTTGTTAGGATTATAATGATAAAAGGTAGCATTTAAAATTTAAATAATATTATATAAATTAATAAGGGTAGAATATAAATAAAATAATTTATCATACCTACATTCTTAATTTTATTAGTAATAGGATTTATATTTGTTTAAAATGTAATAGTATAATATAGGTATTATATATCATATTATATAATATATCATATACCATATATTAATGTATATATAAGATATATATTTTATAAATTAAAAAGTGATATATAATAAATCGAGTGAAATTCGAGCCGAGCTTCGAGTCGAATCGATTCGAGCTTGCCCATATTCGAGATCGGCTCGTTTGATTTCAAGTTCGAACCGAGCTCGAGTCGAGCTCACTTCGAGCCAAGCCAAATTCAAGTCAAACCGATCCGAGCCAATTCAGTTCAACGAGCTCGCTCAGCTTGTTAGCAGCCTTAATTACAAATTATCTAAAAAAACTGTCTCAGGAATATGTCAAGTTAAACTTCATAACCCTACTCATTGGCTATAAACCTAGACAATGGGTTGTCCTATGTCCCTATACATCTACTCTTAATGGAACCGCTCAACTGCAAATGAAGCGAGATATTATACTCCCTCCTAAATTAAAAGCGCATTTGACAAAAAAATTACATTTGACAAAAAAAATTGGTTCTAGCTCAATTTTGTTAAGTTTAAGTAGTTAAATACTTAAAAAAGATTATTATAAGCTTATTTTTCTTTCTTTAAAATATAGATTTTACTATTCATTAAAAATTATTATTTTTTTAAATATAACTATTAATATGGGATGGAGGGAGAATCAATATATGCAACCAAATTGGACCTCACTACCTTGATTACCACAATTACACACTGTTAAATGTTAATAGATACATAGTTAAACTAAGTTTAAGAGTAGTGTCAGACGTATCCAACTGGCCCATCCACCTTTCAAAGTTTGAGAACCGCACTAGCCATACCGCAATTTGCAAAAAATAACTCGACAAAGAACTCAAGACCTCCCTCGGGTGTCGAGAAAATTCCCCACTTGACCTCTACTTCCAATAAGAAGAGACGAAAAAAATTACACTCATCTTTCCAAACTGTACGGTGCACACTCGGAGGCAGCCTCTCTACCTTCCCATCACTTCGAACATCAGAACTCAAGTTCCATTACCCAGTTTCGTCATTTCCATCATCTTCCCTTAATCTCCAATTCACTGTAACACCTTCCATTCTGTTCGCTTGTGTAAAGTTTTTAGTCTAACGGTTTTGTTTGTATATCGTGCACGCCTGTACAGTCCTAACCCAACACTATTCAAACAAGACCAGCATTTCTGTGAGAATACTTCTCTACAGCAAACTTCAGAATGTTGAAAAGTAACAGGGTGCCAGCGTGTGCCATGCCCAACCAAGGCTCTGGTAGTAACCACTTCAAAGTAGACAAGTCTCTCCGTGTTCTGAGTCTATTGGCCCTGTACATCATCACCAGCCTGCATATCACTAAATAAGAAAACAATAAATTATATAACAAACAAATTGCAATAGATATCCACTGGATTTTCGGTCTATCCACAATCTCAAGATGCACTGTCAATTGTCACACACAAGCACCTTTTATAATAAAAGAAACTGATGGGAAAGAAAACCAAAAAACATATGGAACCCACAACCGCAAATATTAAAAAAAAATACATAGAATGAAACATCAGTTGGAAGAGTTAACTGTGTTTGTTTTCACGCACTGGGTTCTAGCAATCCAGTGGCATATCTGTTTATTTTTCCCAGTTACCAGAGAACTTAATAGTGTTAAAATGACGGAGGCTGACCAAAAGGTTTTGAATAAGATGGTATATAAGTAACTGTTTGAAAAAACTTATATCAGAACATAAACAACTTCATAACTAACAGCAACCAGACAAAGCACGTACTAAATGCAAAAAGACCAGAGTAATAGCCCAAGTAGGTAGAAAAAAGTCACAATATGATCTCGGCTGCCCATATAACTTTCATCTATCATTAAATCCAACCATTTGTTCAGACCATTTTGTCCTGACCCACTGAAGATATCAACCTCAGATTATGTAGCTATCTAATGTTCGTATAAGTGATGTATGTTGGAATTCCTTAGATGTTAGGAAACATCATGTACTCACTCAAATGAAAATTTAACACCTCAAAGAAATACATATCCCCAATCATATTTCCCATGCATACAGGCAGATACCAAGGATTCCAAGGATTAAGCTGCAAAGAATTACCGAATAATTATTTTCCTCAAATGCAGAAAGCAACCTGCTCCCTTAGTTCCAATACTTTTTATACATGTCTCCAAGATAAACAGAGATATTACCTAGCCAAAAAAGATAAACAGAAATGTTACAATTAATCTTATGTAGTCACGTCATACAACTCATGATTATGCATTTCACTCTGATACCAGAAGTCGAGAACTTCATTAGCATAGTTACTCTGCTACCAAACAATTTACCAGAGGTACACACAAAAAAATGATTTTTATTCAACCTGTAAGACATCATTTCCGCATATCCATAATAAATTGAAGAGTGCAAAAGAATACAATCTGCAATATATTTTGAATTCTTAGACGCATGTTCCTCCTTGAACTCTTCAAACTAACATTTGTATTTTACTGAACCTAATGATGAAGTCATGGAGAAAATAATATCCACTAGACAATAGAATGATGCTTTCAATGACTCAGTCTTCCACGCAGAAAAAGTATCAATTTTACAAAGGGAATGGTAGAAGTTAGGTAATAAGTAAAGAAAAATATTTGAGAACTTGATCACATGTAGAAGAAAGTTACCTTGCTCGAGCAGATAGCACAGCCATATTTAGTAAATCAGATCATTATATTATGCCATCTGCCATCACCAATCCTGTTGATCATGATGGTCAACATTCTACGGAATCTGAAATCTTAAAATAAAACAAGTACTACGGTATGCTAGCCCTTATCAGTCATAACTTCACCAGAATTCTCTTGAACATTTTCAAATTGCTTCCTAGAATTGTGGGTCCTGCCACCCCATGCCCCAAAAATCTTGTAGTCCCACACAGTTTCTGATATCTCATCCTGAGGCAAATTCATTCCCTCCCTTTTCACTTCTTTATACAACTCATAGAAGAATTTAGGGTCTTGCAACCTAATATACTCCCGCAGTACCCTTTCATGATCAGGAACCCAATTCCGAGGAAATGGTGTATAATCACACGAAGGGATTGCTGACATGCGAGAAAATTGAACACCCTCAATAGCATCTACAAGTCCCATCCTCAAAAGATCAGAATACTCTGGTGCATCATTTCTAGTAACCTCTCTTAGTGGATTGCTTAGATCACGAGAAGCGATCCTGTATACTTTAGCTCGTGACTTCAACCTATACCTAGCAGCATACAGCTTCGCCAGTGAGCTTCTAATCACATAAGCACAGAATCCCACAACGTTCTTGCGATTATCTGCATATCGGTACCAGTCAGCCATGGTCTCCAGAAACTTGTTCATTTGGGCATTTGTATGTGCCTGCCCTGCATATAGCATTGGAGTGCAAGGAAGTGGCTCTGGGTCTTTATCACCCTTCACAAGCTTAAGCCGCCTGAACTGTCTGATACACTGTGGCAAGCTCGCCGTCACAGAGAGCAAGGTTCCCACGCCTTTCTCACTCACAATATTCCCTCCTGTCGCCGTGTACCTCAAAGTTGGCCGAATCACTCTTCTGCATATTATATGATCCAAGAACTGAATCCCTCTACTAATGTGCTCAATCTGTAAACTCGTATTATCCAAACGCAGCCCGTAATTGCTCTCACAAAATTCAATTATTGCTCTCCTAATCTCTACTGCTGACTCCCTGGGACCCCGAATTCCGATCAAAATATGCCCACCGTAACGAATAAAATCCATCTTCCTCGTTTTCTCCCTTCCACTGACGGGAACAAACTCAGGCCAGGCAGGGTTGTGGCACCCATCAGAGATTGAATCTTTCCATATAGAATCAAACTTTGAGGGGGAGAAGAACTCGACTATCTTGCCTTCCATCCACTGGTCCAGCTCGTTAAGACATACATTGGCCAGCAATGGACTCAAAATCCCACAGTGACCATAAGAAGGCACCTTTGCCGCCTCCTCCGGCGCAAAATCGAAGAATGTCCTCAACCAGTAAGGGTCGGGCTTCGGCTCATTCTCTTTCAACACCTTCTTCCTGCTCCCCTTCACCTTCTTCTTCTTCCTCCTCCTCTTCTCACTTAACTCTGAGCTCGCCTTCTCTACTGGCTGGGCTCCGCCCCTGCTGCCCGAGGCTTTCGCCGCCGATTTGATCAAGCTCAAGACTTTCTTGTCCGTAACTGCCTTCTGGAGGCAGTCCATCAACAACTTGACATCCAAGCCCTCGAAGATCCCCGTGAGGTCACCCTTGAGGAACCACAAGTACCCGGCGAAGTTGCTCCGAATGGTCCGGATTACGGTGTGGGCGTTGCGGCCCGGGCGGAAGGCATGGGAGCGAGGGGAGAAGCGGGCGTCGAAAACGGGCTCGAGGACGGAGAGGAGGACCTCCTGGACGACGCGGTCCTGGAAGAGGGGCTCGTCTGAGTCGAGGAAGGCCTGGAGCCGGCGGCGAGACAGGGGGCGGGAGGAGGGGCGATCGGAAGGGGAGCGGAGAGTCTGGGCGGCGCGGTCGTCCCAGCGGAAGCGGGAGGAGAGGACGGAGGACTGGAGGGAGAGGAGGGAGCGCAGGGCTGGGTGGGGGACGGCGTTGCGAGGGGGGAAGGAGGAGGTGAAGTGGGCACAGGCGCGCTGGTAGGCGAGAATCCACAGGTCGAACTTGGAGAGGAAGCCGGTGAGGTTGGGGAAGGACCGGCCCGGCCGGGAGAAGCACCGGAGCCAGAGGTTGGAGAGGACCTCGACAGGGTCCTCCTTCATCTCCGCGTACGGATCTCTCCGCGCCGCCGGAGGGTGCAGCGGCGGGGGCCCCGGAGGGGATGCTAGGGTGGTCATCGGCCGCCGCAGCAGGCGGCGGAGAGGTGGCATTCTCGTCGGTAGGATTTTCTGCTTCTACTCGTTTGCCGGGAACATTTGCAGAAGGGGGTGGGGTTTGCATGTTGCTCCCTATGGTTTTGATAATTGTGTTGTGACGTTCTTTGTACTTCTTGCTTATTTCCCCTGAGTTTTCAATATTGTTGCTGACCCCCTTATGATAAAATTTTGTTTATGTAACTTTGTTACTCTCTTGCATTGTTTAACTCTATTTATACAATGAATTAATTTATGTTTATTTTAAAAAAAATTAAATAAAACTATTAATATGAGACCAAGAAAATATTTATTTCTAACATTACAATAATATTGACAAAAATTCCTTAGTTATTTTTTTTCTTGAAAGTCTTAAAACAAATTTCACTAGCTGAAAAATTGGTGGGATATGAACGATTGAGTTCTCTTAGTTACATAAGTGCATAGTTCTATAAGCAGTAATCAAATCAAAATTTTTGGATGTTTTATAAATGATTTAATTCTTATTGGAAAACACTTGTTTTGTAATACCTACTTAGATATCTTGCCAACGTACTTTATTACTTTTGAGAGTCATGGGGAAACAAGAATTTATTAGTAGGAAAGACATTTTTAATTGTAGTTGTTCTTGCATTCTTAAAGGCATATGGCCTATCTCACCTACTTAAGATCTTTAGGATTGGATAGACTCTCATAGATCGAGGACTCCATCTCGAATTCATCTCTCCTACTTAACTCTCTTTGTCATATACTAATAGCTCTATTTGGTTTTTTAAAATAAATTAAAAATAATTTATTTTTAAAAACCAAATGAAGAATGTCTAAGAGGGTTGGTAGAAAAAAATAATGAATATGTTCCCAAATGCAAAAAGGACTTATTTTATAAGATGACTTGTACAAGATATGTCACGGCTCTGATTTTTGAAACTCTTTTTAATATCACAAACAATATATCATAAGGAATTTTGTTAAATGCAAAAAAAACATTTGATTAAATGTCTATATCATGATAAGTGGGGTTCATAAATATAAATACCAAAATATATGATATTATTACATGTGTCAAAATCCATAAATAGCATGCTAACCTTCTAAGTACAAGTATGTCATTCATATGAAAATAAATAACCAAATAAAGTTGTCTCTCATAATAGTAATTATAATTACTTACAAATTTATAAAAGTAAGAAACTAAATCTTGCTAGTCCAATGTCATAATCAATCCCCCACTGTCATCATGGTATCACTAGTCCTCGCCAAAAGAGCCCGCAACTAGTACTAAACAACAATGAAACATCTCCTTCCTCAGGAAGAGAGTTCTCAAAATAACAAAAGAATTGATTAATATTTTTTGGATCGGACCAACCACTAAGATATTAGTTGCCCATATAGTCATTGAACAACATCTCCAATATTACTTCTAATAATATTGGATTTAGAAGTAGTTCTCCCTATAAAATATCACTATCTCGAGACGCATAACATCATACATAGAATGGTTAAGTGTTTTAAACTAATATACATTTTATGCAAGTCATTTAGTTGTTCCACTTTTTCTAGTTAAACAATCAATATCACAAACCTTATCTATCTCCCTAAGACTAAGGTCAAAACTTGAAATCATCATCGGTTTATTAACCAAGGCAAATTGTTAGGTCTAGGGCTCTATTCACTCTATGAACTAGTCTTAGACCTCTATAAAAATATTTTAATTTTTATCTTGATTAGGTATTTGCGCCCAATCTAAAGCTATCTATCCCTCAATTGATTATTTTTTTATTAATCTTAAGTGAGTGATACATTATTATCATGACAATAATTTTAAACATTAAAAAAATATAAATATAAATAATACAGGCCCACATAGGCCCTATATAGTACGATCAAGGCATAAACTCAATTATGGCTTTTAAAAAGCCTTATGTCCTCGTGCCCTCGCTCTCCTTGGGTTATGGTCATTTATCATTATTAAAACAGATTAAACTGCCCCTAAGAGAATTAAGATAATTTTTCCCCATGGGACACGATCCTCTCTATTCTTGGGTTTCAAGTCCTTTACATCTCAAGAGGTTTCACTCTCCAATTGACTTGTGCTTTTATTTACATGCATACGGACTGACCTGCTCATAAATGTATTTCTATCATTTTATGTAGTGTTTTCTTAAACTGCAATGGGTCCTAAACTCATACGAAAGGTACTTTTTGATGTCAGGGACCCGTGATAAGATTTGTGGCATTTTATGGGGTTAGCAACCCCTTGAACCAACCTTGGACACCCTAAACCTAGGGTCAAATTAGTCAATTACCCACTTATTGGGATTTCCCCCTATCATGTGTCTTGATTAATATTTAGGGTACACCATCACTTCTCACAGGGATTTTTTTTTATCATTTTTAAATCCACTCATAGGCCCTTGAACCGGAGTCCAAATTTGGTAATTAAACATGATATTATGGTTTGACTATAAGGCTAAAATGGTCATTTAATAGCCTTAGGATTTTTTCAAATCTCAAACTTGGTCCGACATACGCTCCTAGTGAGGTCATCGGGTTAGATTTCCAACCAAAACCCGATACCATTTAAGAAACACTAATCCAAACCTGACCTGAACCCGACCTATTTGACCTATTTAGAATTTAAAAAATATTTTAAATTATTTTTTTAATTTTTTTTTAAAATATTGAATTTTATTTATAAAATATAAAATTTATATTTATATTGTTATTCGGGTCGGGTCGGGTCGGGTCGGGTTGGATTACCTAAAACCCAAACTCAACCCAAATAGCTATTCAGGTTGAGTTTAATTAAACTAGCATGGACCTGAGCCATGCTTAGTTTGGCCAGGTCACCAGACCCAGACTTGAGCCTGACAACTTACATCGAGGGTTGTCTTCCCCGCGGTTGGCTAGAGGCATGCTAGCATCTGGCGGTTCCCCTGGTTGCCACGGTGGGCGTGAGGGTTAGGCCTGGCTTGATTGCTGCTGCATATCCATTTCGAAGACCCTTTCCCTTCCACCCTTTGGTGGCTGATCAAGGGCCAAAAGGCTTCCCTTTTATGGTTCACAATGCTTTCTTAGTGCCTGCCAAGTGCGGCGGCTAGCCATCATGGTCAGGATCTGTCGAATCTCTTCCATTTGGCATTTTTAGGAGCCCAAGTCCCAAGTCAATGGGTCAAATATGCTATTTTATACCTGATCAAGTTTAGAAACCTAGAAAAACAGTTGATTCTATAGGATATGATATGAGGTTTGATTTAAATTGGTTTTTACATTATTTTATATTTTTGTAATCCCCTCAAATTAAATTTTTTATGAGATCATACCCTCATCTCATAAAATAATAAGCATTTTTCTATAAAACAAGATAAATGTTAGTTTAGCATAATTTGCCAAAAAAATACTAAGCAAAATGAATAAAATTTGTTTTTCTGTTCTTTCTTATACTCGTAGTCAAGGTTCTTGATAACTCCCTTTTTAATACTCCACCTGTTTGGTAGTCAGTGTTATATTTAGTTTTTCAAAATAAACTACTAGACAAAGAAAATTTGTATTACAAGAAAAAAAAATTAAAGTTTCAAGATTTAGGGGCTGTTTGGATATAAATTATTGGGTTTAGCAAATCATAATCTACCTTAATCTCATTAGTTAAATTCATCGATAAATCAACTTTTATGTTTGGCAATGCACATTCCGTGAATTTGATTTATAAGAGATTTATATATAAATCATATTTGGTAAACTAACAAGGAAATAAGATTCATGAGTTACAAATTATACATATACCCTTTTTAAAAGAAAATACATTTTAACACACATTGTGTATGAAACCCATCTAAGATTAATAAGTTATACATTATACACGTGACTATTGAACTTTTATTGATAATTGGCCTCTTGAAAAACTAAATTGTAGGGATTAAAATAAATGATAAAGTGATTTTAGATTCTATTAAAGTTTCACATTGAAATGTGTAGGCCAAAATGTCATTTGTGTAATTAAGTGTAAATGGTCTTCACTCAATGAACTTGTCCACAGAATTTTTGTAAAAAGTAGGACATGTCTCTAGCTTACGTAATTTGTTTGTTTTTTCCCAAGTGAACTTAACCCAAAAGTTGGCAAAGTAGTTTTTCTCTTTACAACTTCCTTTATTTTTTCTTCACAATTTTTACTATAATATTCATGATTCCAAGGAAGAATGCCCCTACCCTATTATTTTGTCTTCTCTACAAAATCTTCTTCATCTCTTTGACCTATTAAGGACCATTTCATCATATTTGTCATTTTTTTAGAATACTTTTAGGGGTCCTTACTAGACCTCATGGTAGAAGACTATGAAAAGTTAAATTATACTTTTTCATCATCTATCAAACATAATGGATGGTGAACTTTCAGGATTACCATGAGTTTAAACCTCATCTACATTGGAATCAAGGACACTTCTACAACATTGACAATTGCAAGTATTAGCACCATTCCTCTCATCACATTTATCATTCCTAAAGTAAAAAATTGACATACTTTTCTTCCCTTGCCCCACTTCGTAATGTTTTGACCAACTTCACAGCTTGTTTAATCTACAATTTTTAGGATGGAACCAACTGTTGTGTCGAAGCTGCTTGGTTTCGTGAAATGTTTGTCAGGGGCATTCTTGTTAACTTTGTACAAGGGTTCTCCAATTAAGGCTAGTTACTATTATTCATCACTTCATGGATATCTGTCTCAACCATCTACACATGAATCTCACTTGAGGATGAAAATATTATAGGTTTTCAATGAAAAAATATTCTCATCCCTATTGAAGAACACCCAAACTTAATATTATAACAATTTTTTTCTTTATTTATTTGTTATGCCCTAGGATTTTTAAAACTCTTTTATCATAATAAAATCAGCAAAAATAATATTTTTTTTCAAACCTTTTGTCAATCAACAACAAAACTATCCTTGGGGTGACTTATTGGTTTTCGAACATAAGAATATTCAAACCATCGTATCCATATTTAGGACTGAAAGAACATATCTATCATGTATGATGTAATTGGATTATTTTGTTGATCAAAACTATTTGAAAACTTCGAGTATGTAATTAGTCTTAGAAATCTAAATAGATGTAGTTGTGGTTGAGTTAGTTTTGAAATTGATGGACTTAAAAAATAGAAGTATACATGTTCTTATGGATAAAAATTGAAGACTAAAGAATGTTAATGAAAAAGAGGTTCATTGAGCATACATTCTCATAGAAAAGTTAATCTGAAAAGTTTCATATGTGATTTTGGAGGTTTCAGACTGATTTAGGGTAAAAAAGGTAAAATTATAAATGCACAATGTCATTGATCAATCACTGGACATTACACATAATGAATAGAACGATTGCCACCTGAATCATCCCTTTGTAAAATGAAACTGAGAATTTATTGATCGGTCATTGTATCGATAAATCAACTGTTTGAAGTATCATGCCTTAAGAAAATAGTGAACGATCAATTGTTAGTAGTTTTAATTGCCTTCAATAAGCCTTTTCGGAAGAGATTTCATTTGTAGTTGAAGTTAATTACTTAAACTGACTTGGAGACTTATATAAAGGCTAAGATATAATGGATTTAAAGAGAGGAAAAACTAGAAAATATTAGAGAAGACAGAAGAAGTCATGGTGATGCTTAAAAAAATTGTTCATGGTGAATTCATGGTAATGCACAACTGAAAGAGAAGATTCCCACATAGCAAATATAAGAGGAGTGTCAATAAATTCTTTAAAGGAGTTGAAGAATCTTAAAGGTGAATCAATAAACAAAAAATAAGTCTTTGTTAAGTTTCTAGAAGAAAAAGACGAATAATAAAACACGAAAATGGAAAGCTTCAAGGATTCAAGAGGAAGAGTTGAAGGCCAACAATAACAACGAATAAGATTGAACAAAGTTGTTTGTGTCAAGTCTAGATGTTGGTTGATTGTTTTTATCTCTTGTAAGTTTTATATCTTACTAGTATATTGATTTGGCCTTGTGCGGCTATCATAGTTTTTTTACCTAAGTTGGGTTTTTCGTGTTAAATCTCTATATGATTATTGTGTAGTGTGCATGCTTGGTTTGATAGATAGATTGTTAATGAATGATGTTTAGACATTAGGGTTTGTTTATTTTGTTTCAAAACAAATTTCGCGCATAGGGGCTACAACTCGTAGTCTTTATCTTTGTAAGATAATCAGACCAGGGGAAATCTAGTGATTTGCTACCCTCATCTAAATGAATATTAAACTCTCAAGGACAAGGTCAAGTCACACATAAAACTCACAAGCCCGATGATATATAAAAATTCACCACACCATACAATTATAAGTAATTAGCATTCACGTGCTTATGTTTAAAGTTACACACCACACTAAAAGTTATACTAAACAAGATAAAAAATCCAACATTTCTTTTAGAGCTTGTCGTCCTTTCTGAACTCCCGTTCCCAACCTAACTACTCTTTCATCAAACCTACATCATGAGGATGCTGAGTATACGAGTATACCCAGTGGGATAGCTAAACAAGTACTATGTAATGACAATGCATATATTCTCATTATATCATCACAATAACCATACTAACATATCCATTAATGAATCAACTATCATCATACATAAATGAAATAAATAAGACATTCATAATTACTTTCTCATGATTTCAATAATTTATAATGTGACTTCACTTAAGAATCTCTTGCTTTAAAGTGTAAGATGTAAGGTTCTCTATAACACGGTAGCCAACCTTGTCTCATTAGACCATGAACTACTCACCACCGACCTCAAGTATTTTGAGGTATGTACACTTCATCCACACCATGAAGCTAAGGCCCACTTGGGCTAATTGACCTAAGTAGTTGAAGTCCTAGCTTCCATGATTATCGGATCCTCCTATATTACTTTGCGTGGTATAAGTCATCTTTTAATGCTTTAGTCTATTCAAACTCGACTCCTAGGCTAGAGAAATAATTCTACATAACTCCCATTCTTAGAGAGCGGGAAGACCTTGGTCCTATTTCATACAAAACTATTTTTGTGCATAGCTAAAGACTCACTTGAGGAGCCAAACGGATACAAGGATCTTCTTGTCCTTAAATGCATGTATCCAATAGTCTCGAGGTGTGATCTATTACAAAGATTTTCACACACACGAGCAAAGGCACATATACCCAAACATCATCATAAGTCACAATAACACATTTAATTTCACTTCAAGCATTTCAATATCATGCTATTATATTTCATAATAATAGCCTAATACTTATTGCATTCATGGCTAACATTTTCCTCGAAACTTACTATCAGTGAACTTATTGACGCATCGACCAAGTCATCGATGACCATCGATAACTCATTGATGTGTCAAACCTTGCTGACAGCAGGATGGCAAAGACAACCATCCTCATCCACTCCTCACTGATGTGTTACCTTACTGCCGATGACCCGTCGGTAGTATACCGACATGTCGATGCTCGACAATATTAGCACTGTCATCTCCTCCGTGACATTGGTGATGCCATTGATGCATCGATAGACATGCCTCTAGTTGAGAAGAAATAACGGAAATATTCATTTCAAATTCATCTAAACATTATGCAACATGATATTTCACAATAATATTCTAAAATCAAGATTATAACATGATCTAATGGAATAAAACACTCATTAAAATCAAGGATTTATAGTCATAGTTATCATCATAATAGCGCATCCCAAAAATCATGCTTTCATACGTTCAATCATTATAACATTGTAATTCAAATCCATCGTGCCTACACATAATGTTAAATTATAGTACATGGTTAGCAATTAGACCTCTTTTTGCAAACAAATGAGATCTCCACAAAATCCGGTTCTTATTCCCTTTTGCTGAACTCTGACATGCCATGAGTCTACCGTTTTCTCCCCAAAGTTGGAAAATTTATAGGATTAGGGTCACAATTTGTCAAAGGTATTTATATGAGAATCAAATAACCGAATTTTGGTGCATAATTGTTCCCACAACTGCTTGGAATTGCTCATTTGTGCAATTTCAAACCCATCGGCGAAATTGTTTCACAATCGTCAACATGACAAAGGTTACCAACACTGTCTTTAGGACTCCATCGGTTAGTCGACTGACAAGTCTAACCTTGCCTACATGAAATGATGTTTCACTGGTAGGTTCACTGATGCGTCGATGCTCGCCGACAAAACTTTTTATTCCAAACTAAGATTAAACAAATTTCATACTTAACACCCTTATTTCCTTGAGTTCATTACCTAAGAATTTATGTTTATCAAAGGAATTCATTAGTTCTAAGACACAAGAACCTTACATGCAAGGTCTAAAAATAAACCATGAGTAAAATCATGAATAAAATAAATAGAAATTCCTTAAAAAATTATGGGTGCCACAATATTAATGTTATAGTTTTTTTCCAAATTTATGAAATAGGGACTTATGTGTTGGGACCATCATCCAGCCCGGCCGAAAGGAAGGGAAAGAAGGCGATCAGTCACACCCTAAACCCGATCGCCATCTTTGTTCTTCTCAAAGGGACCCAATTGTCATGTCTATTCTTTTCAAGGAAGGGAATAAGGGTTAAGAGCTTGTAACAGTTAAAGGGTATAGTTGCCAAAAAATCTGAATAGATTAATTACCACCACCAATTTGTCACAAAATATCCTTAGGAAGAGATTACTCAGGAAAGTGAAAATTAACCAAAAATTTTGATGAATTCAACGATTTATCTCAAATATGACACATTTAAGAATTTTTACATCCAAAATATGATTCATAGGATTTTTGCTCAATCTTAGAAAAATCTTAAGAGGAATTGACCAATAGACTCCTACTTTAGTGAAATAACCAAAATGTGAGCAAATATCTTCTATTTACCAAAATAGACTTACTCACATGGAAACTTGCAAACATGTGAAGGCTTTTCACTGAACTACCCTCACCTTCATCATATAACAAACCGACGAGAAAAATACCCCACATTTTTCTGGAGACATGTCTTCTTCTTCTCTCGAACTACTTCATCTCGTGGTGGTTTTATCTCCAGTATGACTTCCTATTCCTAGGTAGGTTCATCTTCCTCATGTTTTCATTTGCTCAATTACTCCTTCTTTGCTTCTTTTCTCTAGTACATCACAACTTTCAGCTTCGAATATTCCCTTTTACCAAGTAGATTAGTTCATATTATTTAGGATGATGAGAAAGGTGTTACCCAATGAAAAATATTATTTTAGGTTGGTTGTATATTGGGTATTAAGCAGTTTTTGCTAGTAAGGTTTTTTGGGTAACTGGAAAATTGGAAACTGGAAAATTGGAAGACTGGATCACCGAAAAAAAAAGTAGAAAAGTAGATTACTGATATGATATGAGAAGAAAAGAGAATATAACTCATTGGAATATTAGTGTTAAAGTGCCGAAGTGACAGGAGGAGATGGGAAGAAAAAATGCAAAGTGGGAGGAGAAAATAGGAAGAACATGAGTAATATGGGAGAATGACACTTTTTTTAGTGTTCCATATAACGTAATTGTTAATCTCAGTTGTGACGAAGATAAACTCCAATTAGATGAGCTATTTCATTTAGAGGAGGAGAGTAGGATGAAGAATACACATGTATCTCGCATTGACATTGATTCAAAAGTAACACATGATGTCCTAACAAGTGTAAACTAAGAGTGTGATATTGGCTCAAACATTAATGAGTACTTCCCAAACACGATTATAGATGACTTTGAATTTGGGCAAGATCTTTATTATGCATCATCATGAGTAAATGAAGACGATCCTATAGGACAAGTGAATCATGGTGCTGAAGAACATATTATGAGTTTTCCAAAACCCCAAGATCAACCTTGTCCTAATGATGAAAGGTATAGTAAATATTATGAATGTAGTTTGTAATTGTGTCTTATGTATGTAGATATATGATACTATTGATACAAAATATATTGTGTTAGATTATGTAGATCAAATAGAAGCAATTGTAGTCAGTTGACTCCTTTTGATGAAAAAGTAGAAACCATGGATATTCCACAAATATCAATTCCAGATACATCAGTTAAAATGATGTAAGTAATTTTATTTTTCAGTTTGGCAGTTTTTCAATTTGGCAGTGTTATAGTTTGGCAGGTTCTAGTTCAATAATTAACACTTGTAATTTTCAGGAACAATGAAGGTGGTGATAAGAAAAAGAGATTAAGACATGATGAAGAACCCCCAAGTTTGACCCACAAAATGATTATTACTGGGGAGGATCCCTATGTAAACAATGATTTTGGGGTGTAATTAGGGAATATTTATGATCAATGAGCGATAGAAAATAGTCAACAGTTCAAGGACAAAGCCATGCTTCAACTTCACCTTCCTAACATGGCCATGTACACCAAGTTTCAGTTCAAGGTTATGTATTCAAAGAAATCAAGGTATACACTAAGATGTGTTATTGAGAACTACTTGTGGAGACTACATGTAGATTGGTCTATGATAATTCCTTTCAATCTGTGCTGAAAGATCCCCAGTTGAGATGTGACCCACCTACTATGAGGGTTGATCGCATGATAGTAGAGCTCAAGTCTAAGCTTCCTAGTGCTCCCAAGTTTCTATTCTGTGTTCTTCCTTAAAGGAAGAATTATGATATTTATTTTGGGAATAGACACTTCCTTCTTTGTAATAGAACTTAGTGCAATGTTTTGAGCTTTTGCTCTGTAGGCCCGACTTTGGGTAGATATGTGGATTCAAAATGTTCTTTTTTGTTCTATTCAAAATACAAATACATATTGATTTCTTGTTCTATTTTTTTTCCTATCACACAAATGAGCAATTTTGGAAACAACATATGAACAAAATGAGTTGCACCCTATATATATATGCCTACATTAGCAATGGAAATTGGATAACTGGAAACTAGAAATTGAAAAATTGGAAACTGAGAAACTAGAAACTCGAAAACGGGAAAAGTAGAAAACCTGAAAAACTATCAAACATGATAAACAAATGTTTATATTGTAACAAAAACTCATGCAACTTGCAAATATAAATATCATTGACAGAGAACCAGGGGTTTGCATGCAATTGAGGTATAAAAACCCTTTGTGTATGTGAGATACAAAAAGAAGGAACTATGTATACCTTTCATATCCACAAAATTACATTTAGCTCTAAACATGTATCATATTTCAAACTCTGAACTGAAATGTTAGAAACTGTCACCTTCAACATCCATGTTGGAACGTTGCCACATATCTTCTGCACTATGACTGCATGAGTTCATCAACTTCGCTCATTAAGTTGTAGGCTTGGACTTTCTAGGTGTACTTGCCATTTTCTTATTTTCCACTTGTATATTTTCTTTATGATTTCTGTCTGCTCGAGGTTCTCCTATATGTATTCTACTCTTGTCTTCATTGTCATTGTCATCATGATGCCCAACTAGGAACTTTATGTCCATACCCCTTACATTTATTGCACTTGATCATTTTCTTTTCTTCGCAGTACGAGAGTACTCACTTCTTCTTTAGTCGTTATGTGAGAATCCTTGAATGTGGAGGCTTCAATTGAATTACCCTTACAAAATTCGGTGTATCCTATTGACCTTTATGTAGAACAAGGTATATGCCGCACTTGTAAACCTATCATATCAGTAATCCAGTTTTTTACTTTTTGCAATTTTTCAGTAATCCAATTTTCCAGTTTCTAGTTTTCCAGTTACCCAAAAAATCTTACTAGCAAAAACTACATAATACCCAATATATAACCAGCCCAAAATAATATTTTTCATTAGGTAACACCTTTCTTATCATCCCCAATAACATAAACTAATTTACTTGGTGGAAGGGAATATTCGGAGCTGGAAGTTGTGACGTATCAGACAAAAGAAGTAGAGAAGATGGGCTGGGCAAATGAAAACATGAGGAAGATGAACCTACATAGGAGTAAAAAGCCTTACGTGAGATAAAACTACTGTGAGATGAAGTCATACAGGAGAAGAATAAATCTTCTTGGACTGAGCGACCGATGTAGCGTGCTTTTCTCGTCGGGTTGTCATCTGATGAAGAAGAGGGTATTTTAGTCAAAAACTCTCTTAAGTTTGAAAGTTCTCACGTGAGCAAATCTACTTTGGTAAATAGTAAATACATGCTCACACTTTAGTTATTTGACCAAAGTAGGAGTCTACTTTAGTTAATTCCTCAAATCTTAATCTTCATCCTAATAGCCCCTTAGTGTACGCAATGAGCTTGCACACACATCGAGAGCTCGTGATGATCATGTAACTCTATCCCATATGCAAATTGACGCCATTTTAGCACGATTCATATTACAAGGATAAGCCCACTATAAAACCATATAACTATACAAAATATATTTTTATACAAATACATAAAACTAGGTAAATACAATTTTTTTAATGTCAGATACGTTTGAAGATAGGACTAATATATGTGACTATAGTACATAGGTTTTAGCATAGTATATAAAGGCCTAATACGGTAAATAATTAGGTCACATAGTCACCCAACATAGTACGTCCTGGCCCTATGTACCATGTCACAGACCAGACTTCGGTCATGGTCAGGCAGGACAACATTTCCCGCCACCCGGAGAGAAGGCTGAAAAGGACAAAAATGGGGCAAAGGATATCGTCTATCCATTCGCGCGCCAAGTCAGGTTCCAAGAGAAACCCGGCCACCGACCGGCTCTCGGCCATGGCCGCGCTCGCGCTTGCCCTTGCCTCCCCCACTTTTCATAAATTACCCGGAACTCCCTCCACTTTCCAGGGCCGCCGCTCCTCTCCTCCCTCAAATCCTCGCCAAAACCCCAACTCTGGCGTCAAAACAGCAAACCGATTCGCCATCGGAGCCGCCGCGATCGCGGCCGCTCTGGCCGCCGTTTTTTCTGATCTTCCGGGCTCCGCAGCCGAGCTGACTCTGCAGGAGCCGGGAAATGCGCTCTCCCTGCCGACCTGGGCTGTTCATGTTTCCAGTGTGATAGAATGGTTGGAGTTGGCAACTGTGGCTTGTACTAAATTTCTGGCTTCGTTTGGTTTTTGTATGCGCTGAATAATTCATGCTTTTATGTTGTTTGGTCGAAGGATTACGGCCATGGCTTTGGTTTGGCAGTACGGGGAAAGGTCTGGATATGAGTCTTGGAAGGGGCTCTCCTGGGGCATGGTATGCTTCTTGCTTCGCATTTTTTCCATTTGAGTTTGAAGCGTCACATTTTTGCTAAATTAACACATGTAAGATCTGTATAGATGTCTGCAACCAATATCTTGTTCTTTGTTGTGTGCTCTGCTTGATAGTTAGCCTCCGGTAGGCTTTAGAAGCAAACCAGCTCAAAAGTGACTCGCCTGTGTATTTATCCTTTTTCCAATTGAGGAAAATTTAATCAATTCTTATATAAAATTGTGCTAAGAAAAAATAATCAATGATAATAAACATTTGTTCCTTGTTTTGGGTGATTACATTCTCACCAGTTTTTCGAGAAGAGATAAAAAAGTCAGCAACATATCTCAGTTGAGCATCAAAGATTATACGAGGATTAACAAATTGTTGTACCTAATATTGGTTCTATCAAGTAAGTTGTGTCGCATTAATTTCTCTAGCTTCATGCTTCTATTTATATGTTAAATTTTCCGATGCTTCTCACAATCTTCATTCAGTAACTATAAATATTATCCTACTATTGATTATAATAGTGAAGATTTTCTGGATAGTCTTATGGACGTATGGTACCCTTCATCAGCCCTGATACTAGTTCATTCATTGTGCGTACATAACTCAACCTTGAATTATGTTTATAATACCTACAGCAACAGATTTCAATTCCTTGACGTGCATCAAGGGGTCACCCTTTACAGATATTACATTCTAAGATATAACTATACTTCTATATCACTAAATGTAACTCAACCTTGACTTATGTTTGTATTACTTCCAGAATCAGATTTTAATACCTTGACGTGCAACAAGTGGTCACCCTTTACAAATAGTACTTTCTAACATTAACTATTCTATGTGTTTATTGTTTTATATATCTTGTACCTTTACGTAATAATTGTCACAGGTACCCTTACTTGGTGGAGCCCTTTGTGCCTGCACGTGGCATTTTTTCTATAATGCGGAATCTCTTGAGGTAAGTCAGGTCTACCTGCTATCTTCATGAAATTTTTTATCTTGCTGTATCTTAAGTTTCATGATTATGTTTGGTTCTATATAAGCGGTAAATGCTAAATTTTAACAGCCTACCCATCCTTATTTATGTCAGAGTCATAGAGCAAAATCATATGTATAGTTCTTAAGAAAGGTGATGTTTTATGGGTCGTCTTACTATTCACTTTGCAGAGCATGGTAAAAAATTCCAATTTCAAATGGAAGCTTTTGCATTTACTAAAATTTTAAAAAATTTCAACTAGTGCCAATTCGAAATATCTTGATTGACAGAATTGGGAAAAGATCTAGGCCAATGCTAAGACAGCTGAACTAAGTCAAGTTGATTTGGGAATTTTGTATTGAAAAGACTTATTTTGAGTGTGATGGTGTGCATGGTTATCACAATATTACTTAGCATGACTGTAATGGCCAATCAGGACAATGAAACTTGCCCTTGATGTCGAAGTTTCTGTTCATAAACTGCCTACAAAAGTGCTGCTTGTTAAAGCTCTTATCCAACAATAAGTTCAGAAATGTATTAAAAGAGAATATGATTGAAAAGTAGTAGGTAAGTTGAAAAGATTGAGGCGACGTTGAGAGAGAAGTGACAAGGGATGAGAAGAAGCTAAGCTGATACTTCAGTAATTCCTTTAAGCTAGTGAGTTTTTTAATTTTTATTTTGGTAATACCTTTAAAGCTAGTTAACACATGAGCTTTACAAGCCTCCTTGGAGATTTGAACTGACAATACTTAATTTAGTTAGGACTATTGTTTATAGCTTATGGCTTCAAAAAGCTTGTTTACAAAACGCCTAAAATACACTCCCATCATTTGTCCTGAGCAGATATAATCATTACAAATGCCCTATGATCACAAAACATAACAAATTCATTACAAATCTGTAACCTAAAATTATCACCAGATCTGAAATCCACTGTTTGGCTGGCTAAATCATTTGAAATTCCAATAATATTTATTTATAGAATTGGGAGAGCTATGGTTTTTGGAGAGAAAAAAGGAAAACTTTATTGCTGAAACAATAATAATAATAATAATACATAAGAGGAACCCCACCAGCCTCTAATAGAGGTCGAGCAGCCTGATAAACATAAAAGACAGTAATGCCCTTCACTTAAATGTGAGGGTGAACGAATTAGAAATAAAGATAAACACTAATGACTGAGTTGTCCTCCATAATGACACTATTAATACTAATAACTTAAAATAAATACAAGAACAAGTGTCCTTTAACGTCTACGACTTCAACTGAAATTTAGAGGATGACCTTCTCTTCAATCTTTACATGAAGTGAGGAGGTGTAAGGGAAACATAAGAAAAAGTAAGAAAGCTTACAGTTTGTGGCTTCTATTAATGCGGAGATTTGTGGCAATTTCAGTTTGTCATCTGTTCTTTTTTTTTTATTGCCAATGGGAACCACTTGTGGTAATTACACTTTAATTTTAATTTGTTCACTGATTTTCTGCCTTGCACTTTGTATAGCAGACTTGATTTCGTGGAATAACTTAAATTGCCTTTGACTTTAGATATTGGTGGCCTTACAAGCTGCATTGACTGTACTTGGTAATTTTACAATGTGCATTGCTGCTTTTCGTATATACAAATCAACTCTGGAAAACAAAGAGAACTTGTGAACTATTATGGGACATTGTATGCATTCTTTTGCTCGCATGCAGAAGCATGGATATAATATGAGGTATGCAAAATCTATTGCAGAACAAAATTGTATCCAAAATTTCTTTGCATTGGGATTGTTGTGTGTAAATGGAGAAGTTTGATACAAATATTATTTTAAACAATATTTCATCCTTGAACTACAATGATGACTTGACAAAAAAATTAGATAACACTTTGTCTTATGAGGAGTGGAACAATATGCCAAATGGGCTAGCTATAAGGTTCACAATCTTGGATGTCGGCCTTTTCTTGGCCGGTGAAAGAGACAAGATCTCCGAGAGATCATTTAAGTTTTCTATGTATGTTTTGTTAATCTTTTCTATGTATGTTTTGTTAATCTAAGTATAGTTTGATGTTTAGAAGCCCTACTTCTAATCTAAAAAAACTCTGACATCATGACACTACATTTGTATTAGCATAAACTACATTTATTCTTCTGAATGCACATCTATCGGGTTGAATTCTCTAAGCCAGAAACAAAGTGGGCCCCATTAGGTCACAGTTAGGATTGTTAGAAAGTTTGTTCCAGTTGATATAGTTGGTTCTATCTAACCAGGGATAGATTGAGGGTCTGATTTCTAAAATTGTGCTATAATAAATAGGAGAGAACCAAAATAAAGCTGATATGAGAAGTATGTATAGAGAGTGTAGAAGTAGAAACAACGGGCAAGGGTTACGTCTGGACAAAAATTCAAAAAAGGGAGTCTATGATTCATCCTAGCCTTCTTCCTCATCTTTCTCCTCCTTTCTCTTCTTCTTCTCACTCTCTCTCTTATTCATCCTTTGTTTAACTCGGTGGTGGGCGGGAGTAGAGATAATATATATATATATATATATACACACATATATGTATATTTATTTCTTATTTTTTATATTTAGGTAGGAGTTTTTGGTAGAAATTATAGTTGATTTGGACTAGATGTATGCAGGGGTGATAATGAGTTGAGTCAAGTTTTTGTGTCATGCAGCTCAAACTCGAAGTTAGAATACTTGACTTGAACTCGACTTGAGGCTCGAATGAGGTTGAGCTTACTAGCTCAAGCTCAACTTTGAACGAAAAACATGAGCTGAAACTCGAACTCGAGCGTGAACTCATTCTATTACAATGAACTTGATCTTTATATAAAAATAAACATAATTTTGAATTCAAATTTTCAAACCAACATTCAATATACAAATCAATCACATAGAATGAGTTGATCACTTTAAAATTATATGAAAAGTTACAAATAAAAGTTAATATGTATTTAGAGCAAACTTGCTCAAAGCCTCAAATTAGGCTACACTCAAGCCTTAGTTGCTCCTAACTCTCTAGTATATATAATATCAAAATGTCAATATTGATTGAACATGTATGAAAATAAAATAGCTAATTGTATAATTAATGTTGTCTATTTTTTAAGATTTTATTTTCAAGTTATGTCTATCGTCAATTTTGGTTTTAGTATATGGTGAGACGTCTTGAGTATGCTTACATCTCATCATTTGAATAATAATTATCAAGCAAATCAAATTGTATCGGCAAGAAAAAATATCAAGCAAATCAAAGTGTATTGGCAAGAAAAAGCTTGGAGCCTCGCTATCTTTGACCTATCTTAAATAAATATCTTATAAATAAAAAAAGACTCCACAAGACAATGTTAAATAACTTTTAGGAAATTATTGTAAAATTTTAATTTCTAAGGATTCTAATATTAGTTTCTATAAAAAATTTGATAAAATATATCATAATTTATTTGACATATAGAGATGGTAGATAATATTACCAATTCATTTTTTTTCTTCTAATGACTCGCTTATAGTTGGATATGTAGTATAGTGTATAGTATATCTTATTTTTTACTGATTGTATTATGTGTATATACTTTATTAAATTAAATTTCTATGATACATCTAAACTTTAACATATATCACATGTGGACATATATATATTATGTGTCTTTAAGAATTTAACTTATCAAAATATCTCTCTCTTTATATATATACACACACACCCAATACATAGACATTATATATATTATAATATAAATTTATTGTATATTTATTTTGAGATTGATAATTGTGCATATTTATAATTAGGTTAATATATTTTTATGTATATTATAAAATATCTTTAGAACCTTTATTCGAGTTCAAATCAAGAACAATTTAGTTTGAGCCGAGTTCAAATTTTATTCAAGTCGAGTCGAGCCAAGGTATGTTTAAGCTTGACTTTAATATATTCAAGTTCAAGTCAAGTTTGATCCAAGCTACTTCGACTCGAGCTATATTTAAATTAAGTGGAGTTGAAACACCTTTTCTCGATGAGCTAGCTTGGCTAATTAGCACCACCGTATATGTATCTAGATGTATGACTCAGCTAAGTGTATGCAATATGCATTATGCCCTTTCTCCGGATTGTGATGACGTTACTAATCTCCAAGGCAATTGATTGCATGGAGGCATTGGTGAACGCACTGTTACAGATGGGTAGGTACAGGGGATGCTGAGGGCCCAGTAGCCCAATATGCATCATCATTGGCAGTGTGAGTGCATAATACTGGCTGCCTCAACTCAAGCCTTAAGGAATGAAGATATCCAAGACTGTCTGGGGCGTCATTATCTTCCTGATCCACGCTTTGAAGTGCCTGGATCGGCTCTCCACAGCCACATTTTAGTATGTGAAGACGCGTTTTGACACTCATCTGTTTGTTGTCGGGCATCACTCACAGCCGATTTGAAGTTTAGTACTTGGAGTGTCTGATTGGTAGGCCTTGCCCCCCATCCTACTTGGTTAAGTTGTCTCTCCCATATTTTTGTTAAAATCTGCTGCTAAGCATTCACATACAATACAAGTACTCTCACAATAGCTCTGCGTGCCAAAAAAACTCACTCGAATGTTCATGGCACAAAGGTCTATTGTGAAAACACTCACGTGTGAGGATGGCTAAGAACTTTATAGTAAAAGGCAAAAAGTGTAAATCATATGTTATTCATATGTTCCAATGGATCATCAATTTATCTTCTTGTTGGTGGGCGTTGACATCAACTGCAATAATAGCAAATTCAAAAACAATTGGATAGTCACGGAACACCAATAAATTGTCTAAATATCCTCCCACCTTCAGCCATACTGTGCAGCTTTCTAATTTGTCGGAATTTCCTCCGACCGTCAACCATAAGTTGCAGCTTTCTTTAACGCAAGCAATTTCTTTCTGTACCAAAAAATAAAACCATTTCTCTGCCTTAACTTGCAAGCAATTTCTTTTACTAACAAAAAATAATTAAATATTTGGAAAAGGAAGCAATTAATTCCTTCAATTTTAAAGTGGAGGGAGTTTATAAAATGATAACGATTTTCTTAGTGACTTTTACACCAAGTTTTGATTGGACACATCACCCTTTTGTCAAGTGAGGCCAGTAATTCTATAGTCAATTAAAACCTAGTGTAAAGCTTTGTTAGATAAAAAAATGGAGTAGGATTATCAACATCCCTTATACCACTTTTTGATCGAGAAAACTTTATACTAGGTTTTGTTGCACAAAAAAGTAGAGTAGAAAAATCATTATCCAATCCATTTTTTCTTACTCTATTTTAAGTCTTTCAAGTTGGCGGATATGGTTTGAGGGTTATCATATTCCTTTGCAGAAGGGTATCAAGCATATACAAAACAGAATAAAAATGGGGTGAACTGGCTTTACTCTTTCTCTCTCTTTTTTTAAAGTAAATATTTGCTCTCATGGTCTATTGACAATGACTATGATGCCCTCTTAGCAGTGACTGGCAGATGGGCCCGAGCGGTCTAAATCTAGCCCAGGTTGGCCAAGGCCGCCAAATATTCAAGAGGGGCCATGATGATGGGCGCCATTGATGCCACTGATGCACTCATTATCCGTGCAACTGGGCTCAGGGTGCTCAAATAGGGCCTTGACCAGCCTGCATGCACTTTCTGAGTTCAAAGCGACATCATAACCCATCAATGGGTGCATGGAAGAAGCCCCTGCCCAAAGAAGCCCAGCTAGAGGATTTGGACCACAGATCACAAGAAAGAGCTTTCACCTGGGCCCCCCGTTTTATGGCGTAAGACAAGGAAGTAAATGATGTTTTTTTGTTGGGCCAGGGACCACCTTTTTCCCGGGGCCCTTCTCCTAATCTGATTTTTCTTCTTGTTACTCTGCCAAGCCCCAACAAATCAGATTGGATTCTATCTCTGACAAAAACCGTGTGCGATTTTATTTCTCACCTTGGCTCTATTGATCTTTCTATTTAGGGCAGTGATTTGACGAGTGTGCATGGCTGAATTGGATAGATCTAAGTGGCCATCCCTGTCAATGTGCAATTATCTTTGACAAAATGCAAACATGATCATCATTATATGGTATTTATCAGTTGATAACGTCTGATACAATATGCTTGCGAAGGATGCAGTTACAAGGCCCTTCTAGGATACGGGTATTTTGGTAGGACTAAATGGAAAAGGTTAAAGTGTGCAGGGTGCGCTGGTCACACTTTGTGAGCTCGATTCGATGGTGCTAGAGCGTGTGCATTATGCCCGGTGGATGCCCTGACAAATGTGCCGAACGCATATTAAGGGAACTTTATACATTGTTTTAGTTTTAAATTTTTTTATATTACTTGGCTTGATATACAAATATTTTATATCTTTTAAATTTTAATATTTAATTTTATATGACCTGGTTTAGGATAAATATACCCTTAGGTCACAACTAGACCTATACCCAAGTTCTTATCTTATTATTGGTGACGAATTGTCGATGAATACACAAATTTATATGAACAAAAACAAAACACTCAACATATGAAAAATAAAGCACCTATTTAAAGATGATTGATATAAAGTAAAAAATTTCTCCTTCTCAATCATGTGTTTCAGAGAACAAACCAAAATTAAGCCACCTCCCAATTTTAATCCAAAAGCTGGTTTCTAGTTAAAAAAATATAAAAATAACAAAATTCAAGGCGGAGAATTAAAGGAATGTTCCGATAATATGGAAAATTAGGTTATGTTTAGAATGAATTGAAGGACTCCAGAGACTTGCCGCAAATGAGGATTTGATGCGGCAAAAAGAAATGATTTTTTGGAGTACAACCAATCTGAAGGAAATCGGGTAGTGTACATCTACTCTGCATGACTCGCTAGACTTCCAAGAATGAGAGAACGAGAGGATGACTCCCACTAAATAAACCAAAGATTTCATGCTCCGCATGGCCTATGTCCAACACTTAATCCATATCGCATATACGATAACATGATATGCCTATAAAACGTATTTTTGATAATATGATATGTATTCTTTGAGCCGACAACCTATAATATAATATCCTCTATATCACATATACGATAACACGATATTTGCCATAGTGTGTTATCAATAACACGATATTCGCCATAATGCTTTATCGATAACACAATATGCCAACAATGAATGCTATTGATAATACAATATGCTATAGTATCCTCTATATCGCATATACGATAATACAATATTCACCATGACGTATTATCGATAACATGATATTTGCTATAGTGTATTATCAGTAACACATTATTCACCATAGCATGTTATCGATAACATGATATGCTAACAAGACGTGTTATTTGTTTTCTTCTTTATTGCATATACTCTAACATGATATTTGTCATAATGTATTATCGATAGCACGATATGCCAATAATATGTGTTATTGATAATACAATATGCTACGATATCCTCTATATCGCATATATGATAATACAATATTCGCCAAAGCGTGTTATCGATAACACAATATTCGTTATAGCGTATTCATAATAACACGTTATTTGCCATAGTGTTTTATTTATAACACGATATTTGGCATAACATATTATCGATAACACGATATGCCAACAAGACATATTATTTATTTTCCTCTATATACTAGAACATGATATTCGTCATAGCATGTTATTAATAACATAATATTTTCCATAGTGTGTTATTGATAACACGATATGCCAATAATATGTGTTATTGATAATATAATACGGTACGATATCCTCTATATCGCATATACAATAATATGATATTTGCCAAAGTGTGTTATTGATAATATGATATTTGTCAAAGTTTATTATTAATAACACGATATGCCAACAATACGTGTTAGTGATAATACAATATATCGCATATGCTATAATAGAATATTCGTTATAGCATGTTATCGATAATACAATAAGATCATGTACATGCTTACAAAATATGTTGTACATAATAAAGCTTGCATATAAAAAACCATATTAGAGTCCCTCTTTACACAATAGGGTCAAAGGCTATCATGACTATTCTACAATGTCCTTTCTTAGCATCTACATCCTTCTCTCTAAATACTCTCTCAAAATTCATTTTTTGAGTTATAGTGTCATCTTGATCTCCTTTTACATGGATAAATAATTTATGCAGTTAAAAATTTTTAGACAAAAATAAAAAAATAGCGATCACTGATGAAGTGAGGGAGGCCGACAATCGCCAAATAGAAATTAAAATTTGTTGTTGATAAAAACCACCGAGCAAAAATCACAAATTATCCTTAAGCTCCGATCTCCTCTTTGTTTATGTGTTACAACTGGTTTACACAATTTTAAACCCTAACCCTTATTACAGAGGTAATTTGGTCCATTTTTTTTTTCAAATATCGTGTAAACCTAGGTTTTATAGAATATTTTTTATAAAACTAAGAAATATAAAATATTTGTGTCTAAAACCAAGTAATATGAAAAAAACTTTTAAATTTTTGTAAGCTTATCCTTCCTTTCAGCTAGCATAGGCTAGCAGTTTTTGATGTATGGTAAATGTAGATGAATAAAGCCAAGGAGACAAAATGTTTTTCCAAATATTAATGAGAGCATCGGCATTTTGGTAATCGATTGCCAGATAGAAAAGAAAAATAGTGCAAAGGAAGAACCTAACGCATTGATTCCCCACCAACACCAGCAGCACCAACATCACATTCAATCTTTTAATTACACAAATACGAGAGAGACCCAAATGGTGAAAATTCTTGCAGTACAAAGACAAGAAGGACATAAATAGGTAAGTGTAATGATTTTTTCTTCAGGGTCACAGCGATGTCCTCATCCATATCTGTTCATCGATAATATCATTGCAATTCACAATAAGGGCCTGTGAGTTTCAAAGGGATAATGGAGTAGATGGAGGAGCAGTGTGACCTTGCAACAGGAGAAATGCCCTTTCAAGGAGGGAAGTACTATTGATTGCGAGTTTAGCATAAAGAACATATGAGAGCCGTCCATCTAAAAAATTGATGGTACATAATGTAGTGCATGTTAGTGTCAGGGTCAATGATGCTATCGTGCCTAAGTGTATATATCGTCGATTTTAAATATCAATGGCTCTTATAAGTTCCTTATAGTTGGCTCACTCTCAATAGAAACATAGGAAATTCTTCCCTTCAACGAGTCATACAGCTCTTCCTCTCCTGAGCAACCCACTAAAAATACTATTTGTCAACTCATCATAATCTTTGGAAAATTGTCAATGGCGACAAAGCTTTGGATGAAAATTGTGAAATTCTGACAGTGAGGCCCCTCTGTCCTCACTCTACTTTCTTTCTTTATAGTTTCTCAGTAAAAATCATACACAGAAGTAATTGGAATTGTCTTCATATATAGTTTCGATTCATTTCCAGAGCATGCTCTGAGCCTTTAGTATGAAGCTTAAATGGAAATAATCATGGAAATTTGTCTCTTGTGTCTATGATGGCTGGGACCGTTTGAATGCTTCGTCCCACACCATAAACTACTGACAGTCACTGGTTTAATCACGAAATTTCGTGTATCGTAGTATCATACTACTCTTTTTTTATTAAATAAATACACCCTCCGTCCTATTTTAATTATCCACATTTGAAAAAAAAGTAATATTTAGGGGCTATTTGGATACAATTAGTTTGTGCAGCAAATTATGATTAATTTTAATCTAAGTAATTAAATTCATTAATGAAGTATTTTTATGTTTAATAATACACATTTTGTGAATTTAATTTATAAGAAGTTTATGAAATGAATCATGTTTGGTAAATCTAGAGAAAAATAAGATTCATAAGTTAAGAAGTAGACATATATCCCCTTTCATAAGTTTGAAAATGGGGGAGGAAGAGCCCGGCTTGTGTTTAAAGGGTATACTTGTCATTTTCTTTTCTAATTACCACATGTAATTAGTTTGTAAATCTCCTCTTTAAGATATTAGGTAGGTAATCTAAGATTATAGCGATTAATCACCTTTAAATTGTCTATTAGTGAATAATCTGATTTTTTTTGTTAATTTTTATATCCAAACACAATGTTGAAGATTTTTTCCTAATCTTAGATGGATTAGGTTGGTAAAGAAAACCTACATTTAAGAATCTACTCACTCTTTTTACTCCATCCACTAATTGTTACAAGAAGAATTAGGATGAAATGGGACAATTAATTGATAAAGGATGATTTTTTTCAAATGAGACTATTAAAATAGGACCGAAGGAGTACAATTTAGAAACTCAAAAATCAAAATAAGACTTCATGAACACAAATACTAGTATTGAAGAACTGAAACAAGTAAGAATAAGAAATTCAGAGGCCCTCCTGTCCCCATCGTAGTTCCTACCGACATGATTACAACGTCTAGAGCCCATACATGCACACCCACCCACACATGCATATTACATTATGCATAACACAATCATAGCAACGCAGTCAGAGAGAACAGAACTCTGAAGAAGAGGAACAAGGAAGAAGACGAGAATACCCAGCTCTTCTGTTTTCAAAAACTTCCCTTCCATGTTTTGCATATAAATAACACATCTCGGTTCAAATATTAGAGCTACCAATTCCCGTCAGATAACAAGGAAAGACGTCACAAGAATGTGTGTTGGAGCCTCAAGCTGGAATTCATCATCATCTCCTGCTTACACCAACAGATGGAGGAGGAAGAGATGCAAAGTCAGAGTCCCCATAGAAAAGTAAGAGATTTTTTTTTTCATTTCTTTGTTTGGCTTTAGAAGTGATGGCCAGATAGTTCTGTGATATGGGTCCATCATCTTGGCTGTTGATGCGTAAGTTTAGACACGAGTTTTTAGTTTTTGGGAAAATATGTGGCAGGAAAGTTCATGGAGGTGCGGAGCAAGGGAAGGAGATGGAGCTGCAAAATCTAAAGCTGTACATCCAAAACTGGTGCATCATTGAGGAGAACCAGAGGCTGAGGATGAAAGCTTTGCTTCTCGGCGAAGAGAACAAGGCCCTCCTCTCTGAGCTGTGCAGGAAGTCATCCCATGGCATCTCTGAGAAGCCTTAGCTATTATTTCCACTTTCATCTTGAGACAGTATATTATTCCTACCAATTTTGTTCTGTTATATTATGTTATGCTAGTGTAGGAGGTAATAAAGTGGCAAATCCTTTCCCAATTAAAAAAAAGTGGCATATAGTATTCCTCTGTTGGTATTGCTTATAAAAGCTGACGAATTTATGGGATGGAAGATGGAGCAGAGCTTGTTAAAACAGAGTCAAATGAGCTCAGGCTATTCATGGGAATGGTGGAATTTGTGTCATTCATTGGCAAGCGGGAGAATATGTGCAGCAGCGATAATTCTGAAATGTGCAGCGATGGACATTGCACTGACTAAAAAGTACACTTTTTAATGGCATAGAATGCTGGACTTTAGTAGCACAAGATGAATCATACTTCACGATTAATATGGCATACGGAAGAATCAATGGCATGGTAATGGAAGAGAGTAATCAACTGGTATACATGATCCAAGAAACTAACCAAGCGTTAACCCATTCTAGGAGTAACATATTAAAGATTTAGCTCAAGATTTAGATCACTAAAACCATGTGGCGGATCCACGTTGTTGGCGGGGTGGTCAATGACCATTCTGAGAATATTTTTTTCTTAAATTCGTCTATGAGCTGAACAAGAACATAATTTGTGGAAGCTGATAGTCTTACTCTACTTTCTCTATAGCAAAATTTTATTCTTAAGATGGATCTCACCGGACAATAGGGGCATTTATTTTTTTTATTTAAATAAGAGGTTAGAGGTTGGAGTAGGATTTTAGTATAAAAAAGTGAAGTAGAAATATCATTTTTTTAATTTATCTTAGTCATTTGACCAAATTTGTCCAGCAAAATCTTAGACTTAGGTTTTGATTGGTCCAAAAAAAGTGAACTCGCTATTATCATGTGACTCATTTTTTTTTCAACCTAACGCTCTATTATCATGTGAGACCCATTTTTTTGTCTTACTAAAACCCTAATTGGACATATTTGCTATAGGGTTATCAACACCCTAAAAAAAGGCACGACACTTTGGACCCAACCCAAATGCTCTTTTTCTCTTATTTCCCATCCCAAATGCTCTTTCTATCTTTACATTCTATAAAACCCAATCGTGCTAGGTGTCTTTATCTTGATATACAATTTGAGTTCTAAGCTACTCTTACTTTGAAAATCTTGTGAATAATTTATGTGTTTAGTTTGGTTTTATTTATTACTCCTTCCATCGTAAATTAATAGTTTCATTTTACAAAAAAGTTTGTTCCATTTAAAATACTTTATTTAGTTAAATTTAAGTGGTTGAGTACTTAAAAAGAATATAATAAACTTATTTTTCATTCTCATATGTGACTTCTACCGATCAACAAAAACTACTATTTTTTTATATATAATTATTAATGTTGGATAGAGGGAGTATTATTTCTTTTATTATGCGATTAGATGAGATAAGAGAATATAAATTGATTGGCTTCTATTGCCAAAAAATAAAGAAAATGGTCTGCTTCTTTCAAGTAAAATGTGTTATTGAATCTATTATTCTTCTTTCATCAAAATAGTTACCATATCTAATCTGCTTCTATCATCAAAATAGAATAAATTAACTCTAGTATGGTGGCATTTTTTAGTCACTTACGGAAGAAATATATTTTCGAGTCTAATTTTCTTACCACCCTGTCTGTGCATCCTAGATGCTGCTAAAACCAGAACATATTAAAACAAAACGAAAAACTTTATTACTTGGGTAGTCGCCACACGTAGAGTTATCTCATCCGTATGATCATTGCAGTGAATAGCTAAAGATCCGTGAGTCATTGATCTACAGCATGCAACACTTTTATTCCACTAAATTACTTCAAATTTTGTTTAGAAAATTCAGCTAAATCACATATCATTACGAAAATGACATAAAACACAAATTTTAATACAATAGCAAGAATGAATTAACATAACACAGCCGACTTCAGAATCTAGTACCGAGCAATTAACACAAAATCATTGTCATCCAAAACTTGTACATCCTTCTCCCCTACAAAGTTCTCCCTGCCCAAGGTCTGGACAATATTGACGAACTCAATCCGCTTAGCAATAGGAAGAGGATAACAAGGCAAGCGAAAAACCGGTCTCACTACTCCCAACTGGGCCAAAGCAGTGTTCAGACCAATTGGATTTGGCTCATGAAACAACCATTCAATCAGAGGCATCAGCTTTGCATTCAAAGATGAATTTTTCCCAGCAAACATAAGCTCCCTCACTAACCCTGGCACGAGGTTGCTGACAACAGATATTACTCCAGTGGCCCCAAACATCCATCTTGCATCATGGCACTGATCATCGTTGCCACTCCAGGTCACCAATCCTTTGTCTGAATACTCTTTGATCCGGTCATTCCCCACACACTCCTTGATGCCCGCCATGTTAGCATTTTCTGCTAATGCGTGAATCACAGAGGGAGGAATGTCCTGTGCTGTCCTAGATGGCACATTATATATGATAGTGGGACCCATAGACAGAACGGTCTCAAAATGAGAAACCAGGCCTTGCAGAGAGGTCTTTCCATAATAAGGATTAATGTGGAGGGCAGCATGCATACCCACAGCAAAGCCTTGTTCAGTTGCATGAATTGCTTCCCTTGTCGAGTTACTTCCCGTGTTTCCAATCACCTTGATAGAATCTCCGAAGTAGTTAACTGTGTGGCCAATTAACATGATGTGTTCATCCCAGCTCATAAGATGCCCTTCACCGGTGGTCCCCCCTACGATGACACCTTCAGCACCATTTACAACCTGCATACCTATTAAGGCATCATAAGCATCAAGATCGAATCTCCCATCTGGCAAATATGGGGTCTTGATGGCTGTGATCAGTCTAAGTTTTTTTATGGCCTCAACTGATGCCCTGAAATTACAATCATACGTAAAAAGTGATATATTTACATGAATGTAACCCTGAATACCATATGCACATTTTGCGGCATGAATCAGCACAATCTGGGCAAACATTACGATTAGCATCTACTATATAGTGTTTACTTTTACAACTGTGTGTGTGTACTTTTACAAGTGTGTGTGAGAGAGAGAGGATTATTCGGCAGCCATTTACAACTTTTCCTATGGTTGAACATATAACATTCAATCTGGGTGCTTTCCACACACTTCACATTCAAGGATTTGATCATGAGTTTCACGTGAAAAAAAGGATCCTGAGTTTTACTTTCTTAATATTGTAACAGGAAGAGCAGATCTCATATCATCCAAATTGTCAGTGAAAAGTTATTTGCATGGCGTTCAATTCCTTAGTTCCTTATCATAATGGTGGTCAGTTTTACTTTACAATCAGGTTTTCCATTGTTGCTTTACAAATTTTCAGTGATCCAGCAATCTAAAAGTTAGCACTTTTCTGTTGTCAAAATTTGTGAGAATACATAACCTTTTCTTAGAAACATGAGTGTCAAACTGCGATGAAATCAGGGCATTTTTTGCACATATTTAAGGCACGTGATACTCTTTGGAAGATATCGGTCCATCTTAGTTAAGCCAACTGTCTATGATTCTAAGCACCATGGGTAATCATATCCGAACTTATTGAAGCCTCTCAACACATTGAACAGATAGTTTAACTCTCTTAAGAGATTTTAATACATAGATATTATGAGAAGGAACATGTGGCCCCTAAACACATTCAACAGATGTTTTTATCTCTTTCAAGAATTAAGCACATATATTATTATGAGAAGAAATATGTGGCACTGAACACTAATATTAGCTGTAAACGAATATACATGGCTAACCACACTCATACTGAATCATTAACCTCTAATGCCGCATGCCACCAAAAGCTCAACCTTACCTGTTTTTCATTTCATAACTTATCATTGGAAGATGAAAATTATGGACAATGGCTGCTTGCGGTGGCCTCCATTGCACACTACTCCTGTTTTTCAATAGAAGAGCAAAAATCAGAAAACAGAAAGTTTTATACAAGATCTTGCTAGCAGAAAAAATATTAACTAGTAAGATAAATACAAATTGGAGTATAACATTACCAAACAGTTTGCAAAGGGCTTCCAAAGATAAAACACTAGAACTTGTACAAATTGATGGAATAAGCTGTTTTCTAAAAGGTGGGCTACATCAACAAAAAACATTTTGTAGATGACTGCAAAACTGGCCAAAATCCCGTCCAGAGCATTTTTCCAGCCAATGAGAGGCATGGAAAGGAAAAGCATTAAAGTTGATTAGCTAACATTTTTTATAGAGAAAAAACAAAACAGACTACCACCAAGGTTATCCCATTGATTTTTATAAAAAAACGTCTACATTTTACTGTCCATGTAACTTCTGGAATTTTTAACACTGAGAACCTTCTGTGTCCATTACTTCTATAAAAGTGCTTCTTTACTCGGAATTCCTTTTGAAATGACACCAGAAGGACGACTACTGAGAAAACTAATGTTTACTAACGGTCAAGAAGTGTGGTCTCTAACATTCAGGTAGAAATTATAAGACGGCCAATATATGTCTCCACACTTCGAAGTGCAAAAAGAGCAGGTTTAAGTAACCCATGCCAAGTTATATTATAAAAGGCAGACTATTCACCAAACACAAGAATAAATTAGGTAGGATAGGGCTTGTCCAGGATAGGTACCATAGACAAGCAGGCGTTCCACCCAACTAACTGCTCTGACTGATATTAGATAGAGCGCAAGAGAGAGCAACAAGCCAACAACAAGATGAAGGATGATATACGCATCTCGTGAAGACTTCCAAACTAGCACAAACCATCATACTTACTGCACCTAGGTCCAAATCCTTCCTGTTAATGTAGTACTATGATTAAATTCAAAAGGATAATCTTTGTTAAATTTCATGTATTAAGGTCCATTTTTTTTAAGCTTCTTCCCCAGTGAACTATGCAACAACAAAAAAACATCTTTTTTCTCATTATAAAGCAATCAATTATAACCCAGTAGCCCTTTTGGATTACAAACACTGATCTGGAATAACATATATTCATAGAACAAAAGAAAAATGAGAAAGTACCCCTTGTGGAAAGCAGGCCTCAAGTGCAAGGGTGACCCAAAGGCCACCTCCCCAGAGCACAGATTGTGGCTCCCCAAAGACTGCATTGAAATCTCAGCTACCCCACAACCCCAGCTTCAAAGTGCCCTCTGCAACCAAGAAAAAAAAAGAACCATTTCAAAGAAGAAGAGAAGATTCCAAAAGCAAATAAAATCCAGGAGGACCAGGACAGAGGCAATTGAAATGATTACGCAAGTAATTGCTACCTGTTTAGAACACGAAAACTGAAGAACCCAATCGAGGAAATGGGGCGGAGGTGGCCGCGCAGGTACGAGAAGTGGGGACAAGTGATCGATCAGACAGGCGAGAGCAGGGTTTGTCTCCGGTATTTAGAAGAGTGCATATCTCGTACTCCGTTGCTTCACTGAAACTAGTGGGTGATTCGTAATTATCTCTCTTTCCAAGCATGGGCCTTTTGACTGGACCGAGATCCGCACATTTACCGGCCCATCCATTCTTCTCGTGCATTATGCTCCCGAAATAAAAACACCCCCAAAAACTCACAACTAACATTTTTTTGTTGGAGTTAATGTGGTCCTCAAACTTTGTGTGTTTTTATTTGTCGAATACATACGGGGGCCGCAATTTTGCTTTAGCCTTTTACCTTTTCTTTATGGACGATAAAGTTATAAATTAATTATCAATAATATATTTGAGGGTGGTCATGGTCCAGGGTACCAGTGAGCGACCCGTAGGCCCTGGCCTTGCCCAGCAGCCTCCAGCCTCAGGCCAGGGCCTACAAAATTATGGGGTGTAGGTAGGGCTAGGAATTATGGGTCGCAGCCTACGCAGCCCATAATGGTAATGGCTGGGCTAGCCCTATTACTTGGAGCCATTGGGGCATAACCCTAATGGAGTTGGGGGAATGTCTCTAACTGTCTAATTAGACTTTGGGGTCTTAGCCCCTAATATTTTTTTATTTAAAATAAATTTAAAAGGAGGGGGGAATTATAAAATTGCCACCCTCTTTAAAAAAAAGATAATTTTAATTTTAATAATAATTAAATAATAATTATTTTTAAGGGTATAAAGAGTAATTATCATATTTTAAAATTTATAAAATAAGGGAATTTAACTTTCTCTTCATCCTTTCCACTAGTATCTAAAAGTTTTATTCTCCTCTCCTCTTATACTTTTCAGTTTCAAGCTTTTAATCACTTTAATTTTAATTTTTAATCTCATACTATTAAGTCTCAAGATCTTAATCACTTTAATTTTAAATTTTAATTAAAAATTAAAAATAAGCTCTCATACTCTCAAGCCTCAAGATTCAAAAACTAAGTTCTTAATTCTCAATCCTTTTCCTCCCTTATTAAGTAGGCAACTAACAACTCAACTTTCAAGCATCAAGGTTATAACATTCTCGATTTTTTATGATTTTTTATAAATTTTCCGCTCGTATTTTCAATGAAGAAATTTGATGCTTTAAGATATTCGTATTTGTAATTGATCTCATTATTTATAATCGTAAGTGTTTAGTTATAGGTCATGAGCCTCGATGCACCACAGAAACTTTCAGCCCAAAAACGGGAGAGAAAAGGATGAGACGCGAAGGAGAACAGAAATGGAAAGAAAGAAAGAGGGAAAAAAAGAAAAAAAAATAGAGAAAAAATTGGATCGGACGTGCTGAGCACGCCCAACCCATTGGTGGAATAGGGGAAGGGTGCTGCCCTTCCCTCTGTGAGACAAGAGGCATCGCGGCCACCGGCTTCTGCCTAGCTGGCTTGGCCCTGCCGTCATCTGCTCCTTTCCCCCCTTTGTCTCCGTTTCGGCCCAGTGAGCTAGCTCTTATCCGGTTTTCTCCTAATCTATCGTTGGTTGCATGGCCTCCAACCCACGGCCATAGCTCTACCCCAGCAAGGACTACGTCTGGGCACTACCTTCTCAGCCTTGTCACGCCCTGGCGCTTGCCCAACCCGAGCCAAACCCAGTCCCAAGGACAGTTGAAGCACACAGGGGCGACAAATTATTAAATTGCGGAAGACTTGACCTCTTTAGCAGGTAAACTACACATATAGAGTAGTGCACCTTTAAATCTTTGTGCAAGATAAATAAGTACAAGTATAAAGGACTTTAAATTAGAAACAGTCATCAAGTCTCAACCCACAATTTAAAATACTGACCCAACAAACATGACTTGAATCAGAAAGACATAAACATGTCTAAAACCATAAGGTTTACAAGAGTCTGAAATAAGATCAACCACATATAATGTTCTAACATCGTAGCAGAGTAAATCAGAAAATATAACAAAGTCTCGAGGCATCCATGCATACTTCATAGCACTCCCCAAACGTTCATCATATAGAGGATCTTGATCAACTGCATGTCGTACCATACAACCCCAAAACAGAAAACACAGAAAGTGGGGTGAGTATAAACTCAGCAAGGTTTTGATATACGGAAATAGTAAATTAAAAAACAACTATGATACATCAACATGGTCTATTAGATCTACATATCATATAGTATCCCATTTCTAATTATTTTTCTTACTATAATCATACTTACTCAAAGTAATTATCCTACATGCTAATAACTCAAACATACAATTCATAGCATGAATAATCACATTATATCATAAACATCCATCCTACATAAAGGGTATATCAAGTATACCATATACCTATATATCCATGCATACTTATTCTCCTTCATAACATTCAACCTGTATGATACATGTCTTCAATATGCAATCACATCATGTATATTTATAAATATTAACATACACAAGAAGTGTTTCTACCACACAATCACATCATATATATCTAGGGGGGGACATACTTTTAACATAAAAATCCTAAATTACCCTAATATACTTGAAGTATTGTTTATGGAATGAACCGTGTAAAATTGTTAAACTTAAGCTCAATTTGCATATGGTAATAAACTCTAAATCTCTTTAGTATAGTACGTGCATTCTACACATGCACTTCTACTAGTAAAATAAAAAGTGTCGTTTGATGAGAGTGAGCTTAGGCATAATTGGCCATTGGATCAAAATCCGATGATAGACATTACTTAGGGGGCAAATTGGTTTTCTATGCCCTTCACTGTTGGATCTCAATTCAATAGCTCATGATACTGAGGGTTACATTGATTCTCTGGCTCATACAAACTTATTTCAATAAAAGTAACAAAGACTCCTGACTAATTAAAGTAAATTGCTACTAACCAATCTAGTCTAATTAACTTAAATAAAATACCAACCAATGAACTAAACCTATAGTCTAGCGTAGGCAAATTCAATACATTGCTATCTGTGTTGTAGTCTAGCATGGAGTCACAACCTTAACTTTGCATGAATGGGAAATTCAACCAAAGAGGAGACAGCGGCATTGAGATCTCAATGGCACAGATGATGGCGGCGAATTAGAGCGGGAGTTGGTGCTTCGCTTCTCAGGTTGTCGTCATGGAAGGAAAGACTGGGAAGGATGCTCAGAGTACAACACCTATCGTTAATGGCCATTAATGAAGAAGGGTGAAATGGTAAGAAAAATAAAAAGAAAAGAAGAGCAAATGTGCAAATCTCATATTCATCAGGATTCAACAATGTTCACAAGTTGAATTTCTCCCGAACTTTTTTATTTGGCATGATTTTTTCTATTGAAACATATAGTTCTCATAGGCTGAATCAGACTGAATCCAGTTCATGAATCCTTATATAAGCAACCTCTAAATTCGAAATCCAAATCCATGTTGCTGAATACGCCTTAAGTATTTTCTTGGAATTGATTAATTGATTCTTAAAAGGGCATATTTTTTAATTAAAAAACATATATTTATGCTACCAAAAATACACACTCTTGGACAAGTGTAATTTTTCAAAACTACAGGAATACAAGTGCAATTTCAATCAAATTATGCATACACAATTTCACGTCCAACTTTTTTTGGGTAAAATTTCATGTACAACTTGAGAGGAAGCATTAGTTGTTAGATTAGATTCTAGTAAAAAAGCCTTCCCAAATGAAACCCTATTTTAAAAAAAATTTCTTACTAGAAGTCACTTTCCTATTAATCCAAAGCGGCACCCAAAGAATGACATGGTTATTTATCAAAAAAAGAAAAATAGGAAGTAAGCAACTATTCTTAATTGTACTAGGTAAAGGAGTAAACCCTAGTTATGGCTTCAAGAACCTTGTGGCTGCTTAAAAATTACCTAAAAAAATAGAGTAAAGTAAGGCTATGTAAAGGGTAGTTATTAAAAGAATTGTTGATCATGGGTGCAACTGTGAGAGAAGATTGTATGGGGTATGTTGTAAGAGTTTAATGGGTATGTTGAGTGGTTTTTTGTTGTTATCTTCTTTGGGATTGTGTTTTGGGAAGTTGGCTTTGGGAATGATTTTATGTGCGTGATTAAGGAGGCTAGAAAACGGGATGAGATTTCTCGAGCAATTGATATTGCTTCAATACCATTGGAGGGGTGTTGACAACAATACTCCAGAAGCGGTGGGATGCTATTTTGGGTTGGAGACCAATTATAATTTACCAATATTCTTTCTGTGGACTATGGATGTCAGACAAAGGGGAGTGTCCAACATGGATTACAAGGGTGTTGGTTCTTTCTGATGTCATAAGGATATGCCAGAACTGATGTCAAACGGTTGACATGGCAACAATGATGTTGATAAAAATTAGTAACAAGGTTATTGAGGATTAGTGATTGATATTATAAGATACTTAAGTAACAAATAAGTACATGAACCGGTGAGAAAGTTCCATAAATAAGGAAGTTTGGGAAATGCATGTTATTTTTGTACATTTGCAAATATGGTGATGATAAATCTTGCTAGAAAGATTATGATTGAATCAAGCAAGTCGCTCTATCCTTATGACAGAATTCGCCCTCCTTATTGGTACTTAGGACTTTTGAGCACCTGTCTCCTAAGATAAGACAATCAACCACGTACTGTAGGAGCACCTCCAACACAGTATGTATGCTCTCATAGAAATGGAAACAGACGGAAATCCAATATCAAATTCATGTTGAAATTATTTTCCATAATTTTATAGGAAATCCTGTTGAAGACAACCTTTCCCATTCAAATAGATGCGTCCATCCGTTAACATACACATTCTTTAGTGAAAACAAATTAAACTCATTTTGATTAATAGAAATTTAAATTAAATAAATAAAAAACCAAACTAAATAAATTTATCCCAAAAATATTATCTTATTGACCTAACCTAACCCTACCCGACCCGACCGGATGGACGATCACGCACATGTGTGGGTTAGCCCACCTAGGTGCATTGGTCCAACATTTCATCTCTTTCCTCTACAAAAGTGGGTTGGCCGAAGGGCCTAACTTGAAAGGCCAGACTAATGCTTTATATACCAACACTATCACCTTCTAATATCGGCAATGTGGAATTATTCATTTCTTCAATCAATTCACATGTGTAATTCTCATTCGACACAAAGCGGCTTGGGCTCTTCTAACATATGAGCTTGACCCACTTGAGTAATATAGACTTAACTCACATAAATATTATCATGCCTATCTAAATAATATGGGCTTAACCCATTTAATGTAATGCTCACTTTTAACAATGCATACCCTAAAAAGGGAATTGTGTTGGTGATAAATCCTTAAAAAAGAGGGTTACACATAAACTATTAGGTGTTGTAAACCGAGAAGAAATTTCTACAGGATTGGTGGAATGATTGTGGGGTCTTAAAAAGATGGAAGTCATGTATGAAGGTTGACCTTTTACAAAATACCTTTAAAGGGTCATTCCACGAATGGTTTGGAGTGTAAGGACTTCATGAGGTCCGACATGCCATGCAACACATGGACAATAGTAGCGGCATGTCGGAGCTCCTGAATGTGGGTTTGGAGTGTAAGGACTTCATCATGAGGTCCGACATGGGACAATAGTAGTGGCATGTCGAACCTCATGAATGTGGGTATCCATGGATTTGGTGGTTATCAAACTCAATAGATATAAAGTTACATTTATTTAATGAATATTATTTATCGATCTGTGTTAACATTTATAGTTTCAGTCCTAGGTAAATGGATATATTCATCATACTAGCGATACAAGTGTGAGAGATGAGCCGTTGATGACTGGTGCATGTCAAGAAGAGGATTGGTGAGTTTTCAAGCTTATAACAAAATTTAAATTCTTAATTAGGTTATTGGCTTGTATTAAAACCTTGAGGGTCAACATGGTAATACTTGTTATTTTGGCTTGTTAGACTCAATGTACATGTTTGAGATAGGACATATGTTAGGAATATTTTACTATGATATTAAGAGTATTTGGTTTGGTATTCATATATTCGTAAGTTCATAACTCTGAATTACATAGTGATTGGTTAAATTGAGTTTTGGAATGGAAGCAAAATGTTCAATTAGGAATTTATACACTCTGATAATTTTAGAAATACTTTCTTTTAAAAAATTAGAGCTATGACTGTCATTGTGGAGAGGTCACCAAGCTGTATAAGGGGAAGGGAATAATAAAAAGCTGCATCATCATTTTCTGCCCAGGAAGGCTCCTTTCTATTGGAACCCTCAGGATGAGGGTTCGACGAGAAAGGCAAAGTTAAGAGTAATGGGGGGCTTTAAGGGGCCTTTTGACAGTAAAGCCATTTTCCTATGAAAGTGGCCATTCAAACTAAATTGAGGCAAAATTGTCAGTAAAAGGGCCTTTTGACAGTAAAGCCTTTTTTCTTAAAAAAGTGGCCGTCCAAATCGAAATGTGGTAGTAAAGGGCATTCAAAAGCTAAAAAGATCTTTTCTACTTATCAAAAGCTACATGTAAACATGCACTCACAGTAACAAACAGTAGATCACACCATTTGCTCCCTCTATCCTATCAGGTGGCATCCAAGTGGAAGCATAGAGGTGGGAGAGCCCTAAGGGTAGTGCCTTGTATAAAAATTATAACTTTAAAATCAATCTTCTTTGGGGCTGATCAGCCTCACGACGTTGCCTTCCTTCACACCAATGCCTGCAACTAATTGAACAACAATTCAATTAAATAAGAGAGGAGAGGGCGGCCAGCCCCTTCCTTCTTTTTAAAATAGGGCACCATGTACTAAGAGAGAAGAGGGGGACAAAATTAGGAGAGAGGAGAGGGGGAGGCTACTCACTTAAACTTAAGACTTCTTCCTCTTTCTTATTCCCTTTTATAGTCTTCCCTCTTAACCTTACGTAGGGTTCACTTAAGTGGATTTTTTTTTTAATTTTAGTGGGATTTCTTAGAGGTTCTGACACAACGGGAGTGAGCTTTGTTTCTTAAAGTGTGAGAAGGTTTGGACCCCCTTTACAAGGCCAAGCTCATGACAAGGTTAACCCTTCACTAACCACTAGTCCGACCAATTATAATAATTCATGAGTTGGGCCTTACACTGTGATGATTTATATTTTAGTCATATGCTTAATGTATGTGTGTGACAGATGATAGTCTCAATTGAATTAATGTGACGATATTTTACGTGGGGTTTGTACAACCGCCCCCACTATCATTTGACCTAGTGGCTCGTACCAACACACCCAAACTATAAACAAAATAGACCGAAATGGGCCTGAGCCCATATACCCTCATCCATGTGCCCATATACCCACGTCCCATATTAATAACGTTATTTATTTTATTTTTAAAAAATAAATAAAATTATTAATTCTTAGAAAGAAAAAATATGTTACTTTCGACAACCAAATGATGATGGGTTAGAGATATTAGCATCATGTGGAAGCACCAGAAAATATATGTAATCACCATATACGATTGACGGTCTGGGTATCCATTCGTCTTCGAAATCTTCACCTTTAACAATCCCTAATGTTCCATCTAGATCCCACCTCAAAGATTTTGCTTTGCCCCAAGAGGGTCCAATCCCATCCTATTTTGTTTTTTGCTTTATTTATATCTCGAAGCGGTGAGAAGATGCAATTAGTTGTTGTTATGTTCTTGAGGGGTATTTTAACATAAAGAAAAAACTTAAATTCATAGATTGATTATAGGTTGAACACAGGCCATTCGCACACTTCTTGACGATAAACTAGTGATTATTGCATCTTGGAAGCTAAACCCGCATCCAAGAGTACGGCCATAACCAGTCTGACAAAATGCCCGTTCCAGAGCAATTTTCTCAGACAATTCCGCCGTTGACGCGAATCACCTGCCCGTTTACCCATTCCGACGCGTCCCCTGCCAAGAAGCCGACAACCGGCGCGACGTCGCCCGTCTGCCCAATCCGCCCCAGCGGGCACTCATTGATGGACTGCCTTTCCATTTCCTCCGACATCCCGACGTAGAACATGTCCGTCGCGATCGGGCCGGGCGCCACGCAGTTGGCCGTTATCTGGGTTCCCCTTAGCTCCTTGGCCAGTATCTTCACCATCGTTTCCACCGCGGCCTTAGACGCCGTGTACGCGCCGAACCCGGGTTTCAGCCCACCCACCAGGGACGACGAGAACACGATGATCCGGCCGCCCCCGCGGCGGACGATCCGATTTGCGGCCTCCCGGCAGCACAGGAACGAGCCCTTGGCGTTGACGGCGAAGATCTTGTCCCAGTCCTGTTCCTCAGTTGATGCCACGGTCGGGTTCTTGGAGTCCAGGACCCCGGCGCAGTTCACCAGGATATGGACCTTGCCGCCGAACGCCCGCTCGGCGTGGTCGAAGAGGCCCCGGACGCCTTCCGCTTCGGAGACGTCAGCTCGGAAGGTAGTGGCGCGGAGCGGGCTCTGGGGAGAGTTGATCTGGGTGGCCAATTCGTCAGCGGCGGCGGTGGAGGATGTGGACGTGTAGTTGATGACGAGGTTTGCGCCAAGGCTGGCGAGGTGGGCAGCCACAGCGTGGCCCAAGCCTCTGGAGGCGCCGGTGACGACGGCGATCCGGCCTGCCAGAGTGAGGGCGGCTCCGGGAGGAAATAAGGTGGGGGAAGTAGCGGCCATGAGATCGGCGTGTAGACTTCTTTAAAACTGTGGAAGTGGAGTATATAAGCGGACGAAAATGCACAAACATCGGGCCCTTCCTGCTTATGTAGTGATGCCACCCGGTCGGGTTCGGTTAATTTTGATAAACCTAACCCCCAAACCATTTAAAATATCAAAACTCAAACCTTATATTAAACCCGTTAAAAAATTTATACCTAAATTCATAACCCGAACCTGAATATGAACCCAAACCCGACCCAACTTAAATAATATATCAACCCAACTTGACCCAAATCATAATAATTAATACTTAAAAAATACATAATAACAAAAAATCGACATTACCCTTATTGCTAAAAGCTCCTAAACACCAAAACCATAAACTTCAGAACGATCCTGGGAAAGAAGTTTGATGAAATACAAATACGATCCAACAGGCATCTCAAGACATTGCTACGAAGTAATATTATATCATACAATTACATACAAACCATAACAACACGAGTAGATAGGGAAGCACAAAGGCTTACCTTCTACTGCTTCTTAGCTTTTAATTTCTGATGTTTTACTTGGCCCATGGCGAGATGAAAAGGAAACATAGAGGGGACGAGAAAGAGTGTGACGCCCCAACCTGGGCCGGGGGTTTGAAAATCGATGAAAACCAAACTTAGAACCAAGAGCAGCACACTCTGAGTGCGAGAGTCTTCTCGTTCCTCTACGTGCTACGGAACTTTAGCGCTCCGTTGCGCGTAGGCAAGAACTGGCCTAATTATATAACTAATTCGGACCGGGCCAACGTTGCATTGCCGTTGGTTGCCTACGTACATATTAGATAACATCCACGATGTTACTCCGATACGATCGGATCCGGACGTAGTTCTGCCTATTGGCTATTACATACAACCGGCACACCAAAAATATATACGTATAAAATACATATCTCCGAATATTTAATCGGAGTTATATGAAAACACCGGCAACATACATCTCGCTCTAACATAGAGACGAGCACCACACGACCACCACAACATGCCTCACTCTACCCCAGAGCAAGACCATCACAACACTCCTCACTCTATCCTAGAGCAAGACCATCACATTCACACGTCTCGCTCCATCACTGAGCCGAGACCACATACATCACACGTCTCGCTATATCACATAGCCGAGACCGCACGCATCACACGTCTTGCTCTATCATAGAGTGAGACGGAACACAATCATAGGTCTCGCTCTATCACTGAGCCGAGACAGAACACACACACAACACGTCTCGCTCTAACCCAGAGCGAGACAACACACATCATGGCATATAAACATAAGCATAACATACCATCATATAAACACACGCACAACCCATCTCTCTCTAACCCAGAGCGAGACAGCACACAACATGGCATATAAGCACAACATATCATAATATAAACATACGCACACACCGTCTCTCTCTAACCCAGAGCGAGACGACACACATCATGCATCATATCAAGGCATAAGCATAACATACCATCATAAAAACACACGCACAGCCCGTCTCTCTCTAACCCAGAGCGAGACGGCACACATCATCATGACATAAAAGCATAGCATAGCACACATCATAACCAGCACATGTCATTCTATAATTAAATAGAAGGTAAGAAACCCTTACTCCCCTGATGTCACACGAGGTAGCGGTATTCGGGATGCACGTTTCTGGGCGTCCTCCCCCTCAGATCTGGAGACAGCGGACAGAGCCTCTTCTAGCCCCCGCACGTTCTTCCCCTTCCACCGAAAGACAACCCGACCCACTCTCCCCTTTCCCCGAGACTTCTCGTTTTCTGTGCCCATGGGCGACGGACAGAACCTCCCCTACTCGGGGTGTCCTTCACACGTCGTGGCCCTTCGGTGGGGAACGGAACCTCCCCTACATTCGGCCACTTCTCTTGATTTGACCCGGTAACGGAGGACGGAACCTCCTCTCTCTCCAGGCCATCTCTCTCTCACTCTCGGGGCAGGAGGACAGCGGACATAGCCTCCTCTTGCCCCGGGTTGTTCCTCCCTTATAGGAGTGCCAACTCGAGGAATGGACTATGTCATTGCGTAGATCACCCTCGAATTAGCTAGGAACGCCTCAAGAACGGAAGAAAACGGACTCCAAATGAGTCCAGAAACTCCCCCAGAAAATAACGGGAATCCGGTATTTATAGGGGAGGCGCCGAGAGCGTACGAAACGCTCTCGGGGACGCGCGCGCCATGCGTCACGTGCCTGCACAGTGCACGATGCGCTGGCCGCGTGCTGTGCTTGCGTCCCACGGATGCGCCCAGTGCGGCGCGGGCCGATGCGCAGCTCCCGCGCGGCGCGCAGGAGCCGGCTTGGGACGCGGGCCCCGTCCCGCGTACATGCGGGACGACGCGCGGGCCCGTGGGCCCCCTGCGGTGCGGCGCCGTGCCGCACGTCGGGCGGCGCGGCTGACGCCAGTTATTTTGTCCCATCTGATTAAAATAATATTTTTCTATATTATTTTAATCCAAAAATATCTAAACTTCAATGCGCAATATCTTCTTACCCCGAAGTTGGAATCGCGCGTTCTATGTACCGATGGACTCGTATTAACGAGCCCTTCGAAACAAGACCACACATGGGTAGGTTATCCCACTCTTTTTGAGTGGGCCCCGCCCATATGGCATGCTTCCCGAGGCTATAGCTTTTGCTCCCAGCCTCCGTTTCGCCCGTTCTTTGATTCGTCATGCTTGTTACTCCGAACTCTACCCATCCACAGGGGTTTCATCCCTTGAAACCCCGACACTTAATCACAAAATTACCAAATTACCCTTAACCCACCCGGGTTAAGCGTAACTGGAAAACGGGTCATTACAGAGAGAGAGAGAGATTTAGAAACAGAAACATAGTAGAAAAACTGCAAAATAACAACAATCTATACAACCTAAAAGCAAAAAGAAATCAAAATAAATCCACTGTAAAGAACCTTAAAAATCACCAGAGGCACAACAAAAATGCAAGAAAGCATAGAGGCCCAGGCGCGACAGGTGAAAAGCACGAATGAGTAAAAGAAGTACCTTTAACTTTGTATCATAGAAGAGGGAGGATGATCAAAGCGGATTTAGGGCGGAAAACTTGCTTCCGTCATCGGCAAATGCCCACAAGAGCCAACAATTGCAGCCACGAAATGGAGAGGCGGGGTCTTAGGAGTTTGGAATCGGTGAGATGGAGAGGAGGCGCTGGCATACGGAGTGGACGAGCCCTGGAGGAAGGCGGACTGTCATTGATGGAGCGAAGGCGAAGCGACTGTGTCTGTGTGCGTGAAATTGAAACGGGGAGAAAAAACGAGAAGACATTAGGGCGTAGAATCAGGATTGTATACACTGGGTCGGGTCGGGTTAAGGAAAACCCAAATCCAACCCGACCCTAATGGTTCGGGTTAAGATTTAAACCCGAGCCCGATTCGTTTTACCATTTAGTAAATCCAAACCTGACCCATTAGGGTCAGGTTTATCAAAAAACCCGACCCGAGTGGCATCCCTATGCTCATGTCTCTTTTGGCTCATTAACATCACATCATGACTACTACTGCTTCATCTCCTTTGGTGACAATCTCATCTTCTACGATCTCCAATTCATCTTCTTTTCATTTCCCTCATCTTTCCATCTCTTTCACCCTACTTCATTTTCAATTTTTCTTCATACCGTCTGCCCACCGTTCAACCCATTTGCCCCTGTCCTTCTATATATCCTCCTACCATCGTACCCTTTTTGTCTACCCACTGCCGCCACCCAGCCCTCCATGCCCCCTCTGCGCCTTTTATTCTCATTTTGTCCACCCGATAGCTGCCCATCAAGGCATCAATCCTCAACCACATGATCCCCCCCCCCCCCCCCATTATCACCCCTATCTTCTTTTAGTTGAGAAATCCATCTCAGACGTCGACTTTAGACAACGATTTAAGATGAGGAGGCGATTTGAGAGGTGCAGTAGCCGGACAAGGTGACAGAGAAGGAGCTATTCGGTACAAAGCCAGATGCACATGGGCATGGCCGGCATCCATGGTCGGAGATTGGCTAGAGCCAACTTGCAGCTAGAGCCAGCCTGGCCATGGTCGAAGACGACCTCGACTAGCTCTGGCTATGGCCAGAAGCTCTTATGGCTATGGCCGCTCTTGTCATGACCATATTGTTAGAAGTGTGCATAATATTTTTATGGGTTAAGCCTATAGTATTTATGTAAGTCAAACTTATATTACTTACGTGAGTCAAGCTCATAAGGGTAGATAACCCAAACCCATTTTATTGTGAATAAGAATCACACATATGAATTAATTGAAGGAGTGAATAGTTATATATCGCCTAGAGAAAGGTGATGATATTAATATATAAGGCATAAGTTTGGCCTTTTAAGTTTTGAGATAAATTTATTTTGTTTAATTTTCTTTTAACCCAAATTAATTTGGCTTGATTTTTTCTTAACTCAAAATGGTTCGGTTTTATTCTTACCAAATTGTGTTCGTTAATAGACGGATGCGTCCGTTTGAATGGGACGGGTTGTCTACAATGAGATTTCTTATAAATTCAAGAAAAATATTTTTTGAATCATCATTTACTAAATTTTTCATCTCTATCCTTTTTGTGAGAGTATTGGATAACGTAGTTCACTGCATGTATTGTGTGAATGTCCTTCTATAGTACATGGTTAATCGTCTTATCTTGGGAAACAGATGCCTAAGTGTATGCTAAGCACTAGTAACAATTCTGTCATAAGGATTGAGCCCAATTTACTTGATTCGATCATAATTCTTTTAGTAAGATTTCTCGTCACAATACTTGCAGAGGTACAAAAATTAACACATATGTCATAGGCTAGTAGTCTGGCCGTGGCAAGCGTGGCAAATGGCCATTGCCGCTAGCATCCTGGCTATGCTGGCCATGGACTCTAAATGGAGAGTGATATTTTATGTATTTAAAAAAATTAAATTAGACGGTGATAAGTTTGTAATATTATTGTATTTTTAAAAAAAATTGAACACAAAAAAGGACAAATTTAAAAATACATATAATAGATGGACTAATTTAAAATTTAAACTAAGTCAAATACCTAATCATAAATTCTTCAAGTTTAAATCATAGGGTGATTTACATATGAAAAAATTATAATTTCATCCTTTGACTACAACTAAAATATGGAAAACTCCACTTGAGTTTACTTTTTATTGATTACGTCCTGAAAGGCTTCTCAAACTTTTTAACAAGGACAATAAATTTACAAATTTTTTCACATTTTTTCTTAAATAACAAAACTACCTTCTAAATTTATTTTTTGGGGTTATTTAAGAGGCGCTTTATAGAAGAAATTGAATTTTCTTTTTAAATATTTCTTCCATCTTAAATTAATAGTTCTATTTGGCAAAAAAAACTTGTTCAATTATTAAATTTAGGGAAAATTATTTAAATAATAATTTTAAAAAAATAATTATCCAACTAATTCACTTTGGGAAATATTTCTTAAAGTGGTATTAGTTTTCGCCACGTAGGCACCAGCCAAGCGTTGTCACTTGAGTGATTTTTTTTGAAAAAATTATCTTGATTTTGTTAAGCTTAAATTGATTTCGTTTTTCCAAAAACGACATCGTTTAAAAAATATTAAGTAAATTCGTCGTTTAAAAAAATATTAAGTAAATTCGTCGTTTGAAACGACAAAATCACCTTAATCGTTGTTTTGTCATTTCAAATGATGAATCGACCGCATTGCCCGAACCCATGCAGATATGAATCCAGCCAACACTAAGGCAGAGAGGTGGACGGGTTGCAGGTTGCAGGTTGCCGGTCCAGGTCCTGCACACGAACGTTGGGCATTGCCGATCCACCACGCTACATCCTGCGAGGGTTGTACCTCTCCTTTCGGCAACCTCCTCCCTGCTGCGGATGGTAGAAGTTCACAGCAACACCATCCGCAGCAGCGCTCATGGCTGCTGCACTCCTCTCTGTGTCCCCATCCACCCCCATGACCAACTCCGCTAGAGCCTCGACAATCCCTCACCATCACCCCCACCTCGAGTATCTCTGTCACCAGTAGTGCATTCCTAGGCTGCCATCGCCACGCCCATGCTTAGGCTCTCCATGCACGAGTTCCACCCGCAGTGGCTCATAAGCCCACCCACCGCTCGGTGAGCCAGAATCTCCATCTGGGGAGCCCAGTCCCTTACCACCATCCCCACCCCCTTCACCTCATACTCCTTCCCAACTTGGTACAATCTCCTCCTCCCATGATCATCATCAGCAAATATGTCCACTATGTCAGCCTCCCTTAGAACCCACAAGAACTTGTGGCCGCTCCTCTTGAGGCCATTGGCCAGCTCCTGAACCTACTTGTCTGATATGGATGCCGTGATCCCGAACGAGACGTAGAGGACTGACTCGGGTGGTTGCGTGTTCAGCCACTCCAAGCATGGGTGCCTTGGACGTGGCCCCTGGTGGGTGCTGATGATTGTTGGGTTCAAAGGTCCAACTGCCACCGGGCCTGAACTAGGCTGGAGGCCAAATCGTAGAGCAGGTCCAAATACTTTCCCTCTAGTGATCGACTAGAGTTGAAGATAACTCCCAAGTCGTACTTCATGTAGGCGAGAGCTGCTGCCTCATGAACTGCTGGATTTCGTCAGTGAAGCAACTGGCTATTGAGAAGGCGGAGTAGGCAGCAAGGGATGAGAGCTCTTGCTGTTTGCGCAGGGCTGAGAGCGGCGGTAGGCACAAACTCTGCTAAAGAGGCGAAGCTGTTGAAGGAGGAGCCATCGCTGAAGATATAGGCTTTGCCCACTAGGTGCAGAAACGACCACCTATTCGGTGGTGGCTGAGGAGGGCCTTGTTATGAGAGGTGACGTTGTGAAGGTGGCACCAGAGAGCTGGGGAGGATGCTGCCAGAGGATCGAGGTGTGCATGGGCAGCAGGTGCCATAAATTAGGTGTTGCCCAACTATTGCAAGAGTTCCAGAAGAAGGTGGGCGTCGAGGGAGCCGTCGATGGATGCAAATGCATGGGCAAGTGCAAGGATGGGCCCAACGTCCATCTGCGGGACCCAGATTGGCAGCCTGCAACCCATCCTCCTCTCTGCCTCAGTGTTGGCTGGATTCATTTGTCCATGGGTTCGGGCAATGCAGTGAATTCGCGTTTGGAATGACAAAATTACCTTAATTTACTTACTATTTTTTAAATGATTTTGTCTTTTGAAAGAATGAAATTAACTTTTTAAATAAATTATTTTAAAAAAAGTCACACAGGTACCAGTGCTTAGCTAGTGCCCTTATGTGGGCCCTTGTTAACGCAAAATCGTCGCCATTGGGTGCTGTCTACTGCCGATTTCGACGTCTTGAGGCCAACCATCTTAAGGCTGAGACCCGCCAAACTAAGGTGGTCCAGATGGTATTCAACGTCCAACGACGCTACAATAGCCTAAAACAGGCTGAAAACCCTGGGTTACAGCAGAGCAGGGGTTACCGGTGGCTCTGGCCGGCTCCATCGTGGCCCTAGTGGCCAAGAGGAGCTATCTCTGGCTAGAGGTGACGGCCAATGCTAGTGGCGACATGCCAATCAGACAATAGGGAGAGGAAGAGGAATCGGCTCGGTTTGTTTGGATGGAACAATACAACCGGGCGAGGGCAAATCTGGTTCCGACTGACCGGAGGGCCAAGAAAAATGGTTAGGGCGGTGGGGCTTGGCTGAGGCAACGGCCCTTGTCGTCCATCGCCCAAGGCTTGTCGACCAGAGGCAAGCCAGAGGCTATCTCTCGCCAGGTCAGCTTCAATATCTGTCACAACCAAAAACAGGGAAGGCGGAAAGGTCTGGTCGGAGAAGAGAAAGAAGTGGTGGAGGTGAAACCAGGTAGGGAGGGGTGGTCAACAACCTTTGCTGGACCAGGGCGGAGCTGGACGGAGGTCTGGTCGGCCATGGCTCACCGTCGGTGGCCACTATTTAATCAAAATAGTAAGGCTGTAGAAAATAAGGGTGAAAGGGGAGGAAGCCGGGGAGACCAAACTAGGAGAGGCCAAGCCAAGTATGGCTATCCCTAGCCGTCCCTAGGCCGGGGTAGAGCCCATGGCGGCCGTCCGGCAACTGCCGACCAGTGGCGGTGATGCTAAATCTAAACACAGAGAGGGGAAGGCTAACCGGGGAGGAGGGCGGTGTGGCCGTGGGGGCCAGGATGGTGACCCCCTGGTGTCTCACCGCCAAGGCAGAGCTAGCGGCGGTGGCCTTGCAGCTCACTGACGGCCGCCGACGGCTGGGTGGTGATCAAAGCCGGGAGGGGTCCAGAGCTTTCAGGTCTCTTCTAGACATTTCTAGATCGGGCTCGGCCGAGCCCGAGCCTTTTTTTTCATTTCTTTTTTTTTTCTCACTTACTCTCTCTTATCATCTCTCTTATTTTCTCTCTCTTTTTTACGTCAAAAGCGCACGTCGAGGCCCACAGCCTACGACTGACCCCATACCAACTCACCGGGTATAAATACTTGGGTAATTACATAAATTCGAATATACTGAATTGTTATATTTTTCCGCTAAAAATGACCATAAAAATAGCAAAAAAATTACAAAAAATCGTAGAAATATCAGGGACATTACAGAGGGGAAGCCTTAGGCTAATAGAAGTAGAATGTGGTACACAATTTGCATCTACCCTATGCCAAGTCACCCCTAGGTGGTCCACACTAGGTGGGTCCTACCGAATTTAATATCCCTATTTATGAAAACCCTAACTATGCTATTTTTCAATCAAATAATCCCAAAAAATATAGAAAATGCCAAAAAAAATTCAGAAAAATACCTAGAAATTCCCGAATGCTACATCCTTTCCCCCTTAAAAGATTTTTGTCCTCAAAATTCAGACAACCTCATCTACAAAGAGTTCGGGGTAGGCTTGCCGCATCTGTTCTTTTGGCTCCAAAGTCATTTTTTTTAAAGCGTGACTTTGCCACAAAACCGTGACCAATAGAATAGTCTTGCTTCTTAGGACTTGATTTTTTTTATCCAATATCTTCACATGCCTTTCAACAAAGGTAAGATCATGTTACAACTCAACCATATTATGGTCAATTATGTGCGATAGATCTTGCATGTGCTTCCTTAACATTGACACATGAAAGACATTATGTACTTTAACCAGGTTAGGGAGTAAAGCAAGCCTATAAGCTACTGGACCAATCCGATCAAGGATTTCAAATGGTCCAACATAGTGCAGATTGAGCTTTCCCTTCTTCCCAAACCGCATAACTCCCTTGGTTGGTGTGACCCTTAGGAAAACATGATCTCCAGTCTCAAATTCCAACTCCCTCTGCCTTCAATCTGCATAACTTTTCTGGCGTCAATAATTTATGTTTGATTTCCTTCACCTTATCTGCACATTGTTGTGTAATTTCAGACTTGAGAATCCTTCGTTCACCTACTTATCCCAACATGTAGGGGAACGATATAGTCATCCATAAAAGGCTTCATACGGTGCCATGTCAATGCTAGAATGATATCTGTTGTTGTAGGCAAACTCTTTTAAGGGTAGGAACTCATCCTAATTACTTTTCCAGTCTAGGATGCATGCCTTGAGCATATCCTCCAGATTTTGGATGGTACACTTTGACTGGCCATCAGCCTGAGGATGGAAAGCTGTGCTAAAGTTCAACTTCGTTCCTAGGGCTTCTTGCACACTTTTTCAATATCTAGAAGTGAAACGAGGATCTCTAGCAGAGACAATCGATATCGGTGTGCCATGGAGTCTCACAATTTCTCTAACATAAAGTTGAGCCAAACTCTCTAGTGACTGCTTCCACCTAATAGGCAAGAAGTGTACAGTCTTTGTTAACCTATCCACCACGACCCAAACTGCATCATGCTGTTTTTGTGTCTTAAGCAGTCATACAACAAAGTCCATTGTGATATGTTCTCATTTCCATTGAGGAATTTCTAAGAGATTCACTAAACCTGTAGGCCTCTGATGCTCTACCTTAACCTGTTGGCAAGTCAAACATTTTGACACAAATTCCCCAATGTCTCTCTTCATGCCTTCCCATCAAAAACTTCGCTTCAGGTCCTCATACATCTTATTTCCTCCGGGATGAATCATGCATTTGAAATGATGACCTTCATATAATAGTTCCTGCCTTAAGTTAGGGATGATGGGAACAACTAGCTTTCTGCTAAAACGCATACCTCCATCGGTTCCCTGAGAAAAGTTACGTATTTCCACCAATTTTTAAACTTCATCATCAATTTGTTGGGCTGTAATGATCTTCTCCGTTAGCAAAATTAAGCAGGGCATTCTTATTCTTTGTGGTCAATTTGGGAAACAACTTTTGGTTCATGATACATTTCAAAGAAACATAATCGTAATCAGGCTATTTCCCAACAACTTGGGGACATGAACGCACGCCTCCACTCTAGCCCATTTTGTGCGTAACTCTTTTATAAGAGATAGTAATGATTTCCAATAAAATTTTATCAATGAATTTTCACATTAATAATCTCTTACAAAGTCTACAAATGTGAACCTCAATGTTCTTAATTCCCAAACATATATTATATTGTTGTTTGCTAGTATACAAATTTGTAAGCCAGATTAAAGACAGAAAAGAAAGGACTGCACTTTAAAGATGTTAAAGAGAAGTTAAAAAGGTAAAACCTTTGTTCTATCGCCTTCCAGCTTCCGCTAGTGTCTTCGCCACAATGGAAAGAGCATGCAATCCATTATTTAACTCCTCTTGCAAAAAGTCATAAATTAGGCAATGCCGTTTCACCATACTCTTCCCTTCAAATTCCTCCGACTTGAATTACGTTGAAATAAATCTTGCCATCACCACTCCCTCTTACTGCCACATGCCCTGCATGCTGGTATGAGATATCTTCCACTTCCAACTCAGCATGGAGATGCTCATTCTTCAGCTGTTTAGAAATTCTCTGTCGTCTACTCCCCGATTCACCACCATCGGCATCCAGCTCCATCTTGTTCTCCTTGTTCACAACTAAGTTATCTAAGAAGCCATTCGACTTTGCCTCAGGCCCAGGTGACCCAACTGAATTCTCCACTAAGTTTGAGATGAAAATATTTATAAAAATAGTGTTATTTTTTGACACTCATTGCAAGCGCTACACCTGTGTGGCTTTTTTTAATAATTTTATCCTTTAATAGAAAGATAAAAATAATTGATGGTAATTTCATTCTTTTTATAAATTACCATTTAATGATAATTTCATTATTTCTATACCATTAAATGGTAATTTTGTCCTTTAAGATGATGAAATCACCATTCAATAGTGAAAGGATAAAATCACTATTTAATAGTTATTTCGTCCTTTTAAAGGGTAAAATATTCTTAAAATTATATTTTATGGTGATTTTGTTTTTTATTAATTTTTTTTAAAAGTTATGTAGGCATTACTGCATGGCAAAAAGAAATACTATTGTAGTAATTATTTTATCTCTATGATATTTTAGTAAATATTTTATTTTTTAATATTATTTATATAATTTTTCCAAAGGTAAAATATATTAGAGAATTTATTATAATATTTTAATTCATTTGAGTTTTAAATTAATTAATTTTTTTGATAGGATAATATAGACATGATATGAAAAAAAATTGTGCCCTCCTAACTTTAAGAATAGTAAGATAATATAATATTGTATATATAGAGAAACTTATTTAGTGTGAGCAATTTTCATAATCAAAACTTGGTGACTAATAATAAGATGTCTCCATCGGATTCCGATCGCCAACCTCCACCTCCAATGGGATTGAAACTTATTAGGAAATTCACTTCAAGAAATTGGGCAGCGAATTCCATTCGAAATTCCCGATTCGATTTCTAATTGTGTACATGTACAACTAAGTACAATTGCTAGCAAAAAAGAATTGTACAAACAAGACAAATCTATTTTTTGTTAAATAAGGTTGATGAAAAACATAGGCATATGTATCGATCATCTGTATCTCATCTACCCTCTGCCCCCATTATCATCATCTGTGACATCATCCTATCTGCAGGGGAACAGCTCTCTTTTTTTTCACGAGAAAGCCTGAAGCTGAAGAAAGTGATCAAACTGAACAAATTTACAGCGACGAGAAAGCAAAACAGAAGAACTGTTCAATACACAAAAGTAGGATGTTCGTTAACATCCAGAATAGTAGTATATGAACAAAAAGCTCCCAATGAATGAGACTACTCATGTCCTCAAACAATTCGAGAAAGAGTTTTCAATACGTCATTCATGGTTGGTCTAAGAATGGGGTCTTCGTCGACACAAGCTCTCGCCAAGGCTGCCAAACACAAGGCATCGTCCTGCGGATAATCTCCTGCCAAAGTGGGATCCATCAGCTCCTCCAAGACTTCAAGCTCTCTCAGGTTGTCCTGCGTCTTAAACGCCGTCAACCGCCGGAATAAATTGTTGGATATCGATTCTTTTCCCGACAGTATCTCCAGCGAAACACGCCCAAAAGCAAAGATATCCGACCTTGGTGAAGCGAACTCGTTGTAGGCGCAAGCACGTGCTGAAGCTGAACAGCTTTTACTCCTCAAAATCCCAGCATCCTGCCTCTCGTTATCATCCTTAAGATTGCCCTCTTCTTCCTTCAGGCGATCTTCAGTTTGTACGAAGGGCCTTGCTGATCCAAACACAGCAATCTTCGCCCTCCAATCTGTCGTCACAAGGACATTCCTCCCATTGATTTTACCGTGAACGTAACAAGGATTCGTGCAACAGTGCAAATAGTGAAGAGCGACGGCCATATCAAAAGCAATTTGGATCCTTTTTTTCCATGTGAACTCCCTGGCAATCGTCGGATTGGATAGACATTCCCGCAGGCAACCATACCCTGTATACCCGAACACTAGATAAGGCCTACTTCTGTAGCAAAAACCCTGCAACTTTACAATGTTTACATGATTAATCTTTGTCAGAATGTTGATTGCTCTGTTTGCTTCCTCCAAGCTCACCTGCTCGATTGCGGGTACTTAATTATTTAAAAATTAATTAAATATAATTTATAAGAACACGTAAATGACATATTAACCCTCGTTTAAACTAGGTCAACTTGATAGGCGGTGTCAAGGAAGAAGCAAACTAGAAAGTTGGTCCCCATCCTGGCGGCTGACTGTCTGATCATCCGTGATTAGGGTGAAACATGGGAAAGTGTATTTCAAGACAAAAGGCAGCGTGAAATCCTCACCCTTTGTCGAGCCATTGTTCGAACTCTCCTCCGCCATCCTCTTCAATCATTTTCTTCATCTTTTTCTGAGCCCTTTTTCACTCGCCAATGACTTGAATTCATATGATGGACCAGACCCAGTTTCATTCGGATTGGGTTGGTTCCGGGTTTTCAACGTCGCCTTACATTTACCTTATTGCTCCTCCTAAACCAGATTCTGAGAAAGTATCCAGCGGAACAGCTCATTCACGTCTTATTTATATTTAAATATGTAAACTAAAATTTTTGCCTCATTTGAATCACTTATAAATACGTATAAATTATTTAAACTTGTCACCCATAAAAGAATATATCTACGATGCGGCCCGTTTTCGTAAAACGGTCCGACTGAATAATTTTTCTACCGCACCCGGCTGATCTGAACCCTCCTAAACCATTAATAGTCTTCATAGCTACCGAGCCCATCTGAACTCTGTGCACCTCTCACCGCCCAAATGCGTCCGCCGTCCTTGCTGACCCTCACAGTGGCTCTCTTCTCCTTCCCTCAGCTTTCTAGTCCTCGAGAAGATGACAGATTCAGTGCCTGTAGCACTCCTTACCCATTCAACTGCGGAAGCATAAGCAGCGTCACTTACCCATTTCTTGCCGGTGATCGCCGTTCCTTTTGTGGACATCCTGAATTGAAGCTCACCTGTGATAACAATATGCCGGCAGTCAAGATAGGGTCAGAGAAATACCAAGTAAAAAATATATCTTATCCCGACAGGCTTCTAACGCTGGTAGATACAAACATCTTGGAGGATGGATGCCCCACAAAGTCCACGGATCAGAGCATCGGCTTCCATTTATTTGAATTAACTGAAGGGAACAAGCCACTCACCTTATTTACTGGTTGCTCCAGAGCTCCGACTTCCGGCAATTTCACTGTCCATCAAGTTTCATGTCCAAAGGTTGACAAGGAGACTAACAGCTCTTACTGGTTGTCTGGGTGGTATCCTGAGATGGAGAACTGGCTAGCAAAGTCGGAGTGCTCAGACATGATCGAGGTCAGCCTTCTTGGCGCAGCGGTGGATCGACTCAATGACGACCCCTCCAGCTTCAGGGAGGTGATCAAAGAAGGATTTGAGGTACGGTGGAAGGTAGAGGATGCATGGTGCCCTGACTGCGAAGCTTCTGGTGGAGTTTGCGGCTATAACCAGAGTTCTCGGGGAGATCCCGCCTGTTTTTGCCCAATCGGATCTCAATCGCCCTCCTGCTCCTCCCCAGGTTGGACCACCTGATCACTGTCTCCCACCATTCTCACAATTCCATCATTGCATATTTGCCTTCATAAGAAACATGAATCTTCTTTCAGCGTCTGAAAACACATTTGATTCTTTTCAAACTTTAGATTCTCGATTACAGAAGTAGATGAACCAAATCTTTCACAACCGCTTTGGCTGCAATTGGTTGTCTTGAAAAATCCTGAAAAATTTTTTCACCTTTGTTCGGTGAAAACCACGAACAATTAACTGAATTATGTGACAAGTCAACCAGACGGAGGCTTGCAATTGGCCAGTCCCACCAATTTGGATGGACATAAATCAGACTTTTGCATTTGTAGCGCAAGCAAACTCTGTTGGTTTTGGCCCGTGTAAAATATTGGACGGCGAAATACGTTGGGCAAGAGGTGAACGCTTCGACTTTGGACGCCTTGTGGATGCGACTTTCAGTAAGAAAGTCTTTATGCACCCCACTAATCCCTTCCGTACCCTATTTTACACATAATTTTATCAGGAACTTTATGGAATTATTAGGGTACTAATAGTATTATTAGGGTAGATATAGACTCATTTCTTTCAGTAAAGTCGTTAGTAGTCGTCGCCCATGCTCTCTCGTCCACGGCCGTCTTTGAGCATTTTACTCTTTTTAGCTTTTCAAAGACTCCATTATCTTAGGATTTATTTTGAGAGGCTTGCTCAATGGTGTTGGAATGAGAAGTAGAATTTTGACGCGGAAAAGTTAACGTCACTCAGCATTTTTCCTATCCTATCTGGAGTCCATCTTGTCCTGAACCGACTCTAGTTGGCCAACGGTGACTAAGGGGCCTTGACCTGTAGAATTTTAAATCTTACTTGACTTTTCTGGGTCCTGCCATCTTATTTTTATAAAAATCTTATATTATTTTTTTTATTTTTCTCCCCTTTCTTCTTCTACATTTATTGCCCCCATCTGCCCTAAGCAACATGATGACTACCAATATCACCACACCCCTCCTCCTCTGCCATGCCACTGCTACTCACACTACTCTACGGCCTATGTATTAGCCACACCTGCTTGCTCTAGCTTTGACATTGTGCCAATAAAGTTGTAGTCACCACCAGCTCTACTATCTCATTGTTGGCCACTACTACTTGCACCACGACATAACCACCTCATTGCCACCACCACCATCTAGCTATTGTAAGGTTATACTAAAGTATAAATTTTATTCTACATAGTATTATAATTTTACTATAGATAAAACTACCTTGATAGCCCTTAGAATAGTCACACTTTGGCTGTGAATTGGCCACAACGGCCAAATATGGTGGCGGTCACTGTGTTACTATCTCCATCAAACTCTGATAAAGTTTAAATATTCATATATTACATGATATAATTTTATTGTAATTTGCACTAAATCTATCCATGACTAAAATACAAACTAGCCTGATGGCCATGGCTACTGCCATCACATCTAATCATCCATGTCCATGGTTGCCATGTTACTAGTTGTGGCAATCATGGTTGTTGCAATTGATTGTTGAAAGATTTAAACCATCATTTTGAAGTCCATGTTACTGGACCGGGAAGCTATGATGGTCGTAACTGCACATTGATGTACCCATGACTGATGGTTGCCAGATTTGGCCATCAAGGTCAATAATCATGTCGGCCAAAGCTAGGCGCATTGTAGCTAAAAATCTCACATTAGTCTTTGCTGGCCACGATAACATTTGACTGTGGTGAGCTATTTGTCATGGCCTTACTGTATGAAATAAGTTAGCCTTTTCACTATAATAAGTGTTGTGCGGATCACTTAGCAAAGAAAAAATAAGGATAACGAGAGTGATATATTATAAAGAAATAAATAAACACATGTATGAAGATAGATTGCACTCATTATCAACGAATTTATAAAACAATAAATACAAAGTACAAAAGCTAGCCACACTAATATTTTACCTCTTCTTCTGTACCCTATATAACATAAAAGATTTTTTATATATTTTTATAATTATAATTATATAAAAATTTTAAATAAAATAAAATTTTAATATTTTTTTGTGGCTATAGGGCTTATTTAATATACAAATAAGGTTTGATAAATTCTAAACTAATTATAACTATAAAATCTATATGTTTTTACGAGGATACCAGGTAAAACTTATGGGAGAACTTATCACAATATTTCAATTATTGTAAGTTGTAAATTAATTAAATTATTTTTTATAGAGTAATATAAGCATAATATAACCTCCTTATTACTTTAATAATAGTAAGATAATATAATATATATATATATATATATATATATATATATATATATATATATATATATATATATATATATATATATAAACACTTGTCTAGTATAGCTGCTAATTTTCATAACTAATAACCAAAACTTGGTGACTTATAATAAAAAATGACCGCATCACCGTAGAAGTGATAAGAGGTTTCCCCTCCAAGTGTCCATGGTCATAGTAAGTAGTTATAAAACTAGTTTTCTATATAGAATATAAAATTAATACTTAATTATTTAAAAATTAATAAATTTATAAAAATATAATTTATAAGAACGCGTGAAAGGCATATTAACCCGCATTTAAACCGGGTCAACCCCAGCCCGGCGATGGGCGACCGATCTGCGTCAATGAGGAAGCAACCTAGAAAGTTGGTCTCTCTGTGAAACACATGGGAAAGTGTTTTTCAAAACTAAAGGCAACGCGAAATCCTCACACTTCGTCGAGCTATTGTTAGAACTCTCCTCCACCATCCTCTTCAATGGATCATCTTCTTCATCATTTTCTGAGCATTCTCCTTCTCTTCGTCGCCCCCTCGAAGGGAGCCTCTGTCAACTCAACCCTCACGAAAAAGAATTGTACATCTTTCGAGTGCGGGAGCACTAAGATCTCTTACCCTTTCTGGTTTGACGATGGCACGAACTCGTACTGTGGGTTTCCCTCCTTCGGCCTCACCTGTACCAAGGACCGGAAAGCTGTGCTTCACCTTCCCGAAGATGACTTCAACGTGGAAGACATCAACTACAATGAAAGGATCCTGACTGTCGTAGATGCCGACGTTGCTGGTGCAACATGTCCCAGGGTTCGTAAAAACGTGACGCTGGACCTCTAGAGGTATGTCAGTGCCTTTTTCATCTATATCCCATGATTTTATTTGTATATTCTGTGCTTAGGTATTGAGTTATCGGATTTCTTTCTTTCGTATGCTTTGTCCTTCTATCTCTCCATTTTTTTTTTGTAAAAAGCTTCTAGAACCTACATTGAGCGCTGCTGTGCCTGTGCCAATAGATAAAGTGAAAATATTTTCCAGACCAACCTTCCCTGACCAACTACGTACCATCCTTCGTAGTGCTATAAGCATAGTACATAGGATGGCAATTACACATAAATGGCTAGTTGCCCTATATGTATTATATTAAGAGCCTTATTAAGCTGGTCAGGAGGCTCTTGTCATAGAGCATGGTCCGGCTAGGCGTGTCCTAATTGAAAAACTACAATAATCTCAATTGAACTAGAGTTCTCTTAATTTTATTATCAGACTTAAAGTGTTTGGGTCATTGGTACATAAATAGCTTCCTTTTTTTCAATGTGACTTTTAAGCGCTTTGAAGTTTTAGAAATTAGTTACACCACTTGTTTTATTTCTCTACTTTTTAGGGGCTGCATCACAAGCCCCTTTGAAAAAGAAAAGAAATTTCCCTCTTAATGCAAAATGTTACATAAGAGGGGAATTTCTTTTCTACTCTAACCCTGTTAGTAGAAATGGAGAGGAAAGATACTTTATGAGTTTTTTTTTTCAAGGACTTGCCAAACAACCCCTTCAAATATGATAAGCACTCTGTCACCCCTTCTTTTAACCAGTTTGTCACCCCCTCTTTTAGCCATCCCACTGCCTGAACACTGTCAATATATATCAAGACGGTATAATCTACCATCCATCCTTCAAAATAATGAAGAGGAGAAAGAGTTGCTCTTGCTCCTCACCTGACTTTATCTTATTGTTCATATGTTTATCTTGGTCGTCCAATCTACCCTTATGTCGAAAGGTGTTTTTCTTTGATATGGTCCATTGTATCATTCAGTTTAGTTTTGATTGGGTTGAAATCTTAATTCACAAGCTACATTTCGATCTGAATGAGCTTCAAGTTATCAATTGTCATGTCGATATTTGTTACACATCCATAAACTCCTATGTCCCTCACATAAAGCAAAAATGGTACTAATTTTTTTAACTCCAGTACCCATATTTTCTTCATAAGTTTTCTATGCTTCCCCTAAGCCTGAACCAAAAAAAGAAATTCTCACGACCCTCTTTTTCCTCATTTACATCAAGCACGTCACCGTCGTTAACAACACTTTTGCTCGTTGGGGGTAGTCAAAATCTACTGCGATGTCGACAGTGGGTTTTCTTTGTATCCGTCCCTCTCCCTCTCTTCTTTTCTTTCCTCTCCTTTGTGCATAGTCACCGTAGAACACTACTGTAGTTGCCGACGACGACTAGAAAAATCTCTGGTGATGGCAAAACTTGAATGGCGATGAAATATATTTCCTCTATGTGGAATGGGCAACCACTTATTTGCGGTAGATTTCTGTGGATGAGAGTGGGTTTTTGTTAATTTTTTTACAATGGGCACCCATCGCCAGATTATAAAGAATAATGGTGAACTCCCATAGCCAGAAATTGAAAAGGATTACACGCTGTCTCTTACACTTATACAAGATTGTAAAGAATTTTGTGGTGACCACCACCTTAGAGAAGTGAGGCTGAGAGTTAAAAAAAAAAGTGGCTATTTAAACCCTATTAAAATAAAAAAATCGTTTTTTTTATACTTTAATACACCATCGTTCCCCCACTAATTTCATCCTACTTCCCCGAGACATGAAACCAAAAAACATGCTCTTTTCAAACTCCAGCAAAGCAACGTCGGCAGCCCCCCCCTTTTTTTGTGGCCAGCGGCTTGACCACAACCAGTTCTCACCCATTTCTTCTATACTTCTTGGCTTCTTGTGTATACGTCTATACAAGAGATAACGCTAATGTCTCCCGCTCCTCCTTAGCATGCAAATCCCACCTTCATAAAGCCTACCTTCAAAAATGCTTCCTCAACCCTTGTCCAAAATCACTAGGGCATATCAAGACAAAATCTATACAGTAGCCTCCTTTTGGATGCGTGCAATCGATCTGAATCTTGGGGACTTGAATTTCATAGGAGTAAGAGTTCTCTCACATGGTAATGCATTCAGGTCTCAGGCTCGACTAAATCACACTGGGACTGGGCATTCTGGCCGTTCGAGGTGGACAGGCGGAACCTCACCCATTTTTTATCCCAGCCATGGATGTGTTACGAATTACAGATCTGGCTGCGGCGAGGTCTAGCCAGCGGCCTAGCCTCGGTCGTACGGAGGGAAGAGGGCTGACTCGGGGTCGCCGGGGGTGGTGATGGTGTTGGCTTGTGCCGGAGGGAGAGGGAAAGGTGGGGTAAACTGAAGATATTTTAGTAGGTAGGCCAAGATAAACAGGAAAAGGAAGGGGAGATAGCCATGTTCAAATAAACCAGATGAAAAATGCTTACGTGACGTTGAGAAACGCACGTCAAAAGCTAACTTCTTCTTCACGTTGAGAAACACACGTAAAAGCTTACTTCTTCTTCCATCAATGGTCATGGAAGAAGAAGTAAGCTTTTGACGTGCATTTCTCAACGTCACTTTAGCATTACTCTTTTTTTATCTATAGAAGAGTTTTTAATATTTTATTTTTACAATAAGCCTACTTTAATAATATATTTATAATAATACATTTATAGTGAGCTGATTCTCAAAAGAGAACATTAAAAATTAAAATACTTCCCTGGGCTAGCTAGGTAATAAACATTTACCTTTATCTCTCCACCTAAATCATTAATAGTGTGTGCCCCATCGATCGCTGACCGCAACATTCACTGGGAGACATAAGTAACGTCACTTGCCCGTTTCTTGCCGGTGATCACCGTCCAGAATTGAAGATCACATGTGAAAACAATATGTCAGTAATCAAGATAGGATTAAAGAAATACCAAGTAAACACTTCTGCCGTTATTTAAAAAAATAGTAATTTTTATTAAGCAGTAAAACTTACAACTAAAAAAAAGAAAAATAAGCTTATTATATTTTTTTCTAAGTGCCTAACAATTTAAACTTAATAAAATAAAATTATTAATATAAAATAATTTTTTTATCAAATACTAGAATTTAATTTAAGACCGAGGGAATATATCTTATCCCAACAAGCTTATGTGGATGGATGTCCCACGAGGTCCACGTATCAGAGCATCGGAGGCCATTTGGATTTACCAGGGAGAACTCGCAAATCACCTTTATCACCGGCTGCTCCAAAGCTCCAACTCTCGGCTATTTGGAGTTCCATCAAGTTTCCCGGGGTTGACAGTGAGGCTAATAGCGCCTACTGGGCGTCTGATTGGTATCCGACAAGTGGCTAGACGAGCTGATCTGCGCAGACGTGATCGAGGTTAGCCTTCTAGGTGCGGGAGAGGGTGCGGGCGCAGGCGCGGCGGTGAATGGACTCAACGAGGACGTACCCCTCTAGTTTTAGGGAGGTGATCAAAGAAGGATTTGAGTTACGGTGGAAGGTAGAGGATGAAAAGTGCCCTGGCTGCGAAGCTTCTGGTGGAGTTTGCGGCTATAACCAGAGTACTCCGGGAGATCCTGCCTGTTTTTGCCCAGACGGATCTCAATTGCTCTACTGCTCCTCCCCAGGTTGGACCACCTGATCACTCACTCCCACCATTCTCACAATTCCATCATTGCATACTTGCCTTCTTAACAAACATGAATCTTCTTTCAGCGTCTGAAAACACATTTGATTCTTTTGGCTGCAATTGGTTGTCCTGGAAAATCATGATTTTTTTTCATTTTTGTGTTATTTTCGTACTTTTATAAAGGTTTTGACGAAATAATTTTTTTGAAAGAACATAATTAAATCATAAAATGCTCTGTTCTTGAGATAAAATTCGCCCACTTTGCATGTGCTGAGTATTTATTTGGGTATGAAAAGCACCTTCACACAAGCACATGTAACAAATCACGTTATGAAATACTTTTAGAGAAAATATAAAAATAGAAATTCAGTAAAAGATAATGTAAAAAATAATTATTTAATATTTTATAAGAAATTTCGTTTAAGATAGCCTGTCTTGTTTAAACGGACGCATTCGTTCGTTAACAGATATATTTTTGAAAAGAAAATAGATACATTTTAGGCTTAGAGAAAATTAAATAACTTTGTCTTAAAATAGTTATTTTGTCAACCTAACCCGATTGGTTGCACGTGTGAACTGAGCTAATTCAGACAGTGGTGTGTGTGGGTTAGCCCACCTAAGTATATAGGTTCAATATATAATTCCTTTATAAAGAAAAGTGGCTTTGAAAGATAAAATTTATGCTTTATATACTAATAATATTACTTTTTCCTAAGTAATGTGAGACTATGTACTTATTTACATATGTTATTCTTATTTATTTGAAAATAAACTTGGGCTATGGGCTTAACCCGTGTAAATTATATCCACTTCTGACACTTTGTTGGGTAAAAGTCGTAAACAATTAACTAAATTACGTAACAGGTCAACCATAGGGATGCTACTCGGGTTAGGTTTTTTGATAAACCTGACCTGACCCAACCTGACCTTAATGGGTCGGGTTTGGATATCTTTAATGGTAAAATGAATTGGGTTCGGGTTTTAATATTGACCCGAGCCCTTCGGGTCGGGTTGGATTCGGGTTTTGCCTGACCCAACCTAGTATCCACTTCTCATCACTTGACTGCTAATGCGCCTCTTCTCCATTTCATCAACGACTCTTCTCTATCTCACCAACATCTCCTCTTCGACGCCTATGTTCCAAAAACGCTTTGAGTTCTACTTCTTTATTCTCTAATTTACAGTTGCATTTTGGGCCGTCCTGTCTACATTTTGAAGCTTTTTAGGCATCTGTGTAAATTATTGTTGGTAGGGATGGGTATGTATGAATGATTTTTAAAATTATATCATGTTAGTTGGGCAAAAAAAAATATTTTTGTGTTGTTCTGGATGATCATGAATCGTTGGTAGTGTGGATACAGTTCACACTACTTCCTAGTTCCATCTTTTTATCCATTATCTTCCTTTGGTTAATTCAATGGTCAAACGTAAGTCATATACAAGTTCTACATGCTACTATTTTCTTTCACTTAATTCTTATATCTTGTCTTCAAATATATTTCTTTACTAAATTTTTTTAAATTAATTATAATTTTAATAAACTAACTATAAAAATAATAGTTTAAATCTATTTTTTTTTACGCCTAGAAATAGATGTCAGTTTGTATTAATTTAATTTTTTTTTCATATTTGGGTCGGGTCAGGTAGTTGGTAAATTATTTAGGGTCAATTTATAGTGTTTACGGGTTTATATGTTATTCGGGTTGGGTTGATTCAGGTTCGGATTTTGAATTTATCGAGTAATATAAATTTTTTAACCCGTGATAAGTTCATTGTAAGGTTCAAGTTTTAATTTTTTAATTGGTATTGAAATTAGATTTATCAAAAAACCCCGCCCGATTCTGACCCGTGACATCACTAGCCGACAACAGAGGCTGGCAATCGGCCAGTCCCTCCATTCCGGATGGACATATCATACTATACTTATGCATTTGCAACTGCAAGAAAACTCTGTTGGTTTTGCCGTGTGTAATTATTGTGGACTTGTGACGTTAACGCGTTTTGAGAGGCTTTATATAATTAAAAAATGAGCACCGCGAGTAGTCGTATCCGCAGTCCATCTTTTTATGAACCGACTTTAGCACAAAGTTGGACAGCGGTGACGAAGGGTGATCCTTAACATCGTTTGGGTCTTGGCGTGTATTAAGTCTATTATAAATCGTAATGGAGCTCGAGTCTAAAGTTTTGATTCATTTAGCAGGGGAAAGGATCTAGGGTTAGTATCAATCAATAAGTTTAAGTTGAACAAACTTCGTAAGTATATCTTCCATATAGAAATCAAAAGGGTCAATTTCGAATAAATTTTAAATTAAAAAGTAAAACCTTTCGGAATTAATAAAACTATTTCGATTAAAAATGTATTGCAGAGGAATCAATCATTCATATGATTCTTCAATAAAAGACTTTTCTAAGTCCCATCTTTTTATTCATATTTATGTTCATATACTTATTATTAAAGTGAGATAGGGGATATAATTTTTTATTACATTATAACTATATTGCCCATTTAAATAAAAAATTTTAATTTAAAATTTTAAAAACTTAAAATATTAGTATAATTTCTTAAATGAATTTATTTTGGTCCGCTGGTTATCCTTTCCCAATTTCGGACGTTGGTTCTTCTGTTCTGGTTTGGATGTTGGACGCTTTTGAAAGTTGGACGCTGTGCTCTGTCCTTGGTGCAGAATCCTTTTTTTTCGACTTAACTGGTGCGGGCCCTCTCTAGTTTCACGTTGATCACATAGTTTGCCAGTTTCTTTTTTAGATAAGCATGACCTCCTCTTTTTCTGGTCACCTTGATATATTTGAGTACGTCTTCCAACATGTATGGGCCATTCGGCTCCGGCTTCTAATTCTTTCTTGGTTCTTCAAGTTCGGTTTCATGCAGAAGTCTGTCAAGTAGAGAGTCCTAGCAATCCCTAATTCACCACCTACCACGTTCCTCCATTGTAACTCATCATTTTATTTCTTTTTAATCCTCATCACCTAAAAAACTTTCTCCTCATATTTCTATGTATTGAACAATTCGAATCATGGATCTAAATGGTCCACTCACTCTTCATTGGAGGTTATATATATTCTTTTTAAAGAGACTCTTCATAAATTTAGAATTCAAAAGATATAAAATATTACAATAATTTCTTCAACAAATATATTATTATAGCCACATAAAAATTTCATAGTCTTAATTAGTTTAGAACCTGATTTTTTTATATTATATTTATATTAACCTTTGAAAGAAATTCTTAATTAATTTAGAATTTAATATACCTAAAATATTACAATCATTTCTCTAATAAGTATAACCTTATAGCCACATGTAAATTTGATAGTCCTAATTAGTTTAGAACTTGATTTTTATCACACTATGCCTATGTTACTTTTTCAAAGAAACTCTTAATTAATTTAAAATTTAATAAACCTAAAATATTACTATAATTTCTCCAATAAGTATAACCTTGGAGAGATTTAAAACTTGTTAAAGTGAGAAGGGGCAAATATTTTTATCATAGAAATCTTAAATTACCTCTTATTTATACTATTATTAAAGTAAAAAAAGCTGAGATTTTTGTCATAAGTCTTAAATTGCCCTCAATATGCCAAAAATATTATTTATGAACTCTTATTTATGGATCAGGTAAGATAGTTAAACTTTGAAGCTCAATTTGCATATTACAATGATTTTTTCCAATATGTATAACTTTATAGTCACATATGGCTTTCGTAGTCCTAATTAGTTTAGAACTTAATTTTTGCTACAATATGTCTATATTGCCTTTTCAAATAAACTCTTAATTAAATTAGAATTTAAGAGACCGAAATTATTACAATAATTTTACAAATAAGTATAACCTTGTAACAAAATATGAATTTCATAGTCTTAATTGATTTAAAACTTAATAAAGTGAGTAGGGGGGCAAATATTTTTGTCATAAAAATCCTAAATTACCCCTATTTTATACTATTATTAAAGTGAAAAGGGGGCTAAAATTTTTGTCATTAAAGTCGTATATTACCCCCAATACACCAAAATTATTATTTATGAACTCTAATTTATATATCGAGTAAGATAATTAAACTTGAAACTCAATTTTCATATGGTAATATAAAATTCTAAATCTATGAAGTACAACACATGCATTATATACGTATATTTTACTAGTTATTATTAAAGTGAGAAAGTGGGGCAGATATTTTTGTCATAGGAGTCCCAAAATACCCCCTTATACACCTGAAAATGTAGATACTTTTTTGGTATAATTGAAAGATGATGTATATTAATTACCTTCTGGAGATCACTTTAAGGTTTTAATATAGTTTTTTTTCTAAAATCTTAGGTTGATGCATGTAACATGCACAATAATTAGTTTTTTATTCTTTATTATTTTGATAGGAGGAATTGGTCTTTAAATTGAGACTTTTGCGTTAGTATCGTATCATCTACTATTAAAAGCGAATTGGGGGATGTGACAAACATTTATTAGATCCTATACCACCCTTAATGTTCTATATAATCTTTATTTATTTTTTATCCTATCTTATATGCCTTTATAAGCTTACTTCTTTAAGTAATTATATGAGAACTTTTACTATTAAAAAGTTAGTGGAAGAAGGTATTATATTTTTTATATTACTCTTAATTATCTAATGTAGATTTTTGTTATTAATGTAAGACAAAAGGAGTATAATACATGGTTGCATTATAAAACTAAGACCTGACTAAACCTAGATGGAATCAACTCAATATTGGTAGGAGTTGGATCCTATTTCTAATAGGGTTGTATATAAGAAAATAAACTCTGGTGATTCTCGAATTAGGTCAGGTCAGTTTTTAAAATACCCATGACCTTACCCTACCTAACATTTTACATATAAAAAAAACTTGACGTTTTACAACATTTTTCCTATAAAAAACCTAACTTGACCTTAAAAAAAATTACGCTTACAATCTGATCTAAGATATAGTTGAATTTCATTTTGGGTTTTGTCTAAGTTCTATAACCAACCCAAGATAAATCTTGATTTCCTAAATCTCAAGTCAAATTAGGTTTAGATATCATGAGTACTATCATAGGTTTTTTATATTAATGTAAACTTAATTTATTTTTTTATTATATCCTATATTACTCTTAGTCCCTTCATAAATTTTTATGATTTTTAATATTTCCCTTATTATATAAGTAATCCCAATATATCTGTAATTAATATTGCCCATGTCTAAGCTACAATTATTCTATGTTAGTATAAAATTATTTTGTACCAATTTTGTATCAGTTTGGTTTTATATGCACAACAATGTTGCACATGTATTCTTCCTATGCTATACTATTAAAGTAAAAAGGAGGGAGACTATTTTTGTAAGAAAAGTCCTATATTAAGCTTAATGCACTTGAAGTGTTATATATGAAATGAGTAAAATTATAAAACTTGAAACTCAATTTGAAAAAATTAATAAGACTCTAAATTTTTAGAGTGCAACACATGCATTCTGCACGTGCGCTGCTACTAGTTTTTATAAAAATTCTAAATGACTCTTTTTATTTTCCTCTCCTTTCTTCTTCAACACCTATTGCCCTCATTTTCCCAAAGCACCATGAACACCACTAATGTCACCACACCCCTCCTCCATCCCCCACCACTACTACTCACACTACCCCATCGCCACTGCATTAGGCATGCCGCTGGGGGTTTTACTGAGTGAAATAAAAAATTAATTTTAAAAAAACTTAGAAAACTGTCTTTCGGATAACTTTTAGGGTAGTGAAAAGATTTATCCTTTCTTATACACACACCACCTCCAAAAATATAGGATCTGAAGGTAGAAGGCCAAAGCAAACTTTGTATGTTTCCATCTCTTCAAAAATTCCAACTCCAATTTCTTCTCATGGATACCCTCCCGACTTAAGCAGCTACAAATTCAATTGGCTCCCCAGCTACAATGGTTAGAGATTTGTAATTTCCAGTCTTTTTTGGGGGAAAAGTACATCTTTAGCCACAAATTGGTTGTGCAACCTAACATCTTATGACTTGGAAAATGAGGATTTTCCAAAGCTCCAGCTTATACAAGATTATCTGAATGGTTTTTACCAGTTCTTGAAAGTCTCAGCATAAATAGTTGCATCCTTACCCATGGTGCGGCACAACCTCACTGAAAACAAATCCATGTTTGTACTTGTCCTTAACTTGTGTTCTTCCCAGAAGCACTCCCACCAATGCTTACATCCTTTTCTTGAGAGATGCCAAAATCTTTGGTACCTGTTTAACGACCTTTACAATCCCTCCTCTCCGAAATAGCTTGTCCTCATGTAGAGGCCTGACCAGAAGATCAATTACCTCACAAATCGCTGTCTATAAGGGGTTGTACCAAACGGGAGGGCTTGATCTAGTGGCAGGTAACATATATTGCAAATTAACGCAAGTACGTGTTGATGAACCCTATAGCCCCTAATTCATAGGAGTAAAGAACTTGCTCAGAAAGGGCAAGAGGGGGGGCTTGTCGATTCTTCTCCATCATTCATCTTTTACCCCTTCAGTCTAATGAAATGTTGCTGTAAACTAGTTATGATAAAAGAAAGATTGAATTTCTTAACTTTGCAACTCTGAATTAGCAAAGATTTAAAAAAATCAAACATCATTAGTTACTTTTTTAGCCAAATTTAAAGAATTTTAAATGTTTGTCTTTCTTAATGATGCAACAGGCCAATCGAAGTCTTTTAAACGAAGAACATGGTTCATAGTAGGTACGCACTTCACTTTTTTTAACTCTATCTCTGTTACTCTTTCTTGTTTACGTAGAATAAAACTACTCTTTTGCTTCAGTTTTTTTTTAAATATAAATTAGCACATAGGTCAATATCAAATTGTGGATATTTCTTTGTGGTAACCAGAACTAGAGACAAAAAATTCATTAATTACAAATGCAGTCATTATTGTTTTTTAGTGTCAAATATAGTCATTGATGACTAAGATTTAGATCAAAGACTAAAATATCTTCACTAAACTAAAAAATTAATAAAAGATAAAAAGGAGCTCCATTAACACCGTCGGAGGTTTGTCATCGCCCGCTAGAGCTCCATTGCTGTCCCTGGAACTCCACCATCGTAGCCTGCCAGAGCTCCATCATTTCCTATCGGGTTCTGCCTATACAGAAGCCAAAATGAACTATTAAAGTGGGACAAAGAGGTATTTGAAGATCAAAATCAACAAGAGAAATGCTATGGGCGCTTGCTGGAAGTTGGTCAACTGTTGTCACTTGCCAGCACTTGTATAAAACACATGATCTTACAGAATTCTTCACATAACACGATTTCTTGTGTTTTTTGAACTTTTTTCATTAACCCTTTTCCTTCCCATTTCTAGTAAATCACTAACAATGAGAATGAAAAAATTACAAGTCAGGCCTTTCTTTCCCATCTCTCACTCGAAAGAAAACCATTACACCTGATTTTCCACCATTCTTATAATTTTTCCCATGTGCTCGATGTTGCTTCACAGTGAATACTTTGTCGTTCCTTTTCTCATTTCCAAATCTCCAAAGAAATGGCCAGTCTTTGGAGTAGGCCACTACCTCAAACTACATCAATTTTACAAATGAAAAGAAATAACTTGATGATAATGGAAATTATGCAGAGGTATGCTAGTAGTTTACCCATCACAATGGATAGCAATGCCAAATCTAACATTGGAACATGACGATTGCAAGAAATCAAGAGCGTACAGAATCTCGTATGATGCACAATGAAACTGCTAAATTTGAATTAGGTATTTCCACCCTTTAGTGCACAAACTTCTCACGCAATTTACTTTCAAGATACAATGGACCACTATGTCAGGCTTAGGGTGCAATACAATTAGCCTAATTTGAACTCAAAGTTTTAGAGATTTTACTGTTGCTCAAAAACTTGCAAAATGAAGAATAAGATGACTAGAAATTGTAGGAATCGTCTCTGAGTTTCAAAAATTGAGATCTATTTGAAAGGTATATTTTCATGGGCTTATATAGGTAAATCTTATAGGCCCATTAAAGACCCATTGGGTCACCACACCCCTACAAAACACATACACATTCATTCATTAATTATCACTTAATGGACAATCTGACATGTAAGCGGCTTTCCACCCAAATGGGTATACCCCTACCAGCAAAACCCAACATAGCTTGGCACCTTAATTGACCCAACCATGTAAGAAGTGGGTATATAAGCTTAAACTTATTTGAGTATTGAGAGTCCAAACTCACTCTCAAGTGAATAAGAATCATACATGTAAATTAGTTTAAGGTTGTGGATAGTCTCACATCACCTAAAAATGGTGATGTGTTGGTATATAAAACATTAATTTAGCTTTTAAGTTAGACCCATAAAAAATTGGGTTACTCTACTTTTGTTGGGGAGATATATGTTAAACCTATGCACCTAAGTGGGCTAACCCACACGCGCATGCCGTTGTCGTCTAGTCGGTTTTGCACTCACTGCCAGCCAGGATGGTTTGAGTTAATAAGATAATTTTTTTTGAGACAAATTTATTTAGTTTTTTCTTAACCCAAAATAGGTTCAGTTTTCTATTCACTAAAATGTATCCGTTAACGGGCGGATGTGTCCATTGTACGGGACAGGTTGTCTTCAATGAGATTTCTTATAAAACACTTAAAATTATTTTTTTGAATAATCTTTTACTCAATTTCGTCACCGTCTTTTTGTGAGAGCGAGTGCATAACATTAGTTCGTTGTATACTTCCTAAGCACCAATAAGGAGGGTGAATTCTGTCTTAAATACAGAGCGTACATGCTTAATTCGATCAACTTCTTTTTGTGAGTTTCTTTCATTGCAACACTTACTAAGGTACGAAAATTAATAACCTACAGTGGGTCAAACCTACTTGGCATGAACATGGTCAAGTGAACTGGACTAGATCTGTCGATGGGTAATAAGAAAGGTTTCTTATCTCCTTACAATAATGTGTACGTGCAAAGTGCAAGTGTGTCACTAAACACCACAATATCATCTAGTTTAACTAATTGAGTCTTCCTCTTCTTTACTCAAATCTGATCCAAAGTCACAAGCTTTTGTTTTTAGTTCATTTCATTGAAGGGTCTTTTCGTGTTCATTTCATTTTGTTTTGGGAAAAATTCTAAAAAATTTCAATAGTATTAAAAAAATGATGTAAAGATCAATCTAGAGGGTGGTCTCAAGCCTGGAGGTAGAGGTAGGGCTGGGAAAATCCAATCCGACTTGTTTACCCGACTTGAACTCGACCCTCCTAACCCTACACCTGACCCCACTACAAGTACGGTAAGAGTGCGAGTTTAGGTTCTTGATCCCTTTTCAATTTAGGGTCGGGTCGATCCCGGCCCGCATAACTCGGCTAAGCCGACTTTTACCCGACTATAAATAACAAAAAAACCTATTATTAGACTTATTTATACTATTATTATAGTGTTTGTTACGATTTTTACTTGGAACAAGATAATATGCTTTTTACTCAAATCTCTTGACTTTTGTTCAATCCATTGTTTCCCTTGGATATTTGAAACTTAATGAGGCATATCCTAATTTGTTCAATGATAAAGCTAGGATTCAACCTATTTGCTGTGGTTTTCAAATCATGCTAAATGAAGCGGAATCAATTAACTTTTCCACTCTCCAGGAGGATTAACCAAGCCTTTGAATGGGAAAAAGGCAACAGTATTGGCTCATAAAAAATACCATACCTCTATTTCACCGTGAGTTCAACCGCACAAAAGCTGTGCAAACTTTTTGCCTCGGTAATCAAATACCAACTTTTTTTTTGAGCTCGGAAAAAATTGGGGGGATACCCCTTCTATTAAGCACTAACATACATGCAGATTGTCATTTGAATAGATTAATCATTTTAAACTTTCCTGGTAGTGAACAATAAATGGGTCATATATATTGTCATGTTTCTAAGCAAACTATGTGGATAATTAATTTTATGTTGATGGTCATCAACACTGAGCTACTTTCTTCTTTGTCAGCTATAAGTGCAGGTACTTCTAGCCTTATCATAGCACTCGTTATCATATTTAAATGTCCAAACGTTGCTTTGGAATTGTTTCGGGGCAAGTGGATCCTCTTTTGGAAGAAAAATACAGATATCAGCTGCAATGTGGAGGAGTTTCTCAAGAAATATGGAACATTAGCTCCAAAAAGATACAGATACAATGAAATTAAGAAGATGACTAATTTTTTCAAGCTAAAATTAGGGGAAGGAGGCTATGGTGGTGTCTTTAAAGGGAAGCTTCCCAACGGTCGGGAAGTTGCTGTGAAACTTTTGACACAATCTAAGGGTAATGGTGAGGAGTTTGTTAATGAAGTAGCTAGCATTGGGAGAACTTACCATGTCAACATTGTGACTCTCTTAGGCTTCTGCTTTGAAGGGTCCAAAAGGGCTCTTGTCTATGAGTTCATGCCCAATGGATCACTCGAGAAGTTCATCTTCTCTAGAAGACTCGAAAATGCATCCCTTTTGGGATGGGAAAAGCTACTCCAAATATCAATTGGCATTGCACGGGGATTAGACTACCTACATCGTGGATGTAACATGCGCATTCTACACTTCGACATAAAACCTCATAACATCCTCCTAGATCACGACTTCTGCCCAAAAATCTCTGATTTTGGACTAGCCAAGCTATGTCCCAATAAAGATAGTGTCATTTCTATGTTGGACACAAGAGGAACAGTTGGATATATTGCACCTGAACTATTTTGCAGAAACCTTGGAGGAGTCTCCTATAAATCTGATGTTTACAGCTATGGGATGATGGTGTTAGAAATGGCTGGAGGAAGACACAATCTTGAAGTTCACGTAGACAAGAGTAGTGAGATATACTTCCCACACTGGGTATACGACCGTATAGACCGCAATCTACATTTGGGGCTTCAGGATAAGGTGACAGATGAAGAGGAAAGAATTGCTAGAAAGATGATAAAAGTGGGGCTATGGTGTATTCAGACAGAACCGCCAAGGCGGCCAGGCATGGGTAAAGTAGTTGAGATGCTAGAAGGAGACATTGATTGCATAGAGATGCCACCAAAACCATTTCTCTCATCTCCTACAAGTACGCCACAAGATTCTTCCATTTCCTGAATTCAGTTCCTCCTGAGCACTTCGCCAACACCACATTTTGGCATACAGAACTGCTACAATATATAGAATGTTGCAAACAACGTCTTTCTAATCTTTGTACTATCAGTTTGTAATGGCACTAATGTAGACACCCACCAATATTAAGCTATTTTTTATATAATTTGCGTAAATAAAAAGAATAAACACATCTTTGTATGAGAAGTCCATCGATGCCTTCACCAACGCTTCAGTGGTGATATAAATGAAATTTAATTTGGGTATCAATGTCAATAGGTGACGACACATTGACGAGTTATCAATGAATTTTGGGTTTTAACGATGCAGCTTCAACGTATCAATGGTCAGAACAGTTCAAGGACGAGATTAAAAAACATTAGGGATTGACGGCTAAGTATCGGAATTCGGTTTCTTCCCTCATATGACTATCCTTCGCCATGCCCTATACTTCCATTCATTCAAAAAGTCTTCACAATTAAGTGGAAGGGGGACTTAGGCTGCGTTGAGTTTGGAATTATGGGAGATCATGAGGAACGAGTTCTATGGAAAAGTGATCGTCAACATGTGTGAAAGCTGAATTATTACTCATGGAAGATGTTGGGTTGCTAAACATCAAACTCATGTAGTTTTAATCGTATCGTGTCAAGATTTGAAGAAGAATAAACTGAAGAAGATGTTATAATTGTTTTATTCATGGTTTGTTATTAGGGAGTACAAATAGATTTGAATTTGTGGTTCAAATCCTAAATTATCTCGTATTGATGGATGGCTTGTTTTGATAAAAAAACCTAGGGGTCAATGAATCATACTTCATCCAAGTTGCTTGTAATGCCCAAATCATCCACAAGGACAATTACTTGAAGATCACATCATTTTCATACATCTAATGTTTATTAGATGTAAAAAATTTGTATATAATTTCCCTTATCATTATGTTGTTTGGGGTATAATGTATTGATTGCAGTAAATTTTTAGTGATGGGAACAAATTTTCTTTATATGCCAGTAATTAGGGGTGTTCATTGACGGAAACAGACGCGGACAGAGGGTTGTCCGTGTCCGTCCATCATTTAAATAACTTTTGTCTATATCCGTCTGTGTCCACACTAGTTCGTATTATATTTTGTCCAAGTCCGTCCGCTATGGATACGGACGGACATGGACAAATATTTCAACACTTAAATTTTTATCCTAATTCAAATTTTTTAGTATTTTTATAACATGTAAAAGTTGTCTTAACATATTATATAGGTACTAGGTCTATGTTTTTAAGTTATTTAATACATATGTAGTATATTAAAATTATCCTAACATGCTATATAAGTTATGAATTTATATTTTCAAACTGTCCAGTACCTATGTAGCATGCTAGTACTGTTTTAACATGGTACATAAGTACTGAATTCATATTTTTAAGTAGTCAAGTGGCTATGTAGCATGTTAGGACTGTCCTAAGATGTTACATAGGAACTGAATTATATTTTTTTTCTAATAATTAGTAATAATTACAACTATATTTAAGGGAATATTAAGTAAGAGTAGTGGATGCGGACGTCTGCAGACATGGACAAGGGTATGTCTGCGTCCATAGCTCCCTATTAGTGCGGACCAAAAACTTTGTTCGTGTCCGTGTCCGGCCCGGACCAAAAAAACTGTCCATTCTATATAAAAAATGGACACGGACAGACATACGGACAATGGACGTCCATGAACACCCTACTAGTAATTGACACCAAGAATAATATATTGATAGGCACTACAACAAAAAGAACTATTAACAACATTTTTATTAGTGATACAATAAAAAATATTGCTAAAAATTACTATTTACGACGCATAAAAAAGTGTTGAAAAAAATAATTATTTACGATACTTTTTTAAAAGTGTCGCAAATAGTAGTACTATTTGTTATGCTTATAAAAAAATGTCTTAAATAAAAAGATTAAAACTATTTGTGATGTTTTTGTTTAAATCATCGCAAATAGTCTTACAATTTTTTTAAAAAAATATTATTTTATTTGCGACACTTTTTATAAGCGTCACAAATAGTATCACTATTTGCTACTATTTGTGACGCTTTTAAAAAACGTCACAAATAGTCATAAGTTTTTTTTTAAAAAAATTCTTTTATTTGTGATGTTTTGGTATAAGCATCACAAATAGAAAAGGAAGATTGAGAAATAAGAGAGAGAGGGGGGAGAGCGAAAGAGGAGAGAGAGAAGAGAGTGGAGAAAGAGAATATAGAAAAGAGAGAGAGTGTGTGTGGAGACAGAGAAGAGAGAGAATGGAGGAATTTAATTTAGATTTTTTTGATTTTTTGATTATATATTATATTTTAAAAATAATAAAAAGAATTAAAATAAAATGTATTAGTGATGCATAGGAATATGCGTCACTAATACCCTACCATAGGTATTTGCAATGCATAAGAATATGTATTGCAAATACCTAGGGTAGGAGTATTAGCAACACATTCCTAGGTGTCACTTATACTTTTTATTTTATTTATTAATTTTTAAATATAATATATAATAATAAGTCTAACAAATTAAAATTAAATTCCCTTACTCTCTCACCTCTCATCCTTAGATTCGGGGCTCACATTGGCGCACGTGAGAGAGAGAGGGAGGGAGAGAGAGAAGAGAAATAGAGGAGAAAGAAAAGAGAGAGAGGAGACAGAGTGGAGAAAGAGGAGAGAGAATACATAGTGGAGAGAGATGAGAGAGAGAGGGGAAAGAGAGAGAGAGGAATTTAATTTAGATTTTTTTATATTATATTTTAAAAATAAAAAAAATTAAAATAAAATGTATTAGTGACGCATAAGAATATGCATAACAACATATATTCCAATGCATCACAAACGCCTAAGGTATTAGCAACACATTTTCCTATGCATCGCTAATACTTTTTATTTTATTTTATTAATTTTAAAATATAATATATAGTAAGACAATCTTAAAAAATTAAAATTCTCTGCTCTCTTACCTCTCCTCCTCAGAGCCGGGACTCACGCTAATGCGCATGAGAAAGAGAGAGGAGGAGAGAGATGGGAAAGAGAGAGAGGAGAAAGAGAAGAGAGCAAGAGAGGAGATAAAGTGGAGAGTAGTATTTTAAAACCCAAACCAACCTGGCCAGTTTGACTGGGTCGGACCAGGTCAAAAAGCCAGGGTGAGTCATCCAAGTCACCGAGTAGAGTTGACTCAGCCGTGTCAATTAAGCCCGGCCAATCAAACCGGTAACGCAGACGATCGGGCCAATCCGGGTTGTAAAAAAAATGGATGAGGGAGGTGAAGGGGGAAGGAGAGGGAGGGGGAAGTAGAGGGAGAGGGAGAGGGAGGAGAAGAGGGTTGATCGTTAGGGAGGGGTAGTCGTCAGGCATGTTATCGGAGAGGAGAGGGAGGGACCATCAGGCATGTTGGCGGAAAGGGAGGAGAAACTGAGGTTGGATTGCTGAAGAGGAGAGGCCGAGCCGCAGAAGCCGGTGCAAAACTGCCAAAGAGGAAAGGCAAGGGAAGTTGGTGCATGCTTAAATCGTTGTTGCCGCCAATGTTGAAAATGCCATTGCTGCCACTGCAAAAATCGTTGTCACCAAGGGAGATAGAGAGGGGAAGGAAAAAGGAGCTCAAAGTTTTTGACTTGGCAGGAGAGAGGTTGTTGAGGAGGTTGGAGAGGTGGTGGCTAACTAGGAGAGGGAGAGGGGGATGGGTGGAAGAAGGGGAGAAAGGGGAAGACTATCTTGGAAGGCCAGGGTGACGGTAGGCCGCTTGATGGATGGTGGCTATTGTAGGCTAGCAGAAGTCGGGGAGGATGGTTGTTGCTAATGACGGGGAGGATGGTTGTGCCGGCGATGGGGAGATGGTTGCTGCTGACAAGAGGGAGTGGGAGTAGGACAATGGGAGAGAGGGAGGAAAGGGGAAGAACATGAGAAGATTGGGAGGGATGGTAGGAATTTGGGTTGAAGCTCAAAGGAGATATTTTTTATAGTGACTGGGTCAGCCCGGGTTGACCTCGGGTTGAACCGGTTTAAACCTGCCCAGCCACAAATCCGGGTCATTGGCCGGGCCGGGTTTTAAAACACTGGTGGAGAGAGGTGAGAGAGAGATAAGAGAGAAAGGGAGAGAACATAAAAGAGAGAGAGAGATAAGAGAGTGACAGAAGAAAGAGTGGAGAGAGAGAAGAGAGGGAGAGAGAAGAATTTAATTTTGATTTTTAAGAATTTTTTTATAAATTATATTTTAAAAATAAAAAATTAAAATAAAACATATTAGTAACACATAGGAATATGCATAACAAATATCTAGGGTATTAGCGACGCATATTCTTATGCGTCGCTAATACCTATTATTTTATTATATTTTTATTAATTTTAAAATATAATATATAATAAAAATATAAAAAAATAAAATTAGAATTCCCTACTCTCTCACCTCTCCTCCAAAGAGTCGAAGCTTACGTTGACGCACGTGTGAGAGAGAGGATAACAGAGGGGAGTGGAGAGGGACAAAGAGAGATAAAGGAGAAAGATAAGAGAGAGAGAGGAGACAGAGTGGAGAGAGATGAGAGAGATAAAACAGAGAGAGGAGAGAGATATGAGAATGAGAGAGAAGACAAAGTGGAGAGAAGAAGGGGGAGAGGAATTTAATTTAGATTTTTTGAAATTTTTTATTATATATTACATTTTTAAAATAATAAAAAATAATTAAAATAAAATATATTAGTGACGCATAAGAATATGCATTTCTAATACCCTAAATATTAGTGATACATATTCTAATATGTCGCTAATATCTTTTATTTTTTTTATTTTTAAAAATATAATATATAATAAAAAATTTTAAAAAAATAAAATTAAAATTTCCTACTTTCTCACCTCTCCTCCTCATAGTCAAGGCTCATGCTAACGCATGTGCGAGAGAGGATGAGAGAGAGAGGGAGACAAAGTGGAGAGAGAGAGCAGAGACTGAGAGAGAGAGATGAGACAAAGTGGAGAGAGATAAGAGAGTGTGAGAGAAGACATAGTGGAGAGAGAGAAGAGAGAAACAAGAGAGAGAGAGGCGATGAATTTAATTTAGATCTTTTTGATTTTTTTATTTTATATTATATTTAAAAAATTAAAAATTAAAATATATTAATGACACATAGGAATATGAGTCACAAATACCTAGGGTTTTAGCGACGCATATTCCTATGTACCCTTAATATATTTTATTTTATTAATTTTAAAATATAATATATAATAAAAAAACTTAAAAATAAAAATTAAATTACCTTACTTTCTCACTTCTTTTTCTTATAGCTCGGGCTCATGTTGACGCATGTGAAAAGGAGGGGAGAGAGAGATAGTGGAGAAAGAGAAGAGAGAGATGAGAGACAGAGATAAGAGAGAAGAGAGAGAGAAGAGAGAGGAGATAAAAGACAATGTGGACAGGGAAATAAGAGAATGAGAGAGGACAAAGTGGAGAGAGATAAGTTGCAAATGGTTGAATATGTGCTTCATAATATAGTACACCAAATGGGCTTTACAATAGTTATAATACTCACATTAATTGCAATCCAAATTTTGGCTGTCTTATTAGAGGATGATGTTGCCAAGACCGACTAATTTGGTTTAAAGTAAACATTAGTAAGTAATAGAGTGTGCTCCTCAAGGAAGTAATGAAATTATACTCATCCAAGTTCCAAAATGCCACCATATAAGAAAAAATGTGGTTATGCAAGGAGGGGGACAGAGAGAGGGAGAGATCATTTAATCAACCTACCTTTTTATAGAGAAATTTTTATATTCTAAAATTTTTAAAATATTTAGTTTCTGTGTTAAGATTAGTGCTTTATGACTTTAATTTTTAGTTTATAAATTTATTATTTTTAATTATTAAAGATTCAGTAAATATTAATTTTAGTTCCTTGATAGAGGAATTATATTGTCTCTCTTTGCATGTTTTATTTGAATTTAAAAAAAGGAAAAAAAAATAAGCAAAATTAAATAGGGCATTCTTAATCTTCGTGGTCAATTTAGGAAACAACTTTTGGTTCATGGTACACTTAAAAAGACATAATCGTAATTAAGCTATTTCCCAACAACTTGGGGACATGATCTCACACCTCCTCTCGAACCTGTTCTGTGCTTGACTCTTTTATAAGAGATAGTAAATATCTCTGACAAAAGTTTCATCAATAAATTGTCACATTAATAATCTCTTACAAAGTCCACAAATGTGAACCTCAATGTTCTCAATTCCCAAACATATATTATGTTGTCGTTTGCTATTATACAAAATTTTAAGCCAAATGAAAGACACCAAAAAAGGAGTACACTTTAAAGATGTTGAAGAGAAGATAAAAGGTAAAACCTTTGTTCTATCACCTTTTAGCTTTCGCTGGTGTCTGTGCCATAATGGAAAGAGTGTGCAATCCATTATTTAACTCCTCTTGCAAAAGGTCATAAATTAGGGATTGTTGCTTTACCGTACTCCTCCCCTTTAAATTCCTCTGACACGATTCTTACATTGAAATGAACCTCGCCATCAGCATTCCCTCTCACCGCCAACTGGTATGAAATATCTTCCACTTCCAACTCAACATGGAGATACCCATTCTTCAGCCGTTCAGAAATTCTTTGTCGCCTACTCCCCGATTCACCACCATCCGCATCGAGCTCCATCTCATTCTCCCCGTTCACAACTAAGTTATCGAAGAAGCATTTGACTTTGCCTCAGGCCCAGATGACCCAACTGAATTCTCCACCAAGTTTGAGATGAAAATATTTATAGAAATGGTGTTACTTTTTGCTACTCATTGCCAGCGCTATGCCCGTGTGACTGTTTTTAATAATTTTGTCCTTTAATAGAAGGATGAAAATGTTTGAAGGTAATTTTGTTGTTTTTAATAGATAGAATCACCATTAAAAGGTGATTTTGTCCTTACAAGATAAATCACCATTTAATATTAATTTTGTTCTTTCTATACCATTAAATGACAATTTTGTCATTTAAAATGACGAAATCATCATTTAAATAGTGAAAGGATAAAATTACCATTCAATAGTTATTTCATCATTTTAAAGGGTAAAATTACCTTAGAATTACTTTTTATGGTGATTTTATTTATTATTATTTTTTAAAAAGAGTTATGTAGGTATCATTGCTTGATTGTCACGTACATGGAAAAAAAGAACACTATTTTTGTAATTATTTATATCTCTATAATATTTTAGTAAATATTTTATTTTTTAATATTATTAAAAAAAAATTTCTTAGGATAAAATATAATAGAGAATTTATTATAATATTATAATTCTTTTGAGTTCCAAATTAATTAATTTTTTTGATAGGATAATATAGACATGATTAAAAAGAAAATTGTGCCCTCCTTCTAACTTTAAGAATAGTAAGATAATATAATAAGTGTATATATAGAGATACTTATTTAGAGTGAGCAATTTTCAGAATCAAGACTTGGTGACTAATAATAAGATGTCACCGTATCATTAAAGAAAAGGTTTAAGAACATGTCCATTGGTTATACATGCTGGTCGTGATAAGTAATTATAAAAATAATTGTTATATAAAATATAAATTTAATACTTAATTATTTAAAAATTAATGAAAATATAATTTATAAGAACACGTGAATGACATAATAACCCGCATTTAAACCGGGCCAACTAAATAGGCGGTGTCAAGGAAGAAGCAAACTAGAAAGTTGGTCCCCATCCTGGCGGCTGACTGTCTGATCATCCATGATCAGGGTGAAACACATGGGAAAGTGTTTTTCAAAACAGAAGCCGGCACCGAATCCTCACCCTTCGTCAAGCCATTGTTACAACTCTCCTCCGCCATCCTCTTCAATGGATCATCTTCCTCATCTTTTTCTGAGTATTCTCCTTCTCTTTGTCGCCCATGTCAACTCAACCCTCACGAAAAATAGTAGTACATCTTTCGAGTGCCGGAGCACTATTATCTCTTACCCTTTTTGGGTCGACGATGACTTCAACTCGTATTGTACGATGGACCCGACCTGGTTTTATCCGGATCGGTCGGTTCTGGGTTTTCAAGGCGGCCTTACATTTACCTCATTGCTCCTCCCAAACCGGATTCGGATAAGCTAGGTGGACACTCCCACCCAGCTGATCTGAACCCTCCTAAACTAGGGTTGGAAATCGGGTCGAGTTAGGTCAAATCAGATCAGGTTGGCCTTTACCCTCACTGGAATCAGGTTGGGTCATGACTCGACCCTATATTTAAACCTGGTCGAAAATCAAAACCCTAACCCTACTTGAGTCGGGTCGGGTATACGGGTAACCTTACTTTTTTTTTACAATTTTTTTGCTAGACTTGTATTATATACCTTCTCTCTTTGCAAAGGGCAAACACAAATAAAATTAAATACATTACAACATTAATTTGAAATATTTGGTTCTTTGGTTAATTTGTGGATAGATTTTTTGTAATAGTCATCAACAAAGACCTTAGAGGTATAATGTTGCATTTCCTCCATTCTAAGATAATGATAACAAAATAGACTTTCAACGTTTATTTACTCATGATTAGCCTACTTGGCTTTTGATATTCAGCATGTCTTAATTTCAAAATTATAGTAACTACTTCTATATGACTGCTCATAACCCTACTATCCTTTGCAACGGTTGACACTTGATTAAAATTTTCTTCCTCCAAAAACTGTTCCTCATCGAGCTCTATTATCTGCCTATCTGGATACATGCTCCTAACCTGCTTCTTATTATGAAGGTCAGGCCTTCAACAGAGAGCTAAAGTTAGTGTGCAATGTGTCCTTTTCAAGGAGAGAGGATGAGTAATTAATATAATAAAATATGACATATTTTTATTTCATTTATACCACACCTAAAAGAATAAAGGAAAAAAAATTAAACTATATATAAATTAACCACACTTTGAAGATATCGTCCTCTGTTATCCCAAAATGGATGTCTACTACAAAGTAAAATATAAGTGATCACACCTATGCTCCAAACAACTAATTCGTGCTCAAATTTATGTTTAAGCACCTCTAGTTCAACATAGTATGTACTAAACAAATATTATAATAATAGTATAAACAAGCCCAATAGACCAACACTATAATAATAAGGTTCTTCATTATTTGTAGTTGGGTAAAAGTCGGATTAGTCGGGTTGTACCAGTCGGGTATGACCCGACCCTAAATTTAAAATAGGTCAAGAGCCTAAACCCTAACGCTGGCCCTACCTATAATTGGGTCGGGTCGGGTACAGAGTTAAACGGGCCAAATTCGGGTCAGGTAAACGGGCCGGGTTAGATTTTCCCCGCCCTATCCTAAACCATTAATAGTCTTCATAGGTACTGAGCCCGCGTGAACTCGTTACACCTCTCGCCTCCCAAATGGGTATGCCGTCCTTGCTGACCCTCGCAGTGGCTCTCTCCTTCTTCCCTCAGCTTTCTACTCCTCGGGAAGATGACAGATACAGGGCCTGCAGCACTCCTTACCCATTCAACTGCGGAAGTGATGGCGGAGCTCAGCCAGTTGCTGAATTAGCAGCAGCTGCTCTGTTTCTTTGTTAAAATAGAAATGACAGAGGAAATAACTGGTTCAGGCAAATCGTCAAACACTTAAACCAGTTTTCATGATGAAGGGTAAAAATGTCAATCACTAATGTAGTTATAAATTGGAGGGCTACGATTTAAACATAAGAGGGGCCGATGGTCATTTTGGTTTGGCTGTTAAGTTTGTTATCATATCTTTAACCTCTGAATGAAAGGATTAGTAGTGAAAATGTTGGATTACCATAGAAGATTCGGGAAGAAAAAGTAATCCATGTCATCTAATCCAGCTCAGCATCACTTTCGTTGTGACGGTAACAGATTGAGAACGAAGGTATAAAGGTGAAGAAGGAGGAAAGAAAGGGGACGGATTTCAAAAATTTCAAATTGTTGATTCCAGTTTTGCAACTCCGCAAGCTGCGTTGAGTTTGGATTTCCAGATCTGAAGCTGTTGAAGCCTTGAAGTAAGTTTGATTTTAGTGATCAAGCGTGAGACGCTCCTAATCAAACTATACCGAAGCTCCAGCAAAGATCGATGTGTGTTTCTTAGTTCAAATGTTGAATGCTGCAATTCTGCTTTTTACTGGTTGATTTGAATCAAAGTTGAATTTCGTTAGAATTGGATTTACTATTTGAATTGTATTAGATTGTCTGAGATAGCTTCTGTGAACAGAAATTTCTGGTTGAGGTTTTGATTTCATTAAGAGAAATCTGGAAGTATGCAGAGAATGAAACAGTTTATTGTACTGTCGTGGAAGCATTTGCAAGAGTACAAATTCAGCCTCACATTTGATGACTGTTAACTGTTTGCTGTTTGGTTTGTGAATAAAAGTTTCTGTGATAGCTGGTGAATATTTCTTCCATTTTCGATTATGCACTGAGACTTTCCAGAAGTTCCAATAAGTTGAAATACATATTGTTGCTGCATCAGAATTCTCTACAGAAGTTCCATTAAGTTGAAATACATATTGCTGCTGCATCAGAATTGAGAATTTATAAAAGATACATCAAACTGAAAGTAAAATTGCTGCTGCATCATTTTGGTATCAAAGCAGAAGGTTACCTGGGAAATTGAAAATGGCTGAAGAGCAGGAAAATGAAGAGATGACAGTTCAAGAAATGTTTGCACAAATGATGAGAGTGGAACAACAAAATCATTTGCAGCTAATGCAAGTTCTCACTCAAGGTCAGAATCCTAATGGGGGAAATCAGAATGCAGCAAATATGAATGGTGGCCGGAGAAGAGGGGGTCGTAGAGGTCAAGCAAATATAAATCTGCAGGGACATCCTCCTCAACCTGTAATGCAACCTCAGCAACAATATGCAGGATTCCGACAAAGGCCATATATGGATGATGAAGATTCTAGCGAAGAAGAGTATGAGAATCCAATTCCACAGTTTAGAGATGAATATTTTAAACCTAAACTTGATCTGCCAGAGTTTGGAGGACAAATGCATGTGGAAGAATTCCTAGATTGGATAACTGATGTGGAAAAGTATTTTGACTGCCTTGATGTTCCAGAAAATAAGAAGGTGAAATTGGTGTCTTGCAAGCTTAAAAGTGGAGCCTCTACCTGGTGGGATCAGCTCCAAATGGACAGAACTCGTCAAGGTAAACAGGTCATTAGAAGCTGGAATCGTATGAGACAGTTGTTAAGGGCCAGATTTCTTCCACCTGATTATGAACAAATATTATTTCAAAATTATCAGAACTGTAAACAGGGAGTAAATTCAGTTTTTGAGTATATTGAAACTTTTCAAAGACTGGGAGCCAGAAATAATCTTCATGAAACAGAGGGGCAGCAGGTGCAAAGGTTTATAGAAGGTCTTAAATATGCTATAAGGGACAGAGTTACTGTGACTCCTATATATACTATGAATGAAGCTTATCAGTTGGCCATTAGAGCTGAAAAGTATTTGTCTAATGCATACAATAGAGGAAACAATATAGTGAAATATCAGAGAAATGAATCAGTTTATCAGAAAGGAAAAGAATTTCCCAGAGAGACAGCTAATGTGAAAGGAAAACAAGTTGAACCAGTAGTAGCAACTCAAAGCTCAAGTAGATTTCAGGAAAAAGGGAGTTCAAATATACAAACTCACAATTCCTATGCTAGACGTGCACCTAATAAGTGTTATAGATGCTTGCAACCTGGACATTTTTCTAATCAATGCACAGTTCCAGAAAAGGATTTACCTAAATATAGGAAAACTACTGCCATGGTGAATCATACTGAGGAAGTTGCTGAGTTTTCTCATGATGAACAAGAAGCAATGCAAGAAGAACCAGAAATTGAAGAGGTGCAAGAAGACATAGGTTTGGACTGTGAGACATATCCTTTGAATCTGGTAGTTAAAAGATTAATGTTTACTACAAAAGATGAGACTACAGAATAGAGACATAAAATATTCTGCACCAAAGGCACAATTCATAAAAGAGTATGCAATGTGATAATTGATGGAGGCAGCTCAGAAAATCTTATCTCAAAGCAGGTTGTTAACAAGCTGGGTTTAACTTTGGAAAAACACTCCTCACCTTATACTATTGGCTGGATTAAAACTGTTAAACCTGTGAAAGTGGAATTTCAGTGTAAAGTACCTTTTTCAATAGGGAAAACATATCATGCTGATATAGTATGTGATGTTGTTGACATGGAAGCATGCCATATTTTACTTGGAAGACCTTGGCAGTATGATGAATCAGTGACACATGATGGCAGGAATAACACATATTCTTTTCAGCATAAGGGAGTTAATGTGGTACTATTACCTAGTGTTTGGAAACAAGAAGAAAACCATAAAGTTAAAACTGTTGTTAGTTTGGTAAGACAAATTCAAATCAGTTTGAAAGAGGGAAAACCCATATTTGCAGTGGTACTCAAAGAAACACAAGCTACAGATAAAGAAATTCATTCTGCAATTATTAAACTTTTGCAGAAATATAAAGCCATAGCCGATGATGACTTGCCAATGTCTTTACCACCTCTGAGAACAATACAACATCAAATAGACTTCCAGCCAGGAGCTAGTCTACCACATTTGGCTCACTATAGAATGACTCCTTTTGAACACAATGAACTTCAAAGACAGGTTGAAGATTTGTTACAACGAGGTTTAATTCAAGAAAACATTAGTCCTGTTGCAGTCCCAGCTTTACTTGTGCCTAAGAAAAATGGAGAATGGAGGATGTGCATTGACTGCAGAGCTGTTAATAAAATCACTGTTAGATACAGTTTTCCTATTCCAAGGCTAGATGATATGTTAGATCAATTGGGAGGATCAAGTGTATTTTCTAAAGTGGACTTGAGAAGTGGTTATCATCAAGTTCGAATGAAGCCTGGGGATGAGTGGAAGACAACTTTTAAGACCAAAGAAGGACTCTATGAGTGGCTTGTAATGCCATTTGGACTTTCCAATGCACCTAGTACATTCATGAGGATCATGACACAAGTTTTGAAACCAATATTGGGTATATGTGCTGTGGTATATTTTGATGATATTCTGATTTACAGTAAGAGTGAAAAAGAACATTTGATGCACCTGGAAGAATTATTGCACCTACTTCAGCAGAATCATCTCTATGTTAATGTGAAGAAATGCTCTTTCCTTACTGACAGATTGATTTTTCTTGGATATGTTATTACAGCTAAGGGTATCACTGTGGATGAAAACAAAATTAGAACCATAGTTGAATAGCCCATCCCTACCAGCATTCAAGAAGTCAGAAGCTTCCATGGGTTAGCGACCTTTTACAGAAGGTTCATTCGAAATTTTAGTACCATAGCTGCACCACTTACTGACTGTATGAGAGGGAAGATATTTTGTTGGAATAAGGAAGCAGCTGCCAGTTTTGAATTGCTGAAAGTGAAACTGACTCAGTCACCTATTCTCATGCTACCTAATTTTAACAAAGTGTTTGAAATTGAGTGTGATGCATCAGGTTGTGGTATAGGAGCAATTCTTACACAAGAGGGAAAGCCAATTGCCTACTTCAGTGAAAAGCTCAATGATGTAAGGGCTAGATGGTCAGCTTACAAACTGGAATTGTATGCCTTAATACAATCTCTTAGACATTGGAGGCAGTACTTGTTACATAAGGAATTTGTGTTACACAGTGACCATCAACCTTTGAAGTTTATACAAAACCAAACTCAAATGGACATATTATATGCAAGATGGATAACTGATATTCAAGAATATACTTTTGTCATTAAGCACAGAAATGGAAAACAAAACCAGGTGGCTAATGCTCTTAGTCGAAGGGAGATCTTCTTGACAACTTTAAAAGCAACAGTACTTGGATTTGAAGGACTGAAAGACTAATATGAACAGGAAGGAGAATTTAAAGCTATATGGCAGCAGTGTTTACAAAACAGTGTTCAACAGGGAGAATATTCTATTCAAGATGGAATTTTATATAAAGGTAATCAAATTTGCATTCCACAAGGTTCTTTAAGAATCAAACTAATATTGGAATTATATGAAGGAGGGATGTCAGGTCATTTTGGGAGGGATAAGACATTAAATCTTGTTCAGCAGAGGTATTATTGGAAATCATGTCGTAAAGATGTGGAAAAGGTGATCAGACATTATGCAATCTGTCAACAAACAAAAGGTGGAGTTCAAAACACTGGATTATATATGCCTCTCCCAATTCCTCATCAGCCTTGGGAAGATATAACCATGGACTTTGTGCTAGGACTCCCAAGAACACAAAGAGGCAATGATTCCATATTTGTTGTGGTAGATAGATTCAGCAAAATGGTACACTTTATTTGTTGCAAAAAGACCACAGATGCTACTCAAGTTGCTTTACTGTTTTTCAAAGAAGTGGTTAGGCTGCATGGATTACCTAAAACTATCACATCAGATCGAGATAGTAAATTCCTGAGTCATTTCTGGATGACCTTGTGGAAAAGAGCAGGTATACATTTACAATTCAGCTCTACTTGTCATCCTCAAACCGACGGACAAATTGAGGTTACGAATAGGACTTTAGGGAATTTATTACGCAGTCTATGCATAGATAAGCCTAAACTATGGGATATAATGTTGGCTCAAGCTGAATTTGTTGTCAATTCAACTATCAATAGATCCACTGGTTACAGTCCATTTGAGGTCGTGTATGGTTGTAATCCACATTACACTTTGGATTTACTTCCTACTGACAAAATTCCAGGAGGAACAGTCAAAGCAAGAGCTACCCTACAACAGCTCTATGAAATTCACAATCAAGTTAAACAACAGCTGCAGAAATCCAATATCCAGTATAAACTACAGGTTGACAAGACTCGAAGGTTTAAATCTTTTACAGTAGGTGAGTTGGTAATGGTACATCTCAGAAAAGAAAGACTACCTGGTGGCACATATTCTAAACTCAATCCCAAGAAGATTGGTCCTTTTCAAATCATTTCAAAAATAAATGACAATGCTTATAAAGTTGATCTGCCCGCTGAATGGAATATTTCTAATACTTTCAATGTAGCTGATCTTCATGAATACTATGCTCCAGAGGACATACTAAAAGAAGGAGACTCGGGGTCGAGTCCTTTTCAAGAGGGGAGGCCTGATGGCGGAGCTCAGCCAGTTGCTGAATCAGCAGTAGCTGCTCTGTTTCTTTGTTAAAATAGAAATGACAGAGGAAATAACTGGTTCAGGCAAATCATCAAACACTTAAACCAGTTTTCATGATGAAGGGTAAAAACATCAATCACTAATGTAGTTATAAATTGGAGGGCTACGATTTAAACATAAGAGGGGCCGATGGTCATTTTGGTTTGGCTGTTAAGTTCGTTATCATATCTTCAACCTCTGAATGAAAGGATTAGTAGTGAAAATGTTGGATTACCATAGAAGATTCGGGAAGAAAAAGTAATCCATGTCATCTAATCCAGCTCAGCATCACTTTCGTTGTGACGGTAACAGATTGAGAACGAAGGTATAAAGGTGAAGAAGGAGGAAAGAAAGGGGACGGATTTCAAAAATTTCAAATTGCTGATTCCAGTTCTGCAACTCCACAAGCTGCGTTGAGATTGGATTTCCAGATCTGAAGCTGTTGAAGCCTTGAAGTAAGTTTGATTTTAGTGATCAAGCGTGAGACGCTCCTAATCAAACTATACCGAAGCTCCAGCAAAGATCGATGTGTGTTTCTCAGTTCAAATGTTGAATGCTGCAATTCTGCTTTTTACTGGTTGATTTGAATCAAAGTTGAATTTCGTTAGAATTGGATTTACTATTTGAATTGTATTAGATTGTCTGAGATAGCTTCTGTGAACAGAAATTTCTGGTTGAGGTTTTGATTTCATTAAGAGAAATCTGGAAGTATGCAGTGAATGAAACAGTTTATTGTACTATCGTGGAAGCATTTGCAGGAGTACAAATTTAGCCTCACATTTGATGACTGTTAACTGTTTGCTGTTTGGTTTGTGAATAAAAGTTTCTGTGATAGCTGGTGAATATTTCTTCCATTTTCGATTATGCACTGAGACTTTCCAGAAGTTCCAATAAGTTGAAATACATATTGCTGCTGCATCAGAATTCTTTACAGAAGTTCCATTAAGTTGAAATACATATTGCTGCTGCATCAAAATTAAGAATTTATAAAAGATACATTAAACTGAAAGTAAAATTGCTGCTGCATCAGGAAGCATAAGCAGCGTCACTTACCCATTTCTTGCCGGTGATCGCCGTTCCTTCTGTGGACATCCAGAACTGAAGCTCACCTGTGATAATAATATGCCGGCAATCAAGATAGGGTCAGAGAAATACCAAGTAAAAAATATATCTTATCCCATTCCCGACAGGCTTCTAACGCTGGTAGATACAAACATCTTGGAGGATGGATGCCCCACGAAGTCCACGAATCAGAGCATCGGAGACCATTTATTACAATTAACAGAAGGGAACAAGCCACTCATCTTATCCACTGGTTGCTCCAGAGCTCCGACTTCCGGCTATTTCACTGTCCATCAAGTTTCATGTCCAAAGGTTGACAAGGAGACTAACAGCTCTTACTGGTTGTCTGGGTGGTATTCTGGGATGGAGAATTGGCTACCAAAGCCGGAGTGCTCAGACACGATCGAGGTCAGCCTTCTTGGTGTGGCGGTGGATCGACTCAATGACGACCCCTCCAGCTTCAGGGAGGTGATCAAAGAAGGATTTGAGGTACGGTGGAAGGTAGAGGATGCATGGTGCCCTGACTGCGAAGCTTCTGGTGGAGTTTGCGGCTATAACCAGAGTTCTCCGGGAGATCCCGCCTGTTTTTGCCCAGACGGATCTCAATCGCCCTCCTGCTCCTCCCCAGGTTGGACCACCTGATCCCTGTCTCCCACCAATCTCACAATTCCATCATTGCATATTTGCCTTCATAAGAAACATGAATCTTCTTTCAGCGTCTGAAAACACATTTGATTCTTTTCAAACTTTAGATTCTCGATCGATTACAGAAGTAGATGAACCAAATCTTTCACAACCGCTTTGGCTGCAATTGGTTGTCTTAAAAAATCCTGAAATTTTTTCACCTTTGTTCCGTGAAAACCATGAACAATTAACTGAATTATGTGACAACTCAACCAGACGGAGGCTTGCAATTGGCCAGTCCCACCAATTTGGATGGACATAAATCAGATTTTTGCATTTGTAGCGCAGGAAAACTCTGTTGGTTTTGGCCCGTGTAAAATATAGGACGGCGAAATACGTTTGGCAAGAGGTGACGCTTCGACTTTGGACGCCTTTTGGATGTGGATTTGAGTAAGAAAGTTTATATACACCCCACTAATTCTCTCCGTACACTATTTTATATATAATTTTATTAGGAACACTTTTTAGGGTTATTGGGTTACTAATGGGATTATTAGGGTAGATATAGACTCATTCTTTGAGTAAAGTCGTTAGTAGTCGTCGCCCATGCTCTCTCGTCCACGGCCGTCTTTTAGCATTTTACTCTTTTTAGCTTTTCAAAGACTCCGTTATCTTGGATTTATTTTGAGAGGCTTGCTCGATGGTGTTGGAATGAGAAGTAGAATTTTGACGTGGAAAAGTTAACGTCACTCAGCATTTTTCCTATCCTCTGGAGTCCATCTTGTCCTGAACCGGCTTTAGCACAATGTTGGCCAACGGTGACTAAGGGGCCTTGACCTGTAGAATTCTAAATCGTACTTTGACTCTTCTGGGTCCTGCCATCTTATTTTTATAAAAATCTTATATTGCTTTTTTTATTTTTCTCCCCTTTCTTCTTTTATACTTATTGCCCTATCTGCCCTAATCAACATGATCACTGCGAATGTCACCACACCCCTCCTCCTCTATCCTCTACCACCACCGCTACTCACACTACCTTATGGCCAGTGTATTTACCACACTTGCTTGCTCTAGCTTTGACATTGTGCCAATGAAGTTGTAGTCACCACCAGCTCCAGTATTTCATTGTTGGCCACCACTACTTACACCACGATACAACCACCTCATTGCCACCACCACTATCTTGCACCTGTAAGGTTATGTAGAGCATAAATTTTACTCTACATAGCATTATAATTTTACTATAGATAAAACTACCTCGATAGCCCCTACAACAATTACATTTGGCTGTGAGTTGGCCACAACAGTTAAATCTGGTGGTAGCCATGGCAGCCACCTTGTTACTATCTCCACCAAACTCTAATATAAAGTATAAATTTTCATATGCTGCATGCATAATATAATTTTAGAACGTGACTAGTTAGACCTCTCTTTTTTCCTGTATCCCCCATTGCTTTCTTACCCTCTCTCCTTTCTTAAAATATCTCACATCCTCCATTTTTACCCCACTTTCCATCTTCCCATTTCTCTTTTTCCCCCCACTTCTTCTCTAGCACACCGGCATCAACGCAGGCGACTGGCTGTGCAGCCATCAACGACCGACCGCGCGGCCGCTATGGGCCGCGACCAGCCAGCCAGGTCTAGCCAGCATGCGGCTGCGCACTGGTTGTGGCCATCACGGCTGGCTAGTGCGCTGGGCGAGGCCTCTGCGGGTCGCTGCCACTGGCCAGATATGGCCAGCCACGACATGAACTGACCGGCTGAGACCGGCAGCCACCGGAGTTTGTTTCGGTAGCTGCCGGAGTTGACGCCGGAGGAGAAAGGAAAGAAGGTGAGGTTTACATATGGGGGAAGTATGGGTAAAAGGGATGGGGGAGAGGGGGGGGAAGAAAGTAAAAAAAAAAAAGTTTTTTCTTTGATTTGGGGGATGCAGGGAGAAAAATGGGGTCTGAATAGCCACGTTCATAATTTTATTGTAGTTTGCACTAAATCTATCCATAACTAAGATGCAATTAGCCAGTGGTGGAGGCCATGGCTATTTGTCACAAGGGCACCTTGGAAACACTTATTATGCGGCACTCGTAAGGCCAAATAGCCAAGTGAATAAGTCATTCTTCATCGGGGTCATGACCTCGTACCATTCGACCAAACATCCAACCCGTGAAGCCAAACAATGAACCCATCCTAAGGCGGACATGCTAACGTGTCAAGATATTTCTCAAGCGAGTTAGTTGGAGGAGGACAACTCCTAGTGATGCACGAATCCAACTTAGGTAACTCAAACATCCGAACATTTCATCTCATCCAAGTACATATAATAATATTTGTATCCAATACAGCCATAAAGCAAGATGGCCGCTCGATAAGTCGGAGAGCCCCATCCCCCAGCGAACAAAGCTCCTAATATGATAACTAGCAACAAAACAGGGCGAACATCCTCTTCAATGGATCATCTTCTTCCTGCTTTTCTTAGTATTCTCCTTCTCTTCGTCGCCCATGTCAACTCAACCCTCACGAAAAATAGTTGTACATCTTTCGGGTGCCGGAGCACTAATATCTCTTACCCTTTCTGGCTCGACGATGACTTCAACTCGTATCGTACGATGAACCCGACCCGGTTTCATCCGGATCGGTCGGTTCTGGGTTTTCAAGGCGGCCTTACATTTACCTCATCGCTCCTCCCAAACCGGATTCGGATCAGCTGGGTAAACACTCCCACCCAGCTGATCTGAACCCTCTTAAACCATTAATAGTCTTCATAGCTACTGAGCCCGCGTGAACTAGTTACACCTCTCACCTCCCAAATGCGTCCGCCGTCCTTGCTGACCCTCGCAGTGGCTCTCTCCTTCTTCCCTCAGCTTTCTACTACTCGGGAAGATGACAGATACAGGGTCTGCAGCACTCCTTACCCATTCAACTGCGGAAGCATAAGCAGCGTCACTTACCCATTTCTTGCCGGTGATCGCCGTCCCTTCTGTGGATATCCTGAATTGAAGCTCACCTGTGATAACAATATGCCGGCAGTCAAGATAGGGTCAGAGAAATACCAAGTAAAAAATATATCTTATCCCGACAGGCTTCTAACGCTGGTAGATACAAACATCTTGGAGGATGGATGCCCCACAAAGTCCACGGATCAGAGCATCGGCTTCCATTTATTTGAATTAACTGAAGGGAACAAGCCACTCACCTTATTTACTGGCTGCTCCAGAGCTCCGACTTTCGGCAATTTCACTGTCCATCAAGTTTCATGTCTAAAGGTTGACAAGGAGACTTACAGCTCGTACTGGGTGTTTGGGTGGTATCCTGAGATGGAGAATTGGCTACCAAAGTCAGAGTTCTCAGACATGATCGAGGTCAGCCTTTTTGGTGTGGCGGTGGATCGACTCAATGACGACCCCTCCAGCTTCAGGGAGGTGATCAAAGAAGGATTTGAGGTACGGTGGAAGGTAGAGGATGCATGGTGCCCTGACTGCGAAGCTTCTGGTGGAGTTTGCGGCTATAACCAGAGTTATCCGGGAGATCCCGCCTGTTTTTGCCCAGACGGATCTCAATTGCGCTCCTGCTTCTCCCCAGGTTGGACCACCTGATCACTCTCTCCCACCATTCTCACAATTCCATCATTGCATATTTGCCTTCATAAGAAACACGAATCTTCTTGCAGCGTCTGAAAACACATTTGATTCTTTTCACACTTTAGATTCTCGATTACAGAAGTAGATGAACCAAATCTTTCGCAACCGCTTTTAGCTGCAATTGGTTGTCTTGGAAAATCCTGAATTTTTTTCACCTTTGTTCGGTTGAAAACCATGAACAATTAACTGAAAAATAAAGTAAAAAAAAACAGTTTTTACACTTTTTTGGGGGATACTAAGAAAAAAAGGGGTCTAAATAGCATTTGGCCAGTCCCACCAATTTGGATGGACATAAATCAGATTTTTGCATTTGTAGCGAAAGAAAACTCGGTTGGTTTTGGCCCGTGTAAAGTATTGGACGGCGAAGTACGTTTGGCAAGAGATGACGCTTCGACTTTGGACGCCTTGTGGATGTGGATTTCAGTAAAGTCGTTAGTAGTCGTCGCTGATGCTCTCTCGTCCACGGCCGTCATTGAGCATTTTACTCTTTTTAGCTTTTCAAAGACTCCGTTATCTTGGATTTATTTTGAGAGACTTGCTCAATGGTGTTGGTGTTGGTGTTGAAATGAGAAGTAGAATTTTGACGTATAAAAGTTAACGTCACTCAGCATTTTTCCTATCTGGAGTTCATCTTATCATGAACTGACTTCAGTACAAAGTTGGCCAACGGTGACTAAGGGGCCTCTGACCTGTAGAATTCTAAATCGTAGTTACTTTTCTAGGCCATCTTATTTCTATTTACTCTTTTTATTTTCCTCCCTTTTCTTCTTGTACACCTATTCTCCCATCTGCCCTAAGCAACATGATCACCACCATGTCACCACGCCCCTCCTCATCCATCCCCTGCCACCGCTACTAACACTGCCCTACCGCCAGTGTATATGCTTCAGCCTACTGTCACGGGGTAGCGGAGCGGACTACCCGTGACACGTGCTGGGGCGCACACATGTGGGAAAGTGTTGTATACGAGGTGGGCATGCATTATGGGAACTGCCCTTAGTGTTGCTTAGCTTGTGTGCAGGCGTTGCGGGGAAGGCCCGCAACGTTGCGCAACATGGGTGCGCAACGTTGCGCAGAAATGCCGCAACGATGCGCACACATAGTTGGCTATGTTGGGACACATAGCCAACTAGCACCGTTTTGGATTCTAAAGATGTCCCCACCTGCCTATATAGTGTTTGAGGGTCCTTGGGAGTGTTCTCGGGTAGTTTCGCGCAATTCGGAAATACCATGCCCGTACGGCCACTTTGGCTGCCACTCCGGAGAAACACCATAAATCTCTTATGCTATATAGGGAGGGACATGGTGAGCTTCATGGACAAGCTGTTGGTATGATGCCTAGCCTTGCAACAGGCTGAACCGGATGGCAACGAAACTTGTTGCCTTGCTAGCTATCATGCCAGGAGCCCATCCGCTGGTGGGATGGGGCTCTCCGACTCGTCGGGCGGCCGTCCGGCCTTATGGCCGTGTTGGTAACAAAGGCCCTTGCATGCACATGGCTGAGACGGATTGTTCGGATGACCGAGTTGCCTAAATTGGATCCGTGCATCGCAAGGAAGTGTCCCTCTCCGGCCAGCTCGCTTGGGAGATGGTCCGGCACGTTCGCACGTCCGCCTTGGGACGGGTTCGCTGCTTGGCTTTGCGGGCTGGACGCTTGGTCGAATGGCACAAGGCCATGACCTTGACGAAGAAAGGCTTACTCGCTCGGCTATTTGGCCTTGCGAGCGCCGCACGGCACCTATGGATGGCTAGGGCCGTGACACTACTCTAGCTTTGACATTGTGCCATTGATGTTGTAGTCACCACCAGCTCCACCATCACATTGTTGGCCACCACTACTTACACCACAACTAAACCACCTCATTGCCACCACCATCATCTAGCTACTGTAAGGTGATGCAGAGTATAAATTTTATATAAATTTTACTCTACATAGCATTAACTTTACTATAGATAAAACTACCTCAATAACCCCTAGAATAGTCACACGTGGCTGTGAGTTGGCCACATAGGCCAAATAGGTTGCGTAAAATATGCATAACGATGCACACACATAGTTGGTTATGTTGGAACACATGGTCAACTAGCACATATTTGAAGTCTTAAGATGTCCCTCCCCTCTAAATAATGTTAAAGAGTCTTATAAAGTGTTTTGGGGCGGTTTGGCAAACTTTGGAGGAACTATGCCCGTACAACTACTTTGGTTGCCACTAGCAGAATGCAAGAAATCTTTTATGATATATAGGGGGGACATGGTGAGCTGAAATATTAAGCTTTTGGTGTGATGCTTAGCCTTGTAACTAGCTATCTCGAATGACATAGAAGGCTTGTTGTGTTACTAGCTATCATGCAATGAGCCCCATCCACTGGGGGATAGGGCTCTCCGACCTATGGGGCAGCCGTCCGGCCTTATAGCCTTATTGGAAAGAATAATTACTCTTGCATGTACTTGGCTGATATGAAATGTTTAGATGTCCGAATTGTCTAAGTTGGATATGTACATCGCAAGGATGTGTCCCCCTCTGGTTATCTCGCTCAGGAAATGTTCCGGTATATTCTCACGACCGCCTTGGACGGGTTAGTTGCTTGGCTTCAGGGCTAGACGCTTGGTCGAATGACACAAGTCCATGACCTTAACGAGAAAGACTCACTTGCTTGGCTATTTGCCCTTGCAAGTGCTGCATGTAAGACATTTCCCGTGTGCCTTTGTGATAGAGTGCCTTAGAGGATGAAGCATCAGAAGGCACCGATGAACGCGTCTAAAGCTCACAAATGACATCTGCGAGCAAAGAGGTGGAACTCAGAACATTGTCGAAGCGCCTAGCGGTGGCTACATTGTGCATCAAAACATCAACCATGCTCATCGCTGGAGGCAATGATGGCAATCTTCACTTTGGTAAGCTCTGAAACTACTGATTATACTTGATTTTTCAAGTGCTGTGTGTGGGCGTGAAGACAAGCGAGGGTGGAGTTTGCGATGAGCATATAACGAAGGCTAGAAGAATTCGCTGCCACGGGGGGTGGCTTAGCACTAGGCAATGGACTTTTGTGGCGCAACTGATTCATGGTGGAAGGAGGACGGTGAGAGGGTGGGTAACAGGGAGCAAATAATCCTCAGCTGCTAATGGTGTAGACCAAGGGGTCTACACAAAGATAAAAAAGAGTAAAGGGAGGGAAGAAAAAAATTATGGTAGAAATTTAAAATAGTATTCATTCTCAAATAAGGTAAGGAATACTAATTTTAATGAAATTTGAAAATAGACTAATTACAAATATAATTGTTGTACATACTTTCCTATGAAATTCTAACAAATTGACAAGCGCGCGCGCGCGCAGACACACACACACACACACAGATATATATATATATAAGACCCGTTTATATGAGCTCGGGCTTATATAATCCTACGTGAGCCCAGGCTCTATGGGCCGTCGGATTTATATCTGGCGGCTCGTCATACTCATGAGTTGTACTCATTGGTTAAACCCATAAATATTATGGGTCACCGGATATAAATCCGATGGCCCATAGAGCCCGGGCTCACATAAATATATATGAGCCCGGATTCATATAAACTTTTTTATATATATATTTAACCTTATTTAAACAATTTATTTAAGTTTCTTGACTCATGATTATTAAAGAAGTCAATGGTCGTCTGGGCCCATGTTTAACCAACTGCCTACTGAGAAAATTTCTTCCTTTCTTTTCAAAGTCCGCAGCCGCCTCTGTCACATTATTCCAGCTCTCAATCCCTCCAGACTCTACAGTCAGTCGTTGGGGAGTCTTCTCTCTCTCTCTGGGCGACCCAAAATTATTTACAAATCATACAGTAATCTCGTGTCCACGTTCACACAAATGTATCTGCCGGTTCCTGTTACCGTCGTCGTCGCCATTCTCTTCTTCACTAGGGTTTCATCTTCGAATTTAGACGATAGCTACAAAACTTGCGAGCCTTATCAGTTCAACTGCGGAGACATCGCCAACATCACATACCCATTTCTTGCCGGCAACCGCTCTTCAATCTGCGGGTATGGACATATGAATCTGACCTGCGAAGACCACTTCCCTCAGATTCAGATAGAATCAGCGAAATACCAGGTAGAGAATATCACTTACCAGGAAAGGGTCTTCACAGCTGTGGAGACAGAGTACTTGGTGACTAACTGCCCTCGCCCCTCTGCCGATACCAACATCGGGAACTTGTCCTTCGAATTCAGCCATCGGAATGAACCTCTTTACTTTCTAATCAACTGCCAGCATCCACTTTCTCACCCCGAAGCTCATGAAATATCTTGCCTGCAAAATGATCGAAGCCGGTCGTATTATTTGTTTGAGCGGGACAAGAATGTGTGGGATGATACATTTAGCAGGGGTAAATGCGAGAAAAAGGTAAATGTGACGGTTCTTAAAACGGGGGCAGATAAGCTGAGGAACAATTTCTCGAGCTACTTGGAAGCGATGAAGGCAGGCTTTGAGGTGAAGTGGAGAATGGGTGCCGGGTGGTGCACCGATTGCGTCCGTTCTCATGGCATTTGCGGCTACAATCCGAAAGTCCCGGAAGAGACTACATGCTATTGCCGTGACCAGCCCCGCTTTGCATCCTGCCCGGCGCGAGGTCAGTTAATGCTGTTCTTGAATTTAGCTACAAATTTAGTATGATTAGGGAATTAGGTTAATTCACTGGATTATTTCCTCCTTTCTGAACTGGGTCGATGAACACTTTGGTTTTAGTTTCCTGGAAAAGCTTCTTCTTTGTAGTTTGTACGAAACTTAGCCGCCCAAATTTAGTTACGGCTGCACCTAGAACTAGGATAAATTAGATGGTAATTGATTCGACATCCCTTGGATAAAATGTAGGAAGATATTAGAAGGCTTGTGTGTGGCTGCAAAAGAGACCTGAACTGAAGGAGAAGCTTAGATATAATTTAGAATATTAAGCAACTACTTGGAAAGAAACGAGCGACATCTTGCCAGTCACAGAAGGCAGCATCCATGGACGTTCGAAAATACTGACCAAGCATTTTAGCTTTTGAACTTTGACAAGTCATTGGATGAATTTTCTCCCTTCCATGGAACTGAGAGCAACGGACAACGCGAGCTGCTCAGTCGGTCTGATCTGGGAGTGGCAATTTGAAAACTACTTCTTTAATGAGTTACCCCACTGTGCCTGCCAAAAAACAAAAACAAAAGCATCCCATGCCCCAGTGCTTAATTGTACCGTGGAAAGTCGTATATACGGGAACATATCGGTCGACACTGACACGATTGGAACAATATATTCTTCACCAAAAATATTAATATGTAACAGCCATATCGGTTGTATCATATCGATATGTATCTATATTTAAATATTTTATTATTTTTTATTTTTAAAAAATAAAATTTAAAAAAATAATTTTTTTTAAAAATAATTTTTTTTAGAAATAAAATTTTGTTTCTTAAAAATAAAAACACAATTCATACCATAATTCTTCAAAAGTTTAAAGATAATAATATTCCTATTACATTAAAAATATTTTAAAAAAAATTATATGAGATCAATATAAGTGTAGGTTCATATAATTTATATAATTATTTTTTTAAATATAGTGTTCCATAATTATGCATTTACTTAAACATCTAACGTATGAGTTTCTCCATAATATTTTTGTAACTCATATTAAACATGTTATTTCATTCTAAAATAAACTAATTTCATAGCACTTAATATGTGATGGAAGGAGTAATAGTTTGTATCGGACAGAGCGAGTAATAGTGTATGGTTCTAAAATGAACTAATTTTAGAGCACTCGTATCAGTTGATACAGTCTTTTATGATCTTATTATGCTCTAAAAGATGTATTATAACGATATATTATTAGTTTTAATATCTTTTTTTTATTTATCAAAGGGTTCATGCCCGTTTCGACATGTACCCATATTCATGGTCATTGATACTATCATATATATCAATACTACCTTCCATGATTGTACCAAGAACTTCTATCCACAATCTCGAAGAGTGATTAGTTTTTTTAGGAATGGGTCTGCATCAATGTTCCTTTCTCTGCAATCACGTTGTCAAAGTAGTGTCTTAGCCAAAAAAAAAAATGTTGTCACAAAGTAGTGGTCATCGTCCACAACCTCCACCATCGTATGGGTCTTATGGTACCTCATTTCCCCCTTCTTGTAAAGGCCATCTTACAATTGGCTTGCGTTGACTCGAAGGTTATTGCTTGGATTTCTTGTACTTTGGAGAGTGCATTTATTTCCCAATCGATTCTGTAAGCATTTTTCTTATTCAACTTTAATCCAATTACTGATATGAGACTCTTCATAAAAATGTTAAGAGTGTCGTAGTCACAGATCAGTGGTTGGAATAAATTAAGTTGGCAAAAAAGGAAAAGCTTTAATCCAACCACTGATATGAGACTTCATGAAAAAAAAAAACATAAGGAACATGACAACCAAGTTTATAGTTACAATTCCAATGTTTTCATGAACTTGGAATTATGTACAAAAATAAATAAAATAAACTTATTAGTTTGTTCGCGATAAAATACAAAAGAAAATCAAAACTAAATGGTATGTTAACGGGTAGCTGTATGTACTAATTGTAGACAAAGCAATGACACGTTTAAATATAACTATTATGAAGCTTTGCAATAGGAAATACGGCTAAAATCGGGTGGAGCTAGAGCGGGGCAGAGTTGAGCCCTGGCCTGGCCCTAGCACGCTAGCCTATTTCATGGCAAGTTTCCAAACCTTAAATCCTAAGCGGGTTAGGGCTGGGGTGGTAGGCTCGTGGACTAGCTTGCACAAATTTTCTTATATGATTAAGTCTTTTCAGCACCCTAGAAGTTCTTAGTAACACTAGTTTTAAAATACTTTTTAAATCTTAATATTTTCTATCACTCATTAAACCCCAAAACCCCTTACAATAACCCACTTCCTCCTCCTTCTCAAGTAGCCGCGATGGCATACCAACATTAGGTACGACCCCTCTCCCCTTCTTCTACAAAGTTTTGCCCCGCCTCCTTTGCCAATCAGCCATTGCCGTGGTGACCATATTAGATTTGGTCTAGGCCAGTTGTTGTTATTTTCGTTCCTTTGCAAATATGGTAATGAGAAATCTTACTGGAAAGATTATGATCGAATCAAGCAAGTTGCTCTGTCCTTAAGACAGAATTCTCCCTCCTTAACAGTGCTTAGGACTCTTGGGCATTTGCCTCCCAGGATAAAACGATCAACCACATACTGTAGGAGCACCTCCAACACAGTTAATACAACGAACCACAGTTTGTATCCACTCACAGAAATAGAAACGAACAAAAAATCCCACATCGGATTAGTGCAAAAATTATTTTTCATGATTTTATAGGAAATCCCGTTGACCATTGAAGACAACCTTTCCCGTTCAAACGGATGCGTCCATCCGTTAACAGACACATTCTTTAGTGAAAACAAATCGGTCCTATTTTGGTTAATAGAAAACTAAACCAATTAAATAGAAAACCAAACCAAATGAATTTGTCTCAAAAATATTATCTTGGTGAACCAAACCAAACCAACCCAACCCAACCCGGCCGCGTGTGCGAACCGAGCTGAGCCGGCCAAACGGCAGCGGCGGCGCTCGCGTGTGGGTTAGCCCACCTAGGTGCATTGATCCAACATGTCTCTCCCCCACAAAAGTGGGTTGGCCCAAGGGCCTAACTTGAAAGGCCAAACTAATGCCTTATATACCAACACTATCACCTTCTACTAGGTGATGTGGGACTATTCACTTCTTCAACCAATTCACATGTTTGATTTTCATATAAATATTATGAGCTATTAAATGATAGGGGCTTAACCCATTTATTGTAATGCCCACTTCTAACAGTTGCCACTAGACTCTAACTGCCACAGTATGCCATGGCTAGGTTTGGCCACAAAGGAAAGGGAGGAGGGGAGGCCGGGCATAGCCTTTCCGGATTATGGTAAAGAGGGTTGTTCTCAGTGACAGAACTACGTAATGACAGTGGAGGGGCATGGTCCCCCGCTGTTTAGAATTTTTTTTATGCATCCAATGGATACGCTTTGAATCAGGCAGTAGAAAAAAAATAGTTGGCCATATAGTTGCCCCCCGGTCTTTCAGCTCCAATTCCACCACTTGTTCTAGCTGCTGCCACCAAAGGAGGAGGAAGAATGAGGGCGTTACTGAGTGAAATAAAAAACTAAATATTATAAAAACTTAGAAAATGTCTTACTGAGAACTTTTAGGGTACTGAAAAGATTTATCCTTTCTTCTACACACACCACCACCAAAAATATGGGAACTGAAAGTAGAAGACCGAACCAAACTCTGTATGCTTCCATCTCTTCAAAATTCCAACTCTAATTTCTTGTCATGGACAACTACAAATTTGCAATTGGCTTCCCAACTACAACGGTTAGAGATTTGTAATTTCCAATCTTTTTTGGGGGAAAACGCATCTTTAGTCATAGAATGGTTGTGCTACCTAACATCTTATGAATTGGAAAATGAGGATTTTCCAAAGCTCCAGCTTATACAAGATTATCTGAATGCTTTTTACCAGCTCTTTCAAGTCTTAGTATAAATAGTTGCATCCCTACCCAAGGAGAAGGTATCATGTTTAAACACGTGAACTGAAACTCATGCCTTAATTTACTCACTTTTAAACATGTACAAATTGACTAAATGTGTCAAATATTAAAAGGGCATATCTACCACGTGGCCAATAGAACGGTTCCACTGAATAATTTTTCCTACCCAAGGTGCTGCACAACCTCATTGAAAACATATCTATGTTTCTATTTGTCCTTAACTTGTGTTCTTCTTAGAGGAAGGACCTCCACATATGCTTACATCCTTTTTTAAAGAGTTATGCCAAAATCTTTGGTACCTGCTCAATGACCTCTACAATCCCACCTCTCCAAAATAGCTTGTCCTCATGTAGAGGCCTGATCAGAAGATCAATTACCTTATAAACTTCAATTGTTGTCTATGAGGGGTTGTCCCAAACTTGAGTGGTTGATCTAATGGCAGGCAACATATATTGCATATTGATGCAAGTATGTGTTGATGAACCGTAGAGCCCCCCCTAATTCATAGGAGAAAAGGGAAGAGTTTTCCATGTTTCCCGTTGACAATGAGCCCGACGTAAGCTATGCATAGGGAGCTGCTCATATTTAAAATTGATAGTGTACACACTAGCACAAGTTAGCAATAGTATTACAACTGTTATCGTGCACTAGCATGTGCACCATTGATCTCAGAAATAAACATCTCCCATGTATAATTTCCGCTGAGCTCATTGTGAGTGAGGAGCTGAAAAAACTCTTCTAAAGAAAAGAACCTGATTAGAAAGGGCAAGAGGAGGGTTTATCAAATCTTCTCCATCGTTCATCTTTTAGCCCCTGTCTAATGAAATGTTGTTGTAAGCTATTTTATGATAAAAGAAAGATTGATTTTCTTAACTTTGTAACTAAGAATGATCAAAGATTTTAAAAAAATCCAATCATTAGCTAGTACTTTTTTAGCCAAATTTAATGAATTTTAAATATTTGTCTTTCTTAATGATGCAACAGGCCAAGCGAATTCTAGTAAACGAATAATATGGCTCATAGTAGGTACGTACTTCACATTTTTTTAACTCTATCTCTGTTACTCTTTCTTGTTTACGTAGAATAAAACTACACTTTTTGCTTCAGTATTTTTAAAAAAAAACTATAAATTAGTACATAGGTCAATATTAAATTGTGGATATTTCCTTGTGGTGCACAAAATATTCATTACTGACAAATGCAGTCATTAATGATTTTGTGTCAAACATAGTCATTGATCACTAAGGTTTAGATAAAAGACTAAAATATCCCCATTAATCTAAAAAATTAATAAAAGATAAAAAGGAGCTCCATTTACACCATCGGATGTTTGTCATTGCCCGCTAGAGCTCCATTGCAGTCCCTGGAGCTCCACCATTGTTGCCCGCCAAAGCTCCATCACTTGTCGCATTTTGCCTATATAAAGGCCAAAATGAACTATTAAAGTGGGACAAAGAAGTATATGGAGATCAAAATCAAGAAGAGAAATGCGATTGGCACTTGCTCATTGTTGTCACTTGCGCCTAACACATGTATAAAACACATAGATCTTACATAATGCTCCACATAACACGATTTCTTGTGTTTTTTGAACTTTTTTCATTAATGACCCTTTTCCTTCCCATATATAGTGAATCACTAACAATGAGAATGAAAAAATTACAAGTCAGGCCTTTCTTTCCCATCTCTCACTCGAAAGAAAACCATTACACCAGATTTTCCACCATTCTTATTATTCTTCCCAAGGCATTTGTGCTCGATGTTATTTCCCAGTGAATACTTTGTCTTTCCTTTTCTCATTTCCAAATCTCCAAAGAAATGGCCAGCCTTTGGAGTAGGCCACCACCTCAAACTACATCAATTTTACAATGAAAAGAAATAACTTGATGATAATGGAAATTATGTAGAGGTATGCTAGTAGTTTACCCATCACAATAGATAGTAATTCCAAATCTAAAATTGGAACATCACGATTGCAAGCAATCAAGAGCGTAAAGAATCTGGTATTATGCACAGTGAAACTGCTAAATTTGAATAAGGTATTTCCACCCTTTAGTGCACAAACTTCTTAGGCAATTTACTTTCAAGATACAATGGACCACTATGTCAGGCTTAGGGTGCAATACAATTAGCCTTATTTGAACTAAAGTTTTAAAGATTTTATTGTTGCTCAAAAACTTGCAAAATGAAGAATAAGATGACTAGAAGTTGTAGGAACTGTCTCTGAGTTTCAAAAATTGTGTTCAGTATCTAGTTGAAAGGTGTATTTTCATGGGCTTATATAGGTAAATCTTATAGGCCCCTTAATGACCCATTGGGTCACCACACCCCTACAAAACACATACACACCCATTCATTAATTATCATTTAACGGACAATCAGACATGTAAGCGGCTTTCCACTCCAATGGGTATGTTGTACTTGCTAGACCTGACATGACTTGGCACTTTAATTGACCCAACCCATGTGAGAAATGGATATATTGGCTAAGCTCATTTAGATATTGAGAGCCGAAGCCCACTTTTAAGTGAATGAGAATCATACATGTGAATTAGTTTAAGGTTGTAAATACCTAAAAAATAGTGATGATATTAGTTATAAGGCATAAGTTTGACCTTTAAAGTAGGCCTTTAGGCCACCCCACTTTTTTGGGGGAGATATATGTTAGACCCATGCACCTAGGTAGGCTAACCCATACGTGCCACTGCCATCCGGCCAGCTCAACTCACACTTTGTTAAGGACTGCGTTTCGGGTACCCTATCAATTCTCCTATTGCTTTACTTACATGTACTTTTCTTTATTTCTTTTTATTTCCTTGTATTTTTTGTATTTATGTTTTAAGGTATTACCATGCCGGTATAGCTACTTTGGCTGTCACTCTAGCAATATGCAATAAATCTCCTATGCTATTAGGGGGAGTGAGTTGTTAGTGTTGTTGGTTGTAGTATTGTTGCACTTATTTCTTGTAAACATGTTGATAGTGAATCGAACCATCTTTTGTACTTGTGTTCATCTGTTTCCTTACAATGTGGCTCGCTTTTTCCCCCTACCTTTTTGCTTTGCATAAGCACCCGCAAGTGATTTGCACAACGCATTTATGCAAGGTAAGTCATTCATCCCAAACAAAGGCTTGCTTATTAAGCCTCAAACCTACAAGTGCCGCATGGTCGACTGCCCAAGGGGCATGTTTGTGACAGTTGGTATCAAAGCCAAAGAAAAGATTGTCTGTCAAGCCTCCACTTACGATGCAGAAGTCTGTGGCAAGTGAAGCTAGTGGGGTCGAGCATGCGGCTCTAGACTTGTAACAAAAAAAGTCATCCAAATGGCAACACTGAAGCCTTGGAGGAGATAGTTTCCCCCTTAGTTAGTGGGATTTCTACATTGGAAGAGAAAGTAAAGTTCCTTGAAAAAGAGGAGGAATAGAACCGCAAGACAGGATCACATAACCATGATATCAATATAGAAAACCGCATGCTGATCGAAGAATTGCAAGCAGAAGTTAAAAAAATGCGAGAGGAGACGCAAAACTTAACTACACAATTGAGCCTTTTCCTCAACACAACAGCCTAACAGGAGCCTATTGGCGCCATCAAGGTCCCCAAAGTGCCGGAACGTAAGGTTTATCAGGGAGTGCGGCGTGCTAAAGAATTGGAATTTTTTTTGTTCAAACATGGAACAATACTTTCAGCTATTTGCCCAAAATCGGAAGAAGCTAAAGTCACAATGGATACCATGTACATATCCCGTGATGGCAAGCTTTGGTGGAGGATGAAGTATGAAGAAATTTTGAATGATCGTCTTGAAGTAAACACTTGCGAAGACTTGAAGGGTCAGCTGAAGACCTAATTTTTGCCTAAAAATGTGAAATTCATTGCCTAGTGGAACTTTCATCACCTCCAACAAACATGAACCATTCAAGAGTATGTCAAACAATTTTCAGCCTTTATGTTGGACATTCAAGATATGGATGAAAATGGCAAGTTGTTCTACTTCCTCAAATGCCTCAAGTCATGGGCCTAAACAAAGCCAAATCGGTGCAAAGTGTGTGACCTATCTGCAGCTATCACAAAGGCCGAGCATTTCATTCATTTTTTTACCCATGACAACACAAGGAAACCCGGATATTTCCAAAAAGACTAAGGTCTACAACAAGGTCAACGGGTTCAAAACAACCCTATTGATTCTTAAGACAAAGGCAAGGGCAAAGTTGGCGAAAGGAAGCCTTTTTTACAAGGACTTCGGAACAAAAGTTGATAGTACCACATCTACCACACGACCGTCCCAACCCTTCAATTGTGTCAGGGGCACATTATAATGCTTACTATGTGCAAAACCCCATCTTATTTGGCAATGTCCACAAAAGAAAGCACTTAATGCCCTCATTGAAAGGGAGTTGGCCCGACTTGAAGAAAATAATGAAGCCTCTAGTGACGAAGAAGAAGCATCTAAGATTGGAGCATTAAGACTGCTCAATGTCATTGAGAGTACTAAAAAAATAATCATCTCAAGCAAGGGTCTTGTGTACATTGAGATCTGTTTGAATAGCATCCCAAAAAGAATAATAATTGACACGGGAGCCACCCAAACCTTTATCTCGAACAATGAAGCAAGACACATAGGGCTAAGACTCATCAAAGATTCTACTCAAATAAAGGTGGTGAACTATGAAGCTCACCCTATCACTGGGTTGGACAAGGATGTCCCCATTCGGATTGGTAATTGGTCTGGCACAATAAATCTCATGGCGGTCCCCTTGGATGACTTCCAAGTTATCCTTAGGTTGAAATTCTTACAAAAAGAGAATATTATCCCGATGTCACATCTCGGTTCAGTCTGCATGTTTAAAACCACAAATTTTTGCATGGTGCCAGTTGTTAGAAGAGCATAACTGAAATTGCATATTTATCCGCACTCCAACTAGGCTACAGGTTGAAGAAAGGTGACCCAACATACCTTGTGGCTCTCCACATGGAAGACCAACCACATGGGGATCAACCTATGCTGACAGAAATCCAAGCTCTTTTGTCTGGCTATGCTGATGTTATGCCCAAAATCTTACCAAAGTGTCTCCCTCTGTAGAGACCCATTGACCACCAAATTGAATTGGAGCCTGGTACGAAACCACCAACCCATGCTCCCTACCAAATGATGCCCCCCAAACTTATAGAATTGTGAAGATAGCTTAATGAATTACTTGATGCATGCTTCATCCGCTCCTCCAAAGCGGCCTTTGGAGCCCCGATTCTATTCCAAAAGCAACACCATGGGAGCTTACGCCATAGACTTATAGTGGAGAACAAATATCTCCTCCCGCTAATCACGGATCTTTTTGACCAACTTGGTAGTGCTTATTACTTCACCAAATTTAATCTCCTATCATATTACTACCAAGTACAGATTGCCCATTGTGATGAAGCTAAGACTACTTGTATTACTCATTATAGTGCGTTCGAGTTCTTGGTCATGCCTTTCGGTCACACTAACGCCCCCGACCACCTTCTACACACTCATGAACAATATTTTTCATGGCTTCCTTGATTTCTTTGTTGTCGTCTACCCTGATGACATTGTAGTCTATAGCAATATGCTTGCCGAACATATTAATCATTTGAGAACTGTGTTCGAGGTCCTACGGCAAAATAAACTATATGTCAAGTTGGAGAAGTGCTCCTGCACAATAGGAAATTCTCTTTTTGGGGCATCATATTGGCTGTGGACAAGTTTGAATGGATCAAGAAAAGGTATGTGCCATTAATGATTGGCCAACCCCTACCAAAGTAGAACAATTGCGAGCTTTCTTGGGTCTCTCAAATTATTACCAGCATTTTATCCAAAGGTATTCTAAAAAATCTACCCTTTTAACCGACTTGCTAAAGAAGGATCGACCTTGGTGTTGGTCGGAACTCTATCAGAAAGCCTTTGCTGAATTGAAGACAACAATCACACAAGAACCAGTACTTCGACTCTTGGACTATTCCAAGCCATTTGAAGTTCAGACGGAGGCCTCCGATTATACCATTGGGGGCATTCTCTCACAAGAAGACCACCCTATTGCCTATGAAAGTTGCAAACTCAATGAAACGGAGTGACGCTACTCTGTACAAGAGAAAAAGGTGGCAGTTATAATCCATTGCCAGCACACCTGGCGCTATTACTTATTGGGTTCTCTCTTTGTTGTCAAAATAGACAACATTGCGACTAATTACTTTCAGTCAAAGCCCAAGTTATCTCCCAAACAGGCTCGGTGGCAAGACTTTTTGGTTGAATTTGACTACATATTGGAATACAAACTTGGGTGGAATAATGTCGTTGTTGATGCACTTAGTCGACAGGCTGAATTCATCGAACTAGCTACACTCCATCTTACTAGCATCAATTCTTGCTCTAGTAATGTACAACATCACATTCGAATAGCAATGGAGAAAGATCCATTGGTGTGCACCCTCTAGCAAGTAAAAAAAGACAAGACTCGTAAGTTTTGGCTTGACAATGGATTACTGATGACCAAGGGACAAAAACTCTATGTTCCAAAAGTGGACCACTTGTGGAAAGAACTCTACGAGTGCCATGACACTCCTTGGGCTGGTCATCTCGATATCCATCGCACAATGGCCATTTGGAGCAAGCATATTTCTGGCTTCACATGGGTGATGACATTGAGGCATATGTTTGAACTTGTCTTACTTGCTAACAAGATAAAGTGGAACATGACAAACCACAGGGCCTCCTTGAACTACTACCAGTACTGCAAGGACATCAGGAGAGTGTTTCTTTTAACTTCATCTCAGCATTGCCCAAAGTTGGCAGATACGAATTGATCTTGGTGGTTGTCGACCATTTTTCTAAATATGCTACCTTTATGCTAGCTCCCAAGCATTGTGTAGTGAAGAATATGCCCACATCTTTCTGAAGAATATTGTTAAGGATTGGGGTGTTCCTCAAACAATTGTGAGTGATTGAGATGAGCATTTCACAAGCCGCTTCTTGACGGAACTATTTATATAAATTGTTTGGTTCCAAGTTGAGTTTTTCTTCGAGCATGTAATTTCACACAGATGGCCAAAAAGAGCGAGTTAATATTATCCTTAAAGAGTATATATGCCACTTCATTAGTGCCAACTAGAAGAATTGGGTCAATCTCCTTGACATTGCCTAGTTCTCCTACAATTTGCAGAAGAGCTTCGCCACCAACCAGAGCCCATTCGAGTTAGCCACTGGCCGCTAACTTGCCACACCCCATACCTTGGCTCTAGGCTATACTGGCAATAGCCCCCTTGCCTTCCACCTTGCACAAGATTAGAATATCACCTTCGACATTGCTCGTGTATATCTCAAGAAGGCTACTACTCGAGCAAAGAAGTGGGCTGATCAAGGCCGCCAATGGGCCGGGAAGGTCTCTTACAAAGTGTAATTACTACCTTGGATGCAGATCCATCCTGTCTTACACACTAGTTGTATGAAGCCATGTCGATGCTAAGGACCTCTCAAGAAACAACCTTGCTCACGAAAACCCAAAAGTCACCACCGACGTCAGAGTTCTTGACGAAATCATCGTTGATCATGAAGTTGAATGTGACATGGAGAAAGTCTGCGAATTCCTCATCAAATGGAGGGACCTTCTACACAATTGTGAGCCAGAAGAACTTCTCAACCACCATGCCGATCAAGTCAAAGCCTACCTCTTGGAGCAACATCAACGAGGACATCGACGGAATTGAGTGGGGGAGCATGTCATGGAATGCGTTCTGAGCACCCTACCAATTCTCTTTTTTCTTTACTTACATGTACTTTTCTTTATTTCCTTGTAGTTTCTTATATTTTTTTATTTATGTTCTAAGGTACTACCATGCCGGTACAAACACTTTGGTTGTCACTCCAGCCACATGCAACAAATCTCTTGTGCTATATAGGGGGGAGTGAGTGAGTTGTTAGTGTTGTTGGCTATAGTATTGTTGCACTCATTGCTTGTAACATGTTGATAGTGAATGCAACCATCTTTCTTGCTTGTGTTTATCTATTTCCTTACAATGTGACTCGCTTTTGCCCCCTACCTTTTTGCTTTACATGAGCAGTTACAAGTGATTTGCGCAATGCATCTATGTAAGGCAAGTCGTTTGTCTCAAACAAAGGCCTGCTTGTTGGGCCTTAAACCTGCAATTGCCACATAGTAGACTGCCCAAGGGTCAGGTTGGGTTAATAAAATAATTATTTTTAGGATAAATTTATTTTGTTTTCTCTTAACCCAAAATGAGTTCGGTTTTCTTTTCACCAAAATATATCCATTAACGGGTGGACATGTCTGTTTGAATGGGACAGATTGTCTTCAATATGATTTCTTATAAAACACTTAAAATTATTTTTCTGAATCATCATTTACTGGATTTCATCCCCATTTTTTGTGAGAGCGAGTGCATAATATTGATTCGCTGCATACTTCTTAAGTACCAGTAGGGAGGGCAAATTCTGTCTTAAAGACATAGCATACATACTGATTCGATCAATTTTATGTGAGTTTCTTTCATCGTAGTACTTACTTAGGGCACGGAAATTAATGACCCACACTGGGTCAAACCCACTTGGCATGAACATGGTCTAGTGAACTGGACTGAAAATTGATGGGCAATAAGAAAGGTTTCTTAGCTCCTTGCAATCATGTGTACGTGCAAAGTGCAAGTATGTCACTAAAACACCACAATATTATCTTGTTTAACTGATTGAGTCTTCCTCTTCTTTACTCAATTCTGATCCAAATCACAAGATTTTGTTTTCAATTCATTTCTGTGAAGGGTCATTTAGCATTCATTTCATTTTGTTTTGGGAAAAATTCTAAAATTTTTCAATAGTATTAAAAAAATTAATCTAAAGATAAGTCTAGAGGCAACAGTACTGGCTCATAAAAAAACTATACCTCTATTTCACCGTGAGTTCATCCGCACAAAAGCTATACAGACTTTTTGCCTCGGTAATCAAGTACATGCAACTGTTTTTTTGTGCTCGGCAAAAATTGGGGGGATACCCCTTCCATTAAGCACTAACGTACATGCAGATTGCCATTTGAATAAATTCATCTTTTTAAACTTTCCTAGTAGCGAACAATAAATGGGTCATATATATTGATAATTTTATATATGTTGATGGTCATCAACACTGAGCTACTTTCTTCTTTGTCAGCTATAAGTGCAGGTACTTCCTGCCTTATCATAGCACTCGTTATCATATTTAAATGTCCAAACGCTACTTTGGAATTGTTACCGGGCAAGTGGATCCTCTTTTGGAAGAAAAATACAGATATCAGCTGCAATGTGGAGGAGTTTCTCAAGAAATATGGAAAATTAGCTCCAAAAAGATACAGATACAATGAGATTAAGAAGATGACTAATTTTTTCAAGCTAAAATTAGGGGAAGGAGGCTATGGTGGTGTCTTTAAAGGGAAGCTTCCCAACGGTCGGGAAGTTGCTGTGAAACTTTTGACACAATCTAAGGGTAATGGTGAGGAGTTTGTTAATGAAGTAGCCAGCATTGGGAGAACTTACCATGTCAACATTGTGACTCTCTTAGGCTTCTGCTTTGAAGGGTCCAAAAGGGCTCTTGTCTACGAGTTCATGCCCAATGGATCACTTGAAAAATTCATCTTCTCTAGAAGACTAGAAAATGCATCCCCTTTGGGATGGGAAAAGCTACTCCAAATATCAATTGGCATTGCACGGGGATTAGACTACCTACATCGTGGATGTAACATGCGCATTCTACACTTCGACATAAAACCTCATAACATCCTCCTAGATCACGACTTCTGCCCAAAAATCTCTGATTTTGGACTAGCCAAGCTATGTCCCAATAAAGATAGTGTCATTTCTATGTTGGACACAAGAGGAACAGTTGGATATATTGCACCTGAACTATTTTGCAGAAACCTTGGAGGAGTCTCCTATAAATCTGATGTTTACAGCTATGGGATGATGGTGTTAGAAATGGCTGGAGGAAGACACAATCTTGACGCTCACGTAGATAAAAGTAGTGAGATATACTTCCCACACTGGGTATATGACCGTATAGACCACAATCTACATTTGGGGCTTCAGGATAAGGTGACAGATGAAGAAGAAAGAAATGCCAGAAAGATGATCAAAGTGGGGCTGTGGTGTATTCAGACAGAACCGCCAAGGCGGCCATGCATGGGTAAAGTAGTTGAGATGCTAGAAGGAGACATTGATTGCATAGAGATGCCACCAAAACCATTTCTCTCATCTCCTACAAGTACGCCACAAGATTCTTCCATTTCCTGAATTCAGTTCCACCTGAGCACTTCGCCAACACCACATTTTGGCGTACAGAACTGCTACAATATATAGCATGCTGTCGTGAATATTTGCAAACAACTTCTTTCTAATGTTTGTACTATCAGTTTGTAATGGCACCTAATGTAGACACCCACCAATATTGAGCTATGTTTTATATAATTTGTATAGATGAAAAGAATAAACACATCTTTGTACGAGAAGTCCATCGATGCCTTCACCGACGCTTCAGTGGTGACATCAATTAAACTATGGGTATCAATGTCAATAGGTGACGACACATCGACGAGTTATCAATGAATTTTGGGTTTTATCGATGCAGCTTGAACGTATCAAAATGGTCAGAACAGTTTCAACGACGAGATTAAAAAACGTACGGGATTGACGGCTAAGTATCGGAATTCGGTTTCTTGCCTCATATGACTATCCTTCGGCATGTCCTATACTTCCATTCATTCAAAAAGTCTTCACAATTAAGTGGAAGGAGGACTTAGGCTGCGTTGAGTCTGGAATTATGGGAGAGGAACGAGTTCTATGGAGAAGTGATCGTCAACATGTGTGAAAGTTGAATTTTTACTCATGGAAGATGTTGGGTTGCTAAACATCGAACTCATATAGTTTTAATCGTATCGTGTCAAGATTTGAAGAAGATGTTATAATTTTTTTATTCATGGTTTGTTGTTAGGTAGTACGAATAGATTTGAATTTGTGGTTCAAATCCTAAATTATCTCATATTGATGGCTTGTTTTGATAAAAAAAATTAGGGGTCAATGAGTCATACTTCATCCAAGTTGTTGTTGCTTGTAGTAATGCCCAAATCGTCCACAAGGACAACTATTTGGAGATCGCATCATTTTCATACATCTAATGTTTATTAGATGTCAAAATTTTGTATATAATTTCCCTTATCATTATGTTGTTTGGGGTATAATATTATGGTTGCAGTAAATTTTTGGTGATGGGAACAATTTTTCTTTCTATGCCAATCATTGACACCAAGGATAATACATTAACAGGCACTCCAATAAAAGAACTATTAGCGATGTTTTTTTTAGCGATACAATAAAAAGCATTGCTGAAAAAAATAACTATTTAGAGTCCCGTTTATATGAGCCCGGGCTCTATGGGCCGTCGGGTTGAATTTACATTCGGTGGCCCATAATACTCACGGGGCATTTAAACCCGTGAGTATTATGAGCCGTCAGATTAAATCCAATGACCAATAGAGCCTGGGCACATGTAGGTGCACGTGAGCTCGGGCTCATATAAACTTTTTTCAACTATTTATGATGTTCTTTTAAAATTGTCGTAAATAGTGGTACTACTTACGACGCTTATAAAAAAGCGTGGTAAATAAAATAATTTTTTTAAAAAAAATTAAGACTATTTGCGACATTTTGTTTAAATTGTCGCAAATAGTCTTACAATTTTTTTTAAAATTATTATTTTATTTGTGACCTTTTTATAAGCATCACAACAGTATCACTATTTACTACTATTTGTGTCACTTTTTTAAAAGTGTCACAAATAGTCATAAATTTTTTTCAAAAAATATTCTTTTATTTGTGAATTAAAATAAAATATATTAGTGATGCATATGAATATAACGCTTTTAGACACATATATCTTTGCATCACAAATACCTAGGGTAGGGTATTAGTGATGCATATTCCTATGTAGCTAATACCTTTTATTTAATTTATTTTATTAATTTTAAATTAATAATATATAATAATAAATCCTAACAAATTAAAATTAACTCTCTCACCTCTCCTCCTTAGAGTCAGGGCTCACATTGACGCATATTTGAGAGAGGAGGAGAGAGAGAGGGAGAGAGAGATAGAGGAGAAAGAGAAGAGAGAGGAGACAGAGTGGAGAAAGAGGAGAGAGAAGACATAGTGGAGAGAGATGAGAGAGAGAAGAATTTAATTTAGTTTTTTTTAGAATTTTTGATTATATATTATATTTTAAAAATAAAAAAAGTTAAAATAAAATATATTAGTGACACATAGGAAAATATGCGTAGCGACATATATTCCAATGCATCACAAATGCCTAAGGTATTAGCGACACATTTTTCTATGCATCGTTAATATCTTTTATTTTATTTTATTAATTTTAAAATATAATATATAGTAAGAAAATCTCAAAAAATTAAAATTAAATTTCCCTACTCTTTCACCTCTCATCCTCAGAGCTAGGGTTCACGCTGACGTGCGCGAGAGAGAGGAGGAGAGAGATGGGAGAGAGAGAGGGAGAGAGAAAAAGAAGAAAGCTAGAGAGGAGACAGAGTGGAGAGAGGTGAGAGAGAGAGATAAGAGAGAAAGAGCGAGAACTAAAAAGGGAGAGAGAAGATAGAGAGGAGGGAGAGATAAGAGAGAACAAAAGAGAGAGAGAGAGAAGATAGAGAGGAGAGAGATAAGAGAGTGAGAGAAGAAAGAGTGGAGAGAGAGAAGAGAGGGAGAGAGAAAGAAATTTAATTTAGATTTTTTAGAATTTTTTATTATATATTATATTTTAAAAATAAAAAATTTAAAATAAAATAAATTAATGACACATAGGAATATACATAATAAATATCTAGGGTATTAGCGACGTATATTCCTATGCGTCACCAATACCTATTATTTTATTATATTTTTATTAATTTTAAAATATAATATATAATAAAAATCTTAAAAATTTAAATTAAATACCCCCTACTCTCTCACCTCTCCTCCAAAGAGCAGAGGCTCACATTGACGCACGTGAGAGAGAGGATAACAGAGAGGGACAGAGAGAGATAGAGGAGAAAGATAAGAGAGAAAGAGAGAGTGAGGAGTGAGGAGAATGAGTGGAGAGAGATGAGAGAGATAAGAGAGAGAGGAGACAGGAGAATGAGTGGAGAGAGATGAGAGAGATAAGAAAAAGAGAGAGAGAGAGAGAGAGAGGAGAGGGACAAGAGAGTGAGAGAGAAGACAGAGTGGAGAGAGAGGAGAGAGAAGGCGAGAGGAATTTAATTTAGATTTTTAGAATTTATATTATATATTATATTTTTAAAATAATAATAAAAATAAAATATATTAGTGACGCATAGGAATATGCGTTGTTAATACCCTAAGTATTAGTGATACATATTCCAATGCGTCACTAATACCTTTTATTTATTTTATTTTTATTATTTTTAAAATATAATATATAATAAAAAATCTCAAAAAATTTAAATAATTTTTCCTACTTTTTCACCTCTCCTCTCTAGAGTCGCGGCTCATACTAATGCATGTGAGAGAGAGGAAGAGAGAGAGGGAGACAAAGTGGAGAGAGAAAGTAGAGAGTGAGAGAGAGAGGAGAGAGAAGACAAAGTGGAGAGAAGAGATAGAGTGGGGAGATAAGAGAAAGAGAGAGAGAGACAAGATAGAGTGGAGAGAAAGAGAGACAAGATAGAGGGGAGGAATTTAATTTAGATTTTTTGAATTTTTTTATTTTATATTATATTTTAAAATTTTAAAATTAAAATAAAATATATTAATGATGCATAGGAATATGAGTCACAAATACCTAGGGTTTTAGCGATGCATATTCTTATGCACCGCTAATACCTTTTATTTTATTTTATTTTTATTAATTTTAAAATAATATATAATAAAAAATCCTAAAAAATTAAAATTAAATTCCCCTACTCTCTCACTTCTCTTTCTTATAGCCAGGGCTCATGTTGACACGTGTGAGAAGGAGGGGGGAGAGATAGAGGAGAAAGAGAAGAGAGAGTGGAGAGAAGACGGAGTGGAGAGAGATGAGAGACAGAGATAAGAGTGAGAGGAGAGAGATAAGAGTGAGAGAGAAGATAGAGTGGAGCAAGAGGAGAGAGAGATAAGAGAGTGAGAAAGGACAGTGGAGAGAGAGGAGACACAGAAGAGAGAGGAGAGAGAGGAGACACAAAAGAGAGAGGAGAGAGAAGGTAGAGAAGAGAGAGGAAAGAGAGGAGACAGAGTGGAGAGAGAGCAAGAGTGAGGAGAGTGAGTGAGCAGAGGGTGGAGTGAGAGAGGATACATAGTGGAGAGAGAGGAGAGAGGCAAAAATTTTACCTAGGCAAACGAAATTTCGACCTCCCCGCTACTCCTGCTGCCATTTCTACCCGCCGCACGTGCTCCACCACCGCCCCTCTTCCTTCCCTCCCGGCTCCCTGCCGCCTGTATCCCCCCACCCAGCCATCCGAGCTTGCCTCCCAGCCTACCCCGGCTCCATTTCCTCTTCTACCCTGCCGTCAAGTTCCCCGCCGCTGTGGCTTCCCCTCGGCCCCGCCACCGTGCATTCCCTACGCCCCGGCTTCCCCCATAGTCCAGACACCCCCCAGCCCGGCTACCCCTCTCCTTTGCTCCCCACCCTCTACTTCCCCTGCTCCCCATCCTCTGCTTCCCCTGCTCCCCACCCTCTGCTTCCCCTGCTCCACCTCTGCCTATGCCATGGCTCCGTCCGCCACCCCAGCTTTGTCTGCTGCCTTGGTTCTGCTAGCCACTCCTGCTACCCCCACCCGTAAACCCGCTTCCCCTGCTCGCCCCCACCCCTTTTTCTGTGATTCCCCCAGGGGCCCTCGACACTGGAGGAAGAGGAGAAGACAATGCCAGATTCCGGAGCTGCTCCTCTTCCTTCCCTCCCCCTCCTCTACTTCGTCCAATATTGGAGGAGGGTCTCCGACTCCTCTAGCCGAAACTGCTTCTCTCTAACCCTCCCATGCTAACTGGACTCCAGTGCCCCTCCCTGAAATCCCAACTCTGGCGGGATTTCATTTAAAAAAAAACAATTTAATTTCTATTAACGACGCTTTTAAAAGCGTCTCTAATAACCATTTATATTATTTTTTAATTTTTTTTCTTACTAGTGATGCTTTTGAAAGCGTCGCTAATAGTGTTTTTCATTATATTTTCTTATTTGTAACACTTTTAAAAGTGTCACTAATAATTTTTTTTATTTTTTCTTTTTAGCAACACACAAAGAAGCGTCGCTAATAATATTTTTTTATATTAGCGATGCTTTCTAAAGCATCACTAATAATTTAATATTAGTGACACTTTATAAAGCATAGCAAAAAAATTATATTAGCAACACAAAGAAAAGTGTCACTAATAATATTATTATTAGTTATATTTTTTCATATGTGTCGCTACTAAGCAATTGCAATGGGACTATTAACATGAAATCCAAAGCATAAAACACATGAGATGAAAAATCACTTACCTTCAAGAAGTTCTTTGAGTCAAAATCGAAGTTCTACTCTTCAAGAAACCCTACCCAAACTAAAATTAATACTAAATCAAAATCTATTATTAAGCTTAAATACCTTGAAAACAACTACATCTATGCTTTCCATTAATTAAAAACGAAAATACCCCTTTTAGAGATTGAAATTGAAACTAAAAACAATAATTTTAATTAAGTAAATCAAGAATCCATTTGGCGCAAAGTGGGAATAAGAGAGATTAAGAGAAAAATTCAGAAGATTAGTGAAAATTAGGGCTTAAAACACACCTAAATTAGGTTAGGGCACCACCTAGCCTCCTAACACAGCCCTTTCCTAATTGGGAAATGGGCTAGGGTTTTCCCTTATGTAGTAACTGTTAGGGTATAAATACAAGTTATTGGGTTGTAAATACGATTTAAAACGCCCTAATGGCTAATTAGGCTCATGTTAATGCTAAAAACAAGTTTAAAAAATTCTAAAACCCATTAAAATGAAATAATTAAAGTTTAGGATCATGTGGGACACCCGCCATCCAAACGTGGATGTGGGGTCCACACCCTTAATTAATCAAAAAATCCCATTAAATTCCTAAAAATAAGATAATTAAGTTTGATATAGAAACTTATAAAATGAGATAAAACCTTGTTAAAACCATAATTATCAACCCTTAACCCCAAATCAAGTCAATCGGCAAATTTAAGCAAAACCACACAATAACACAAAATTAAATCGGTTTAAGGTTAGAGATCTTATAAAGATACTGAGTATACGAATATACTAAGTGGAATGACTAAATAAGTACTATGAAATGACAATGTACATGATTTAATTACATCATCATAAGGTTAAAAATTGTTATATTCAATAGTAAACACCATCTCAATCATATATAAGTAGAATAAGTATAACATCACAAATGCTTTCACATGGCTTTAAATCTATAACGTGACCTCACTTAGGAATCCCTTGCTCCATAGCATTCAATGCTAAAAATTACCCAAAACCAACTTATTGTCAGTAGACTTATTAACATGTCGGCCAGGTCACTGATGCCTGTCTATAACCCACTGATGTGTTGAACCTTCGCTGACAGTGGGATGGCGAAGAAAACCTTAATCATCAACTCCTTACCGACGCTCGACCTCACAGTCAGTGACCCATCAGTAGCAAACCATGTTGATGCTCATCAGTGCCGCATATCTTCATCTTCTCTGTTGCATCACTAACGTCACTGATGTGATGGTAGGCATGCTGATGGTCGGAATAGTTGACAAAACTATCACCCTTATTCAAAGTTATCCCAAAAACATGTAATGTAATACCTCACATACAATGTTTTTGAAAGTGACATGGTCACCAAGCAAGATTTGTGACCAGGCCGATGCAAACTGGTCCAACCAGTGGGTTAGCCCGGGTTAGTATAAAATCAGCCCCCCACCTCTCACCCCTTCATAAAATATAAATGTATACTTGTAACACCCGAACCCGGATCCCGACCTAAGCCGGGGGTTCACAGGGAACCCAAATTACATGTTCCCAAGAATTAAAACTTTAAACCAAACCAAGAATGGCGGAGCCTGAGTGCGAGAGTCATAACGTTCCTCCACACACTATAGAGCTTTAGCGCTCCATTGTGTGTAGGTTAGAATAAACCTAATTTTATAACTAATTTAGATCAGGCCGTTGCCTCACCGTTGGTTGCCTATGTACGTATTAGATAACATTTATGATGTAACTCCAATATGAACGGATCTTAACATAGTTTTGCCTAACGGCTATTACATGCATCAAGCATTACAAAATTATATATGTTAAAATATGTATATCCATATATCCGAATAAATCATTTGGAGTTAGATGGAAATCTCATAAATCATCGGAGCCAAATAGAAGCCAATAAATCAGCAGAATCACACATCTCGCTCTATCACATAGCCGAGCATAACACTAACATAATCACACATCTCACTCTACCACAGAGCGGAAGATAATGCATTAGGGCATATCACACCAGATCACATCAGATCACAACCGATCTCATCCGACTATATCCTATCATATCATATCAAATTGGAGCATATCCCATAGCAGATTATGTATAGCAAAATAGATAATAGAAAAACATATCATCACACATTGGATCGTAGCATGACATATATAACGTAATTAGCATATGCATTCATATAATCAAATTAATTGGGAAGGTTAGAAATGCTTACTCCACTAATATCCCAAGAAGTAGCGGCGTTCGGAGTTGCTCATTTCTTTAGGGCATCCTACCCTTTAGGTTCGGAGACAGCAAGCGGAGCCTCCTCTAGCTCCAATACATTTTTCTCTTTTTGCCCGAAAGGCAATAGATAGACACTCCTCTTTTTGAGGCTCTTTTCAGTCTTTTATGCTTGAAGGCGACAGACAGAACCTCCCCTTACCCGGGGATACTTCACACTTTCTGCGCCTGTAGGCTGCGGACACAACCTCCCCTTACTCGGGGACGTTTCTCACACTGCATGGCCCTTCGGTGGAGGATGGTGATTTCCCTACTCTGGGCCACTTCTCTCGATGCAGCCCGATGATGAAGGGCAAAGCCTCCTCTTTCTCCGGGCTACTTCTCACTCTTCGAGGCATGGGGGTGGCGAACAAAGCATCCTCTTATCCCGAGCCAATCCTCCCCATACCCGGAGACTTTTCTTTTTCTACGCTCATAAGCTATGGACAACATCCCCTTACCCATGAACATTTCTCACATTGCGTGACCCTTCGATGGAGGATGGAGCCCCCCTACTCCAGGCCAATTCTCTCAATTTCAGCCCGATGAGGAGGATGGAGCTTCTTTTTTTGGGGTGCTTCTCTCTCTTCGGGGCACAAGGGTGGCAGACAGAGCCTCCTCTTACTCTAAGCCATTCTCCCCTTCTAGGAATGCCAATTCGAGGAATATACCATGTCATTGCGTAGATCATATTCGAATTAGCTATGAATGTCTTTTGAACGGACGAAAACAGACTCAAAACAAGCTAGAAAACTGCCCTGGAAGTTGCATGGGATTCCAATTTATAGTGGAGAACCTGAGAGACACAAAAAACAAACACACATGCGCGCTCCACTAGCGTAACACATGTGACTGCCTACTGTGCACGAATGTGCCACATGGATGCGACACGCGGGAGCCAGCCTGCGACCCACAGATGAGCGGGCCGCACTCCAGTCACGCAGGAGGGCCCGTGATGATGCGGACCCTCCACGCCACATGGTGTGGTGCCATGCGTTGGGCGACGGGGCTGAAGCCAGTTGTTTTGTCCTTTTCTCCTTTTTATAATATATTTCTCATATTATTTTATTCAAATAATATCTCAACCTTAAAACACGATAACTTCCTACCCTGAAGTCGGAATTGTATGTTCTTGTTACCAATGGACTCAATTCAATGAGCCTTTTAAAAATAGACCACACATGAGTATGTCATCCCACACTTTTTAAGTAGGTTCTGCCAATGTGGCACGTTTCCTGAGGTCGTAACTTTTGCTCCCGACCTTTGTTTTATGTGTTCTTCGAAATGTTACACTCGTTACTTCGAGCTCTACTCATATATGAGGATTCCATATCTTGAAACCCTTTAACAATTATCCAAAATTATAAAATTACCCCTAACGCTTGGGGTCAAGCGTAACCAAAAATCGGGTAGTTACAATACAAATTCAATACACTTAAACCCATTCTATACTCTCAAATATTACATTTTCATATTAAGTCCATACACATATTCACACATCATAAGCTAAAAGACTCAAAATAAGTTTTCATTTATATCATTCATAAATAATGATCAACTAAACATAAACAAGTAAACTTTAACTATCAAAAATATATATTAAGCTTCATACTCCATCATAGATTCATAATTAACTTTCAATAATCAAAATAGAGGACTTCAAATTCAAATTACAAAGGTTAATCAACACTGTCTTTTATCCTCTATTCCCTAAAATATTAAAGTTTAAACTTTCAAACTCAACATCCAAACTTCAAGCTTCAATAATCAAAATAGAATACTTCAAATTCAAACTAAAAAAGTTAATCAATATTGTTGTTTATCCTCCATTCCCTAAAATATAAAATTTCAAACTTTCGAACTCAACGTCCAAACTCTATGTCCAAACTTCAAACTCCATAATCATATTCCTCTATAGCTTTTCCTAAAAAACAATTTTTTAATCAAAAGTTAATACATAAAATGACTAGCACAATTTATAAATCCCAAGATATAAGTATATAACTTATAATAAAGTCTTACAATTTTCAAATTGAAAAAATATCATCTTCTAATCCCAAATCTTCATATTCATTCCTTTCATTAACTATAGATGGATCTTCCTCGTTTCCTTAAAAAACAAAGTTTTATCAACATAACAAAGAAAACAACATTTAGTAAATGATACAAAACTACATTTAGAGCTCGAAGAAAAATATAATTGGTTACCTTCTCTAATTCTACGCTCTCATTCATTTGTCTCACCCCTTAATTCTTCTTCATCAATATAATTAAGATTGACATTTCTATATATCCACTACCCAACAAGTCAAATGCTTTAATAGATATGGGGTCAATCATGTCATCTAGCTCTTCCTTTGTATTCTTCTTCTTAAGCATATGTTTCCATTCACAAAATAAAACAACATTATGTAGTAGAATTAAGAATTTATAATTTAAGAAATCATAAAAAATGATTAACATAAAACTATCAAGTAAATTTTCTTACTGTATATGAAGATTATGTTGAACATAAATAAGATCATTAAGCCTTTTGTACACTAATCTGTTTGGCTTCTTTGAGTGAATTCTTTCAAACACACTCCAATTTCACTCACAACTTGAAGATGCACATGTTTGGTTTAAGATCCTAGTAGCCATACTTTGCAATGTTGGTGCAGATCCTCCAAATTCATGCCACCACTCAGCTATAAAAGATAAATAAGAATTATAAATCAATCAAATATAAAAAAGTTACAACAAATTAACAAATTTAAATAAATCCATAACTCACATGGGGGTATCCTATATCATGAAGCTATTGCAGGGGTACATGAGAAATCTCCTTTTGCCCTCCTAAACAACTTCCTCTCCTTTGGAATACTAGTTTGAAGCTCAATATTATCATGATATAGCATCTCAATCACATCATAAAAATCTCTTTGGACACAATTACATTGAACCTATGAGTTTTTATCATATTGGTATTGAGGGTTAAACCAATAAGTTGTTGTAAGAACATATGTCATATGTCTAGATTATTGGCAGATTTCTTTGTCAAAATTATGTCAAGAAACCATATGTCTGTAATGAGTTTTAGAATATAATTTGAAGTTATTGTGGTTGATTCAGATGTGGAATTGACAAACTTGAAAAATAAGAGCAGACGTGGGCCTATGGATCAAGGTGGAAGACTGAAGAATGTAAAGAATTTTGAAGCTTATTCAAATCACATTGGCGTACATAAATTACTTAGAAATGGTTACAAAGTGATTGCAGAGGTTTCATAAAGATTTAGGGTGAAAAAGGCAAAAATGTCAAAAAATAGGCAGAATGATCGGTCACTGCAAAAGTGAAGAATAAAATGATCGATAGCCTGTTGATTCAGCCTTGTGCAAAACGAAACTAAGAATTATTGATCGTTCTCACAATTGATCGATTAAAGAATCGTGATTATTAAAAATTGTGACTGATCAATCACTATTTAAAATAATCGATCATTTCAAGAACAATTTACCTAAATTAAGACATTTTGATTTCCATTTCATTCATTATTCAAGTACAAATCCTAAACTGACTTAATGAGTTATATAAGGGTTATGAAATCACGAGATTAGAGAGAGGAAAACCTATAGGAGAAAAGAGAAAGAGGGTTTACACACCTTTGCTTATTGTTTTCTAAAAGAGAATTCACTAGAGTTTTGTATTGAAGATCTATGGTAAATTGAAGAAGATAATTCACAACTAAATTAAGCAGCTAATACATAGAGTATTCAAAGAGGAGTTGCAACATATCATCAATGAAAGATTGAAGATCTCCACAAGGCCAAAGTTAAGACAATAAGAGGAGATTGCTGAAGACTAGAAGCAAACAGAGACAAGGCAGGAAAAAGAAAGTTTGAAGTGTTTAAGGAGAAGACTTGAAGTCCAACAACAATGATCTAATAAAGAGGAACTTGTGTTAGAGTCTAAACAAGCATTGTGGTTTGCTTGTGTACATATAAAATTTGAGTTTTAATTGCATTGATTTTGTTCCGTTAGAACTGCTATGGTTTTTTATCCTAGTTGGGGTTTTTCATTTAAATTATTGTGTTTATGTGTGGATTGATTGATAATTCGAGAGTGAGATCAAGTGAATATTTTGTTTTAATCATTTTCACTTAATAAAAAGAAAATTGTGCAAAGAGGTTAGAACTCTTAATTCTTACTTATTGAAATTATTAGTTTTAAGATTAATCTAGTAATCTATTAGATTGATGAGACAGATATTAAATTCTCAGTTGCCACATGAATAGGTTGATGATGTTGATCATTCTTCCATTTCTCAATGACACCCAAATAAGGGCCATACTCATCAACTTTTCTTTTGCAAACAACTTTCAACTTTTCCATTGTTCTTCTCATGCCCTTATACAGAAAACCCATGGCTGACATATTATTACCATAAACCATTCTTAGTATTTTCACAAGTGGTTCACTTATAACAATCATCTTAGCACATTTAATCCAAAATAAGGCATTTAAAACCACATTTTCAAATTCTACTCATTTAAGAGATTTTGCTAACCTTTCTACCTTGCGACCATTCCATTCTTATGCAACTACCATTTTTCTCAATCAGTCTTTGTTGTTGTAAATACTTTGCAATGTCAAGAAGTTAGTTGCAAATCTAGTAGCACCTAGTCTAATGATCTCTCTCCCATTTTTAAACTTTTTTAACAATTGTAAAATTTCATGATGATTGTAAACAAACTTCATAATAATTCTAGCTTCATCAACTACATCACTCACTTCAAGTACATACTTATTAAAATCGTCAAACATTAAATGTATACAACTGGTGGCACAAGGTGTCCAAAAAATTTTGGGGTATTTTTGAACCAATTCTCTCCCAGTAATGACATAATTAGAAGCATTATTAATTACAATTTGGACCACATTCTCTGGTCCAACAAATTCTATAATCTCAAATATCTCATAACATAACATATCAATTATTTTGGACTAATCAAATGCATCAAAAGACTTCAAAAAGACAGTTTCCTCGGGGCAATAAAACAAGAAATTAATCAAAGTTCTATTTCTATTATTTGTCCACTTGTTAGTCATAATTGTGCAACCACTTTCTTTCCAATAAGTTCTATATATTTCAATAGCATTTGACACCTTAGACACAACATCATCCAAAATCTTTCCTCTCAAGGCATGCTATGAAGGTGCCTTGTACTCAGGGCCAACACTAGTGTCAACATCAAGCATCTTTTGAAAATATAAAGAATTAATTGCATTGAAGGGAATACATACATGATAAAAAAAATCTACCAAATGCTCTATCTTCCTTTTTATAAGCTTTTTCCCCTGCCATTACACTTTTTATAATAGGTTGGGCTCCTAGGGTAGTGCAAGGAGGGAAGTAACTCCTTATAGTATTTTTCCCTTTTAAATTACTTCATCTACTTTGTTGCATTGGCGGACTAGACAATGTTGTATTAAGAGACCTTTTTCAATCTAAAAATTGACAATAAGCCTATGCAGGATCTACTTTTGCCCAATGTGATGCTGCAGGAGTGGGACGATTCCCACTAGGTGGTGGTGGTGCCTATATTGATGCATTAGAACTAGGTGTCACCCCTAAAGGTACACTAGGGATTGTCTCCATAATTACACTTCCACAAGTAGAATTCGAACTCGTCGCCATATATATAACTATATGAAATTCATATAAACAAAACATATCATTAAGATAATTACCTAAAAAATATGAATTAAATAAAAAAACAAAACATAATTATCTAAACAATAAAAATATAATTAAAGAATTTGAATAACTGCATGCTTAAGAACCTTAACTAATTATTTAAATTTAGCTATAAACTTATAGTGTTATAACTACTATGAGCAACTGTGAGGGAAGAGGTGACCGCGAACCACTGCTTGCACTTAGCATACTGCACTGTGAAGTCAGAGGGGATGTTGGTGGACTGTGAAGTGTGAAGTCATGAATTGTGAACCACTGGGAGAGGAGTTGGTGCACTGTGAAGTCGTGAATTGCACCATTGTGTAGTGTGGTGCAAGGAAGGCCGAAGGGAATGCATTGTGGAGTAGACGGGATGGGCTAGCAACAATTGGTGGTGCAAGTAGTGCAACTATTAAGGGTGGAGGGAGAGCATTATCTAACGGAGAGGATAATGGAGGTCCTACTGGAGTTGCCGACTACGGCCTTGCTGGCACAATGGGACAATCAACAGACTCGACACAGTGGAGACCTTTGTTCGGTTGGAGGGTTGGAGTCATGACCAAAGCAACATCTAGCCAAAAAACTTCTCGTACGGTGGCAAGGATGTCAGAATGGCCCAACGGCAGCCTGAGATGCACGTCTCTCCTAAAATTGCACTCACACTCTACCGGCTAGAACGAGGAAGATGAATAATCATAAACTCTTAGTTGGGCTCGGGGTTGAGGGGGATGAAGAACAAGTTTTCTTATATAACCCAAGTGAACCAAGCTGGTTCGGGTTAGTGGGCTTATGATTCACCTGGGTGGGCCATTAAGAACCAAACCCAAAGAACATGGCTCTTATGGCCCGTTTGCCTAACCAAGCCTAGTCCAATCTAGGCAGACCGGCCGGGCTGGGTTTATTTTAAAAACATGCTCCCATATACTAATCCTTAATAAGGCAAGAGTAATTTCATGGATTTGAATACTTATTTAACACAAATCTCATAGTGATCATCATCATAACAGGAACATCATGAAGGTTCATACATTCATGTTTTTACACCCAATAACTTTATAATTCAAATCATACATGCATATCTCATGTTAAGTCACCATATAAGGTTAGCAATTTGACCTCTTTTCTGTTAATTAAATCAAGGTCTCTGTGAATCCAATCCTTCTTCCCCATTCCACTAAACTTTGACATGCCATATTCCACTGTTTCCCCCCAAAATCGAAGAATGTGTAAGATTTGGGTTAATGTTTGTAAAAGGTATTAATATGAGAATCAAATAATTAAATTTTGATGCATAACCGCTTTATGGAATAGCTTGAAACCATTTTTGCATGCAGTTCCATACCCATCAGTAAGACTGCTCTAGCATCATCAATGTGTCGAAGGTTGCCAACATCAATTTTTGGTCTTCATCAATGAGTTTACCGACGCATCGAATCTTATTGACAATGAAATTACAGTTTCATCGGTAGGTTTACTGACGTGTTGATACTTGCTGACAAAACTTTTATTCCAACTAAAATTATAACAAACTTCATGTTTATCATTATTACTACTTTCTTGAGTCTATTAAATAATATTATATTTATCAAAGGGGTTTGTCGATTCAAAGAATATGAAGCCCTATAATACAAAAAGCACAACAGACTATGACAATGACTCATGAATAAATGCATATGAATTTTCACAGAAATTATAGGTGTCACATTGGCTGGTCCCTCATTGCCCTCCTCAAGCAAGGCATTTTTAGGTGGTCAAGTGTGGCTCAAGCCGCTTTTTAGGCATTGAAACGAGCCATGTCATCTTCCCCTATTCTTATACTACTAGATTTCAGTCAATATTTTTTCATGGAGATCAACGCTTTAATGCAGGATTAGGGACTATTCTACTATAGGTTGACTGCCCTATTACCTTTTTTAGAAAGTCGTTAAGCAGTTGCTCCCTAGCCCTTTCCACATATGACAAGGAGATGTTCACCATCATCCATTTAATATCCAAATGGTTTCCATACTTCTTGGGGCGGCATTTTCTCATTCTGACGGACTATAAGCCACTCAAGTACTTCTTAGAGCAGCACATCTCTACCCCTGCCCAACAACGATGGGTGAGCAAACTCCTGAGGTACAACTACAAGGTGTTGTACAAGAAGAGGATTGAAAACACAGTGACCAATGCCTTGTCTTGCCAACATCAAAAGGGGAGTTGTTTGGCCTTGTGTTTGACTACATTTACCTTCCTGGCTGAACTGTAGTGGGCTGATGAGATTGATCCGTAGGCCACGTCCTAGCTCTAGCGTGTGCGCATTGACCCCACTCTCACTTCGGGTTTTGTTTTGCAGGACATTTCTCTTATGGAAGAATCACTTATGGGTTCCAGCAATGCCTTGCCTCTAGTACACCATCCTTTCTCACTTCCATGACTTGCCCTTCACCTTAGTCCATCTCTTCACAGCCAAGGAGGTGGCTCATCTCCACTGTATGCCCCACACCATCACCTCATATAGGGATTGTTTGTTCTTTTCCACCTTTTGATGAGTGTGCTTTTAGCCGCGAGTCACTACTTCCAACTGAGTTAGGCCAAACAGAGGTTGTCAATGGATGTTTGGAGCAGTACATGTGCTACGTCGCTAGAGAGTAGTCCCATAATTGGCTCAACTATTGCCTTAGTCGGAGTGGTCCTACAACACTACCTATCATGTTGTTGTAGGCTTCACTCTATCCTAGATTGTGCATGGTTGGCCAGTGCCTATGGTGTTGAGCTATGTTCCTCATCGTTCTTCCATCACTAAGGTTGATTAACTCCTACAGACTTGAGATTGCTAGAACATATGAGGGCCATATATATTGTAATTGACTGATTTCGATGATCAAAACTAGGCCAAAACCTCATGTACGATGTTCGTCTTAAATTCTGATTAGATTAGTATTGTGGTTAAGTCAATTTTGGAATTAAAGGACTTGAAAAATAAGAGCGAATGCATTCTAAAAGTTTAAGGTTGAAGATTACATTGAATATCACAAGTTTAAATGTATGAACTAGATTTAAGTAGAAATAATTGTTTAAAGTGACTCTAGACGTTTTGGGAAAAAGAGGTCAAAATCTAGAAATTTTTTCATAAGAGATCAATCACCCTTGAACATATTATTTGCAGCGATCGATCTTTTGTTTATTGTTTTTAGAATTTAGCACGAGGCAAAGATTGATCTATTATCTTGTTCAAAGATTGATCGATTGAGTGTTTTATTCAAATTGAACTAGTGAACAATTGATCACCTAGGCGAAACAATCGATTGCTTGCAGTTTTAGTTACCTAGTTTAGTGTTCTGGAATTGGTCATATTTATCTTGGGTTCCTTTAACCCTAACCAACTTAAGACTCTATAAAAGCCCTAGGTATAGATGAATTTGAAGAGAAAAAAATCTATATTTAAGAAAAGAAAAAGGGAGAGACGCTAACTTATATTTTCTTTGAATCGCCATAGTTTTTGAGAGAAATTCTTGTGGGTGAAAGAAATTGAAAAGAGTGATACACAAACATTTTTTCACAAATAAGTGCTTGAGAAGGAGCAACATATTCTTAATTAAGGAGGATTGAAGTATACTCAAGGTGATTCAAAAATCAAAAAGAACTTTTGATTAAAGAACTAGAAGAAGACAAAGATAGAACATGAGGAGAAAAACTTCAAGAGTTCGAGGGATACTTGAAGGTCAGCAATAAAAAAGACGAGTTTTTAACAAAGAAAGGAGTTTTGTTTGTGTAGGACTCCCTAGAGGTTGGTGATTGTTCTTGGAATTTTGTGAAAAGATCTTCTTTCTAGTAATGCATTGATTTAGCCTAGAGAGAGGTTATCGTGGTTTTTTACCCTAATTGTGTTTTTTCGTGTAAAAATATTTGTGTGATCTTGCATGTTTGGTTTGATTGCTTGGTAGATTAATTATGAATGAAACATAAAGATTATGTTTTTATTTATGTTGCATAAATAAATTCCTACACAAAAGATGCCATAACTCTTAGTCTTTATCTTTATTAGGTAATTGGACTAAGGACAATGTGGTTATCCACTAGATTGATTAGATAAATATTAAACTCTCAGGGATGAGATACTACATTAGTTCAAGAAGAAGCGACCCGGTGCCTAGAACAAGATGAAATAAGTGTATGATCATCGCCATATAGATTGAGAGTTCTAGGAGGGTGATTGAGTTTATGTTAACTATCAACCCCTCTACCAAACTTTCCTCGATCAGTTGGCTAGTGTCAAGCTGTCCCACCGGTTCTATGGGCCGTATCAAGTGGTCACTCACATCGAGGTTGTCGCTTACCAGATTTGCCTTTCGACAGATTCCTTTGTTCATCCAATGTTCTATGTGTCCAGATTCCATGACTTCACTAGAGATTCCTCTCAGCTAAGCACCCAGATCCATCTCCCTTGTTGCAATGTGCAAATCCACCCTTACAATGACGTCCATCTTGGACAAATGTTGTGTTCATCGTTCGAGTCACATTGTCATAAAGGTTCTTATTGTGTGGCACAATCAGCTATTGGAAGACACCACGTGGATGCTTAAGGACAATTTTCTCTTGCATTTTCATGTTGGTATGCTTTGAGGACAAGGCAGGTGTGGAAGCATGGTGGAATGTTGTGTTCCATTCTCACCATGCATCTCAGGGAAGACAACCAAGTTGTCTCCACTTGGAGGTTTAATTTAATTTTTTCCCAATATTTGTAACGATTGATTGCACATTGGAAACGATCAATGAGTAGTTGTAATCATTAGCAGTTAAGTCCAGTATCTATGTCAATCAATTGTCATGTTGGGTTGATTGATCAATAGAAGTATAGTAGATGAAGCGATTGACCGTCATGTTAGGTCAATCAATTAGTCCAGTCCAGTAGCCTTATCGATCAATCACCATGTTCGAACTATCGATTGGTCCATTAAGATATGTATAATTGTTTGACCCTAGTTGGGGAATTAACGAATGAATTGACTCATTCTCCTCTTCATCCATGCCTAGTCTTGTTGAATGTTGTGCCACCGGGCACAAAAATATGTGACATATGTATATATTGGCTATATTTCAATTATCAAAACTATGTCCTTTCGTGTTTATAATTAAGTCTTGTGAAGTTTGACTATATTAGTGAAATGTCGAATCATATTCATAATTGAATGACTTGAAAAATTGGTGCAGACATGTTCTCAAGATTCAAGCTGGAATACTTAATTATAGTGATTGAAGTTTGAAGAACAAGTGGTAAAAATCATACATACATAGTCACAAATACTTTAATTTTTTGATAAAAATACCTTATGTGAGTTTTGGTAAAAGAATATATGAAAAATGACATAGCAAAACCTTCATAAGCGATCAATTGGCAACTTGCAATTGATTGGTTTTGAATAGATTTTGAGATTTTTTTCCAAAATATTGAACAATGATTGTCTAGTAAAATACATCGATTCGAGTGAGTTTTGTCAGGTTCAAAATAATAAATGATCAATTGCCCTATGGAATGATCATCAGTTTGTGCATAGTTATTCAAAATAGGTCATTTAATGAACAAATTATTTCCTATTGAAAGACAAAGACCTAAACTGACTTAGACCACTATTTATGGACCTATAGAAGACAAAATTGAAGAAGGAATGCAATTTTGAGAGAGAAAATTATGCTAAATTCCTTCTACTGCCTTGTAAATTTGAAAAAAAAAATAAAAGGAAAGTGAGATTTTGATTTATAAACTCTTTTAAGAATTAAATTGAGCTTTTGTGAGTTACAAGCATATCATACACAAGCTGATTGGAGGAGCAAATCAAGGTAGATATTAATTAAAGCTTCAAAGGAGATCAAGAGGGTGTGCTATTGAAGAAGAAGATCAAGACAAAGTTTACAAGTACCAAGATGACTTTGGTGGCTAAAGAAGATATAAAGATGGACTTCTAGAGGGGTTGGTAATATTGTGTCTCATAAGTCTTTAAGCTTCATAGTAAATTGGTTAAACAACCAAGGGTTGGTCATGTGGTTTTTCTCGTTTGGGTTTCAATGTTACAAAATCAATTGCGTGATTTTTGGTGTTATTGTTTGACATAGTTTCCTGCATTAGTAGCATATAAATTTATGTGCAAATAGGTCACAACTTGTATCTCTCTACTTTCTTTGTATTAGAGTTCCTAATCCCCTAGGGAACTTGGCAAAAGTACCTCCTATTAGGCATCCCAATTGGGCCACTTAAGCTTAATTTTCATCATTTAAATTAATTGGGCACACAAAGCTAAATAAACAGCTAATGTGCATGTCTAATTATGGTAAACGGGCAATGCATCTTATATCTAACTTTAAATGGTCATATTTCCCTTAACTGAACTCCAATTTGTGTATTTTAAGTGGTATTTCAAAGCTCTTCTTATCTAATTTCTATCCAAATAAGTCTCAGCCTTAAAATTATTTTACTTAAAAGAGTTCTTTTAGTGACAAAATTTAAGGGTTAAATTCGCTATTTTCCATGTAACTAGTTTTGGAGAGTTAGAAAAGTCCAAGATGTTACATGATGTAACAAAATAGAGAGTTTTTTGTTTACACTTAGTGTGCGCAAATATGTTTTTACCACAATTTTAAATACTATATTCTTAGACAACTTCTTTGCATAATGTGAAAATGTGGCTTTCCTCACATGAGACTCTTCTATTCATGATGGTTATGTTGAGAAAAATATATACAAGGAGTGCTTCTTTAAGCACCTCACATCCATGGAAATCATATCACATTTAGCAATACTTAAGTTACTTATATTGACACCCACAATATAATCTAAAAGGAATCTACAACTATATATTACATTGCAACGAACACAAAATATGGAAACACCCATTTCAGATTAATTTTTTAACAAAAATACATATGACGTGCATATTTGTATCATATGGCTTGGGTCACCCATTTGCCGTTTTAACATTGGCTGCTTGAAAACTAATACTAGTATTTTCTTTATCCTCGACAGTATAGTGTGAGATTTATTTCACCCGTCGATCTTCATAATTAAGGGAATATAGTGTGGGATTTATTTCATCATCAATTTTTATAATTAAACAATTAATAATGAATACACTAGCACATGTCTCTCTTGTGCTAACATATATTAGTGTATATACAGTTGACCCTCAGGATTTTAGAAATATTTTCTATGCTCCTTATTGACAATGAGTCTAACTTAAGAAACACATGGAAATTGTTGATAATTTAAATTGCTAACACATGTTAGTATCATTGTCCCTAATCCTAATGTATGTTTAGTATATATACCACAAATATTTTGGACGTATCGTTCCCAATTGATACTCTCGATATATAATTCCCAATGCAAAGCTCACTCTAAGTAGAAGAGTTTTTCATATTCCTTTTTGACAATGAGCCCAACTTAAAAAAGGTACGTGAACCTTTGATATTTAATATCAATAATGTAAATATTGGTGTACGTTAGTGCTGATACAACTAGTACTAATGAGCGGTAGTATATACACCATCGATTTTACGATCAAAGGCTCTCACAAGAGTGGAGCATTAAAAAATTTCCCTGTAAGTGGAAACATTGAAAAATGTAAATTCCGCGGTGAACGAGGCACACATTTCTTCGGTCCGAACTCTGAAGACTGAATAGCCCAGTAAAACCCAAAAAGAAATCAAATTATTTGCCTCACTGCGTGTCTCTCTCCCATCAAACAGCTCCACCTCCACCGCCGCCCCTTGCAGAGGCGGCCGTTAGCCTGTCGGGCTGTCTTCCGGCCACTGGTCGCCGTCATGTACTCGGCCGCAGCCTCTTCTTCGGGTCTCCTGCGGGCGTCCGCCAGGGCTGGGCTTTCCTCCTCCTTCTCCGGAGCCCTTTCCTCACCTTCCCCGTCTCCTCATGCCTACCTGATAAGCCACCGGTTGCTGAGCTTTGCCAGGACCGCTGCCACTTCCTCCTTCAGGCCTCTCCTGCTCTCTGGTTCTTCGGGCTGGCGCCACGGCTCAGATTGGAGGTCGCCGCTTAGTCTCCGCGCTCAGATCAGGAACACGGCCTCTGTTATGGAGCAGTTCACCCGAAAAATCGCCACCATGGGTAGTAACTCGTCAATTTATGTCTTTTATAATTTTCGAATGTTATTTCTGATATCATGAGCTTATTATATGAATAAATGGTCCATGTTGCACGTCTTGATTCGATACCATTGTTTGTTGCATTATTGATAAACAAAATGTCGATTTGTTCGTTTATACTTGATGAATCACTGTTAAATCTGGTTTGGTTACGTTCTGGTGAAGGAATGCCTCTTAGTATGGAAGTGCTTAGTTTGAAAGAACTTCTGAGGAATGGCCTGGAAAGTTCTCTGTCGATTTGATTGTTGTTTGCTTAATTTTCGGATATTGGCACACCAGTTTGGGTTAAATTGCAATTATGTGCATATTAATGGCGTCTCCTGTTATTCAGATTTATGTTAGGATAGCAGCAACTGGTTTTGGGGTCATATAACTTGTAAAATTTTGGATTTATTTTGTTTTGAATATCACTAATTGAGACTGAATGTTAAACTTCTTTAGAACATTCTTATCATTTACACTTGTCTTTTCAGCTTCTGAAAGTGCTTTCAAGAACATCTTGACAAGTCTCCCTAAGCCTGGCGGTGGTGAGTTCGGGAAGTACTATAGTTTGCCCGCTCTCAACGACCCAAGGATTGGTATGCCATGCCTGATAGTAGTATACTTATGTTTTCTCTACTATATGGACTATTGGTTACTTGAGTTTCCTCTCCTCGTTCATTTTCTAACTGAACTTATATAACTTCCAGATATCATATTCAGAAGATTAATCCTATTTGGACAATTTAAATTCTCTGACCCTTTTTTTTAGTTTGTATTTCAGTTGCATTGCCAGTTGAACGTTCTATGTTTTTTTTTATCAACAATTTCCACGTTTTCCACTATAATTTTGAGTATTAACTCTTCTTTCTTTCTCGCAGATAGACTACCATACTCCATCAGGATTCTTCTTGAGTCTGCAATTCGCAACTGTGACAACTTCCAAGTCACTAAGGCAGACGTTGAAAAAATTATTGATTGGGAAAATACTTCACCAAAGCAAGTTGAGATCCCTTTCAAGCCTGCTCGTGTTCTTTTACAGGTGTGCATTGTGCAGATGCTCTTGTAGCTCAGAGTTTTATCCAGCTGTCATTACATGAACTTATATATTTGTGTGCAATAATATCTTGGCTAGGATTTTACTGGCGTACCAGCTGTGGTTGATCTTGCATGCATGCGGGATGCTATGAATAAGCTTGGGGGCGATTCAAATAAAATTAATCCTTTGGTACTGTAGCACTTCATTTATATCTAAAAGTCCATTAGATGATATGTACAATTTACATTTGTCTTTTTCTCCTTCAGTAAACGTCTTTTCTTTAAGATTATTTGATATACTAATTTGAATATCTGCATGTAGGTTCCAGTGGATCTCGTTATTGATCATTCAGTTCAGGTTGATGTTGCAAGGTCAGAGAATGCTGTACAGGCAAATATGGAGCTTGAGTTTCAACGGAACAAGGAGAGATTTGGCTTTCTTAAATGGGGATCAAAAGCTTTTCAAAACATGCTTGTTGTTCCTCCAGGTTCTGGAATCGTTCATCAGGTATTAGAGTTCTCGGTAGTTCGTACATACATGTATCAATTATATCTGTGTGATGAGTGTGTTCGTTACTCATTTAGTAGCTATGTTTTCGTAACACGTTTAATAGTTATGAATTATGGATGTGCTTATGCTGTTTTATTTGGAATTGCCTTCTTACTGCTAATGTACTTTGTCATTCTATATTTTTTTATTATGTTATGCCAAATTTGAAATTTAATTACTATGATGAACTTTAAGGTAAACCTTGAATACCTTGGACGGGTTGTGTTCAACACCAACAGCATTCTTTACCCTGATAGTGTTGTTGGTACTGACTCGCACACTACCATGATTGATGGGTTAGGAGTTGCTGGTTGGGGGGTTGGAGGAATTGAAGCAGAAGCAGTTATGCTTGGCCAGGTAGATAAAAATTTCTTTTATTTTTATTTTTTTTATGGAAATGAATTGTCTTTCTCAATCTTTGAACACGAATATTTTACCTTGTAAAAAATGATAAATTCTGAAAATTGGTGTATTTTCATCTTCGTTTGGTGGAGGTAAGCCAATGTTTTACTGTTGTTTAGAATTGGATTGCAATTACGTTGTGATACATGGAACGAGTACCTGGTCGTATGCAGAAGAAACCAAATTAACTCAATTATGGATCCTCAGAACATGAAATAGGTGAATAAGACATTTTAAAGGACCTTAGATATTGTTTACTTAATAAATGTTTTCATACGAGTACCTGGTCGTATGCAGAAGAAACCAAATTAACTCAATTATGGATCCTCAGAACATGAAATAGGTGAATAAGACATTTTAAAGGACCTTAGCTATTGTTTACTTAATAAATGTTTTCATATTTATTATAAGAATCTTCTGAGCTACTTCTTATTAAATATTGCCTTGACACATTTTTTTTTTAATGATTGCATGACTTGACAGCCCATGAGCATGGTGTTGCCTGGCGTTGTTGGGTTTAAGCTATCTGGCAAATTAAGGAATGGTGTTACAGCTACAGATTTGGTTTTAACAGTAACTCAGATGTTGAGGAAGCATGGTGTTGTTGGAAAGTTTGTTGAGTTTTATGGTAATTCCGTTCATTACTAAGCTTAAAAACCAACACATCACTTTTTCCATTGTCATGCTATCTGTCTAACTTGTCTTGACAAATACTAATGTCTTCTGCTTACAGGTGAAGGTATGGGCAAACTATCACTGGCTGACAGGGCCACAATTGCTAATATGTCCCCTGAGTATGGGGCAACGATGGGGTTCTTTCCTGTAGATCATGTAACTTTGCAATACCTTAAATTGACTGGGAGAAGTGATGAAACTGTGCGTACTTCTCTCTTTAAGTTTTAGCTTCTTTCTAGTATCAATAAATGTTGTTTTTTATGGACTTTGCGATATCTTAAATTGACTGGGAGAAGTGATAAAACTGCAAGTAGTTCACTCTTTAAGTTTTGGCTGCCTTCTGGTAGCAATGTGTTGTTGTTTATGATGAAATTTAATATTCTACCATGCAGGTCGCTATGATTGAGGCATATCTGCGAGCAAATCAAATGTTCGTTGATTACAGTGAGGTACAATTTTCCCTTTTCCTAACTTCAGCAGTAATTTTAACTTTCAGAGGATCTCATTTTTTTTCCCATTTCATCCAGCCTCTAACAGAAAGAGTTTATTCCTCTTACCTGGAATTGGATCTTGTGGATGTTGAACCCTGTGTCTCAGGACCAAAACGGTACTTACTTTGTTGTATGCATCTTCTACAGTCAATAGTATCTTTATTATAGTTTCAAATATGAACGGAGCTTTCACTTTTATTTTTGGTAGGCCACATGACCGAGTCCTTCTGAAAGAAATGAAGGCAGATTGGCATTCTTGCCTTGATAGTCAAGTTGGATTTAAGGTTGGATGCAAATGATATTTTTCATATGGTGATGGTTATTCAAGTTTTTTTTTTTTTAATATGACGGTTATTCAAGGTTTCAATATACTTGTCAAGTCATACATTTTTTACCTAAAAACATATATATGATATGCAGGGTTTTGCTGTTCCAAAGGAATTCCAAAACAAAGTTGCAAACTTTTCATTTCATGGGCATCCGGCAGAGCTCAATCATGGTAGTGTTGTGATTGCAGCTATTACAAGCTGCACTAATACATCAAATCCCAGCGTAATGCTTGGTGCCGCCTTGGTTGCAAAGAAGGCGTGTGAATTGGGTCTGGAGGTTAGACTTCATCCTTCTTATTTTCATGTACTATATCTTTATTTTTGTAGGAACTCAGACTTCAAATGTTTTAATATTAAAAAAATAGTATTATATCTAACGCGAGCTTTGTTCATTGAATGAAATCTTTTGTTAGGTCAAACCTTGGATCAAAACAAGCCTTGCACCTGGTTCTGGCGTTGTTACCAAATATTTGCTGCAGAGGTGCCCTTTGTGACATATTTAGCCTGATGCATTGTGGAAAGCTATGTTCTTAATTATATTTTTGTGGATTACTAGCTGTTAAGTCTTGGATTATAAAATGCAGCGGCCTGCAGAAGTATCTGGATCAGCAAGGATTTAACATTGTTGGGTATGGTTGCACTACATGCATTGGGAACTCGGGGGATCTTGATGAGTCTGTTGCTTCTGCTATTTCAGAGAATGGTAGCATCATTGTTTATGCTTATAAAAACTTTTTTTCTTTTGGTGACAACACCTTGCCTCAGTTTATTGATATGTTTGTTTGTTTTGCAGATATAGTTGCTGCAGCTGTTCTCTCAGGAAACCGCAATTTTGAGGGAAGAGTTCATCCACTTACTCGGGCTAATTATCTTGCTTCACCTCCTTTAGTTGTTGCCTATGCACTTGCTGGCACGGTATGTGGAGCAACAGTCTGCGTTGTTTTCTTGAGCATCAAGTTGTGTGCACATAATTTGACTTGGTTTCGTTCTTTTTTCAGGTTGATATTGATTTTGAGAAGGAACCAATTGGCACTGGAAAAGATGGCAAGAGTGTCTACTTCAAGGATATCTGGCCCTCGACAGAAGAGATTGCTGAGGTACTATTATTACATTTGCTCTCAATCAGTAATTACCTTAATTCGGTGTTAATATTTTGCGGTCATAGTTTTGATTTGAATTTTCTTTTCTTATGGCTTCAGGTTGTTCAATCCTGCGTGTTGCCAGATATGTTTAAGAGCACATATGAGGCAATAACCCAGGGAAATTCAATGTGGAATCAGCTTTCTGTTCCAGCGACCACTCTTTACTCATGGGATCCTAATTCAACTTACATTCATGAGCCCCCATATTTCAAGGATATGACCATGTCTCCACCTGGGCCTCATAGTGTGAGGAATGCCTATTGCTTGCTCAATTTTGGGGACAGTATCACCACTGATCACATTTCCCCAGCGGGTAGCATTAACAAGGACAGCCCTGCTGCAAAATACCTCCTTGAGCGTGGGGTAAGCCCAAAGGATTTTAACTCCTATGGTAGCCGCCGTGGAAATGATGAAGTGATGGCAAGGGGAACGTTCGCTAACATTCGCATTGTCAATAAGTTGTTAAAGGGGGAGGCTGGACCAAAAACCATACACATTCCTACAGGTGAGAAGCTTTATGTCTTTGATGCAGCAACAAGATACAAAGCTGATGGACATGACACCGTTGTCTTGGCTGGAGCTGAGTATGGAAGTGGGAGTTCCCGAGATTGGGCTGCCAAGGGTCCGATGCTGTTGGTAAGTTTTCTTCATGGTCTTGCATTAATTCCATAATTGGCAATGTTGCTGTCAATGGTTATTTCACAACTGATCTTCCTTTCCCCTTTTTATCAGGGGGTGAAAGCTGTCATTGCTAAGAGCTTTGAGAGAATTCATCGCAGTAATTTGGTAGGAATGGGCGTCATTCCTCTTTGTTTCAAGCCTGATGAGGATGCTGAGACACTTGGCCTCACTGGGCATGAACGTTACACCATAGACCTTCCCAGCAGTATCAACGAGATAAGACCAGGGCAGGATGTTACTGTGACAACTGATACAGGCAAATCTTTTAAATGCACTGTTCGCTTCGACACTGAGGTAAATATTCAAGTTTCCTTTTCACTTCTGACATTGATATTAAACTAATGTGAGATTGTCACATGTTTGCAATAAATCTAGATTGGTATGGCTGAGTGCTTTTTATTGTAGAGCTCTTGGAGGCTAACTTTCAAATTATGCAGGTGGAGATAGCATATTTCGATCATGGTGGCATTCTTCCTTTTGTCATTAGGAATTTGATCAACTCAAAACAATAACTTCTTACCCTTGGTTGTTGGCTGAGATGGGAGCAGATTATGTATGGGCAGATTCACACTTTTGGAAGCATTAGGGAGGAGTAAAATAAAAGGAGTTTTAAATAAAGGTAGCTCTAAGCCACGCTCTCAGCTAGGCATATGAAATATACTTCTTTAAAGCTTGAAGAATTTCATATGTGTTCTTATATATTTGTTTCTTCTTGTCCTTCGTCGAATCTACTAGCACTGTCAATAGAGAAAAAAAAGCAATGAGAATGAAACAGTATCGGCTTGTAATTTTCCGCTACTTCTGTACGAGTGAAAAGTATAAACCTTTTCTATTATAGGTTAATAAATACAATGAGCCTCCTGGGAGCGTGCCACTTTATTTCCTCAGGTTGTGATGTGATATGAATTTCTGCACTTGGGAGTGGCATCCTTTGAAACAGGTATTCGTAGTTTGTCTCAATTCAATACCTGTTGAAGGTAGTAACTGATGAAAACAACTAACCGCTATTATAAAAAAAAAAGGTTAGAAAGAAATCAATTTATCGCTAAAGACTAAAGCTGAACTTGTCCCAGCATCTTGTTCTCCATCCCTGGTTCTTCTGGTGGTTAACAGTTTAGTGCTCATATTTCCAGAGGCAGGCAAATAGCCTCCTCTTCTGCAGTTTAGCTTGCCTGAGTTAGGTATGTCTAGCTGAGTTGGTTGGGTCTGGTATTACATACAAAATTGCTGGTTTAAGCTCTTATGGTTATAGACATAGCTAATGAACTATTCTCGGTAACATGTAACAGCATGACCATATTTTACCAATTAAGCTTAGACAAAGGTTACCGTATGACAAATATTCAGTTGGTACTTAGGGCTGTTGCCGTCAAAATCTGGTTTCCTGTAATTTAACCAAATTATATGAGGAAAGCTAAATATAATCGTGAAAGTATGGAGAAATATGAAAGAATCTAAATTACGAAAAAATATATGAAAGAATCTAGTCTGCGCTCCAGGGCTTTTATACCAAAGAGCACAAATTGTTTTGTAGAGGCACCAGTCATGGAAATGGACGCACGGGCCAGGCATCCCGAGGCGGAGCGTCATGTCCAATAACATTACTTAGCTTGGGGTTAGTCCTATATTTTATGCTCTTACTATTTTAAAATCATGATTTCAAACCCACACTAGAATTCTGTATTTAAGAATCCATGTTTTAAAAATGTATATTAGAATCTTATGTTTTCAAACTACGGTTTCAAAATGCACATGCTTAGAGAAATGAAAGGGGACAAAGGTAGAGGGTTGGAGGGGAAGAGTCCAAGGGGACTCCGGCAGTCCGATGGATGTCGGCAGTGGCCTGATAGATGCCGCAATAGTCTGCACAATTCTACGGCGGTCTGTGCATACTCTAGTAGCAGTCCACACGTTCTGGCTGTTCATATGGTTTGACAGCAGACTCCGGTGGCTGTTCATATGGTTTGACAGCAGTCCAACAGACTTTGACAACAACATGGCTGACTCAGGCAACATGTTAGTAGACTTCAACATCGTGCCACTAGGAGAAGAAGAGGACGGTTGGGGAAGAGGCCTCTGAGGGAGGAAGGAGGAGATGAGATTGTTATGGCCTATTGAGAAGACCGTTAGGAATAATTTATTTTATTAATAGTTATGTAACTATGGAGTTATTTGTAATTTTTATTTAATTAGTATTAATGGGCTTTTAGGTTAGTGTTTAGGCCCGTTTAGGAGTTCTATTTAACGTAAAGGCTATGCCCTAATTTCATTCAGTGAATAAATTAATCTTTTGATTAGTCTTTTGGTTATCCTTCTTCCCATCGTCTGACCTTAACCTATCATCCTAATTTATCCCCTTTCGTCTAACCTCTTCTCTCAAACCCTAATTCCTCATCCTCTTCATCTAGCCTTCTTTATCATCCCCTCTCAACTTTATAATTTCTTCTAATATTCACCTGTAGATCTAACGATCTACAACATTGGTATCGGAGCAGTACTTCCTGGGAGTTGTCATTACCACAATTTCTCTATCCTCTGTGATGTTAATCACTTGACAACCATTCATTGTGAAGCAGCAAGATGACCAAGTCCTCATCATCGTTACAAGCAGAGACCAAATCTACTCAGGCTTCAAAGTTCATTTTTTTTTGGGTCTATGGCAGATTTCTTGCAACTGATTGACACGGTCACAATAGGATGAACCATTCCAACGTCAAAAGTGTCTGTTAGAATCTTTCCGTTTGATCCCGGGGGTAGCCCACAAGTGGTGGACGACCACTCATCAGCTGCTATTTTGGTGCTCCTCCTCCACTCCACTTATTCCCTCGTCACCACCGCTCTCAACCGCCGGTTACCTCTCACAAAATCAACCACGGATCCCTCCATGCACTACCTTCCTTTATGTCTCCCTCTCAGTTTCAATTGCTGTAGTCACCAAAGCCTTTGGTGTCCTCAAGTTACAGGGATTTTCAGTGGTTGTGCCGCTCCTTAATGCCCAATTGCCGCAGCCTGTCTTGAAGCAGAAACTCAACCTAAGCCCCACCCGCTATTTGAACCATCTCTCACTCCCTCACCGCAGCCAACTTCTCAACCAAAATCTCAGTCTGCGCCACCGTCGAGACATCTTTTGCTAATCTCTAAAGCTCTGAGTTTTTTGCAATCGAGAAATGACAAGTGACTTGGGACTCGGAAATCTGGTTTCATGGCAGCATAGAGAGCAAAAAAGGCTAAGTTTTTTTTCCATGGAGGAAGATGACTCTAGCATGACTGTTTGCACCAAATCCGCCATTCAACACATGTCCTTCCGTTCCCAGCCTCATTTTTGCAATGGCTCCACGGATGTTTTGCAGATTTTGCTCTCTCTCACATACCCGAATACGTATCGACAAAGGTGGGGATTCACAATGCGATTTTCGACTGATTGGGCAGGAAATCTTGCGTGGTGGATGACTTTGGCAGATGTTTTGGAAACCGGGATTCATAGAAGACTCCACAGATGGTTCTAGAAACTCAAAGCCGGGTCTGGAGTCTGGAAACCGAGACTAGAGACTGGAAACCGGGACTGGAGACTTTGGTCGATGGTTTTGGTCTAGCTATTTTACCAAATGGAATCGGGTTCACAAATTCAAGTCATTAATTAAACTAGGCCCAGCAACTCAAGCCCATTTTCTTTTGGAACACCTCCAGCACGGATACACCTCTAATTTCTACTATTGATCAGTCATAATATTTGCTTCCTTCAAGACTCGTCCAGCCATGTCTTTTGAACTTAAAAGATTACACGTGCAGTGGAGCAATAGTGGGCTGCACACCATATTTTACAGGATTTGATTACCATCATCTACACCCAAGTGCCGGTTATCACCTCTACGGTTCAAGTGTTGGTTATCACCTTGAGGACGAGGTGATGCGGAAGAGTGGTGGAGTGTTATGACCCATTTAGAAGGCTGCTAGGAATAGTTTATTTTATTAATAGTTATGTAATTAGGGAGTTATTTGTAAATTTTATTTAATTAGTGTTAATGGGCTTTTAGGTTAGTGTTTAGGCCCGTTTAGGAGTTCTATTTAATGTAAGGGCTACACCCTAATTTCAGTCATTAAATGAATTAATCTTTTGATTAGTTTTTTAGTTATCATTCTTCCCATCGTCTAACCTTAATCTATCATCCTAATTTCTCCCATTTCGTCTAACCTCTTCTCTCAAACCCTAATTCCTTCTCCTCTTCGTCTAACCTTCCCTATCATCCTCTCTCAACCTTATAATTTCTTCTAATATTCACTTGTAGATCTAACAAAGATGTAGGAAAGTGAGTGAGAAGTTTGGAGCATGTTCATTTCCAATTTAGAGGGGAGGTTATAATTGGCAATGCATGGGATGAGCCTTTATTAATTATAACATTACATTTTGAAGTCAGGCGACACTTTGATTAATGTTGTACTTTAGAATGTATGTGAAAAACTCATAACCCCTAATGCTACTTTTTGAAATCCAACATAATCATGATGATTGACCTGTTTGGGATATGATGGTTCCTTAGGGAGCAACCTAAAGGACATATACCCCACAAAAGAATATATCACTTCTCTCCCCTTTTTTTTTTTATTTTTCATTTTTGTTAACAAGGTGTATTGAAGTCCTTAGGATCCAACTAAAAGAAGTAAGACAACCATCTTCTTAGAGATGTAAGAACATATTTGGTCATATATAGTGTATTAACTTATTTTTGTAATCAAAACAATGTCAATAATGTGTAATTTTGAGTTATAGTATCGCCGAAGATCATATGGTGAAGATGAAGTTGAACAAAACTCAAGAAGTGTTTTTTATAGGTAAAAACACGTACACACACACACTCACTCACTCACTTAACAGTTATGGGTACTTTAATTTATAGTTCAAGAGAGTGCTAGAGTAAAATGGACAAAAATTTGCAAAAGAATGTGTTTTTGTTCGTAAGTGATCAATATTGTTCGTAAGTGATCAATTGATGATATCTTGATAAATTGACCTTAAATAAAATTCATAAGGTTCTCCAAAAAATTAACTGATTGATCACCAAGTGGTGAGATTGATCGAAAATAGTGTCGTATGATTCTAGAACACTAAACGATCGGTCATTAAATGATCAACTGATCACAAGTCTACATTCAAATAGTGAACAATCAATTGCGCCATGGAATGATCAATTGGTCGAGTAAGTAGCTTCTTGAAATAGATCTTTCTGAATTGAATTAGATTTTTATTCAAGGTAGAGCTTCTTAACTGACTTTGGGGTTTATAAAAAAGGGTTGTACATGTGAGAAGAGAGATAGGAAGCCTTAGGAACCTAGAGAAAAAGTATGAAGCTTCTCTAAAGAGTTGAAGAGTGAAATAGCTTCCTTGATCATTAGATTTTGAGAGAAAAATCAAAAGAGTTATTAGAATTCATGTATATGTCTTAGCTTCATGAATTAGTTGAGAAATATAGCACTTACACTTGAAGGGCAAAGTGTTTTACTTGAATAATTTCTAAGAAGATCATTCATGCTAAAAGAGCTATAGTGAAAATTATTCATGCTAAAAGAGTTAGAGTGAAGATCATTCATGTTAAAAGACTTGCAGTGAAACTCACAAAAATGTCCCTCCCATTGCGTAAAACGCATTCAAATTAGCTAGAAACACATTTTGAATGGACTAAATCGGGTTTAAAACGAGGAATAGAAGGTGTGTAATGGCCAGAGAAGAGAGTGGGATGGGTCCAGACCCTCCTTTAAATAGTCAAGTCGTTGATGCGCATCTGTGGCTGGTGTGCCACCTGATGTGGCGTTGATGTGTCATCTTTTTATTTTTTTTATTTTTTCTATTTTAAATTCCAAATTTATTTCTAATTTCAAACCACCATAACTTTGTACCCTGAACTTGGATTCATGAATTTTTGGTACCGTTGGACTTGTATAAATGAGCCCTACGACCTTAGGTCCCACTTGGGTAGGTTAACTTGGACTTTTCAAGTGGACCCTACCCATTATGGCATGCTCCTCGAGGTCATAACTTTTATTCCCGACCTCCATTTCTAGCATTCAACGACTCATTATGCTCATTTCTTCAAGCTCTATCCACCTGACGTGGTGTTGATGTGTCATCTTTTTTTTCTATTTTAAATTTTAAATTTATTTCTAATTTCAAACCACCATAACTTTGTACCCCGAACTTGGATTCATGAATTCTTGGTACCGTTGGACTTGTATAAATGAGCCCTATGACCTTAGGTCCCACTTGGGTAGGTTAACTTGGACTTTTCAAGTGAACCCTACCCATTATGGCATGCTCCTCGAGGTCATAATTTTTATTCCCGACCTCCATTTCTAGCGTTCAACGACTCATTATGCTCATTTCTTCAAACTCTATCCACACAATGGAGTTTTAGCCCTCCATTCTAATTAATCTCCTCTCAAAAATAAATTTTTTTTTATATCTAATCCCTCACATTAAATGTACTAAAAAAATTGGGTATTACATGAGATTGTAATTGAAAATGTGTGGGTTGAGCCTTTTTTTAATTGTAACTTTACATTTTGAAGTCGGCAACACATTGATTAATGTTGCACTTTGGAATGTGCATGCGAAACTCACAGCCACTAATGCTGCCTTTTGAAATCCAACATAATTCTGAATGATTGACTTGTTTAAGATGCGTCAGTTGCTTAACGAGCAAACCTAAAAAACTTATACCCCATAAAGGAATATATCACTTCTCTCCTCTCTTTCTTTTTTTCTTAACAAGGGTTGTTTGAGTCCTTATGACCCGACTAAAAGGAGTAAGGCAACCATCTTCTTAGAGCTGCAATAACATATTTGGTCATATTTAGTATATTGACTTATTTCGGTAATCAAAACAATGCTAATAATGTATAATTTTGAGTCATAGTATTGCGAAAGATCACGTGGTGAAGATGAAGTAGAATAATGGACTCAAGAAGTACTTTTAATAGGTAAAAATACGTACACACATCACACAAATATACACTTGAGAGTTATGGGAACTTTATTTCACAGTGTGAAGGAGTGTTAGAGATAAATGGACAAATATTCATAAAATAAGGTGTTTTTGTTCGTACACGATCAATCACATATGATAGCCCGATCGATTGGCCTTGAATGAAGTACATAAGGTTCTCTAGAATATTGAATGATCGATCGCCAAGTGGTGAGATCAATCGGAACTAGTCTCATATGATTCTAGAACATTGAATCAATCGGTCACAAGTCTATGTTCAAGCAAGGAACAATTGATCACCCCATAGAATGATCAATCGGTTGAGTGCGTAGTTTCTTGAAATAGGTCTTTCTGAGTGAAATTAGATTTTTTATTTAAGGTAGAACTCCTTAACCGACTTTGAGGATTATAAAAAAAGGTTTTAAACGTGAGAAGAGAGAGAGGAAGCCTTGAGAACCTAGAGAAAAACTGTGAAACTTCTCTAAAGAGTTGAAGAGTGAAATAGCTTCCTTAATCATGAGATTATGAGATAAAAATCAAAAGTGATTAGAAGTCATATCTACGTCTTAGCTTCATGAATTAGTTGTGAGAGAGAGCACTTACACTTGTAAGAAAAAGTGTTTTACTTAGAAGAGTTACTGAGAAGATCAAAGGTAGAGATCATTTATGCTAAAGTAGTTGCAATGAAAATAAAGATATGTCAGAAACAATCAAGGTGGAGAAGACCAAGCTCATGCAAGTAAACAACCAAGGAGGTAATATAAGAGTTTAGAGTGGTGTGAGCTACGTGAGAAAAGAAAAGAAGGATTTTTTCTTTGTAAACTGTAACTTTATATATTTGTTTACAACAGTGCATACTTTGGTCTGGATACTGTCTCATAGTTTTTCTTGATGAAGGTTTCCATGTGAAAATTCTTTTGTGTCTTTATTTGCTCTGATTTGCATGATTCTCAAGATACATGGGAATCTGACGCCTTAGTATAGAAAATTTTATTTTTGATTTTTGATAAAGGAGGGCGTATATATAGGGGTGATAACAAGCCGAACTAAGTCGAGTTTTGGGATAGCTCGGCTCAAACTCAAAGTTTTGGGTATTGGCTCGAGCTCGGCTCAAGAAGGAAACCAGAAGCTTGAGCTCATGCTCGAGCTCGAATCAGTATACAGTGACCACATAACTTAGCTTGAATTTGGCTTGACTATGACGTTGCCAAAAAGAACCATCTCCTTAACTACTTCACCTACAACAGCTTTTGTGTTAAGCATTCCATCAAATAAATATGATGTTTTCATCATTTAAATATATTTTTTTATCAAATATAATTTTATCACTCTGTCATCAAAGTTGTATGTTTGACCCATGTTATTTTAAATAATATTTGTACTTCTTTATTTTGATCATATATTTTAATGCATAAAAATGAGTGTAAGAACTTAATTAATATTACCTCATTATACCAATATATATTGATTGCTTAGTAAAAAATAATATTATCAAATACTCCCTCCGTCTTAAATTAATAGCTCCATTTGGTTTTTTAAAATAAATTAATTTTAATTTATTTTTAAAAACTAAATGGAGCTACAAATGGAGTATTTATAGATACAATACTATACAAAGTTGTCATCATTTACTAAAAGCTCATAAATTTGTAAATAGACAACTAAAGTATAAATAATATTATTTACTTATTTATTTGCTATCTTTTCTAATTTTTTTCATTTGTTGTTATGCTATATTTTGTGTATGTATGTTCAACCATATATGCATCTTTTAGTAGTCTTCTATAAACATGTCACCATTATTAGCACATATGTACTCCCTCCATACTATTAAAGTATTTATATATTTGTATTATATGTATTTTTAGTAGTTTTATATGAATATGTCATTATTATTAGCACATATATACTATATGTATATGTGGCACCACAACTTCTTCTACATACTCCAACCTTCTTTTGGTTGTATGAAATATATTTATTATTTGATAACCTAAATTTTTGTATTAACTTCTTACTTCAAGTGTCATCTTATAACTACCAAAAAAAAAAATTAGTGTCTTTGTGGTTAACTACATTTGTATATATGAGATATCATATATGAATGTATATCATTTATTTCTATTATACAAAAATATAAATTTTAGTAAATATCGCATATATAATATATGTATATTATGTCTCTTTAAAACATTTACTTCCAAATAATTTGTATCATGTGTAATGTGTAGGGGTGCTAAGGAGCCAGGTAAAGTCGAGTTTTAGTATGTGGAAATATGAAACTTGATGTCTTGTCGTCTTGGACCCATCCCAAATAAATATATATTACCCTAATTTTATGAAAAATAAAAAGAGACTCCATGCTCAATGCTAAAAAATATTTATAAAATTATTGTAAAATTCGAATTTCTAAGGATTCCAATAGTAGTCTTCATAGAAAATTTTAAAGAATATATCATAATTTGTTTGACATGTAAAGATAGTAAATAATATTAACATAACATATTGTCTAATGATTTGACATATTGTTTGATATGTAGTACAATATATCCCATTTTTTACTTAGTTGTACTATTTATGTATATATTTTATTAAATATTATTTCTATGATATATCTAACTTTCAATACATATCACATGTGGACATATGTGTATAATGTGTCTTTAAATGTTTACTTCTCATAAATATATATCATGTGTGACATAAGCCAATACTCAATACATAAACATTATATATTCATTAATAACATATAAATTTGTAATATATATGTATATGTTATAAATTTAAATTGAGATTGATAATTGTGCACATGTATACATAAGTGTCAATATATATTTATGTATATTATAAAATATATTTATGAATTTCATTCGAGTTTGAGTCAAGTTCGAGCCAAGTTCGAGTTTTATTCGAGCCGAGTCGAGCCAAGGTATGCTCGAACTCAACTAAAAAATATTCGAGTTCGAGTTGAGCCACTTCGAGTCAAACCATATTCGAGTCGAGTCAAGACACCTTTGCTCGACGAGCTGGCTCAGCTCATTAGCACCCCTATGTATATCTTGTAGTTCTTAAAATTTTAAACTAGAGATACTATATCTATCTTAGTTTGACCATTAACAAACCAACAAAAGCATTGTATTTCACCACCAATCCACTAGGGTATGTTCACGGTCCACAAAACATATGCATCAGGTGAAGTCAAGATATAATCCACGTGGGTAGCCAACAAAGTAGGGATTCGAACTCAGGTCAAATTTATATAGATATAACAAATTTTACATATAATACGTGAATTATAAATTCTTGCAAGTGTGCTAATTATAATTATGACCAATTGATTGAATCTACAAACTTCCACCTATTTAAAATTCTTTCACCGGACACTTTAAATGGAGCCCTAAGATCATACTCTATTGTTGTTTTCCAACTTTAATTTGATTTCAAATTATATTTAGATTGCTAGAATATGCTCTTTTAGCAATTATCCTATCTTTTATTATTGTAATTTACATTTTTTTTATTAATTTATTTTTTGCTCATGGCCTTTTAATTTTCATATTTTATTATAAGTTTTGGAAAATATTAAAAAAAATTATTGCGTGTGCGCCGTTGATCTTAAAAATGAATGGTCCTCATGTGTTCCTTACACTAGGCTCATGGTGAGCAAAGAGTATGAAAAACTCTTCCCTTGTGTTGGACTAGTTTTAAGAATTCAACCAAACCGACACCAAATTTGGTCAATTTCATATGTTGCAAATCACAAAAAATACAATGCCTATTGATTGTGGATGGGGACTTGACAGGGTCGGGGTCATTGTAGAGAATATAGAGAGTACAGTTTTTAGGTTTAAGGAAAATTCGGGTCTAGTCTAGTTGGTTCTTTGGTTTTTTATTTGTTCAACCCAACCCGGCCCAATAAATTGATTGAGTATATTTTTCCTAGAATTGACCTTACATAAGATAGGACCCGACCTAACCTAAAGCAAGTCAATCTCGAGTTAGTTCTATCTAGTTGGATCACATCAGGTCCACATTTTTAATGAAGCCCTAAACATGTGAATTTTTTAAGGAGACTTTTTTTTCCTTACAAAGAAATGAAACTCTTTTTTTAATATATATAGAAACAACAAATAATAAAAGCCATGTTTGTGTGATCTCTTGCTTTGTGGCTATCAGATTTTGATCCAATGACACACATAACTCAAGGGCAAGCAGGTTGATTGTCCTCTTGAACCGTGAGATCTCGATTTTAAGGCTCTATAAGCCAGGGCTCATGTACACTGGGTTCACACTGGTGCGCACGAGCCTAGGCTCATTTTAACTTTCTCCATATTCAAATACTAAAAACAAGATACATCGTTCAGAAGTGAAGATCCCAAAAACATAGGGAGACCTTCCTTCCAAGTTACAGATATAAAAAGAAATTGAGCATGTCTAGCTAAATTATGCACAACATAGTTGGCTTTTTTTTACTCATGAGTTGGGTTGGTTGTCGACATCTATTGTCTGAAGTTTGTCCATGTTAGAGGAGTCCCATGTAGTGTTCAACCGAATTTTTTCCTACCAATTTTTTAACATGGCCATGGACAACGACCTCAGCTGACTGTTTATTCAAGGTTCAATTACGTTTTAATCACAATTTGTATTATTACATAAGAAACATTTTTTTCCCACCATAACTCCCTTAAGCATAATTTTCTTATACTTGAATTCTTGACAAGTTAAATATTTGAGTTCTTTATTACTATTTAACTTGCATATATGGTGTCATAGTTGTCGATATCTCTCTTATTCTCTTTAGGATCCTTATCCCTCATCCAATTGTCTAAGAGGTTATATCTGTAGACAATAGTCATATCCCCCAAATAGCAGACTTCGTCTGCAAACAAAATTATTAGGGGACACACACATGGACATTATTTGTTCAAGGAATAGCACTACACATTAGCAGGAGAGAGATTTAAATTTTTGATATCAGCATTCTTAGCTCAGAAACTAGATGATGACGTAAGTAAGAAGAAGAGGAATTTGGATCCTACAAAGACTTTATAACGAATAAAAATCTCCTCCAAGAATTGCATCCTAAATACTCATGTCAATTGCTAGAGTTAATGCTCATAGTGCAACTCGCATGTCAGCTTTCTCTTCCTCTTGAACTGGGCGTTCAACATAACTCAAACAAGATGCAAGTGTCCCCTCTTAAAGTTGTATCACAACCCCTGATCTAGACTTAGAGAGGTGCTACTGAACACAGCGTTTCTACATCTCAAATCAATGGAAAGTGTCGCTTCAAAGGGCCCTTCAAAATTCCTTTGGACCCCGTAATCATCATACTGACTTTACAAGGCTATCTTATGAATATCCTCATCACAAACCCTGAGTAGCTGATAACCAAACCTCAAGGTCAATCTTCAAATATCTTGGTTCACCATAACTTATTAAAAGATCATCCAACCTGAGCATAAACTTATTCTTAAAAGTCACTCAGTTAACATACGACGTCGATGCATAAATGTAGGGATACAACTTACTTCTTCACCAACAAAATCCAATGTACTCCCAATACCGTACTCTTGGTCAAATAATCCTCTTAACCATAAGTTTTGTCGACTCATCCTTGAGTTCTTTCAAATCTAGTAGATCATCCCGCACAATGCCATAGAGGTATAGTGCACTAAGCACTTACTCGACGAACTCCACCATTCTCTTAGGCAGAAATCTCACTCAGACACCAGGGAACAAGTAGGGAAAAATCCCTAACAATGTCTAGCTCTTCTAGACTAATCCCTCATACAACTTCTCATACAACCTGCCAAAAGGCTTTTAAACTTTTAGTCGTGCATCACCTAACCTTAACGGTTCACCCAATGCATAAAGCTGACCGTTTACAAACACCCTGAATACTACATTCAAACCTTCAAGTCAACCAATCATCAAATCCATACCGAACTCACACTCTCCTTCCCAAAATCTTAAGTGGTAACCACAACACTCGCAAGTGTCGAAATAGTTACCTCATGGCCGTCCACAATCTTGGAGGCTTAAAACTCATCCATTAAACCACTCTTAACCACGAATCTCCAGAAGGAGCTGAAAAGAGTCTCATACTCCACCACTTACAAACTCTCTTGCCTACAGCAAAGGTCATAAGCTAACAAAATAAGAAGGATAAGTCTGACAGATTTTCACTAGTCAGAGCGTAAGTGACCATAACCACTCTCCAATCATTCGGAGTCTGCACAACCTCAACGAGGTGCTTCGTAATCCCAATTCGAATCTAGCAACCTCTGCCTCTCTTAATAGCCATTAAAGGTGCTAGCCAACCTTTTCGAAACACAACACATTCCCTTACAACCCATGGCTCTCCTCAACCAATAAACATGTGATCTAACCGCCCAAATTTCTCGGCAACCGAGGCACTTCGGCTCAACTCTGCCCAAGGCAAAAAAAATAAACGAAATCAAGGGAAAACAATCACCTTGACCCCTCCCAAAACTAATTCCCAAACTTACTCTTACATGCCACGACTCCGGACTTGCGACTGTTATGGACTTGTAGTTAGATTGCCTAAGCTCTGATACCAACTGTAACACTTGAGATTTTTCATCACATTTTCTTTAAAATTCACAGGAATTTTTTGTCTTTTATGTCCCCATCACACGTTAACTTCCTGTTTACGCGTTGCACCTTAGAACTTTACGTCGAAAGCGTGTTTCGAGGCCCTCGGCCTGCGATTAAGCCCCACACCCAACTCTATAGGTATAATATTGAGGTCAAATACGCAAATACAAATACACCAAAGCGTCACATTTTCTACCCAAAATGATAATAAAAAAAATAGCAAAAAATTTATAGAAAATCGTAGAAAAATCAAGGACATTACAAACTAGTAGCTAAATTCGATGTCAATCTAGATATGTTAGTCAATGACATTCATCCAATGTTTCAAGCCTTGGAAAAGTAATCGCCTTGATGACTAGTTGATGCGGAAGCAGTGGTGGAATGTTGTGCCCCTAAATTAGATTCCTATTTTAGGTTAGATTCAATTCCTATTCTAATTCCTAATAGTTATACTCCTTAGTTAGAATTAGATTAATAATGGTCTCCTAATTCTATTAGGATTAGTTTAGATTTTCTCTATATATTGTGTAATCTAGAGAAGATTAGAAATTTAGAAATCAAAATAAAAAATTAGTTTATTTTAATTTGTCTTCCATTATTTTCTTCCATCTCTCTCTAATCTATCTTGTATAGACATCGGTCTACATCAGTGATGACCACAAATACACAAGATCCGGGCATAAAATCTCAACTTCTTGCAAGAATTTATCATTATATTTCAGCTGTATTTAAAAATTATAATTTCAGCCAAATCCTTCAGCTGATTTTAGGAATGGAGACCGGATTTTTGCGTTTTCAAATGATAGTTTTAAAATGCATGGGCTTAAAGGTGTGGACATGAGCAGAGGCCTAGAGGGTTGGATGGGAGGAGGCTAAAGGGACTCCAACAGCGACCCGGTGGATTCCAGCAATAGTCCACCACACTGGCAATAGCATGATAGGCTATAACGGTGATTCACCAGACTGTAGTTGTGATTTGGTAGACTCAGCGAACCACCGCCAAGTGCGTGGCGGTGGTTCAGTGAATCCAACAGGGGAGGATGGGAGGCCGGCAGCGGTCCGACAAAGTTCAGCGACTTGCTAGCAGGGGAAGAGACTGTCAGCGGGGGAAGGGGAAGAGACTGTATCAAATACTTAGGTTGAGCACTTTTTAGTTGTAAGCTTGTATCCAATGCATAGGTTGAGCACTTTGTAGTTGCTGACTAACATTGTATCCAATGCCTAGGTTGAGCACTTTCTAGTTGTAGGCTTGTATTTTGAAATTATGGTTTTAAAACCAGTTTCACATTGACTAACATCGTACTATGAAATATGCATGCAAAACCCATAATTATTAACCCAATCTAAAATATGCGCTCCAAATCCGGAACAACTATCACCGTTTTATAAAATTTATGAAATGTATTTGAAAATCCAGAACGACTAACCTCTTGCTTACAATTTTGATATAATTGAAGTAATTCCTTTATTGCTGCGTCCAGCAATTTTTTCCTCTCTCAATCTAAATTTGTTCCGTTGATTCAACATATTCCACACAATATAGCAAAACAAATTAAAATCATATGTATGAGAATTTTGCATACGTAAACCCACTAGATCCATAGGATGGTTAACAAGGAAAACAAAGAATTGTCCAAGTTGCCATACACTCTCATAATAAGTACAATGCCAAATTGCATGTATTGTTGATTTCGGCTCATCTCCACAGTGTTCACAAGTGGTGTCTACCAGAATGTTTCTCTTTTCTCTTTACTAAAAGACTTTTGCAGGGGAGTATGTTCTTGGCAAATCCCCAAATAAATTTTTTAACTTTCCTAGGCAAATCCAGCTTCCAAACATTCTTTCAAAATCTCTTTACAGCTCCCTTGTTTGCACATTCTGCAGAACTGCCTTGTTCATTAATAGATCTTGCAATGTATTAGGCACTCTTCACAGTGAAAATTCCTTTTGAATTGCCCAACCATATCAATTTGTCATCAGGCAACACTGAACTAAGAGGAATACTTTGAATAGCTTGTGCTTCATGAGGTAAAAAAAAGTTCATTAATTAACTCCGATTTCCAACCATCATTTTGAGCATCAAATCAGCTCAGCCACCATAGGATTATCATCCAATATTTTGCAGGAAGAGATAACTTTATAGGTTGTAGGATTTGGCATTGATCTGTCTAACCACAGAGCATCTGACCATAGCCCACCCGCCATCTAGTTCCTTGAACTTGGCCTTCAATAATACTTCGCCTAGCTAAAGATGAATTTCTTTTGAACTTTGCCTTCAAGAAATTAATACTCCCTCTATCCCAAATAAAGTGTTACATTTAAATGTGCTAAAAAGAATAATTATTTTGAGACCATGGGAGTATTAAGGAAGTACTCCCTCCGTCCTATATTAATAGTTACATTTGTAAAAATAGTCATTATTATTTAATGGTGAAACCTATATCTAAGAGAATAGAAAATAAGTTTATGATAATCGTTTTTAAATATCCAATCACTTAAATTGAACGAAATGGAGCTATTAATAATATGAAACAATTTTTTGCCAAATAGAGTTATTTATTTGGGACAGAGAAAATATTTAGCTTTAAAAACGTTATGAAATAGAAATTGAAATTGTGTAAAAGCCACCAACCTTGCTTGGCAAAGAGAGCTTTGTTAAGGAAATTCAGATTTCTAAACCCCATGCCTCCTTTCTACTACATTTACACAAATAGTTGTATTTAAGCCAGTGAATTTTCTTCTCATCTTTGTCATGACACTAAATTTTGCCCATCATTGCTTGAATTTTCATCACGTAGAGTGGTTGGAAGACGGAAACAACTCATAGATGGTGTGAGCCACAGCTTTAATAAGAATTTATTTGCACACATATGATGAGGAATCCCTTGTAAGCGTTTCCCTATTCTATCTTTAATCTCTCCAAAGGTGGATCTTTAAAAACGGCCAGCTACATATGACAACCCGAGGTACTTTTCAAACTATTTCATTTCTGGCACTCCAAATCATATCTTATTTGAAAATGCTCTAGTTATGTAAAAAACTTACTTCATCATCCACACACCATTGATGAGTAGAATTTATTGTTTTCGACCGTGCTAATTAATGGTGTTTAAATGATGATGAAGTAGGTTCTTAACATATAAAACTTAGTTGATATAATGTGAAATTTCAAAAACAACGAAAAAATTATCTATTTTAAATGCCTAGGAACAAAAGTACTATGAGCGGAAGAGATAATACGAAGAAGGATTACCTTTATGTGATTTTCCACCTTTATGTGATTTTCCAAGATGTTCGAAATGATCTAAAAAAGGACATTACAAAGACTTATACGACGGAAACCTTTATGGGATTCTTATTCTTTGGGATAAGATCAATACGAGTTGGTTCACCTTTGGAGAGATATTACCAGCCCATAAGGAATTCAAGGCTGCTTTACACACTTCAGGTTTCTGGTTAAGACTCTTCCTCACTAAAATTAACCAATAAAAATGAAATATAGTAAGGACGAAAGAAAAGTGTAAAACCAAACAAATGGCGTATGTGTCTAGCCTGATCTGCGAGGGGAGTCACATAAGTACCCTAACATAGTACATATATATTGAACATGATACACACCTATATAGCATGACTTAGAATTGTCATTAGGGAATAGAGATACCACTCAGGTTCATACAATGGGTCTGATTTAGGTTTCCAAATTCAATCTAAATAATTATGTAGGTCTTGTTCGGATTATGGGTGATCTAACCTAACTCGACTAATCAAAGTTATAAATATAAAACTTTTATATTTTAACAAAAACTCCCCGACTCTAATGGGTTAGGTTTTAAATTTCTAAATTCAACACAAATAGTGATTCGAGTTAGTATTTATTAAAGGGTATCATATTCGGGGTTAGCAAAACCCGATCCATTGATCTCTCTAATTGTCACATAATAAGTATATACCATGTTAAGACTTTACCAACTTAAGACCCCTCCCCTGCGCACCGTGACCACAGACCCTAGTCAGGAAAACGGTTAGCAGAGACTGACATTATGAAAGCATCGAGGAGTTTAGAAAATGACCAATATATCCTCCAAAGCCCGCCCGATATCATTCATAAAAGATAAAAGGACAGGGTAGTATAATAAGGGCATTTCAGTCAATGTGTCGGAGAGTCGGTTCGAAGTTCAAACACCATAGAACCCAAGGATCCCAAACCTGCTTATAAATCGGACCATCGCCTTCTAACCCCGTTTTGTACGAATTCGATCAACCTAACCCCGTTCGGCAACCCGGCGACCGGCGATCATCCGGAAATTTCCGGCGAGAAGAAGAAGAGAGACGCGAAGATCGATCACCGATGGCATCGGAGGACAGCTGGAGCCGGACGCAGGATGGGACGGGCTTCCAGGCGCCCGAGACGGTGACCCTCTGCGCCAACGGCTGCGGCTTCTTCGGCAGCGCCGCCACCATGAACCTGTGCTCTGTCTGCTACCGCGACTTCCGCGCTAAGCAGGAGCGGGATGCCGCCGCCAAGGCCGCCATGAAGATGTCCCTCAAACCCTCCCCCAAACCCAGCCCCTCATCCGCCACGGCCATCGTCACCGCCATCGAGGCGCTTCCGGACGACCCCGCCCTCGCGTCCGCTTCCGAAGCCCTGGTGACGGCTGAGCCGGCTACTGGCGTCAAGATTCGCTGCGCCACCTGCCAGAAACGGGTGGGGCTGACGGGTTTCCAGTGCCGGTGCGGGAGCACGTTCTGCGGGGCGCACCGCTACCCGGAGGAGCACGCGTGCGAGTTCGACTACAAGGCCGGGGGGCGGGCGGCGATCGCCAGGGCCAACCCGGTGGTGAAGGGGGACAAGCTAGAGGACAGGGTCTGACTTCCGAGGGGCAGCTTTGTCATTACACTTGATTATGACTTGGGTTGTGGTTGAATTAGGTGAGTTGGGCCAAGATGGGATGATGATGATGGGTCTTGTTTGATTAGCAGGCTTTGTGAATAAATTAGGTTCAGACCAATTAATCTCTTGCTCAGCTCTTGATTTCAGGGTTTGGTTTCTCTTTTTGCCTACCACAAAACTTTTTGGAATTTGAATTGGAATGATACTTATTTGATTACTTTGCTTTACCTGCTACTGGTCTCTGCTGTTTGAAGTTTTGGTGGAAAGTGTGGCACTTCAAATATTTAAATGTGATGTGTATAGGAGACTCAATTATCAAACTTTAGATTATTTTATTTAATTTTTTATTTCTATACTTTGACACATAAGCTAAATGGAATTTTACATTAGAGATTATAATGGAAAATGATAATTGTCCAACCAAGAGACGTTGGCCATGTGAACCTCACTTTCTCTATCTAACAAAAAGCTATCACATCACTTTAGAAATATTTTGGATAGATTGGTTGGACTTGTAGCATCATTATAATAGAATACTATTAGCTATTATGTTGTGATGGAATAAGTTGGTTGGAAGGAGCAAGTGCGTTATCATTGATCACTGGTTGACTTATATTCTATTAGAAATAAAAGATATATGAAGTATCTTGGAAGAGTCCGTTAAGTATGACCTCGAGCTTATGCTCATTGTGGGTTATCTTATTTTGATTTTACTGCGCACATTACTTAAGCATTAGGTGGGTTTAAATCACATACCCCCTTTATTAAGGCGTGCAGTTGGATCTTGATTAGAGGCTTGTGATGTCCATACTTGAGCATATCACCCCGAGTTCATATTAATTTTTTCTAAAAGTTTAAATCAAGAGAGTGAAGAAATTGACGGACTGGGGATTACTAATTTTGGATTTTTCTATACAATTATGCATTAATATAGTATATTATTATTATTATTACTCTTTCCATCTTATATTAATAGTTATATTTAAAAAATATTAATTTTTATTAAATGGTAAAGCACATTATTAAGAAAATAGAAAATAAACTCGTAATACTCTTTTTTAAGTATTTAACTATTTAAATTGAACAAAATGGAGCTATTAATATAAAATAATTTTTTTTTGTTAAATAGAGCTATTATTGTAAGACAAAGGAGTAATTAATTAAGTTTTTAACTTTTAATCAAACTCCTAGGCCTTATGGGGGGAGGTGTTCCCACCCGGCTCCACTACTAACGCTCCACCCTACACTTGCCGCTCACCGACTAGTTGACAATTATACCTTGTCTTTGCCATCATCGAATCCTGTAGGGTAAACAATTTTTTCCTTAAAAAAATAAAAAGAGAGAGAATTAAGATAATCAAGTTAATGAGTTAAGAACTGGGAGGAAATTTATAAAGCGGTGAATTCAGCTCACCAGTCACCGCTTTTCTCCTTTTGGCCTTGTGGAAGGAACCGTATGTTGGAATATGGAGCGATGACTTATCTTACGTTGAACATACAACCATAACTGATCGAACGTATGACGCTACCTTCGGCCTTTATTTATGGAGGCGCTTTTTGCTAGAACATGCAAATATGACTTCTATTTGAGGTTCCTTCTATACTTTGGACTCAAGATGTGCGTGGGATGGTTATAGATGATTTATAGGGTTGGGATGCCTATAATTGGCTTTGTAATTGGCGCATTGAGTAGTTCTGGAGAGAGCGAGCTCTTGTGAGCAATTGGCACTTGTGTGACTTGGTCACTTATTGGAGTATCTCCAGTGGTGGACTTTATATCTGATTGGGTGTTGTCAAAGCTGAAAAGATTTATAGCCAAGTCCAACCCAAGCGCTAAATCCTAAGTAAATTTGGCATCTAACATAGGAGATATTATAAATAACATCCAAAAACCAAGATGCCAAATTTCGTCACATGAACATCTCCAAAAGCTCAATATGTTGTTTAGCGTTAGAAATATTCTTTTTATTACAACGACTCGTAATTTTTTAGGCCCATAAATCAGTTGAAGGCTCATTAATCATTTTTCTTAAGTTCGATCTATTTTAAAATATTTCCATTGAATAAGCTTTAAGGTTTTTAGTTGGATCTAAAAGACGAATGTATTGAACCTAAAAATGCATAACTATAACCTTGAAAAATGTGTTGTAGGTGGGACCCCTTTTAAAATTACAAGTTAACATACCATTGTAGTCTTATTTCATAGGGCCCGTCAATATGAGCCTAACGGTATGAAAAACTCACGAATTCGAGTTTGGGGTAAGGAGTTGCAGCAATTTAAAATTTAAAAATCAAATTTTAAATAAAGACAAAAAGAAAAATCAAAAAATCAAAAATTTTATTGGTGCACTAAAACCTGCAACATGGTTGAGTTGTAGGGCCACAAATGCATATCACATGGTACATATCCAATGACCCATCCCCTATAAAGGGGAGGGGGTTCACTTCACAGGGATCCATCACACACCTTCTGACTCTATTTTCTCTTCCATTCTTTGAATGTACCCATCTTATGACCTTTTGTTATTCATTTTAAAGCCGTTTCTAACTCATTTTAGCCTGTTCAGAAGGTGAACCTAGCTAAATCTAAAGTATTCTATATCGTGGAAGGTCAATTTTGAGAAATTACCTTTCACGAGGGGAAAAACATTAAAGGGTAAAGGGAGGCTTTGTCTGCAATCTTCGGGCTACAAAGAAAGAAAGGTTCTGGGGTAAAGAGAGGTTTTGTCTATAGTCTTCAAGCTACAAAGATAGAAACGTCCCGCGGTAAGGGGATGTTATGTCTATTGTCTTTGGCTACAGAGAGAGAAATGTCTCAGGGTAAGGGCAGACTTCGCTTACTACCTCTAGACCTCAAAAGAAGTATGCCCTTCAAGAAGGGGAAGCTCCGATCGTCACTACATTCGAAAATCTCAGGGAGTAAGTATTTATAGCTTTTATTATTTTAATGTATGCTTATTTAAATAAATGCATATTTTTCTTAAATAGTGAATTGTATGATTTTGAAATTATGTGCGTATGCATGTTATGAATGTTTAAAAAGATGTTGAATGATTTATGATTGTTTAATGAATTCTTTATCGGTTTTGGGTTTTTACTTTCTGTATTCATACTTTCAAACTTTTGAATTATTATTATATTATTTGAATTGTATTTCAAATGTTTGTGAATCGTCGGACTTGAATTATAGTTATTTAGTATAAAGCTCAAAACTTGTCATCTATTTTAAAGAGTAGTTATTTAGTATAAAGCTCACAAGTTATTATTAGATTTAAAAGGTAATTATTTGGTATAAAGCCCAAAAAGTATTAGAGTTATGACTCATAAATACCACCTATTGAAGCATATGGTGCGCTCATAAATTGGGATATCATGAGAAGATCTCTTTATCCGATTTATTGGATTCCATGAATAAATAATTTATCTGATTTTGTGAATGATTCATCGGATTTTGTAAAAGAATTGATTTTCTATTTTCACTTCATAGGGACACACCCATTATACGCTTTCCAACTCTATTTTCTCTTTCTTTCCCTGATTTTACCCATCTTCTGACATTCTATTATCCAGTCCAAAGGTGTTTCTAACTCGTCTTAGTTTGTTCAAAAGACGAACCTAGATTAAATCGAGGGTGCTCTACATCATAGGAGGTTAGTTTCTATAAATAACATTTCTAGAGGGGGGAAATATCCTGAGGTAAGGGAAGGTTATAAGTACCACCTACAAGCCACAAAGATATAAACATCACAGGGTAAATGGAGGTTTTGTCTGTCAATTCGGCAGCAAAGAGAGAAATGTCATGTGGTAAAAGGAGGCTTCACCCACCATCTTCGGGCCACAAAAAAATATACCTCGAGGTAAGGGAAGGCTCCACCTGCCACCTCCAGACCTCAAAAGAAGTGTGCCCTTAAGGAAGGGGAAGCTCTAACTACCACTACCTCCAAAAAACTCATAGAGTAAACATTTATAGCTTTATGATTTTAGTGCATGCTTATTTAAATAAATGCATATTTTCCTTAAGTAATAACTCATATGATTTCAAAATTATGCACATATGCATGTTTAAAAAGATGTTGAATGACATGATTGTTTAATGAGTTTTTTTATTAATTTTGGGTCTTTGTCTTTTTGTATTCAGACTTTCGAACTTTTAAATTATTATTGTACAATTTGAATGACATTTTGAATGGTTGTGAATGATCGAATTTGAATTGTAATTATTTGATATAGAGCACAAAAGCTTTCATCGCTCTTGAAGGGTAGTAATTTGAAACAAAGCCCAAAAGTCATTGGAGTTGACTCCTAGAGTCATACCGCCTATTGAGGCATATGGTGCTCTAATGAATTGGGATATCATAGGAAGATCTTTTTTATTATGATATTATTGCCTCATGAGTACGGGCATATGTCACTTCGGTATCAACAACATTATGTGAATGATTAATTTTTTCGATTAAGAATGATTTATCGAATTTTGTTTACGAATGATTTATTCATTTTATAAAAGTACGTGAAAAAAATCATTTATCTGATTATATGTAATGCAAGCTGATGGTCTCCGGCAGCCGTGACTGCTAGACCTCGCCAGACATAGGAAAGAGAAGACAAAAAGCTAAAACCGACAACCTGTTAGCCAGCCGCCCGAAGGTTACTTTCAGCACAGTCTCCTCCTTAGAAATTTATAAAATCACATAGAAACAATGATTTCTACGGACACTCTTGATAAAAAATTATGTTCACAATAATCTACAAAACCTCCAATTATATTGACTCAAAGATTAAGATGACAATCATACCTCTTTATCCTCCGGCCTTTGCGCATGCTCCTCTCCACCTCCTTCATCGACTGGGCTAGCTAGCTCCTTTGACGGCTCCTCCTTTTTTCCTCTTGGCCAAAAAATCCCTTCAAATGAGCCCTAGGTAGCCTTTTGATAATCATGAGGATTAGGGTTCCTAATCCCCTTAGAAGTTGGGCCAACTAGGCTCTTTGAGCTAATTTTTTATTAATTTCCATCACTTAAGTTAACCAGCCCCGCAAGACGACTTCAACGGGCTAAATTCACGTCTAAATTGGGTAAACGGGCCCTGTACGATATGTTCAACTTCAAACATCTGTATCTCCCTCATCCGAACTCCAATTCACACGTTCTTCATGGTGTTTCGAAGCTCTTTCTGTTTACTTTCTAACATAAGCTTCAGCCACAAATTCTATCTATTAGGAACTTATTCTACTAAGAAGGTTAAAAGGTCAAACAACCTATTTTCCACATGTTTAATTTTTGAAACCTAGGAAAACTCAAGATATTACAAATTATAATACATTTACCATCATGAAACTTACTATAGAGGCACTTATCATATTCATGAATTTTAAATCCATTTGCTATTACAACTTGGTCAAAATTTTCATGTCATTGTTTTGGAGCTTGCTTGAGACTGTATAGGGACTTTTTAAGTTTATAAACTTTGTGTTCATATCCCTTTATTACAAAACCTTTTGGTTGCTATATGTATATTTCCTCATCCAACTCACCATTAAGAAAAATCATTTTCACATCCATTTGATAAATCTCAAAATTATGAATAGATGCTAAGGCTATTAATATCCTTATGTTTAGTTACCAAGGCATTTGTATCAAAGTAATCAATACCTTCCTTTTGGGTAAAACCTTTTGCCACCAATCTAGCCTAAAATTTATCAATGTTCCATCAATCTTCATTTTGTTTTTGAAGATCCATTTGTATTTAATTACTTTTGAACCAGGTGTAAATCAACAAGTTTCCAGGTCTTATTACCCATTATGGAATCATTATCTTTATTTATAGCCTCTTTTCGAAAACTTACATTTTGAGATTTCATAGCTTCTTCAAAAATAAGAGGATCCAAGTCAATTGATAAGATAAATTCTATTTCTTGATAACTGTCTTCTCTTGTTCCTTCAATCAAGTAAATCACAAAATCTGGACCAAAAGTATTTTTTGTTCTTATAATTTTACTTCTACTATGTTCTACTTGATTATTTGTCTTCTCTTATTCTTTAGTGTAAATAGGTTCATCATATGATGAAATTGCCTTTGATGATTCACCTTCAATACTTGAGTCCACAATTCTTGGAATTTTAGTGAATCAATTTTTATAAAAAATAGTATCCCTTAATTCAAGAATAGATTTATTTCAATAGACTAATTTAGTTCAATAACCAAAAATCTATATGTTTTGATATGTTGTACATAGCCCAAGAAAATACATTCAATGCCTTTATTGCCTAATTGCTTCCTCTTAGTTTCGGGTATGTGAAAAATAACTCTACCCCACAAAACCTTCAAGTAATTAAGATTAGGTTTTATTTTCTTCTATAGTTCAAAGGAGTAATCTTTGAGTTCTTTTAAAGAACTCTATTTAGTATATAACAAGCTATCAATAATGCTTCTCCCCAAAAACCTTTGCTCAAAGCTAAATATGATAACATAGAATTTACTATTTCTGTCAATGTCCTATTCTTTCTTTCAGCTACTTCATTTTGTTGTGGAGTGTAAGGAGTTGTGGTCTCACGGATTATACCAACTATTTCACAATAATTCGAAAAGTGATATTCACCTCCTCTATCTAAACAGAGACATTTTATTTTGGAACCACACAAATATTTTACATTAGCTTTAAATAACTTGAATTTATCCAAAACATCATATTTATCATTCAACCCGTAAGCATAGCAATATTTAGAGCAATCATCAATAAAAGTGATAAAATATTTCTTTCCACTTCTTATTGGATTGGCACTATGCATTAAATCAAGTAAAGAGGATATTCTTTGAACATTTGGAAAAGGTTTTCTAGTAATCTTTGATTGCATGTAAATTTTATACTTATCATACATATTATGCTTATACTTGACTATTTCATTCATTTTTCTAGTATTCACATGTCCTAAACGACCATGCTACAAAAGAAAAGAGTCAAGCATATAAGCACTAGCATCCTTCTTGTTAATATTAAGGTTAAACATTCCTTCATACAAATAGCTTTTCCCCACAAAGGCTCCACACCCTTAGACAACATAAACTTATTAGCTTCAAATACAATCTTAAGCCCAAACTTATTCAAGAGTCCTCCTGATACAACATTTTTCTAATCTCAGGTACATGATACACATGGGTAAATGTCAATGTCTTTCTAGAGGACGATGTCATTCTCCACATTTTCATATGTCACAAATGGTGTCTTATCTTTGCACACATGTAGAGCTGCACCCAAGTCAATCCACCATGAAGCATCATTATCGAGGTTATTGACCTCGAATATCACAACAACATATTTCTCCTTGGTGTCTTGTATAGATTTCTTCTTTGAGTAGAACCAACATTCATCTTTGTAATGTCCCGACTTCTTGTAATAGAAGCGTACACCCTTTTTCTTTTTGTTTGGCTGACATTGTTATTGGAATTGCTCATCTTTTGATTATTATATCCACCCTTACTGAAATTCTTAGAATTTTGTCCTTCCTCCATGGTATGCACATTAGAGTCGTAACACTCTTCTTTGTCCTCATGGACTCTTGTTCCTTCCTTAAGCTTAAGATGGGAGGCTAATTCCTCAAGGCTAAGTTCCTCCTTTTTGTGCTTAAGACTTTTCTTAAAGTCTTTCCATGAAGGAGATAGCTTCTCTATTATGGCGGAAACCACAATAGAATTGTCCATCTCAATTTCTTAAGTTTAAATTGATTAATTATGCATTGAAGCTCATGAAATTGATCTATAACATATTTAACATCCACCATTTTGAAATTAATAAATTGACTGACTAAAAACTTCTTATTTGCGGCGTCTTCCATGATATATTTTACTTCAAGTTGGTCCCATAGTACTTTGGCAGATTTGACATTTTAGTAGAGATCAAATAAGGTATCAAACATAGCATTGAGAATATGGCCTTTGCACAGATAATCATCTTGGTCCTATTTAGCACGTTTACGTGCTTGTGCCACCGTTTCATTGTCATCTCAATGGGCTTTGGTGCATTGAGCACATAAGCAATTTCAACATAGTAAGAAGAAATTGTAATTTCCTTCGCTAATGCAAAAAAATTCCACTATCAAATCGATCAAGTTTGATGAAACTTGCAGTCATGTGATGGAGATACTTTGCTGCGGTGTTGTCCTCCATTTCAAATACTATTAGTGGGATTCCTTTGGCCTTGTAACTTGATCCATGGTAGAAAGCTTCAATCTTTCAGTCTAATGAACCTCGTACGGTGGTTGAAATGGATGATGAACACCTTGTTGAAATGACCGCTTCAAACCTAGAATTTGTCGTAGGAGATGCACTACAATGGGTTGTGCTTCAAAGCATGAATCACTTTCCAAAAAATAGTATTTGCCCCCACCAAATCCTTGATTTTTGTGTGTAATCAAGAACTCCATAAATATGTCTTAAAGATACAATGAAGCCTTTCATATTTGTCTACAAATTACATTTTTGAAGACAAATCTACTTTCTCCTTTAGAATAATAGGTCAATACCTTGTCTTCTCTTCTGCAGGAAAGAGAATTCAAGGCAATTTTATGAAATCCAAGTGATCAAAACCAAAGCTCTCCCTTTTCTAAATGAAAACTCTATGTATATTACTTTGGGATGGATTCCCTTTCAAATAGATGCATCCCTCAGTTCAAAACCAAAAAGAAAATTGAAATCATTTGAAAAATTGTCAGACCGATTGATCTCTTTGAAGATCTATCGATAGTTTGATCAATAGTAAATCCCGTTGTTTAGAAGTTTAAATGGATCGATAAATCACCTTTCGGATCAATTGATCAATCAACTCACTGTAAGTTGATTTCTTTGTCCCGATCGATTGGTTTAGGGACTGATCAATTGATAATCTTATTGTTAAAGTTTTTCATGGTCCAATCGATCGCCTCTCAAGTCGATCGATCACTTTGTTAAAATTTTGAAGAAAAAAAAACTTAACAGTTAGTGCATGTGTCATCGATCTTAAAAATGAATAGTCCCTAGGCATTCCTTATGCTAGGCTCATCTTGCTGACATGGGGGTGGAACTACATTATGACAGTGGGGGGCATGCCCCCCTCCTATTTGGAACTTGTTTTATTCACTTAATGTATATATTTTATATTGAGCAATAGAAAAAAAAGGTGAGAAGTCTCACCCCCCTTCTTTTGGCCAACCCACCCCTTTTAACACTGGTGGATATCTCTTGTCTTTGTATAAGCAGGGTGGGCTAGCTAAAGCATACGGTGGCAAACTACTCATCTATTAAAAAAAAAGTAGGTATATAATTTACCACATGGCCTTTTAACCCTGGTTCTGCCACTTTATATCCCACACCTCTAGCTCCTCGCAATGAAGTCCTACCCATTCATAATTTTCGATCTTCAGCCCCTCATAGCCTCCCTAGACTTCAACCCCTACCTCGCCTCTACATGCAAGCAAAAGATACGTGCAAGCCTTAGAAGGGCAGGGTGAACCCGAAGTTGGGCACTTTGATCAACAAACAAAGATACAAACAAGAAGGACACTAAGAAGGGCAGTGGTGGACCCAAAATCTAGGTCAATTTGATCAACAATACCTTCCCCGTTGTGTGGGCCTATGCCTTCGTGCACAACAAAATTGGCATTCCAGGATATGCTTTGATACCTCGTATTGTCATACATAATACCCAAAGTCTAGAATATTAAAATTGTTCTCAACCTGATCATGTTTTTGTTTCAACCAAAAAATTAATTAGTAATCAATAAAATGTACACACTTTTAATTATTTACCATTCCTTATTTTTCCTATTTATTTGTGGGTAGTGGATATAATTCATTTTCCTTAAAGTACATTAATTGAAGGGTATTTGGCATTGACAATTCCACAATAAAATTAGTGTTTGCTAGTATAGTGAATTTGTACCTCAAACTAGCTAGTGGTAAGCAATTAGTATTTTTTTTTAAATACTCCATCTATCTTATATTAATAGCTCAATTTCACATAAAAATTTGTTCCATATTAATAGCTTTATTTTATTCAATTTAAATAGTTGGGTACTTAAAAAATAGTATCATAAGTTTATTTCCTCTTCTCTTAGATGTCGGTTTTACCGTTCAATAAAAATCAATATTTTTCCAAATATGGCTATTAATATTGGACAAAGGGAGCAGTAAATAATTAACAATTCAATGAAAATTGTATAGCGTTCTTATATTTTCTTTTCTCTTTTTTTGCTTGTGGGTATCTTTTTTCTTTATTTCAAGTGGGTATATTTTTTCTCTTTTTGCTTGGGGGTGCCTCAACATTTTCCTCTCATTTTCTTCAATTAAATTAATGGGAATTAATTAGTTCATATCAAAGACCATGTGTTCTATGTAATTATATACTCCATCCATCTGACTTTAATAGATCCATTTAATTTTTAAAATAAACTAAATTAATTTATTTCAAAAAAAGAAAGAAAGCTATTAATATGGGACAAAAGGAGTGTTACATAAAATTTTATATCATAAATGTTTAGCACTCCTAAATTAGGATATATTGTGAAAATTTTAATTTCTCTATGAAAAATCTCTCATAAAATCACACTGATTTTTTTCCAATGTAAATCATGTAGAACTTTTTTTACATGTAAAATAAATTCCCATTTCCCTGTGTTTTAGAGTTGTTTACATACTAACTTAATATATATATATAATTATGAATGTATATAGTAATTTCAATTTTGCAAATATATACTAAACCAACTTAAATTGTAAAGCATTTGCTTCCTTTGAATCATTTTTAAATTTTAAAAGTAGTTTGTCTTTTAAAAAGCATCATTTTTATCAAAAACAAAAAACATGACCCTATATTTGACTCGCACGCCGGGGCTCTTAGATCAAGGAGGGTAATCTGGTAAGAAGGCCACAAAAGTCCAAGAGGGAAGAAAGTCTTTACCAAAAAAAAAAAAAAGGAAGATAGCAAACTATAGTCAATGACGAGCATGACATTAAAGTGAAAAGAACAGTAATGATCCAATGAAAGACAAATGACTTAGAGGAGGGGTTGCAAAGTATGAAAAAACAAACACAAATATGAAGGTAAAATACAAAGAGGAGAAATTTTACAATTATCACATAAGCCACGGTGGGAAATGACTAATATAGTGAAATTTTATTATAATAAAAAGTCACAAGTGATTAAGGCGTGATAATTTTTTCACACCAACAAATCACGCTTAACTATGCCATGTAACTTTTTTCCAAACTTTTGTGTGATCGTGCAAACATTATCCACCACGCCAAATATAGTTGTTTGTGTGGGATTAGTTGATGATAAATGAATAAAAGCGCCCAAGTGCAGACTAGGCCGCTTAGATCTTCTAATTCACCCCCTCCGTGATGATGCATCGGTGAAGGCCTCCATCCACCACCACCCCTTTGCCGGACTCAAGCGTGGGCAAAAACTGGTCTGTGCTTCTTAATCAAATGTGATTATGTTAACGTCTCAACCTTCATGTCCCCATGTATGTTTTGCAAGCTGACATCACTTACTCCACTTTTTCTACATCAAAAAAGCCTTATTTAATTAGACGTGGAGTAAGGTTTTTGTGTAGAAAAAATAAAATAAAAATATCATTTTTCATATGTTTTAGCCAGGCATTGCACCCCAAAGTTTCCTTGTCCAATATTTAATTGGGCCGATTATATACGCAATGCACGGCCCAAATACAATTTGCCCATCCCCCGCTAAAATTGCTGCATGCAGTTGGAAAGAGTACATGCGCTTCCCAATACCTATCTTTCCATTACGCTCTTATCTTTTACAGATGTAGTTTCAATGCATAGAAGTCGACCCTACTCAGAAATCAACATGCAGGGCCACAAAGCAAGTGAATCCATGAACACAAAAAACATACTCTTTTCTTTTCAGTATTAAGTGTCTGAATTAGAAAACAAGATTGAACTAAATTCAGTTCATTTTAGTTATCTAATCCACACATACACATTATGGGATGGAGGGATTAATGGCTTTATGAGTTTTTAAAAGGGATTTTCTTCTTCTTCTTCTTCAACATTTTCACAGTGGAAAATATTCATAAGCAACTTCTAAGTGCTATAATTCTCATATAATTCTCAAATGGGACCTCAACTTTCAAAACGTTCCTCAAACCAACCTCTACGTTCTCTAAAATTAGTAAGACCTCACTGTTCTCTTGATGAATTATGTAATACTTCTCTCTTATGCCAAAATTACCCTTCATTAATGATGTGGATGGTTATGCGATTAAGCTAAGGGCTCATATTTTTAATGCCTAAAATGCTTTGTCATTCCACATCTGAGCCAAAAAAAAAATAGCCCCCTTAGCCGTGTGTAATGAAAATGTTTAATGATCTGTTTCAATTATCTCTTTCTTTCTATTTTAGAAGGAGAGCAAAGTAGCCGAAGCATTATTATAGGCTTCCTCTCCTAAGTTTTAGATTTTTTGTGTTGGCCCTTCCAATATTAGTAGAGGGTAAGTCCAAGATTAATCAAAAGTGCCATAAAAAATAGTGACTTTCATATTTCCAGCCTATTTGGACATGTGGGCTCCTACACTACATCATTTCAATCTCATCTTTAAATCAATGGTTCAATAGCATTTTCTAATTAGTAATTACTGTGGTGTAAGATAGTTGAGGGACACATTGAAATTTAAAGGTCTTGTTTAATGATAGGGGTCTACCAAAAAAGAGGGTCATTCTGATATGTGTCCTCATCAAATTTCATCCGTTGATTTGGGATCCCCATTTTTCAATCAATTGTAATCAAAATATATGCAAAAATGAAGTCACAGGTAACTATTTGCAATGAAAGTATGGAACTGTCGCAAAACGTTTAATATCTGCGACAACCTGATGTTGTGCATCACATATAGTTTGTTTAGTTGTAATTGATTGGGGAGATTTGTTGTGAAGTACTGAGTTCTCCTGCTGCAAATTATAATCAGCAACAAATAATAACCAGTCATTGTGAGGTGGCAATGCCGACGATTTTTTGCTCATGTTCATAGAACTATTCTTGCGATGAATAGGCCTGAGTCGCAAATACTTTCTAGCAAAAAAGAAAAAAAGAAAAGACTAAATTAGGTAAGAAAGATTAATCCTAACTAAATTGGAAAATATATTATTCTAGGAAAGTAAAATAAGTATTCTAATAGAGATTCTAGTTTAATTAGGAATTATAATAGAAATCGAATCTAACCTAAAATAAGAATCTAATCTAATTTAGTCTAATTTAAGAATCTAATCCTAATTCTAATGAATTATGAAGGCTAAACCCAACACCCAAGGCGGGTCATAACATATTCTTGTGATGAATAGGCCTGAGTTGCAAATACTTACTAGCAAAAAAGAAACAAGCATATAGATCTTCAAGAAAAATGTTTGAAAGTCTGAGTTTATTTATCTAAAATTATATATGCTGGTATATTTAGGGACTTTTGAAAGTTGATCCTGCAGGCCTTGAAAACTAAAAAGCTTGCAAATAGCTTTTAGGTTGTAACTGCCCGCATACTTAAAACATGCGTTTTCTAGTAATTAAAAGTAACACCAAGTCCATTAGACACATGGACTTGAGGTCGAAGGAGGATGAAAATTCCAGAGCTAGTAAAAGAAAACACCTTTGGATGATAAGTTGTGAGTTCAATAATTTAGTCGTTGCACATTTCATAACAAAACAATATGTAATCTCAACTTAAAGAAGTTATAATGGTGAACTCGAGTTTGTACTGATCCAGTGATCGATGTAGTGTTTCATATCATTTACAGGTAAAATTGGCCACAGTACACATAAGATTCAATATGTTTTTTTTTAAATAAAATATGAAAATTGAGATGAAAATATGGAATTGGGATTATGGACAGCAATTCAAAGTGTGCAAAGCTAGATCACTGAAGCTTGTTTCGATGTGAATTTACCAAAATGAGTAGAGCTGTAGAGGCCACCCATCTGTTCAACCTTTGTTTCCCATGATCACAAATGATGGAAGAAACCATTTATAAAAAGTGGGCTTCGGATGTCAATTCCCATAATGAGCGGTTATACTCACTGAGTCACTGTTGCTTCATTTGATCGTATTTATAAGGAAGATTGGCATTTCGGAATTGGCCCACTAATCTTAATTTGCTGGTTACCCTTATCGTGCTGCTAAACTGTCACTAAGAAGAAGATCAATAGGAAGATAAATTGAAACTGTTAAGCGAAATATTCAAGGACGTGAAGTAAGAAGGATAAATTTGGGCAGAAAGATCTCTTGTTTCCAGATCATAAACAAAAGAAACGGATCTTCACCAGCGCAGTCCAATCATTGATGGTTGACAGCGTACATTATAGAGCACAAAAGCAACGTAAAGATTTTAATTTTCTGCAAATTTTCTGTGTGCGCGCCGTGGATCCAAGACCATCAACAGCGGGTGAAGCTTCACTAGCAGATTTGAGTTCCAAAAAACGGACACAACGTTTTAGCTAGCTCATGATCATGCAATGCTGGATGAAACCAACCAAGGTGGTCAATCAAACGAGAATTGATCAGCGGGGATGATGAAAACAAGAGCAAAGCAAAGAAACGTGAGATTGCAGAACTCGAACAATGGCAGCAGAAATGAGAAGTAACAAAAAAGTTTGGCTCCTCAAGATGCCATTGGTGAGAAACTGCAGTTTCTGAGAAGGAAACTGCTATTCAATTGCTGCATAATTGGTTTGCTTTGGACAGCAGAAGAACTTTAACGCTCTCTAGTGGGCCAAATGAGGAAGTGCAGCTGTGCAGGCCGCTGCCTCCTCGAAAAGTAGCTTAAAAGCTCAGACTTCAGAGCATTGCACGTGTAGACAGACAGCATTCATGTCTCCCCCATTAAAAACCCATCTGGAATCAAAATCCAAGCCCATGCCTTCTGTGCATGGAGTTGGGATTCTTCCTCACTGGAACAGGTCTTGCAATGGGCGCTGGCTGCTTTCTTTGGCAGGTAAGTTTTCAGAGAGAGAGGCTGGCCTGGCCCTCTTGTCTACTTCTCTCCTTCATGGACGCTACTCATTTTGATCAGGTGCAGATGTACTGCAGAGATGGGTGGAGGGGATGATGAACTTTGACAGTTGACATAGAAGAAGAGCTGGCGTGAAGATTACATGAAGTACCCTAGAAGCAATAGAGTCTGAAAATTTGTCTCCTAACTTATTTGCTTGTATTTGATCATTCTTTGTTGGAAGTTTGACTGATGCAATGAAATTCATAAAAGAAATCTGAAGACAACATTTTATAAGAAAGAAATTAACAGATCATCCTGATGAGCTGAAAAGAAAGCAAGAGAGAAAAACACTAAATCTTTTTCATCATCTTGATCATCTGTTCCAGCCTTCAGTCTGCTAGAGCAAATTGTAATTTCTCTCATGAAAGATGAACAAATCAATCCATTCCAAAATCCATATGAAACAAGTTCAAGTAACAGATTAAAACCAGAACAACTTAGCTACATCAAGCTCCCTCCCTTTAACTCATCTGGGTCATTTTGTGCTGGATCAAAATGGAGGGCGAGCCCCAGCGTTGGCCCAATAAGCTTCATTAGGTATTTGGCAGGAGCTCAGAAGGTTGGGTGGCAGGCCATGCAGCAGAGCACCGTTACTAGGGTCTGGAAGAAGGCCTTGCTGTGAGCTGACCAGCACGGGAGAGCCCATCGAGCCGCCCACGCCCCCGCCGGAGCCCGGTGTAGCCTCCTCTTCCTCCAGCGGCAGCCGCTCATAGGCCGCGTTGCCGAACGATGCTGCCATGATCACCACGGGCCCGGAGGCCGTCAGCGGCCCAGCCACCGTCCCGCCAACCACCTGGCCCTGCCCACCTGCAAGATAGACGGTCAACCCGGTGGCAGAAGGAGGCGCGGGGGGAGGCAAGAACGACCCCGAGAGGGAGAGGATCTCGAATCGCCCGTGGAGGGTGATAACGGCTCCAGGCGGTGCTGCAGGCTGTCGGAGGGTGACGTTGGTGACGGCGCCGTTCCCGGAGAGGACGCTGACTCCTCGCTGGCGTCGGCGGGCGAAATCGGCGACGCTGTCGGTGATGTCGCAACCGCTGGCCACCTCCATGACGTGGGCCCGGAGGGCATTGGCGCTGTCGCGGGTGATGATGATGGGCGGCTTGGGCTTGTTCTTGGACCCGGCCGGCCTGCCCCGTGCCCGACGCCCAGCCTCCCCCTCGCCGGCCGCCTGGCCCTTCTCCTTGCTTTGCAGCTCATCGTGGCCATCTCTCTCCTGCTTCATCATGCCCGAAGCCGGTGGGTCGCTGCTGCCGCTCTGCTCGTCCTCCGACTTGAGAGGCTGCTGCTGGTGGTGGCCGTGGAGCTGGAGGTGGTGGTGGAAATCCCTGGTTTGGAACGGGAAGGGGAGAGCGCTCCCATGCGCCGACGCTGTCATAGGATCCATCTTCCTCTTCTCTCCTCTCTCTTCTCAGTCCTTACTAGACCAGCTATTCCAAAACACTAATACAAATCAATTAGCTCTAGCTTCTCTTCTTCTCAATCTCGATCAGTAACAACAGCCTCCGGAACATCATGAATACAGAGAGCAGCCATGGAAGATGGAGATTGAAATCCCTTCTGCCAGACCACCCATGTGTAACAGTACTTCTTCCCTGCCAGTCTCAGCTTGCTGCTGCATCTGGGTTTTTGGAGAAGAGAGAGCAGCAGACCTGAGGAGGGAAGGAGGAGCTTGGTTAGGGTTAGGTCAATGGGGGGAGGAGAGGATGGAAGATGGGTTTTGTTCAGGTAAGAGACAGCCTGCATTGTGGCGGTGGGGGCTGGCCCACGCCCCCCTCTCTTTTGTCCCCTCCAACGTCCCCCAGCTCCATCTCAGCTATCTTGTCTTGCCTCTTACTTCCTCAACTCTTTCACCAGCTCTTTCATGCAGCTCCCCTCCCTACAACTGCCTCTTTTCCCACTGCTTTCTTTTTTTTTTTTGGTGGCAAGGTGAAGAAATTACTACACTCCTATTACTGAGTCAAACTAATGCTATAATAGACTTATTATGCGGTAGCCATCCCAATTATTGTGATGAAAATGGCACTGTTATCAGCTCGATCCCTTGTAAGTTAGTTGATTGAGTCTCCTTTCGATGAGCCCGGGCGGGTATTATAGATTAGTTTTTTGCCCTCTCTTCTGTCGGTTTTTAATACGATGGTTAATGATGTCCGAGCTCACGCTGATGCAAGTAATCTTTAATTTATAGTATCTTTTTTTTAATTAATTCTGTCGTATATATGTGTGCTGCACTGGAGTAACCACAATGTTTAGAATTTTTGGTTGTTACATCTTCATGGTAAGTAGAAATTAATAGATTACCTAATTTATTTACATCCTACTTTTTATCCCAATAGTAAAATATCCCAATAGTAAAAATTCATTTTAAGGCACAAATGTGTCATTCATGCACTTTACTTCATAACGCCATGTACCCCTTTTAATTTATGAGTTTCATTTATATATGCCGGCTGCATACGCATTGAATACTTTCACGCCAAATAATTTTGATCACACAGCCAATACAATGGTAGGCAGATTTGAATCACCGGGCTACCGTTAACGTGAGCCATCACATCATGATCTAACAACTCATCATGCTCGTACATCTCGCCAAATTAACACATCTTTTTTTAATATGTAATATGACATATATTAACTTTTTTTAATTTAATTTTACCAATGACCCACCTTCTTGGATGAACAATTATGACATAATAGTGCTACAATGACGTTAAAATTGTTCATATAGCAACTGTTCTACAGGATCACTAATTTAATTGGGAGTCTACATGTAGTTCAGTACACTAGAGCTTGTAAAAGAAGCAATTTTCATTCTTATGACCTTCTCTTGTAACCAACTCGGACGACCAATTCTAGTAACCAATTTAGGCAACAAACTATACTATATATGATGTAACATGAAATATAAATAGTAAAAATTATAATTAGATCAAGGGTGAAATAGCTAATATCAAAAGACCAACCCACTCTGCCTTAACCGGATCTTTTTAGAGATCAGCTCTTTGAGGCCTCTTGATTTTTACTCTTAAATTATAATTAGGATGTTACTCGGAGTGTAAAATTTGGCCTAATTTTAATAAGTTGAATTTAATTTTTAAAAATTAATCTAAATAATTATTCGATTCAAGGTTGCATTTTAAGTGACAAACTCGACCTGAACTAAATACAATTATAAATATAAATTTTGATATATTTATATATTATTTTTTTTGACCTGAACTAAATACAATTATAAATATAAATTTTGATATATTTTTATATTATTTTTTTAAAAATAATTAAAATTTTAAAATATATATTTTTATTTTAAATGAGTCTGGGTCAAATTTATTTAGGTCGTTCATATTACAATTTTTATAAGTATCATGTTCCAATTTGACATAACCCAACCCGTACATACCTAATCATAATAAAGAAGGTAGAAAGTAGAAAGTAAAAAAAGTGGGGTATTAGGAAGGATGGGAAGTGGACAGGGGCATGTGGGTCATGGGGAAATGGAGCTGGGCCTGCGCTTACAACGCCAGGCCACTGTCTCAAATCATTTTGTGGGCTCGCATCTCGGGATGTAAGCCGGGGCCCACCGGATTCTATTCCCACACGCGTCCATTTCCCATCCTCTCATCCCTGCAGGAACTCCCACTGCTATTGCCAGTTGCTCCTCAGACTTCAGAGGTCTTCTGATCTGACCTCGGAACCCCAATCTCTCCAGGCACCAACTGTGTTAGCCCCAAACGAAGTTTAAAGGAATTTACAATGATGCCCTCCGATGTGATGGGTCGTAAGCGTACGACGGAGGACACATAGTGTACTGCTTCGTAATTTTGATTGCGCTAAGGAAACCTTGATCATCAGATTCGTACAGGAGTTATAATGACACGTGCGATGTAAGCCAGCGGCGTAGCAGTTGGAGGGTGATTGCTTGGCGATGTTCAGGGGTAGAAGAGTAATTTCATGCGTAAGGTCATTCCGCTCAACCCGGCGACACTGCCAAGTTGGCAACTGACAGGTGCCCCTCGTCCCAAGGCGCAGTGTGCGCATTATCCGGACGGTTCGCAGACCGAGCCGCGCGGGGCCCAGTTTCATGTGTGGGCCCATCGTTTTTTTATATTTTTTGCTAACAACCCTTATCGCGCGTACTACATTAATACTTATTTTTTAATTTATAAAATAAATTAAAATTAATTTATTAAAATTCCAAATGTATCTATTAATTTAGGACAAAGGGGGTAAAATTTTGTACTTAAGTTTCAATTAGACAAAAAAATCAATCTTAGAGGATAATATAATTGTGCTTGTAGGATTTTATTGGACATATTTGATGTAGAAAAATATTTCTCTTTTAATTTTATTATTTATTATTTTTTGACAACCCTACAAAGCAATGGTTTATTTTGGTGAGGCTTATGTTCATCCTTATATAAATTAACGTAAAAAAAGAGATGAAATAACGTACATGTACAAATGGAACTTTTCACAAGGAGAAACCCTATCCAACATGCTATAGCTGAATTCGTTAATAATCTTTTTATTTTATATTAATATTTTTATTTAAAAAATAATAATTTTTATTGAATGATGAAACCATATTTAAGAGAAAGAAAAAGATTTCTTATAATATTCTTTTTTAAGTACTCAACTACTTAAATTTAACAAAATAAAGTTATTAATATATAATAATTTTTTTTACCAAATGAAACTATTAATTTAAGATAAAAAAAGTATAATTCTTTTTAATTAGTGGCATCGAGACTTTCAGGACACCCTACTAATAGAGACATGGAAGCATACTCTTAGAAGACCCTATTTCGCCACTAATTTCTTCAACTAAGTACAATAAGTACACATTCTATGCACCTGGCTAAAAGGGATATAATCACAACAAAATGACTATAACAACATAGGGGTTCAAACTCAAGGTCTTCGTTTCTTGAAGCGTGGCCCTGGCTATTTAACCAATAATCCATATTATGTTCCTAATTAAGTATTTTACTAGGTTTCATGAAAAAAAAATTCATCTTGGCAGGACCACCATGGGGCAGGCAGCTTGTTTTTAATACTTAATTCCGATGTATACGTGAGATTTTGTTTCTTGTGAGATTGTGACCGCTAAGCCGAAGAAAATGGGGGTTAAATAGTGTTTTAGTGTGGGTCCCACAAGGGTGATGCAGAGGCATCTTTGTGATTATTTGGTCAGGTCCCCACATGTTTCCGAATAGATTCGGTCCTTGTCAACGATGGGAAAGATGGAGAGGGGGAGTCACACAAGGCGACAAGCAACGCTGGTGTCATGACCAAATTGCGGCCTGCCCCATCAGGGCCCGCCAGATCATGTTGGGGCCCACCAGAGCATTTGCTTAAAGGATAGAACAGCCAGTCACAGTCAGGCAGATATATTGCCCCGTTGTGATTTATTTTTTGTTTGCAACAGAAGTTGACAATTGAGATATGTGTTAAGCTTCCTAGAACCTAGTTTCTCCCACTCAAAATTTATTTGTTTATATTTTTTTACTCTCTTTATCCACCATTAATAAATTTATTTAATTTAAAATAAATAAAATTAATTTATTTTAAAAAACTAAATAAAGTTATTAATATGAGACAAACAAAGTATTTTAAATGGAATGTCAAAATATATATACAAAGTGGCCGCTACAAGAAATTAAGTTGCGGGAAGCCAAACAAATACATGAACATTCACTCCGTCTGAAAATGCGACAAATGTTATAACATATGGGGAAACAAGATCCATGCTTTCAACCATAACATTATAACACAACCATGATATAGAGAAACAAGATTCATGCTTTCAGCCATAATATATATAAACCATGGATAAAAGGATCAAAAGAATTGATAAATCGGCTAAAATTTACTTTCTAAGCGCATTTAGGTAGAGTTTGATAATGCTTTTTTCGTTTCGAATCTTAAAAATTAACCATTTGGTAATGGCTTATTTGTGTCTAATTAAATGTCTCAACACATGATACATTTTACGCTCTTTCAATATGAATAAAGAATGCCTATTTTTAAGCATTATCACATAAACGCCTTTAGTAAATTTGATTTGAAAAATCTCATCTTAATAAGGGAAGTTCTTATAATTAGCAACTTTGGTAGGAGCTTATGACTTTTTTGCAAGTATTTGCCATGTAAGTAGGAGATCTGATTGCATGTATGTATCACCCGGTGGATTCAAACCCACCTGCACTGTAAATAATAAAGGTCATGTGATCGAAATCACACGGCCGAAAAGCGGATGTTCACGTAAGTGGATGTGCACCAAGTCGTGCACACATAAACATGGTCCTATTAGATTTGTAAATGGTCCCTATAAAATCCACAAAAAAAAATTGTTGCAAGAAGGATAATTCATTCAAAATGTTATATATTGCAAAAAATGTAAGGTGAAGCAAGTATTTTTAAAGTCTTACTTAATTCTTAAAAAATACTCCCTCCATCTCATATTAATAGCTTTATTTGAATAAAAACTTTGTTCTATATAAGATTTATTTAGCTCAATTTAAGTAACTATAGGTACATATATAAAAATATTTCATAAACTTATTTTCCATTCTTTTAATTGTGGGTCCTATTTTTGAATAAAAATTATTCCTTCTGTCTAATATTAATAGCTCCATTTGGTTTTTAAAAAAAAAATAATTTTAATTTATTTAAAAAAACTAAATAAAGCTATTGATTTAAACAGGAGAGAATATTATTTTTTTAAATAGTAAGGGAGTAATAAGAAAGTGCATTTAATAAAAAAATGTTTTGAAGAATGATAGGATGCTATGGGCCCTCTATCGAGTCCTGCACCATTTGAATCATTATTTCAACTCGGGCTCTTGATGTTACCAAAACAAGACCTAGACACAGTCTTTACTTGACACGGTGAGTCAGTAATAGAATTTGGTCTGCACATACCGAGTTGAAACGGCCTACTCAACCTGAGTCAAGGAATTATTTGATAAAAAATTTATGTATTCTTGTTTTGAGTTTATCAACAGCACTGAGAAATAAAAAATATGCCAAAAAAAATTAGTAGAGCTCACTGGCAAGAAAGTTTTCTAACCAAAGCCCAATCATATGGATTTAATTAAGAACTTCTGGAGTTGGATTTCTAGTTTAAATTGCTGCTTGAGCGTCTATTATAGAATTTTGAAGTTTCATATATGCTCCCTTTGTCTAATTTAGTTCATTTTGAAAAGCAAATAGATTCATTAATTAATATTGGATGGAGGGAGTATATTTTATAATTTGAATCACATTAGTAGGTGTCCGGCGACTCAAATAATAAAAAATATATAAAACTTTAAAATTCTATAATAGGAGCTCAAACAGCAATTTAAATAAAAAATCTAACTCTAGAAGCTTTTAATCAAATCACAATTTTAATTGCACGATGCTAGTTACTCAGGCGGCAAGTGATTTGTATATGCCCGCCTATGATCCGACTCGTGTTGGGTGCATATTAATTTTTTTCTTTATGATTTTATATGTATTGATATAAAGTTACTAAATGTATGAAATTTAAGAGGCCCATCCTTACAATCTTTACAGAAATTGAAAAAATATGGATTATGTAAAGGCATCCCATAACTAAAGTTTGGACTTTGGATTAATCCTGAGAGAGTTAAGATATCAAGGTTGCAAATGACAATCATATTCTAAAGCATGTTCTAATCACACCTAGCTTATATTTTAATGGAGAAAGCTAACCCATTGCCCTCTCATTATAAACTAATGGAAAAATCTGGCCAATCAACGCATTCATTATAAAAGAAACACTGCATCCATGTGACTGGCACCAAGAACAGCCCCAGTGGTTGCACAAAGCTTCAAGTCTTTGCTTTCTCATGTATCAAATGTCTTACCTGCCAAGGAGACCCACCATTGTCGCTCCACGCAGGGAAGAACGGTTCCATGTGAAGCAATTAATTAACTAGATTAGTTTCATCTTTTAGAACTAATTTATGTGTTAAAACTGCCGACCACACTGAGAGACCCACGTGATTTCGATAGCGATGAATTTGGAACTATGTATGTATGCGTCTTCCCATCACCTTCATGTTTGACCATGAGTTAAGTTGAAACATTTGCAAGGATCAAAGTAATCACATTCACACTAATCAAGGATTTTGGCCTTGCATGCCAGACTTGGGATTTCATCCAAATGACTAATCTTCAGTTTTTACCTTAAGATGTTTTTCTCTGCTCGGTAAGCTAAGTCTTTAGTAGCTCAAATGGAGGACACAAAAGGCTTAAGATGTTTTGCCTTCTCATGTGATTAATGCTACATAAACTCAACCTTTGATGACTTGATTATAGTATTCATTAACTTTAATCTTATGAAGTGGTTTGATCCCACTTTGAAGGACATGCAGCATTTATACATGTCGGATAAGCCTTGCAATAAAATTTGTTCATGATGCTCTACAAAGAGAATGCAGGCTATTTATCTATTCGTACTTGTTAGACACAGACTTGTTTCTATAAAGTAAGAACACAAAAGCTCAAACTTTGTGCTTCAACAAAAGCAAAATTAGACTTTCCTAGCAGCTGGCTGTACAAGTTCCAACACAGACTTCCACCACATACCTCCCTTGAATGAACCCAGCAGGCATGATGATATGGTGTTGTCCTCCAATAATATTAGTTTCTTTTAAACCTACAGCCATTCAGAGATCTAGTCTGGCTGTCCTACGAGGGAATGGCATACTAGAAATGCTTGACCATGTCTTCCCCAATTGGGGCGATGCCCAAGTCAGATGTTCCCACTTCCAAAACATGCAGACCGCTAAAATTATTAGCAGTTGTATGTAGAAAGAAATGCAGGAGTATAAGACATTGAATAAGGCAAAGCTGCACGAGTTCAATTCAGTCTACCTATTGACCAGTTGTACAATATATTGGCATTCAGCTACTTGTAGAGATCCAAGTCATGTTGGATCTTTCATTTGGATAACATTTCATTCATTAGGGTTCCAGATCTTCATATTATTCTTTATGAACTATTTTTTTTCCTTCTTTTTTCTATTTGAATTGAATTAACTGCTTAAGAAGCTTTATAATTCCGAGATGGTTTTCCTAAAACTTGAACCTGGTAATTTAGTCTCTCAACTAATTTTTGCAAGCAACGTATCGCAACAGATTAACAAGGACAGTTATTATTTATCTCCACATCTAGGGATGTATCATTTAAAAGGTTGCTTCATTACGTGGTCATAATGTTCTATTATTATTTTCTATGATAGAAGTTTAGTTAAATTGTGAATAACGTGAGCCACAGTTCTATTAAAATGTTTATAGGGCATTTATAAATTAAGCATCTATACTATATTTAAAAGAGTACTCTCATTGTGTTTGGATGATTACCTAATTGCAAACAAATTAAGAATACCTAGAAACATGTAGGTTCCTAGTTGAACAATAACACACTTATATTAGAACACCAAAAATATTTTTAAGTCAATAAAAAAACCCATGTGCTATGGTTTGTTGAAATGTTTCTTAGCATGTCTTCCTTGAATACTTTGAAAGTAAGTCATTAACACATGGATAAAAATTGTTAATGCAGTTTCCAAGTAATTTCAGGGAAATTACCGAACCGCTGATTCCATAATATTGACATGATCTTTATTCCTATATTAAGTGTCATATTGGATTTTTTAAAATAAATGATAATTAGTTTATTTTGAAAAATTAAATAGGATAAGTTCATTTGAAAAACCAAATAGTACACTTATAGGGAGTTAATCAATCAAGATTTTAAAAATCAAGATTTAGAATATGAAATTTCAGAATATAAGCTAAATTCTTGGATTTGAGCTGTCAGATTCTATAATTGGATGCCCAAATCTAGTATTGCTAGAATCCCTAGATTTAAATTATATGATTTCACAATAATTAACTCCTAAAATAATTAACCTACATATTTCAAATGTGACTAATACATAATTTACTAGAATTAAGTAACTTCAAACATGTCATTAAAATATCAACTAAAAATATTAATATTATAAACATAACTTTTTTAATAAAAAAGTTGCATACAATCATACTCAAGACTACTAAATTTTCAAAACACAAGTTATAAGCCCATAGTCATAAACATTGCATCATTCCACATTTCTACAACTATTCCATCTCTCCATGCATTAGTCACTGCCCTTTGTTCCACTTGAGATGTCATATCGTTATCTGAATCTCAATCTACATTAGAATCTAATGGGACATTTTTTGGTGCTTCTTCCTCTTCATTATCAGAATCAAATACATCTTCAATATTTTCCCTGCGAAGGTAATTATGCAATCCACAACAAGCAAAAGCCATCTTCACTTGAGTTTCATATAGAAATGAAGGTGGATGATCTTTAAAAAATTTGAAATGTGATTTTAAGCCCCCCAAAATCCTCTTAATAACATTCCTCAAATATGCATGTCAATGATTAAATACTTCATTTGCATTACGTGGACGACTTCTAGCTTGTGTACTATACTCGCTGAGATGATAACGAGTTGCACAATATGGTGGTAAAAAATTATGTCTATTTGGATAGCCACAATCTACCAAATAAATGTTCAAAAGATAAATTGCAATAATATAAGTGTGCCCCTCCCTAATAAAATTAAAATAAAAAGTAAAAAAATAAAAACTACAATAATACCTTTTGGCAATGGAAGACCAATAGACCTCCCTATAGCATGTTTTAAAATCCTTGAATCATTTGCAAAACCTTCCTATCCAGCAAGAATATATATAAATTGCATATAAAATGTGCATGCTGCTAATACATTTTGTGAAAACCATCTGTGCCTATTACAATAGCTTGCCTTCCTAGCCCCATAAACAGTTGCCTTTATATGCGTTCCATCTATAGCACCAATACAATCCTATATAACAAGTTCAAATATCATATACATGCACATCTATTGAAATAAAAATAAAAAAAAATGTAAGCTCAAACCTTAAAATATGGGTAAAAACGAGGATCTGACATCACTGCTTGTGGTGTGCTATCAAGAGGATGTGCCATTAATGAAGGTGTTAGCAACTGAATTGCATCCAAGACCTTATTGAAACTTTTACTAATCATCCATTTTTAATGACTTAAACAATCTTGACATATTGAGTAGCATTGATCATGTCCCGCCACTAGTAAAAAAGTTGCTACGATCTCTTCCACTGCCACAAATTTAGTATCACATATTGAAGATTTTTGGCAAAGAATGCGACACAATTTACAAAACGCATCTAGATACATCCTATACATATCACGGAATTCATCGAGACGCCCATCGAGTTTTCGTTGTAAATATCGATAACCTTCGATTGAAATAGAACGACAAGGGTTCAAATTGGGTTCATGTGTATGCAATACATCTGACTCCATAATTGCTTGATTTAATATATTTGTCATAGAGATGGTTACTACACATTCATCTTCTTCCAAGTCGCAAGCCTCTACCACCTTAGAGTTCAATAAATCTGCCATTATAACTGTTTCGAGAAAAATTTCACAAATATTAACATGACTCCACACAAATATGTAAATGAATCATGAACCCTTAATAATAATAAAAACATCTACAAGAGTCATACTAATAAAGATCAATTTTCTTAAAAGATAAACTCATATTTCACACATTATGATAACTGAGTTTCACAAACGGTAAACAGACAAGTGCTGAGATAAGTATTATGAAGTTGATATATATTTGTTCAGGTCACACCTAAGATTATTTCACACAATTTTTAAAAATTCACAAAATTTTTTTGCAATATAATGGCTATAAATTTGGAAAAATGAAGAAAACCAAAACTTGTAAAAACAAATTGCAATAATTTTAAACCATCGCATATCCATTTTTACACATAAATACTCCATAATCTACACATTTCACCCGATTCATTCACTATTTTATCTTTACAATTGCAACTTGGCACAGATCCAAAATAAAGAATAAAAATACTTAACTTGTATCAAATATTTCAATAACAATATAAAAAATCATTTCAATGCCCTTCTAAGCAAAAGATCTCACAATATTGATCAACAAGAAATCTGATACTCTGTTAACATAAATCTCCATCCACAATACCGATCTCATCAAACCTATTATTATGCATTAATATATTAACAACAAAAATTAAAAGTAAATGTAATCAATTTCCCAAAACAAAGAACAAAAACACATTCCTCGGGACATTAGGGTGACTAACCATACGAGTGTTTATTCCATAGATCTCGGAATTGGGCACATCTCATTCGCACAAAATCATTGGCAATAGACACTCAACCACATAAAACCATATCCTATAGAAATAAAAAGAAATAGCAGACCAATACCATAACAAGCAAAACTCCATAATCGTCCGATTCATTCATTATTTTCTAGTTTACAATTACACATTGGCACAAAAAAAAAAAGTAGTTCAAATAGCCAACACATTCCTCCTTGTCAACTATGCATAGACATCCACATATATGTCAATGAAACATTTCTAATATGCACAACCCAAAAAATCTAGTCAAGAACACAAAAAAGTAGTGAGGTCAAGTCATTTTTTGAGTGGCTACTATTCTTATAAACTAATACTCCTAATAAGCACATCTAAAAAAATTCTACTTGAGAACCCAAAAAATTATCCATAACAAGTCATCTATCAAGCATCCCCTCTTCTTGCAAACTTATACTCCAACCATTCACAACGTTCCTCATGCGGCAATCTAACGAATGTCTCCTTCAACGTTGCATTGCTAAAAAACTCATATGCAAAATACTTTAAATCCTTACTAAGGTTTGGAATCTCTCCTATAGCATGAAACCAATTTTGTGTAATTTCACGTAATTTAACAAGAAGATCAAACTTAGGTGCTAACGAGACTATGGCATCACTTGTCTCAGATGTGGCCCCTGGATTTAATCTTCTACAAGTTGGAGGTGGCTCAGTTTTCAAATGTGGGCGCTCATGAAAGGTTGAATCACCTACATGTGGGAAATCACTAGTAAAGGGAGGCAATGTATCATCATCATCTTCGAAGTTGGTGGCTGATGGTTTAAACACAGAGTTAGTAGTCTTAGTTGATAAACTGGCTGCCCCAACTCCAAGTGCAAAGGTGTTACCAAGAATCAACATTAAAGCATCATAGTCTTCTATAATTTTTTCTTAGTAGTCCATTGCTTTAGGATGTGCCTAAAAATAAATAATACATAATTATGTAATATATTCATATTATTAAATTAAAAATAAACTAATACTATTCATATTACGTATGAGAGTCAACTAAATGTTACTTGAAAATATTTATCCCACACTTCTTCTAAAGCAGTTATCTTTTGTGAATAACTATCCCATCCAAATCCAGAATTGACATCTTCAACTGTTCAATGGGTGCAAGTTTTTGTTTCAAAACCTTCAACTTGTTTTTGACATTCCTTTCATTCTTATGAGAATTAAACTTTTCATTCAACTTTGAAAGTACATTCTCAACTATTATCTCCTTTCTAAACGTCCCAGTAATCAATCTATTTCCATGGTTAACTTCATCCACCAATAGTTTAATAAGCTCTTTAGTCTCCATAGATGACCATTGCTCATAATTTACTTTCCCTTTACCTTTCCCTCTACCTCCTTCACTTGCCATATATATGGGTAATCAGAAACTAACTCATCAGCAACCACCCATCAAAAGCTATGGAAATGGAAAAAAATAAGAGAAGGCCATGACAACTAAGGGCTTAATATCACTTTACAAGTGCATATTTACAAATGCATATCACTTCATATAATTTAAAACATATGACCAAACAATTCAACTACAATTACAAAAACAATTCATAGCATGCATACCTTAACACAATTTTTTAATTAGAATTCATCACATAATTGTGAATTTAGTTTACATTGCCTACGATTCACCACACAACTACTAATTCAGTCTATATTGCCTACAATTCTTTATCTTGTAGAAGCATAAGAAGCACTAATATTAATCACACAAGATTATGATAAATTGAGAATTCACATACATTCTTAACAAAATTCTTATATATCTAATACAAGCATAAGAACCTCTAATGGGTCAGACTCAAAAACTACCGTAAGCTTAATTGTGTTACTCAAGCATTAATTGGGGACAAACAAGCATCACACTATGCAGTTAATTATCACTTTGAAATATAAAATACAACGGACTAAAAAACTCAGGGGCTAGTGCTAATCACGCATATTATGCAAGTTAACCAAAAAAATGCCAATCACTTCTAATCACAAGATAACCACAAAAATGCCAATCACTACTCAAGAACAAAAATTTAAGGACATAATTTATGCACGCCAATACAAATTTTAGAACCAATTATGCATAAGTAAACTCTAAGCCCTGAATTTAAACTACCAAATCTCATAGGATACAATGAAAAAAATTTATAAATTTGAAAAGGCAGAGATTTTAGTGGTCGAGCATGAAGTAAATCACTGCAGAAATTGATTTCATACGTCTTTGGCGAGGCAAAGATTTCAATGGTTGATTTTTAGGGAATTGGCTGAGTTTTATTTTGAAAAGGGACTAGATTTCTAAGCATGCAAAAGGAGAATCCCAAACGCATGATCTGATTTTCTACGCTTGTAATTTCTCCCACTTTTCTTGATTCCCGAACTGAGAATCATCGAAAAGCATAGAATATGCAACCATAGAAAAATCAGATTGAAATCAGTGGGAAAAACCAGATCAAAACGTTTGCAGTATCCAACTATTTTTTGATTTGGTTTTTACCAGTAAGATGCTCCCTCGACAATTCAAACGATTTGCAATACTTTCCACAGACACCACATTGAGGCTGGTGAACCGAGTGGCTAGACACTCGAACGTGTTCCACGAAATGATCTTTTCTGTTGTACTACTTGAAACACGCCGGGCATTTGTTCCTATCAATAGCGTCGCGCCCAAAAAGGAATATTGTCTCAGAGGAAACTGGATAACGCTTGCAATGTTAAGAATCGGGGAAGAGAAAGACAAAACAACTTGACCCTACCACTTAATCACGGGTTTCTGAAAATCTGATTTTGAGACCTCCGCCATTACACCACACCATGTTACCTCATTACTGGTAAAATCTTGTTTTTACCAGTAAGATGCAGATAAGAAAGCCATAAAAAACCAGATCAGAAATGTAGATCAGAAAGCTAAAAAAAACCACATCGAAAAGTAGAAAATTGCAAGCGTCACGATAAAAAATCCTTCATCGAATAAGCAGAGTGCATGCAGAGCAAAAAAAACAAGGACGGTTTTTTTCAAACAATGTGCATGGGGAGAACGGCATATCGAAACCTCCCAGATCAAAATGTAGAAAATTGCAAGGACGGTTCAGAGTGAGATGCGGCCATGAGCGGAGTGTATGCTGAGGAAGAAAAACAAAAAATGAGAAAGGAAGTGTAAAGCCCGCGATTTTTCATACATTTTCCTCAAAATTCACGAAATTTTTTTGTAATATAACTACTATAAATTGGGAAATACAAAACCTGTGAAAATAGTTTTATAATTTAAAACATAACACATCGGTTTTCCCATACAAACTTTTACTCATTCTATCAAACATTGTACAGCCAAACCAAACATCCACAGGTGCTACTCGAAAAACAACCATATGAATAAATTGCTATGATTATAGACTTTAAATACAAATCTCTCTCAGGCATCCCCGAGTGCAAGTCTCATAACAATCCACAGTCTAATCCAAATGAAAGTCCAGAATATCTAAACATCTTAATTCACGTCTCACCCAATACATCGGATCGTGGCACAAAACAATACTCGCAGTGAATCAAGGATATACTTGAGTCTAAGGGAATCAATCCACTACTGAAATGAGCATCCATCTCCAGGAGCACTCTGACACAAACCAGTAAAAGCCTCCCATACAACGGGGCTAAAAAGTAGGGTAATGAGTATTTTCATACTCAGTAGGAAAATACCCAATAGGGGAGTTCTAAACAGTGAACTTAGTAAATCCATACATAGATGCGTTCATGCAACTCAAACACGAAGCAAATAGGCATATCATAATCATGCACATACGCATACAGTCATATCAAATGCACCATCGTGCCAAAATCACACCAAATGCACCATCGTGCCAAAATCACACCAAATGCACCATCATGCCAAAATCATTCCATCAAATTAAACTTACACAAGCACCCTTATCCAGGGTCTTACAAACTTACTCGTACCATTGTACGCATTCTCATACAACTTACACATACTTGTATGACCTTACTCGTACAATTATATACTTACTCGTACAACCTTACTCGTACAGTCTTATACTTACAGTCTTACTCAGAATCATACGCTTACAATCTTACTCATACTCATCCTCTTACAGTCGTGCTCATACTCATACTCTTATAGTCGTACTCATACTCATACAATCGTACTCATACTATCGACCACTGAAGCTCATTACAACTAATGAGCTCCAGCGTCAAAACAGAAGAGAATGCCACTGGGGCATCGCCTTAACCTTTGGGGAGTGACTAGATGCCATGAACTTTTTTGAAGGTAAGGCACATCAGTGCTCATGGGGCACAAGATCAAACAAGTAAGAGCAGGTCCATGATACTACTTACCTGAGCGGGCAAACATACACCCACACATAAGGGGTCATACATTTGCCCACCATAATGGGTCTTATAGTGCCAGTGCCACTCTTGGGCAGAATCATACAGTGTCACTTGGGCAAAAATATATAACGCTCTCAACAGAGCATCAAACGTCTAGGCTTATACAACACACAGACCAAATCGGAAACATATGTCACTCTCAACAAAGCATCAAGCGTCTGGGCTTATACAGCACACAGACCAAATCGGAAACACACAAACCAAATTGAAAACATATGTCACTCTCAACAAAGCATCAAACGTCTGGGCTTATACAGCACATAAACCAAATCGAAAACATATGTTGCCCTCAACAGAGCATCAGACGTCCGGTGCTCTATACTGCACATAGACAACATCCTACAGGATAAACACCATGGCAAGACATGAGAAATGCTCAGCCGACTCATTATTGGCTAGCTCAAATACGGAACTTAATCCGTCAAACCCTCAGGTCTCAAACTCACAACACTGTCATTAGTTGTGCTTATAATTCAAGTTTGAATTAAGTAAATTATGCGGTACAATTATGCCATGCAAGCACTCAAGCATACCGTGCTCTATTGATCAAACCGAAGCTAAGCCCGATCGGAAACCCAAGTTCGTCAGGGCAGCAGACTTCACTTAGTCCATCTTACAACATAACACACCGTACACCAAAATCCTTACAGTCTTACAATCTTTGCCATCTACCTTATGACCAAAATATCTTACTCGGAAGTCCTCAAACTGAGCTCCTCAGAATCAAACCCAGTAATAACCTCTTACTTATACCTCATTTATTATACTTACTCTTCACTTTATAATCTATACGCTATGCTTGTACAATTATGCACACTCTTACTGTCTGACAAACCCCCAATAAGCGCTCTGATCCAAAACAATCCACTCCAATCCTTGCCCGTCATACTCATATCATCTGACATCTGTCATACGCTTACACATCCATATCAAACACTGTCACTTCTTACCATCCATAGCCCATACCTGTGCCCACATGCACATACACATATCCATAGCATAGGCAAATAGCCATCATGCATATGTATGTCTATCACACATATGTATAACATACACATACTGTCATGCAAACATAGCTTACAAATATGCTCACTAGCCATCACTAGTGCATACATACACATTTATACATACTTCAAACATACACACTAGTCATCACTAGCACATACATACACTTTCATAACTACTTCAAACATGCACGCTAGCCATCACTAGCACATGCATAATCCATACATACTTCAAACATACACGATAGCCATCACTAGCACATACATAAATATACGAAGCTTACCAACAAACACGCTAGTCATCACTAGCACATACTCAATCAACCTACGAAACTTACCAACAAACACGCTAGCCATCACTAGCACATACTCAATCAACATACGAAGCTTACCAACAAACACGCTAGCCATCACTAGCACATACTCAATTAACATACAAAGCTTACCAACAAACACGCAAGCCATCACTAGCACATACTCAATCCACATACGAAGCTTACCAATAAACACGCTAGTCATCACTAGCACATACTTGATCAACATATGAAGCTTACCAACAAACATGCTAGCCATCACTAGCACATACATACATCCAACATACTTACAGCCAACATGCATGTCATATGCATTTTAACATGGCATAATTCATCCTCTTATATCATGCAAACGGATCATAATCTAACATCCATAGCATTCAATCATATAGTCCTAGCATGCTACTACTCATTCAAAGCATGCTATCATGAAATTATGAGTTCAAAGCTCCCCTACCTCGTAATCATGACGTTCGATGGCGAGCACACGACGATGGTGGCGTCGGCGGTGGATTGGCGGTCAAAACTGTTGCATAATTGAGAGAGCTACTTTCCTGAGGATTTTAGGAAGTGCCGGAAATAATCACGGCCAAACGGGATGTCAGAAGTCAATGCAGCAAAATCTGCGACCAACAACGGCACACTAGAGCGGCCGGGAGAAAGGTCAAGCCAACATAAGTGGCGGTGCAACCAAATGTCAAGGGTGTACTCACTAAAGATCGGTCGGTGGCTAAGACGTACTCGGCTGGCTTCAAGACGTCGAAATCAGCCGTGGACAGCACCCAACGGCGTCGATTTTGCGTCAACAAGGGCCCACATATGGGCGGAGAGCGTGGGGCAACGCTCAAGAACAAAGGAGAGGTGGAGGAGGGCTATGTGTCAACTCCACTCAGTGGCAAAGCCAACAGATGGTCATGCAACGCAAATACAACGCCTAAACCCAAAAGCACACGCATGGCCACATGCACACACGGCCAACAAGGACCACTCTAGGGGGAGATGGGTCGGACGGTAGCGGCCCAAGGCCCACAAAAGCAACTAAGCTATGGCCAGGAGGTGGTGGCCGATCGAAGTGGCGACATCGCCGATTGCCACCCACAACCAATACACTTGGTGCGAGCGGCTATGCATCTCGCACGGTATAGAGCAAACGGCCCATTCCGAGCGGAGGTATAATCGGGCCAAGTGGGGCTGACCCTCACTGTTGCCGAGTCGGGGCAGAGCGCACAATGACCAAATGGCACACAGCTCGCCAATGACAACGACCCGAGACGCACCTAAAGTGTCTAATCGAGTGGAGCAAGTCAATAGGGCGAAGCAGGGTCGGAAACGGTAACCCCCTACCGACACTAGGTCAAGGTAGGCTGGACGGAGTCCGTCCGGTTGGCTTAACGACAACCGGAAACACCTGCGTCTCAAAAAAATGCCACGGACAGATAGATAGAAATGTGAATAGAAACCGACCAAAGTACTGGTAGCTCACAGCGGAGCGAAGAAAGCATGGCGGCAACTTTAGCCAAAGCCTATGGGTTCCTAGCCGCCAACTAAACATAAGTCTAGTTGAGGGCGGCCGCAAACGACATCAAAATCGCACCCCCATGACTCAAAAACGGGATTTGAAGGAGGGAAAAATAGAAGAAAAGTTCGGTACCTCGTGGAGGAGTGAAGAGGCTATGGCGGCGGTCATAGCCGGTACCTACGGACTCGTGGCGGTGAGGCAAAGAGGATTCTGACAAGAATCAGCGGAGTCAGATGACAGAGGAGGGAGAACGGAGCAACCGAAAATGGGCTCGGGTTTTCACTTCCATCTGGACGTCGAGTTTTCCTTCTGTAAGTTTTTGGAAAGAAACTTACTGGATCGGCTTTTTAAGCTGACTTTACTATTCACTCTTTTTTTTTATTTTTACATTTACATCCCCAATACACGTTAACCTCCTGGTTACGTGTTGTACCTCCCAAATTGGCGTCGTAAGTGCGCAGCGAGGCCCACGGCCCGCAACTAAGCCCCACATCAGACTCTACAGGTATAAATATGGGGTAAAAATACATAAATATGAATACGCTGAAGCGTCACATTTTCCCATTAAAAATGACAAAAAAATAGCAGGAAAATCATAGAAAAATCAGGGACCTTACAGGAAGACAAAGGGGGGGGGGGTCAGAGGGTCAGAGGAGAAGAGAATACCTTCCACAATTATTTTTCCGCCAATACTGATGAGATCCAGTCGCCACGCCAGCCTCTCTTTTTTAGACGATGAGAATGGTAGTCGGTGAGGATGAGGAGATTGACTGGGATTAGCTCTAATAGGCGGAGAGTACAGCGGCCTGACAGTGAAAACAGGGGGAGAACGACAGGGATTAGCTCTGGTGAGAACGTTCGCCACTAGATAGGGTGAGAACGGTCGCTGCCAAACAAGTGCGTCAGCCTCTCTTTTTCACCCGATGCACTGGTTAATAAGGTAACCTGTACATCATTTTACAATACCACGTCCTGAGGTGGTGTTGTAAAATCTCAGTTATACGTTATTAGTTCTCTCCCTAAATTCCGTCAGGTTAAAATATTTCATTTTTAGACTAACGCTATATTTAAAATACAGGAATCAAATAATTTACCACTACCACTATATTTGAAATATTGAATTTTAAATCTTCATGTATTAACACTGGATTTTAAATATGACATAGACAATTTACAACGACTAAAAGAAGATTTTGAAATACTAATATTTTACTTTCAAATCCTAATTGACTAACCTCCTGTTAATATAGGACAAACAGAGTATTCATTATTGTTACTTATTAGAGTTAAAAATAAGTGAGAAAATAGGAAGTTTTTTAATGCTCCCTACTCACTATAGGCCCCGCGTAAGGAACGCCCGAGGGTCATTTATCTATTAGATCAACGACGCACATGTTAGCTTACATTAGCACACTTAATATAGGACAGATGGAGTTAGTATTCATTATTGTTACTTACTAGAGTTAAAAATAAGTGAGAACATGAGAAGACTTTTTTAATGCTCCCCACTCACTATGGGCCTAGCGTAAGGAATGCCTGAGGGTCGTTCATCCATTAGATCAATGGTGCACATGTTAGCTTATGTTAGCATTAGTGTCATGCACTAACATGTGCATCATCAATCTTAAATATGAACAGTCTCGTTTGGTAGGCTCCTAGTGAGCAGGAAAAAAAAAAGGAGATAAAAGAGAGAAAAGAAGTGAAAATCTAAGTAAGGAATTGGTTGTGTTCTTAAATATGAACAGTCTCGTTTAGTGTTCTTTCTAAATTCTAATGAGGAATTGGTTGTGGAATATGGGCCAGAAGAGATCTTCTTATCTAATCTATCTGGGCTTGGGCCTTGAGCCGTCTTTCTCCTTCGGCAGTAAAAAACCATGTTGACATGTCCGGACTCCGGAATGCTAAAGGGGAAACAAATCCTAAAACCAGAATTTTTAAAGAAGTGCATTGAACAAATGTGCAATACATCTTTGCTCATTTTCTATGCATTACAAACAATTATCCAAATAAATGTTTATTTAATAACAAAGATGTTGGAGCTCCTAGGACCCAACTAGAAGGGGGCATGGCAACTGATCTCTTAAGAGCACTGTACACCGCTGCTAATCTCCTTCAGCCACTCATCACATTCATAATCTAGGATAGGTGACCAATAAGACAGGACCGGGAGTGCAGTTGGGGGGTTGGGTTTGGAGCCGAACCTTAATCAAACAATGTTGATCGGCCACTTCCAACCCAGTTCCTAGACAGCTTAATTTGGTCCTGATGAGCAATCTTAACTCATAGGCTTTTCCTAGTACTGTAAATACAACTCTTCTCCTGATGGATACAAAACTGTCACAAGGCACAAGAACTAATTCACATGAAAGTTAACAAGAGGGTCACCGTTTTATGTCGCCTAACGCAACTTGGTTATAAATTAATTATAATGGCACCACTCTCACAATCTATAATAACATTATCTACTTGATTGATAGATGCTTCAAATAATTGGCTATCTTATGTGTACAAGTACCAGTCTTATGGTCAAGTAAAGCGCTGAATGGTATGTGAACTGATATGTTTAGCTAAATTATCTGGAATATAGGGGGGTCCATTAGTGTCACGGTTCATGACGTCAAAGAGAGTTGAGAGGTCGCTTTCAAATTAGAAGTTTTCCCATCAATAGTACCATCCGGTTAGAGGCCCATAATAATATTCTATCCGTCCCATATTAAGGATCTCAGTTGTAAAAAATGTAAAGTTTAAGGAAGGTGAGAATCATCTTATATAGAGCACAAAAAGAACTTATATTCTCCTAATTAATTTTGATCATTATTTTCCTCCTATTATAAGCATATTAGATACTTTCTATTTGGCAAGAGTATGGAAAATAGGACACTTAAGATAGGACACACAGGTGTGTGTGTGTGTATATATATATATATATATATATATTAAACGAAACATTGAATATAGGGTGGAGTACTCTTTTTGTTAGTCTGTGTGGGTTTTGTACCCATGGGAGAAGAGCCAGACATAATCAAACCATGGTGGGGCATGATAGAACAAACTCTAAAGGGCTTTAGGCTTACATGTAGCCATTATAGCTTAAAGAAGCTTTATCTTCCTTAATGAAGTTTTTCTTTTACAAATCTTGTGTGAACCTTCACAATGGGTTTCTAGTTTAGAATTTGGCTAAGATTAATTCTTACTTAAGACACCAGATTATGATGGCTAATAATGTATTAGAACTAAACCAGAACACTATTATTAAGAACCCTAGAATCCTGACTACTCATCTAAAGGTCCAATATTGCCCAAACACTTTTAAAAGCCCAAAACAAGTGTTAATTGAGACAAAGGTCACATTCTGTTTTAAATTAGAATAAGCTCAACATTCTCATACTTGGCACAACTTCTCAATTGAGCAATAGAAATAAAATCTTTCACTTTGTTCAATTAAATAAAATTTGATAAAAATATTTTATTTAAAAATGACCAAGTGGGCAATGGGAAATTTTGAAATAATAACCTTAAAATGCACATACTGTTTTGAAAAATATGATACCATTCAAACTGTATGTGGTAACTTGATACTCTTAAAAAATTTTATAATTGCACGAATCAAGGCAGTTATGTCCTCATATGAGAACATTCTCTTCCATGTATCATAGTGCAACTAAACCACTCTATTTGAGTGCTATATGTGGCAAATACATATACATATAAGTGAAGGAATGTTCCAACTCATTGTCCAAATATTGTCTCATAAGTGCACAAAAAATGAGGCAACATGAGAAAAAAAATGTATCTGCCATGTTAAATGAAAATGTCTAGATGTATATAACTTAAATCAAATGAACAATGAGCTAATAAGGCTCATATGATCCTAATGACTCTTATATAGAGAAGGTAGTAATCCCTTAGTCATTGGATCAACAACCATTAGCATAATGCCTATATGCTCAATAATAATTATTAATTTCTTTAATGTGGTTCTTACTAACAAGATACTTGATATCGATGTGCTTGCTCTAACTTCCACTCTTATTATTTTTCGTGAAGAACACAATAACACTATTATCACATAACATCTTTGATAGCCTAGAAATGAAATCTATAATGGTAAGACCTGCGATAAAGTTTATCAGCCAAGTAGCATGTGACATGCCCTCACAACAAGCAATAAACTTTGCCTCCATAGTCGACGAAGCGGTAAAGGTTTGCTTGATACTTTTCTAAGAGACAACACTGCCTACCAAAAAGAAAATATAACCCGATGTCAACATTTTCATGTCAAAACAACCAGCAAAGTCTACATATGTATACCCGACCAACTCCAAATTATCAAAATGTCTATATGCAAATATCTAGTCTTCATTCCTTGTATATACCGTATAATCTTTTTTACAATTCTCTAATGATCCAACCCTGGATTTTTCTTGTATTAAACAAATATTCCCATGGCAAAGATAATGCCTAGCCTTGTACAGATCTTCAAGTACATCATACTACCAAAATGCATAGGGAATATCTTTCATGCTTTTCAACTTCAAAGAATTCTTCGAACATTAGAATAAGCCAAAAATTTTACCTTTCACAATAGGAGCTGCACAAGGCAAGCAATTTTCCATATTAAACCTTTCAGGATTTTATTAATATAGAATTGTTGAGACAACCCAATGATCCTTCTCAATCTATCACGATAAATCTAAATTCCAATGACACAAGATACCTCTATTAAATCTTTCATGTTAAAGTTCTAAGAAAGAAACTGCTTATACTCGTGCAACATCCTTAAGTCACTGATAACAAGTAGAATGTCATCAACATATAAGACTAAAAACGTGTAATGACTCCCACTAACCTTAAGGTATATGCATAACAATAATCCCCTTGAAACTAAATGAAGTAATAACACTGTTGAATGTCAAATACCACTATCGGGAGGCTTATTTTAGTATGTACATTGACTTCTTGAGCTTACAAACTAGATGCCTTCTTTTATCTAACATGAAACCTTCAAGATGATTCATGTGCACCTCATCCTCAAAATTCTCATTTTAGAACGCTATCTTCACATTCATTTGATCTAACTCTAGGTTATAATGAGCTACAAGGGGCAAAATAACCCTTAATGAATCCTTCATAGAAACTGAAGAGAAGGTTTCATTGTAGTCAACATTATATTTTTTAAGAAAATCTTTGGCAACAAGTTGAGCCTTATATATAATGATGTTACGAGATTGATCTAATTTAATCTTATAGACCCATTTCCAACCAAGAGTCCTAGCGCCCTGCAGTAACTTTACGAAATCCAGACTTGATTATCAATCATATATTTCATCTCATCCTTCATGACATTGTACCACTTGCTCAAGTTATCTCCATTAATAGCCTATGAAAACATAATAGGATCTTCAATGAGTCTAACATTTTTTTCAAACTCCTATAGGTATACAACATAGTTAAAAGAGACTATAGGTTTCCTAACTCTTATGGATCATTCAAGTCCTATTTCATCCAAAGGTTGAGGTACATATACAATAGGAACTTTAACAACTTATTCCTGAGGGAATGATAGTGGAATAATATGCTACTATGGAATCACTATAAGTAATGCAATATGTGATCCTCCACCTATTGTAGGTATAAAAATTGAAACCTGTACTTCGTCAAACACAATATGTTTTGAGGGAATACTCCACTGAAGTTGTCATTATCAAGAAAATATGCATTACGAGCTTTGACCACTATAGGGGCGTGCAAGGGACAGTAAAACTTATAACCATTATACCTTTCTACATAGTCAATGAAGAAATCACTGACAATCCTAGGGTTAAGCTTATTCTTAAGTAAGTTTTACACCCTAACTTCAACAGGATGACCCAAAATGTGTACATGATCTAAACTTGACTTTCATCCATTCTATAGCTCAAAAGGTGTTTTAGGAATGACTTTAGATGAAATTCGATATAAAATGCACACAACTGTCTTTAAGGCTCTACTCCACATATTGAGAGGAAGTGAGGAGTTACTTATCATGCTCCTCACCATGTCCATCAAAGTACGGTTCATTCTTTCTTCTTTATGCCACACCATTTTGTTGTGGTATGCCCAATATTGTGTATTATGCAACAATACCATGTTCCTTTAAGAATTGAGCAAATAGATCAGGTTTTTGTCCACTCTTTGTATACCTGTCATAGTATTCTCCTCCCCTGTCAGGTCAAACGATTTTGATACTCATGCCATATTATTTCTCTACCTCTGCCTTATAACTTTTGAAAGTATCAAATGCTTCAGCCTTTTCATTTAAAAGATAAAGATACATATATCAGGTATGATCATCTATAAAGTTCATCAAATATTTTGACCATTTAGTCATGGTATACTTTATGGTCCACAAATATCATTGTGTATGATACCTAATTTCTCATAATGCCTCTTACCACTTTTAGAAGACTTGTTAGTCTACTTTCCTTTTATGCAATCTATATATGTCTCAAAATCAGTAAAATCTAGAGTTTTTAAGACTCATTATCTTACTAATCTCTTTAAGCGGTCAATGGAGATATGTCTCAACCGCCTGTGTCATAATATAGAAAAATTCTTTTTAATAACACTACCTTGTACATACATTATATATTATTCAAAGGAAACATGTAAAAAGATACAATATAACTCATCTATCAAGGAACCATAACCAATGGTAATAGAATCTTTAATAATAAAAATAATAAATTTACAAACTAAAAATTAAAGCCATAAGGCACTAGTCTTGATATAAAAACTAATTTTTTTGAAAAACTTGCAATATAAAAATTATTTCTGATTCAAAGGTGTATCCCGTATGAAGAACAAGTTGATATGTTCTAGCACATTCGATCTTTGAACACATTTTATTACCTGAATAGATGTTATGCTCCCCATTAATCGATTTCCTTAGGTTAAGAAACCCATGTATGACAGTAGAAACGTTGATTATAGAACCACAAACATTCTATCATATTTTATTATTATGAGAAGCAACATAATTATATTTATAATACACAAAAGTCATGAATTTACCTTCTTTCTTGGAAAACCACTTCTAGTATTTAGGGCAATCCTTCTTGATGTATCTTTTCTTCTTGTGGAAAAAATATTTGGTTTTCTCGGTGATGTCAGTAGACTTTGTTGACACACCTTTACCAACCTTCATCTATAGAGCACCATGATTTCTCTTTTTTCTATCCTTTAAGAGAAACTAGATGGACTCTTTCTCGTTTCTCTTGCTTAAAACTCCATTCTTTTTGGACACACAAACTCAAAAGATTATTAACTAACTATTAAATTACAACCCATAGAAGAAGCACAACAATTTGAGTGTGGCTAACCAAATTGTGTTCTTACTCTCTCTATAAATACTTGGTAAAACCCGTACAAAAACCTAATTGCATGATGATATTTAAAGACAATGAGAAAAACTCTGCAATGAGTCCGTTCACAAAGGACACAATTACAAAAATTGTACCCAAATAAATGATAGTTTAAATAAAATTTATCCTAAAAATATAATATTTTAACCCAATCCAAACTAGATTGACACATGTGCAACCAAACTAAACAAGGCCAGGCAACATGATTGTTTTGGACCAACCCAAACCCACTATGGTATAGGTAGTTGTGTAAGGGAATTTCTTAAAATTCAGAAGTTAGCCATATAGAAATTAATAAGTTTGATCATTAGTATTTCTTAATACTCTAACTTTCGAAGTAGATTAAGTTTAGGGCTAAGCCTACATAAATAAAAAGTAGACCTAAAGAGGTTCATAACACCACAAAAAGTAAGCAAATTGGCATTTGGATGAGGTAGATATGACTGCTTAAAGTTAGATATGAAGTGCAGTGCCTATTTACTTGAATTAGGAATCCAAAATTTTTGTTTACTTAGCTCTATAGGCCCATGATGTAAATTAAGTAAGAGGGTCTAATTGGGCTACCTAATGAAGCTTATTTTGGCCCAAATTGCTTAGGTGATTAGGAACCCTAATCCTAACTTTAATCTTCATTAGTATAAACACTCATCTAGGGTGCACCTGTAACGACCCGACCCAAGCCGAGCCCACAAAATCACTAATAGAAAATTTTTCTTTTCTTGAACCAGGAATCAACATCTGTGTGCGAGAAGTACAACGTTTGTCTATGCACTACGGAGCTTCAAGGCTTCCCCGTACGTAAACTCAGGTTGAAACAGACACATACACCCAACAAAGCTTCATAGTTCGTTGTGTGTAAAATAGAATAAAACATATTATTATAAATAATTTGGATCGGGCCAATGTTGCCTTGCCATTGGTTGCCTACGTACGTATTGGATATTATTCCAACACGATCGGATCCGGACGTAGTTCTGCCTAACGGCTACTACATACATCAAACATCACAAAATCATATACGTTAAAATATGTATATACTAAAATTGAATCGAAATCATATAGAAACTCGTAATCTATCAGAGTAAAATGGAAGTTAATAAATTAACGAAATCGTACATCTCGCTGTACCACCACGTCTCGCTCTATCACTGAGCTGAGACCAAAAACATAAATTACACGTCTCGCTCTACCCTAGAGCCAGACTACACACGTCATAGCATATAAGCATGCATCATGGCATATAAAGAACACATCATGGCATATAGGCACACCACACAACATGGCATATAGGCACAAAGCACAACAATCATATAGGCACATAGCACAGCAAGCATATAGGCAGATAGCACAGCAAGCATATAGGCACATAGCACATGCCGTTCTATAATTAAAATGGAAGATTAGGAATGCTTACTCCCATCATGTCTCGTAAGGTATCGATATCTACGAACAGAACCCCGTCTTGCTCCGAATCTCTTTTCCTTTTTTCGATGTCCGGGCAAGGCCTCTCCTTGTCTTGGGGCATTTCCTCCTTATACGATTGCCAACTCAGAAAACAGAATCCTCCAATGTGTAGAACATACTCGATTTAGTCAAGAACGCCTCTTGAATTGACTAAATCGGAGTTAGGATGGCCAGAAACAGATAAAACAAAGTTGGTCGGTACGGGTAGAACCTCTCCTTGTCTTAGGGTGTTTCCTCTTTATACGATCATCAACTCAGAAAATAGAACCCTCCATCGTGTAGAACATACTCGATTTAGTCAAGAACGCCTCTTGAATCGACTAAATCAGAGTTAGGATGGCCAGAAACAAAAGAAAATGAAGTTGGTCGATGCTCGAAGGTAACAGGCAGAACCTCTCCTTGTCTTGGGGCATTTTCCTCCTTATAAGGACTCCAACTCAAAGAAAGGACTACTCTATTGAGTAGAGCATGCTCAATTTAGTAGGAAACAGGTCTTGAACGGCCTTAATCGGCCTCAGAGCAATCAGAAACGGGGGAGGAGAAGTTCTGTCTTGAAAAACTGCACAAATGGGCTATTTATTGCCCCGAGCCGCCGGAATAAACCACGGCACCGCGAAACTGCGGCGCCGCTAGAAACGGAAGCTCCCATAGTTCTCCCGAGCTGTGTGCCCGCAGCACGTCACAGCTGCACGTTACACGCGCCGCGATCGCGCGTGTCGGGCGCATACGCTCTTCTTTTCTTTTCTTTTCTTTTTAAAGAAATCCTTCAAGCACGCGTAACTTCCTACCCCGGATTCGGATTAGCACGTTCTTTGTACCGTTGGAATCATATCGATGAGCCCTTCGATACTAACCCACTAAAGTAGTAACTCATGCTCTTTCTATGTGGGTCCCACCTATTTTCCACACTCCTCGATGTCGTAACTTTCGGTTCTGACCTTTGTTTCGCCCGTTCTTTGATTCGTTACGCTCGTTTCTTTGAACTCTACTCAAATATAGAGGTTTAAACCATTAAAAACCTCTAAAATTTATCCCAAAATTATCGAATTAGGCCTAACCCTTTAGGTTAGACTTAATTGAAAAACAAGTCGTTACACTCTCCCCCCCTTAATTGAATTGCATCCGCGCAATTCACTTAAACCACTCTTCTGCACATATCACAATTTAATCGTTACTTAGATAACAATAACAAACAATATTGCAAAAAAAATTTAAATATCGGAAAAAGCATTCAAAACACAATCTAATAGTCAACCAGATAAAGTATTCGAAAATCCAAATCCAATAATTAAGGTTGGATAACACTTTTCCAAAAACATAATCCGATAGTTAATAATCGGATAAAACACACATATACAAAATCCGATAATCACTGAGTTAAAACAAAACAAAATTCGATAAATTAAAATCGGATTAAGCACTCATGAATAGAATTCAATTGGTAAAACTCGGATTACACGTTCACAACCAGGGTTTGGTACTTTCATAATTGTATAAACCCCTCATAACATAATCCGATGACTCATGATCGGATAAAACACTTTAATCACAATCTGATTTTTACGTCAAAATCAGATAAATCAAAATTTAAAACCAGAACACAAGTAGTAAATCTGAGTCAAACAGATTCCGTCAAACACAAATCCAAAACAATCTCAGATTTTCATTATTCACTAATTCACAATCCGATAATTTGATCGGAAAATCATTTCACAAAATTTGATTTAAAATCAAACACTTTTTTTTTAAAACACAGTGGATCAAATCAGTTTGAACACGGCAAAGCACAACTCAAATTTTGGTCACAACACAAGCCGTGACACCCAATGGCCCACCCTCAGTGCTCATGGGGCAACAAGGGCCACTAAGGGAAGGAGTTTCCCCATGATGCTCCACCCTGTGCGCACCACTAGCCGATTATTTTTATCGGTGGGCATCCACACGTACGTCCATTACACTAAATGGTACGTACACACATCACATCACAAGCCGCGATACCCAACGGCCTACCCTCGGCGCTCATGGGGCAAACGAGGGCCACTAAGGGAAGGAGTGTCCCCATGATGCTACACCCTGTGCGCGCCACTAGCCGATTATTTTTCTCGGCGGGCATCCACTATTGATAGTTTTTGGGCTTTATACCAAATAACTATCTGACCCAAATTATCGAAAAACCTCATTCAAAATAAATTCGGAGCAAATAGACTAAAAATCGAAATTTATTTCAATACACTAGTGGAATCAACCTTAAAGCTATCCACTAACACCTCATGTCCCATACCACGGGTGTTTGATGGTTTCTTCTTAGCAATTCCACAGGCAATTGAGATAAATTTACTAAATTTCGAATCTATTTTTAAATATCCAAGGATTTGAAATTAATTTTCATATCAAATCCATCATCAGATTCAACCTTAAAGTAATCCACTAACGCTTGATACATCACAGGTCTATAGTGATTTCTCTTCAGAATTCCCACTATTTTTCAAAATAGATTTTAAACAGAACTTTCAAAATACCGACTTTTCAAAATTGAATTTCGTATCAATATATCGGTAGGATTTACTGCAGAGTTATCCACTAACGTCCCATGTCCCATACCAAGAACGTTTTGTGGTGACTCCTTAGTAATTCTACCATTGTTGAAAACATATTTGAAGTCAAACCACTGAGAAATCATGCACTGATTTAAAAATTCTCGATTACGTCAAACTCAAAACTTGTAAAATAAGTGCCACACTTGTAAAACAAAATTTTAATTCATTCCTGATTAAAATTCTCAAAATCGAAATCCATCATAAATGTATGCAGAACAAAAATTTTAAATCAAATCTGATTCAACTCATAAAAATTTCAACTTACGGAGGATTAAAATTTTGAATTCCGGAAATCAGAGTTTAAGTTAAATCTGATATCACAAATAAAAAATGCAAGGTTCAAAATCAAAGTTCTAACTAAATCAGCTTTATTAGTTGCAACAACATTTTTCGTCAATTCAAATTTTTAAAAGAGTATTAAACTTGATGCAATATATCCAGATAGAAAATTTTCAATTAACTCTAATTAAAAGAATTGAACATGATGCAACATATTCAAACATAATCAATTCATAAAATTGAAGTTCATATCAATACCTTGAAATAAATGGTGAACAGAAATCCCAAATAATATATACATATATTTATATATATATATATATTTAAAATTATTACTACTTCATATGCAACACATTTAAAACAACAATTTTAGATACATCTTAATATGGGATTAGTATCTACACATTTGAGCTTATCTTCAATCTGATATCACACATGCAAAATAAAAATTTAATTCACTTTTTATTTAAAAAAAAATCAAAAATCAAAGAAATTCCAATGATACACCAGTATCATGGAATTACAAAACAAAATCCAACACAACTTATTCATAGCAGAAATTTCAAATCAAAACTCACTTGAGAATTGAAGTTCTCAAATCCAATCTCACACTTTTATAATGACTAGTTCCCAGTTGTAAATTTTTCTTAATTCCAATATCACTTATGCCAAGCGAATGTTCACAATCGAAATTGTATAAAATCCAATGTCACAATTTCAAAATGAAAAGTTCAAAATCAGAATTTGTATTAAATCTGATTTCTTAGGCGGAACAAATTTACAATTTAATTTAAAACAATAAAGCCCGAGCAACAAATCCAAAGAAAAATTTCAAATCAAGTCTAATTTATAATTGACATTTGCAAAGTCTGAGTTTGCCATTAAAAGACTACACATACGTAGAATAAAAGTTAAAATTACTTCTAATTAAACAAATCAAAATTAGAGTTCGGGGCAATTTTAATATCACATCTGAGAACATAAATACAAGACAAGAATAATAACAATTATTCATACCGACATATTCAAATAATCCTTTATTTAATATCAAAATTTATAAAATTGATCTTTGTTTCAATCTATGATACCACGTGTAAACAAAAATGTCAATTTCAAATAAACATGAGAATCGAAGTTCATAAAAGTGAAGTTCATAATGAAAATATGGGTGCAGAACCACAATTCAAAATTAAAGTTGTATTTAGTGCAATAACACACTGGTAAAACCAAAAGGTGAAAATCGGAATTTATTTGAAATCCACGACAACACGTCTAGAAGAGAAATTCACTTCAAATTAAAATTCACAATTCATTCCAAAATAATCAGAACACATTCAAAACAGAAATTTCTAATTATTTCAAACTTAAAAATCAAAATTCTTATTATTAATTAAAATATTATACTCTCACAGACAAATTAATGCTCTGATACCATTTTGTAACGACACGACCTAAGTCGGGCCCACAAAATCACTAATAGAAATTTTTTCTTTTCTTGAACCAGGAATCAACATCTGTGTGCGAGAAGTACAACATTCGTCTACACACTACGGAGCTTCAAGGCTTCCCCATACGTAAACTTAGGTTGTAACAGACACAGACACCCAGCGAAGCTTCATAATTCATTGTGTGTAAAATAGAATAAAACATATTATTATAAATAATTCGGATCGGGCCAACGTTGCCTTGCTGTTGGTTGCCTATGTACGTATTGGATATTATTCTAACACGATCAGATCCAAACGTAGTTTTGCCTAACGGCTACTACATACATCAAATATCACAAAATCATATACGTTAAAATATGTATATACTAAAATTGAATCGAAATCATACAGAAACTCATAATCTATCGGAGTAAAATGGAAGTTAATAAATTAATGAAATCGTACATCTCGTTGTACCACCACGTCTCACTCTATCACTGAGCCGAGACCAAAAACACATACACGTCTCGCTCTATCATTGAGCCGAGACTGAAAACGTAAATTACATGTCTCACTCTACCCTAGAGTGAGACTACACACGTCATAGCATATAAGCATACATCACGGCATATAAAGCACACATCATGGCATATAGGCACACAACATGACATATAGGCACATAGCACCACAAGCATATAGGCACATAGCACAACAAGCATATAGGCACATAGCACAGCAAGCATATAGGCACATAGCACATGCCGTTCTATAATTAAAATGGAAGATTAGGAATGCTTACTCCCATCATGTCTCGTAAGGTATCGATATCTACGGACAAAACCCCGTCTTGCTCCGGATCTCTTTTCCTTTTTCCGGTGTTCGGGCAAGGCCTCTCCTTGTTTTGGGGCATTTTCTCCTTATACGATCGCCAACTCAGAAAACAAAATCCTCCAATGCGTAGAACATACTCGATTTAGTCAAGAACGCCTCTTGAATCGACTAAATCGGAGTTAGGATGGCCAGAAACATAGAAAACGAAGTTAGTTGGTACGGGTAGAACCTCTCCTTGTCTTGGGGTGTTTCCTCTTTATACGATTGTCAACTCAGAAAACGGAACCCTCCATCATGTAGAACATACTTGATTTAGTCAAGAACGCCTCTTGAATCGACTAAATTGGAGTTAGGATGGCCAGAAACAGAGAAAATGAAGTTGGTCGATGCTTGAAGGTAACAGGCAGAACCTCTCCTTATCTTGGGGCGTTTTCCTCCTTATAAGGACTCCAACTCGAAGAAAGGACTGCTCCATTGCATAGAGCACACTTGATTTAGTAGGAAACAGGTCTTGAACGGCCTTAATCGGCCTCAGAACGGTCAGAAACGAGGGAGGAGAAGTTTTGTCTTGAAAAACTGCACAAATGGGCTATTTATAGCCCCGAGCCGCCAGAATAAATCGCGGCGCCGCGCCGCACTAAAATGCGGCGCCGCCAGAAACGGCGGTGCAGGCCATTTTCCCGTGCCGCACGCCCACGGCTCGTCTCCCGTGTGTGACGCGCGCAGCAACTGCGTGTCGCGGCAGCGCGTTACGCGTGCTACGTTTGCGCTTGTCTCGTGTGCGCGCTCTTTTTTTTTTTTTAAAGAAATCCTTCAAACGCGCGTAACTTCCTACCCCAGATTCGGATTCACGCGTTCTTTGTACCGTTAGAATCGTATCAATGAGCCCTTCGATACTAACCCACTAAAAGCAGTAACTCGTGTTCTTTCCATGTGGGTCCCGCCTATTTTCCACGCTCCTCGATGTCCTAACTTTTGGTCCCGACCTCTGTTTCGCCCGTTCTTTGATTCGTTACGCTCGTTTCTTCGAACTCTACTCAAATATAGAGGTTTAAACCATTAAAAACCTCTAAAATTTATCCCAAAATTATCGAATTAGGCCTAACCCTTCAGGTTAGACTTAATTGAAAAACGAGTTGTTACAGCACCTTTGAGGGAGCTTTTGACTTGAGAGAGAAGAGCCACCAGAGAAGATGGAGTTTTCCCAGGACCGCAACAAGGGTATGGTGGATGACAGAACTAGGGAACACTAAGCACAAAGACATGAGAGGTAGGAATCCGAGTGTAAACTTGATTAAACTAGAATCATGCTTAGAGTATTTATTCTCATAACATTGGATGAATAATCATTGTATTATATGGTTTCTCTCTGGTTGGGTGTTAAGGGCGAAAGTGCACACAATTTCCACCAATGTGCAGCCCATGAATGAACTAGCCAATGTCCATGTGCTCAAAAAAAGGGGGAAAGCCCCGTTCTTTAGGTCCTTGGTTTGATCCCCAACCGGCCACCAATAGCAATTAGACCGGAACCATTGGATCCGCCACTTGATGGCAATATAATATGGCTTGGATGTTTGCTAGTGTGGTGAGAGTGCGCGACCTCATACACACACGTGCACGCGCACACAAACAGAGAGAAATTTATAGGGAAGGTGGGTGGCAGTTGATGCTTGCATCCCAATTCTGGTGGGATCACTGACCCTGGGTGGTTGTCTACTCGGCTAAACGATGCCCAATCTAGAGACATGGTAGTTTGGAGGGGGGAATCTCCCACCACATGTAAGGTTGTAGGTGTCAAACCCCAAGATTTTCAAATTTATTTTTAACAAACTCACAACAGAAAATCACCAATAATGTCAGATAAATAAAAATTCATTTTAAAATATCTTGGGGGTGAAATTCTTGTTTTTTGAAATTATGAATATAAATGAGAATACGTCATATATATCATTAAACTATTGCATAAAAGAAACAAGTCTTCCCCGAGTACATGTATAAGAACATTCACATACACCAAAAAAAATAAAAATTGGCTCGTAGAGTTATCCATAATACTCTAAGAATTAACTTGAAAACAACAAAAATCATACATATTAAATAGTCTAGAATAGTCAGCTTTGCCACATGCACCAATTCCCCATAAGAGCTTGATCCTCCTAAATATATGCATTAAAAGGATGACAAGTATATGAATACACCCAATGGGATGGTTAAACAAGAACCATAACTTATAAGATTAATTACTCAATCTTAGATGACTTAATGATAATATTCATAATCTTATGAAGTGGCTTAATCCCACTTTGAAGGACATGCAACATTTATACATGTCGGATAAGCCTTGCAATAAAATTTGTTCATGATGTTCTACAAAGAGAGTGCATGCTATTTATCTACTCATACTTGTTAGACACAGACTTGTTTCTTTGAAGTAAGAACACAAAAGCTCAAACTTTCTGCTTCAACAAAAGCAAAATTAGACTTTGCTAGCAGCTGGCTCTACAATTTCCAAGACATAACTTCCCTTGAATGATTACAGCAGGCATGATATGGTGTTCTCCTCCAATAATAATATTAGTTCTTTTAACCCTACAGCCATTCAGAGATCGATTCCGGCTGTCCTAAGAGAGAATGGCTTACTAGAAATGCTTGACCATATCTTCCCCAATTGGGGAGATGCATCCCAAGACAGATGTTCCCACTTTCACAACATGCAGACTGCAAAAATTATTAGCTTCTCTTTTCTTTAGTAATAGTTGTATATATAAAGAAATGCAACAGTATGAGACATTGAATAAGGCAAAACTACACGAGTTCAATTCATTCTACAGATTGACCAGTTGTACAATATATTGGCATTCTACTGGTAGAGATCAAGTCATTCGTCCTGCATTAGACCTTTCATATGGACAGCATTTCATTCATTTAGCGTTCCACTTCTTCGTATCATTCCTCTTTGTGGCATTCGTTGTTGAATAAGAATAAGGTTTATGATCTACTTCTTTTTTTCTTTTTTTTTTATTTGAATTTATTTAACTGCCTAAGCAGCTTTTTAATTCCGAGATGGTTTTCCTAAAACTTAAATTTGGTAATTTAGTTTCTCAACGAATTTATGTGAGCATAATCATAATCATAATCATAATCAGCTTTTTAATTCCAAGATGGTTTTCCTAAAACTTGAATTTGGTAATTTAGTCTCTCAATAAATTTATGTAAGCATAATCATAATCATAATCATAATCAGTAGTATCTTTTTTTTAACAATTTTGGGTACGTGACATGAAACTTACACCTTCATTTTAGCCTCATAAAAGATATTATAAAATTTAATAAAAATATTTTAAAATTTATATGAACATAAAATTGCTAAATTTAACATAGATGTTTGAAAGGCCTGATCAACTTATGGTTGCTTCATTACATGGTCAAAATGTTCTATCATCATTTTCTAACATAGAGTTTAGTTAAATCGTTAATCAAGTGAGCCGCATTTCTATTAAAAAGTTCTACGGGGAATTCATAAATTCAGCACCTATAATATTTAAAATAGTGTCGTCATTGTATTTGGACGATTTCCTAAATGCAAAGAAAGGTTACCTAGATGCAAGTAGGTCTTAATTCAACAATAAAACACCTGTAGCAGAACACCAAAAATATTTTTGAAGTCATAGACAGACCAATGCTATGGTTTTGTTAATATGTTTCTTGACATGTCTTCCTTTAATACTTTGAAATTTTAAGTAATGGATATAAAAAATTCAATGCAGCTTACAAGTAATATTAGGGGAATTTACTGAACTGCTCATTCCAGAATATTGACATGATTTTTAATGCAGGATAATAGGAAAAAATGTATTATTTATTGCTACTTGCTAGAGCTAAAAACAATCGAGAATCTGTTTTATAAAAAGAGAATCGGTTTAGTGTTCTTTCTGAATTCTAATGACTTGGACATTGTCATGGACCTGTTCTCTAACCAATATGGGCTTGGGCCTTTAGCCGTCTTTCTCCTCCAGTAAAAAGCATGTTGACACGTCGTAGTGAGCATGAAACTAGAATTCTAAAAGAAAAGAATAGATACGTGCATTGAACGAATATGCAAATACATCTTTGCTCTTTTTATGCACCACGAGCGACAATCCAAATAATGCTTTTTAAATAACGAGAGTGTCCGAGTCCGTAGGAATTGACTAGAAGGAATAGGGCAACTGGTCTATTAGAGCAGCGTGATCTCCTTGGGTACATAGAAGGCCCACCTATCATATACATAATCCTGGGTAAGGGTAAGTGACCAGTTCCACAACTTATCCAAACAATGTTGATCCACTTACAATTCAGTTCCCGGGTACAGCTTAATTTATTTTCGTGAATAATTATAAACTTTTTTTAAGTACTCCTTTGGTCTTATATTAATAGTTATATTTTTTAAAAAATATTAAATAATTAAATTTATATATATATATAAAAAATTATAATATTTTTTATAAGTATCCAATTATTTAAATTTAATAAAATATAACTATTAATATGGAACAAATTATTTTTCTAAATAAAGCTATTAATTTTGGCCAGAGAGAGTATACTATAAATACACTCTTCTCAGGGATACATAACTGCGACAAGGCACAAGAATTGATTCACATAAAAGCAAACAAGAGGGTCACAGTTTTATGTCACCTAATGCAACTTGGTCATAAATTAATCATAATGACACCGCTCTCACTATCTATATTAACATTTATCTACTTGATTGATAGATGCTTCAAATAATTGGCTATTTTATGTGCACAAGTACTATTCTTATGGTCAACTAAAACGCTGAATAGTACGAATTGATATGTTTAGCTAAATTATTTGGATAATAGGTCGGTCTGGTTCATGAGGACCAAGAGTGTTGTTAGGTCGCATTCAAATTATAAGCTTTCCCCATCAGATAAGGGATCTGGTTAGAGGCCCATCATGATGCGTGCTTCGACATGCAGTATCATTAGGTACAGAAACTCTTTCCTTAATAGATATTCTTATATTAGATTAGACTATGAGAGTTATTTTCCATGCGAGTTTAGCTTTTAGCAAAACTGGTTAACTACGTATCAGAGTTAGATTGGCATACAATGTCCCCTATCTTGAGGTTTGATGACATACGGAATTAAGCTTGAATGTGACAATTGGATGTTGAGTTATGCATTGAGAGTCAAGTGTTAAAATTGTATATGCCTTAATGTGAATGTGATTATCATTATTCAGTAACACTTGGAAGTACAAGAAACGTGTCTGAAGTATGCCTTGCAGATGGGGAAGCAAAACGAGGCTCAAGCAAGCAAATGAAGAGAGTACACTGCAATGGTGTACTTTGGAAGTTGTAGAAGTGCAACCAGGAACCAGCATATCGCTGGGAAAAATAGGTTGTAAATTAGTAATTTTGTTTTTAATATTAGATAAGAAAAAAATTATAAAAACATAATAAAGAAAAGCAGCTAAGAAGCTTCCTCTTTTTTATGTGATTATGTCACTTATAGTGAACTAGTCATGTGAACTCTAAACGATGATAAGGTTAATGTTTAAGAAAACTTTGTTCGTCTTCACTTTGGTCCTTAGGGGTCCACTTGCATGTATGCTTACCAAACGGTACATGCGTGCTTGCTCTCTATAAATTATACTTGGTAAAACCCTTACAAAAACCAAATGCGTGATGGTATTTAAAGACAATGAGAAAATCTCTCATATGTGTCCATTCACAAAAGGACAAAAATATTTAAAAAACTGTACCAAACTAAAATACTCTCTCCATCTCATATTAATAGTTATGTTTAAAAAAATCGTAATTTTTATTGAATGGTGAACCCACATTTAAAAGAAAGAAAAACAGGTTTATGATACTCTTTTTTAAGTACAAAACTATTTAAATTGAATATATAAAATAAAGCTATTATATGAAACAAACTTTTTTTGCCAAATGAAGCTATTAATTTAGGAGAGAGGGAGTAATAATTTAAATAAAATTTATCTTAAAATATTATATATTAATAAAACCCAAATTACCAACACACGTGCAAAATGAACCAAATTAACAAGGCTAGGTATATAGCAAGATCGTTTTAAAAGTTGGTCACACACAAATTAGTGAGTTTGATGCTTAGAACTTCTTAGTAACTTTCAAAGTAGATAGAGTTTAGGGCTAAGCCTATGAAAATAAAAAGTAGATAAAAAGAGTTCCATAACTCCACCAAGAACTCACTAATCAGTGTTTGGATAACGGAAATATGAGTGTTTAAAGTTGAACATGACATACATGACCCATTTACCCAAAGTAGATGTCTAAATTGATTGCTTACTTAGCTTTGTAGGCCTAGTTAATTCAAGTGATAAAATTAAATATAAGGGGCCTAATTGAGCTACCTAATGTAGGTTTTTTGGCCCAAATTGTTTAGGTAGTTAGGAAACATAATCCTAACGTTAATCCTAATCAGTATAAATACTCATCTAGGGTACACATTTGAGGGAGCTTTTGGCTTAAGAGAGTGGAACTGCTAGAGAAAATGGAGTTTTATAGCAACCAGAGCAAGGGCGTGGTTGGCGACGGAGGCAGGGAGGAGTGTGCATGAAGACTTGAGAGGTAAGAAGCCTAACCTAAACTTGAATCATGCTTAAAGTATTAATTCCTATAGAATTAGATGATTACTCATTGTATTATATGGCTTTTCTCTACTTGAGTGTTAATGACGAAAGTGCACGCCATGACCGTGCCAATGAGCAACCCATGTACACGCTAGCTAGTGGCCATGTGTTTGCAAAAGGGGAGAGAGCCTCATTCTTTTGGTCCTTGATCTTATCCCCATGTGGTCACCACCACCAACTAGATTGGAACCATTGGATTCACGTCTCGATGTCAATATGATTTGGCTTGGGTGTCTGCTAGTTTAGTGGGGATGCATCTCATTGGAGGCCCAATGAGAGAGAGAGAGAGAGAGGGTAGATGGCTCGTGGCCAATGTTAGCAACCCGGTTCTGGTTAGATCATTGACCGGGGTGGTCGTCTACCCAACCAAACAATGCCCAATGCTAAAAACAAGGTAGTACGGAGGGGAGGAATATCCCACCATAGGTAAGGTTGTGGGTGGTGGGTTTCTCATCAAGCTTTGGCTTCAAGGCCATGAAATCACTCTGAGAATGTTTTTGTGGCCCTAGCAAAAATAATAATTTTAATAAAATTTATCCCAAAAATTATTATGTTTTAACCCAACCAAAACCAACACGTGTGTGAGCTAAACTGAACCAAATCAAGAGGCACACACATGTGTGTTGGATCAACAAAAACCCATATGGTCTAGGTCATCTCTCCTCTACAAAAATAGAGTGCCCTTTGGGTCCCAAACTCAAGCTAGGCCTTTATATTCTCACCAAAGTTTCTTTTTCTGTATAAACATTCCATTCTTCAGCCATTTCTTCACAAGGGGACAACTTCTCATTCACTCAAAAGTGGGCATGAGATCAACTCAACCTTTTCAACTATAAAGCCCATTTTTCCAGCAATATACCCTACTTGCTACTTCTAAGTTGTTAGCCCCTCTTCCCCTTTCCTAAACATCGGGGCTAGGCTATAATGACCGTAAATTCTCGGTAATGATTTTACACCTCTAATGAATCTAATTTTTAAAGTTTTAATAATTTTAATTTATTTAGAGGTGTTAATTCAGTGGGTTTTCTTAAGGACATGATATAGCTCTAAAAACGAGCATAATGAGCCTTGAATTGCTCAAACTGGACATTGGGGTTAAAAGTTATGACATTGAGAAGTGTACTATATCAGTAACACCTACTTAAAAAATGCAAGATAATTTACCTTAAGCAGTCTAATTTCATAGGGCTCATCGATACAAGATCAACTGTACTAAGAATGAGCGAATTCGAGTCTGGGGTAGAAATATATGGACATTTAAAGATTAAAATAAATTTTTAAAAAAAAATGGATAAAGGCAGCACGACACGATGACTTATATAAGGGGATGGGGCTTCAAAATGAACCCCAAACCAAGTTTCTCTATTTTTGAGTTATTCTAAGTCTGATTTAGTCCACTCAAAAGACATTATTAACTAAATCGGGGATGTTCTACACAGTGGAGGGGTTAGTTTTAGGATTTGATTACTCTAAAGTAGAAAAACCTTATAAGAAATTATTTATCCCTGTATTCAATTTTTTTTTACCAAATTCCTAGTCATTTTAAGTCCAATTTGATTGGTTCAAGAAGTGTTCTTACTTAAATCAAGCATGCTGAACATTGTGGCTGAATAATTTTTCTAGTTAGAGCTCTAAAACCCAAAAAATTAACATCTAAGTATGGAGAGTTAGGCTCATTGCCTTCAAACTCGCATTGAGAGTGAGGTAGAGGATTTATCCTTTTGAAGGCATGAATATTACTTTGGTTATCTTTTAAACTTAATATGCATATGACTCTAGCATACTAAGTATTAGAGTTAGTTCTAAGCTACGATTTATGATTTTCACACATATTCAATTTGTCGAATGATTATCCGTTAGAATAAGATAGGAATTATATACTATATGTTTATGATTCTATTATATTCTTTGGTTTTTATAACTGCCTCGTATAATCATTTTATCTATGGTTTATATTTAGATTTTGATTTTGAATTATACATGTTGTGGCATGCGAGATAAAGAAAATCTAGCTTCATCACTATTTTAATTAGGAATGACTAAAGTAGGTTTGAAATGCTGCTTTTAGAGAATCATTCCTCGTAGAAGGACGATTCTCAAGAATATTTTTGAAAATACAGACAAGCATGGTGATCGAGTTACTGAACGTGATAAAGAAAGGGAATCTTTCTCGTTGGAACGAGTGACCAACCCACTCTTGAACCTGGGTCCCCATTAGCACATGTGGCTCTTATCTCCACAAGCATGAGGTGTTTTTGCAATGATCTATGAAGAAGCAAGAGATTGTTGCTTTGTACCTGTAGCAAAGTCCTTTGGACGGAGTAGGTGTCTGAGACACTTGTAGCAAGCCATGGGAGCTTACCAACCCTGGGAGCCTCTTCGATCCGTAGGAAGAAGCTCTAAGGGTGGATTTGGGTGAGAGGCACACCATGTTTTTATGAAAAGTATTACTTACATTATGTATTTTGAAACTACCATATGTACTTTTATGTCTAGTAGTATAAATTCTCCTACTAAGTATTTTAAAATATTCACCACCCCTGAGACTTTGCAAGACCTAGCAAAGTTTAGTATGCATATAGAATGGTCTACTTGCGAGTTTTTGAGATAATTTCAAATAATTCAATCACATCATAAATCTGAGTAAGAACTCTTATATTTTTCTCCTTGTGTGTTTGTATATAGACCGTATATTCTTGAAAAAACTAAATTGTATACCATGGTTATAGTGAATAGATCCCGTCGCGGGCCTGAACAAACTCTAATATAGATATTTTTTATTAAAATTTTTATATATGCTTTCGAAATCTCAGGGTGCGACAGACAACCCCTTACCCTCAGCAAATGGACAGCCAAGGCATGACCAAGTGCACTTGAGGCTAGTGCACAAGTGGGTAGCCACGTTAGAGTGTTGGCATATCATGTATGCACGTGTTGGCAAAGTCCTAGTTTGAATAGGACTTGGTGGCAAGCTTGGCACCACTACATAGGGATGAAGTCCTATGCAAGTTGGATTCCATTTAGATAAACTTACTGGACTCCTACTATGAGTAGGACACATAGAGGTAGACTCTTGGCTAGACACGGACAAAGTTGGGCAGCTACATGAAGACTTCTAGTAGGACTAGGAGTATAGTTTCCCTTATTCTTGGGTCATGGGTAGATTGCCTTGTTGGGCAGAGTTTAAGAGGGAGTGATTCTCCAGATTTGGGTGGGATTCATGTATCTTAGTAGTCCTAAGAGGGAGTGATTCTCCAGATTTGGGTGGGATTCATGTATCTTAGTAGTCCTAGACTTAGGCAACTTCTAGGTCTATATAAATAAGGTTGCTAATCTACCTTGGCAATTAGCCAGAGTCTCTTCCTTTGTATTATTGCAGAGATTTGTGCTAATAAAGCTTGGGTTGGAGCCCTTATAAAACATAGCGCTCGCTAGTTTCTTTTCCTTCTGTGCATACGAGAGGGAAGGACGAGAGACGTATTACTAGTTGCAGGCAAATCCAGGCCATCACTGTAATATCTCTAACATTAACCCGGTTTAATTTCCTATTAATTATGTGTATTTGTGTGGTTTTGCTTCAATTGCCGGTTTGATTTGAACTTGATTCATCTAATTTGTATAGATTTTATGGGAATTTATTGTAATTTTTTCTTAATTAAGGGTGTGGACCTCGTCATGGGCCACATCCACATTGGACAGTATGAGACCTACTTAACCCTCTAAACCTTTATTAATTTGTTTCAGTAGGTTTTAGAATGAATAAATTTATTTGTAGCCTTAAAATAACCCATATTAGCCACTTAGGGCATTTTTACCCTATTTTACAACCCAACAGATTATAAATATTACCCAAAACCTTACTTTTTAAGGAAAAACCCTAGTCACTTACCCATTTGGGGAATGAATGTGCAAGGGAAAAAAAAGTACTCTACCCCTGTCTCCCAAAGAGGAAAAAAATTAAGGTATGTTTTCTTACCCTAATCACTCTCAATCTTTCGATTTTAGCCTTAATCCTTATCTTCATTTCCCCAAATTTGATTCTTGATTTCTTTCATTAAAAATCTTATTTTTAATTTCAATTTAAAACCTTAAATGGTTGATTTTTGTTTTTAACCAAAAGATATTCTAGATTTACCTAATTTCACATTGATTTAAGTATATTAGTGATTTTTAATTAAGTTTTAACAAAAAAAACTTAATTTTTGAGTAGGATTTCTTAAGGATTGAAACTTCTTTGTAGATCCAAGGGCTTCATGGAAGTAAGAGAGTTTTTATCTTATGTGGCTTTATTCATTGGAATGCATGATTTTATATTTATGTGGGTTTTTTCTTCATTTTGAGCTTTAATGGTGATTTATTAAAAATATATTATTTATGACTATTTTCTTATGATTAAGCATGAAAATAATTAGATCTATCATGTTATAGGGTTATATTTTGATTATATGGTATTATATGGTATTTTTAGAATTTATCTTAATTTTTTAAATATTTTCAGTTTGAATTTTGGAAGCTAGAAAACGAACAAGAAAATGGGTAAAAAGTGAACTATGAGAGGCGATCGAACAGCCCAACAGGTATTCAAACGACCTGTTTGGCTAATTGAACGGCCTAGAGTTTGAATGGCCCAACATACCATTCGAACGACCAAATGATAATTTTGTGCCTTTACCTATTTTTGAATATTTTTGACCATATCATGTTCTCTTCTTATAAATCTAATTCTTCATGGTTAAAATGACTTATAGTTACCTATAAATATTGTTGTGATTGCACGAGGACCATCTTTGACTTATGATTTAGCTCAAGCATGATTTAGGCTATATTTGTTTAATTTTAACATGATATTCTATATGTTATAAATCTATGTTTGATGACTTCTTCATAATTACTTGAGGATTCTAATAGGTCTTAGCCATGATCATGTATATATGCTTGCACATGTTATATTAATTTTAGTGAATCGCATTTCCCATGTTTTAGCTTAAGTATGGTGATGTTTATACTTGTTTAGGTTTAACATGATGTTATATTTGTCTTGAACTCGTATTTCAATGTTTTCATCATATTTACTCTATATTTCCAGTAGGGTAGGATTATGATAAAATTATGGATGTTTGCATATATAACATTGATTATAACTTATTCATGTTTAACATGTCTTAGCTTAAGTTTGCACACTACTCCTTATGTACATTCTTGTGTAGATAATTATGATTCTATTTGACATAAATAGACCATGTTTCATGAACATGTGGACTAATTTGAGCATGTTTACTTATACGTGACTCGTTCAACATTTGCTCACGTATGTATCATGTGACATGCATCATGAAAATTATTTATAAACAAGGATTAATTGTGATTATTTGTGATTAATTGATTGGATGGAATTGGATGTCGGATTTAATCGTTCGAAGGCTTATCGAATCGGTTTTGGGTCCGAAAAGACATGATTTTGTTTTGCATTCCTTCGAGAACATGGTGCCTCCTCAAGTTGAGATGAGCTAATTGCGATCTGAGTTTATTTGTTAAGTTATCTAGACCCTGAGAATCCAGGATAGTATGCCTATATGCACCGGCTTACCATGTGCTTTATTTTTCCTTTGTGGAATTTGGACTCTCCCCATAAGAGATTGTCCTTAGCGAGCACACTGCTCTAGTTTTTCTTTGTGGAATTTGGACTTTCCCAACAAAGTTTGCCCTTAGCGAGCAGGCTACCCAAGTTTTCCTTTGTGGAATTCAGACATTCCTTTCTAAGGATTGTCCTTAGCCAGTAGATGGGGTATCTTCCCAATACGAGAACTTACCCAACGCTCTAGTTTTTCGTTTATAAGAATTCGGACCTTCCCCGCAAGGGATTGTCCTTAGTGAGTAGGTTGATTATTTTTTCAATTGTGAGATATTCACCATTAATTTGTTGCATGTCTATGGAAGATAATACTCATTTACACAGGTTGTGTAGGAAGAATGAGGCTTATTTACACATGTGATTATGATATGATTTGCATGCATATGCAGAATGGTGTAGTTGATGATAATGAGTTTCACATGTTTACACATGAGGTGTGTATGTGTTATGAGCTATGGTTGAACCCATAATGTACATGTGGCATAAAATGTGTTTATGCAATGTGGGTTATAGCATGCTATATGTTAATGAAATATGTTATATATAGCATGATATGTAGGTGGCAAGACTATATGTTGATGAGATATATTATAGATAGCATGACATGTAGGTGGCATAAATAAATAATTATGGAATGTAAATTATGACATGATGCACATGTGGCATAGGTTTATGTGATTATTCTATAATAAATGGGCATAGTGATTGATTATGTGACAAATGTTAGTTTGATCATGTCTAGGTTATCATTACGAATTTATTTTCTGTATTAAAACCTTTGTTGAGCTTTAGTTCACCCCTCTTTGCTTTGTGCTTTGTTTTGGGGCTACATGTCGTGTCATGCAAGTTGTTTAGATGGGCTATATGTTGAGCATGTAGATGGCGCCAAGCATTGAGAGGGGATTCATATAGATGTTAAGTTTTTAGATAACTTGTTTATGTTATATTGGGATACATGCCTTTGACTCTACTTCACACTGTTGAGAGTTATTGTTGGCTTAGACTTTATTTAGACATTGTTGGCTTAGACTCTTATTTTAGCCATGTGTAGGCTTGTTTATGACTAGTATGTGGGTATGAGTAGACTAATATTTAATTAGTAATCTTTTCTTTGCTCATTTTGCTTTATACAAAGTATACGTATGCAACTCCGTGGTGTGTTCTACCCAAGGATGGGTTAAGTCTTCCGCAATTCTAATCTACCTTGTCATGCCATGTAACCGTTTCCTCCTTTGACCGGGTTCGGCTCGGGGGTGGTGTGTGCTGGGGCATGACAATTATGAGAGCAAATACTAGGCGAAAACTTTATCCCCATGACATAAGCCAACATGATGGTCCTTAAACTGAAAAAGATCAAATCATTCAAATGTTGCTAATAAATTTTTTATGCTAGAAATTAAGCAAATTATCCCAAATTTCTTAACGATTTTAGTGTAGTTTTCTATATTGTTGTATGGTGGAAAATTATGGGTTGTTATGTTTCGTTTTACTTGGTTTATATCCAATACAAAGTGTTTCATAGCGGTAATACTCTCTAGAGGAACGCAGTGGCATACTTTGCCAAATAATAAATTTTCAAGACCCATATTTAGAAGCACAAATTTTGGCTATGACAATTTCGGTAATCTTACCTATAAAAAATGTTTTAGTAATATTCCTCCATTTTTCTTTTACATGTTTTTATTTTGTGATGATTAATTTATGTCAATTTTTCATTACCAATATATATAGTGGGGTATTAGTCTCAATTCACCCTGAGAAAGCAAATAGTTTCGATAATCTTCTTAATGCCCTTCTATTTTCTATGTTTTTATTGTATAATAATTAATTAGTTTATATACTCCTTTCATCTTAAATTAGTAGCTCCATTTGGCAAAAAAGTATGTTCCATATTAATAGCTCCATTTGTTAAATTTAAGTCATTTGATATTAAAAAGAGTATCATAAGCTTAGTTTTCCTTCTTTTAGATGTAGGTTTCACCATTCAATCAACACTACTATTTTCCTAATGTAGCTATTAATAAAAGACGGAGAGAGTATTATATATGTAATGAATAATTTAAAAAATGTCATGGTAAAAACCCACTCCATGCATCACCATCGTTACTTTGTTAGGCCCGCCATGTAAAATATGGTGGTGATGCATATTGTGGGTTCTAATGGGAGATTTGGGAAGGAGAGGAAGCATTTTCCATATATGATAAAGAAAGGCCTTTTAAATCACTGTGAGACTACCATAAGTGGGGTTGAAGACAAAGGTGGATGAGAGGCAAATCGTGGGAGTAGGTCCTTTTGAAGTTTGGACCATTTTGATAAGTGAGACAAGGTTGGTCACACTTTCGATATAAAGCAATGGCTGTATTTTGATAAGGATAAATAAATGATTTTTATATATTAAAATAACACCAAATTTAATAAACCTCTATCATTAAATGGGATATTTAAAACTAAATAGATCCCCCACCCACCTATCTTACACCTGTTGAGAGTTGAGACCCAGAAAATGCAATCTCAAAATCATCCACAAAAAAGAGTTGATGAAATGGCATGATGATAGGAACCCACATGTTCCACTTGGACAAAAATATGTGGTCCAAAATTTGTATAGTACTCACTCATTCACCTTGGTCCCACACTTTACAAGTATTAATAGGCCCCACATGTATCAATTAACTGTGGAGATTATTTTTTCCTATATATGAAATAATGTCATGAAATACAACATTCATAGATGCTAACAATTATTTATACTGAACTAATTAATTTTTATATATCTTCATTGTTTGGAAATTTTTTAAATATCATTTGATAACATTAAGGCAAAAATTAGCATGTACTTCAACTTTAACAACACGAGCTAGTGAGATGTACAACCATGGTCATCATAATATGTGACGACAATGTGATTTTAATCATGTGCTAAATAGGGGAGAAAGCCACCTTGCCATCGGATGAAGGTGAATTGCGATCTAATAGATAGCTTGGGCTTTTTGCCCTCTAATATTAATATCAAAGCGCTTGCCATAATTTTTTTTTAAAAATTTTAATCTTGAACTCAAAAAGGGGTGACATTACGTTGAGCCACGTAGCGAAATTTCTCTAGCTATCTTGGCTCAAGCCAAGTATTCTTTGACTGATTTTTTTTCCTTTTTCAATTGGTACAATTCACGCCAAGTATTATTTGAGTGAATTTTTTTACAACTCACACACCCACTCTGCCACACACGGCCAATGTGCCACATGTTGGGCTCGAACCTAAGACCTCTCCCTCCACAAGGAGAAATCAAACCAATAGGCTACCTCTACATGTGCGTGCCCATGTGTGTGTATGTGGAAAAAAGTAAACTCAAGTCAACTAGATAAAAGAGTTTATCAAGTTGATTTTCAAAATATAGATCTTACTAATATTTATTGAGTGCGGGACCAAATAAAATAAAAGGTGCATCATAAAAAAAAAGAGGCCATAAATTTTGGACTCATTTAGACATATAGGTTCCCTTCATCATGACACTTTAATCTTACCATCAAATCAATGGTTGAGATTAAATTTTTAATTTAGGTCTTTAGAGCTATAAAATAGGTGCAAAACCAATTAAGATTTAAAGATCTCATTTGAAGATGTGGGTCGACTAAAGTTGGGGTTATTTCAACATGTAGGAGCATTTATTTGATCCACGTCAAATTTAAGTCATTGATTTAGCGTTGAGCCTTTGACCGGCCTCAATGAGCAGGTCTCACTTTTCAAAATTGGCCTAAAATGTATTAGTTTTATTTCTACATGATTTTACATGCATGCCCTTTGGTATACCCCCATTTGACATGGCCTATAAAAATGGGTCCTCCAAAAAATTCAACCTGATATAGAGTTTATGAAGTTAACTTGATACTTCCACCTCTCTCTCTCTCTCTCTCTCTCTCTCTCTCTCTCTCTCTCTCTATATATATATATATATATATATATATATATATATATATATATAGGTATGTGACCATAATCTGATAGCCAACTTGTAGCTCTGGCTAGATATTCTCTAAAAAATAGTTGTTGGTAAAATTTGGGCTCATTTAGATGTTTGGGCCCCCTTCATCACACCATTTAATCTCACCATAAATAAATGGTTGATATTACATTTTTTTAATTTAGATTCAGGGAGGTCACAAAAGTAGTGGACTAATTAGGATTTAGAGATCCACTTTAATGATGTAGGTCAACTAAATTTTGTGTCATTTTAATATGTAAAACTTATTTATTTAACTTTATCAATTTTGAGCTATTAATTTAGGATTGAAAATTGGGCATGCTTTGATGAGTGGATCCCACTTCGAAATCTACCAAAAATTCATATAGAGCCTACCCCTCATGATTTATTACTCGTTCTACTTAGTCCCATAATTGCCTTTGATGGTGATTTTACAAAAATTACCCTATAAGAATTAACCTTGCGGAAGCTTAATTGTATGAGGTTGACCTTACAGTAAGCTTTCTCATTGTACATGTGTTTGTGTGTTGTGCATCTAGAATTATATAATGATATAACAAAATATTTCTCTTAGGTAATAAATTACTAACAAATATTATATATTATTTTAATGTTATAACTGAAGTCAAAGTGATATAAAATCCATGCAACTGAACCAGTAGTTGGGATAAGCCGTAGATAATGATCATACCAATATATTTTAATTTTCAATATCTAGAATGATATTGCCTCCATCTTACATTAAAAACTCCATTTAGCAAAAAAGTTGTTTCCATATTAATAGCTCTATTTTATTTAATTTAAGTGATTCAGTAATTTAAAAATTGTATTATAAGCTTATTTTTTCCCTTCACTTCGATGTAGGTTTCACTATTTAATAATAACCACTATTTTTTCAAATGTAGCTATTAATATTAAACACATGGAGTATATATAAAAATATAATTGGGCCACCTAGGCTCAGCCTAATGCTGAGCTTACTGCTTGAGTGTAGCCAAGCCACGAGCCCATATTAACTCAAGTTGACTCTTTATTCACTCTTAATACCTAACTTTACACTAATTACATCAATATATATATGATCAAAAAATTGTATATATATCAAACATTTAGTGAGGAAAGGCAACAATGATGGTTTTTCTTATTGTGGAGTTTGCTTGTGCAAGGACATCATTGAGCACTCTCTCTTTAAACCGAGGGAGTGAAGTCGCAAGGAAATTAATATTGTTATAATTAAGATCTCCAAAGTTGATTGAAAAATTAAAATTAAAATGTTTGCATACCTGTGATAATGTCCATTGCATCAAGAATATAAATCCAAACTACTATTAAAAAAAGTCCAAAGAGTTCAAATTGCTTCAATACTAACTTAGCTTGTGTATGTTGGCCATTATGAGGTTTTCGCATTTGCCCTGAAGATTGTTTAATTTCTCAGTAAGGATGAAAGACGAAACTACATTAAATTGAGTGAAGGGGATAGCCTAATGTTTAGCAATCCAAAATATGTTAAATTTTGTTCTACAAAGGCAAATAAATAACCATGTCCATGACTTAATTTTATTTGCTTGTGTGTCCATGCAGCTAAAAGACAAAATCACTAGCAAAACATTTGCTTATATACTCTCTTAAACCTCAATTATATTTACTTTCTCAATGAGGGAATGTAATTCTTCATTGTAAATTCACTCAGAATTTTGAAGTCCTTAATGAAATTTGAAGTCCCTAATAAAATTGAAGTTTTCCCCTTATTTTAGGGGTTGTTTGGCAACCTTTCAAGTAGAAAGAAAATTAATTTTTATATTTATTCTTTTTAAGAAATAAAAGCAAAATGAAGTTATGTTTGGTTAGAGTTATTTTGACTATTTTTAAATAGAAATATATTTTTAGCTCACTTTTGATTTGTGTGTGTAATATGACTAAAATATCTTCCAATATAAAATAAAACTAAGTGAATAATGGGTGGAATGTATTTTCACTCATTCAAAAAAGAAATAATTTTTAAATTTTGGGTTAATTATGTTTGAATTGACCCAATAGGTAATTTTTAGCCAAAAAAAGTCATTTCAAGTTAAAATTGATAATCTATACATGTTTGAGACCTTAAAGCTACTTTCCACGCTTTAAAAATATTTTTCACTACGGAAAAGCGCCTCCCAAATAAGCCATTAAAGTAGAAAGAGAATCATCTCCTTAGTGTGACATTTTGCATTTATAAGGAAATTTTATTTCCTTTTTAAATGGGTTGCCAGACAACCCCTTAAGTGAACACCACACATGGGACCCACTAATGACATAAATGATAAACCCAACATAGTAAAAAGCATTTATGGCTTCATTGAATGACTAACATGAATCTATTATCTTCTTCATTAAATATATTTATAAAGGAGATACATGAAAAATCTTGGGCTTGAATACTTAGTCTAATGGTAGACTTCTACATCATTTGTTACGAGTGCCAACTTTGACAGTGCATTCATACTTCAAACCACACTTTTTAGTATCAACTATTCAAGCTAGGAATATGGAAAAAATTACTTAGCTTCACCGGCTACGCTGAAGAAATTTTGCCAACTGCTAAAAATCGACAATGCATACATAAGCACATGGAATTCATGTCCCATTTGTATTTCTGGTAAAGCTTTACTAGCTGATCATGACTTCGTATAAGCAAGACTTTAGTTGAGCCAATATGAAATTACTGTTTCTCACTTGGATGATTCTAGCCTAACCAGAATACCATGACCAAAATTTGTGACCAACATACTAAATAGAGGCAACATCTACCCTCTTGCTCCAAGAGAAAACTAATTAGGTGAAGACTTAGAGCCCACAGTATGCAATTTTAATAGGGATGTCACTTGGGTTGAGTATATGGTAAAACCTGACCCGACCATAATAGGTTAAATTTAGGTTTTTTAATTCAACTCGAATAGTTATTTGGGTTGAATTCGAGTTTACTATTTCTTAAATGGTATCGGGTTCAGTTTAACAAAATCCTATCCAAATAAGGTTATAAATATAAATTTCTTATATTTTTCTTTGTATTTCAATCCAAATAGTTATTTGTATCGGATTTGGGTTTACTATTTTTTAAATAGTATTAGGTTTGGGTTTAGCAAAACCCAACCTGGTGGCATCCTTAAACTCCAATATCCCCTATAAGTAAGGATAAACTTTAAAGATCAGGCCATCAATATGAAACAATACGGGTAGGGTATAGATTTTTTGGGCTTGTTTAAACATGGTAGGGCCACATTTGGGGGCAAAAAGCCCCCACACCTGTTTGGTCCATCTCAAAATATAAAAAAATAAAATAAATTAATAAAAAAAGGTAAATATTATATATTTTAAATAAATTTAAAATTTTCCTCGCAAATTATCATGGTGGGGTATGAAAGGTCCTACACAAAAGGTCAAATATAATAATATAACCCTACTTAAAAATTATAAATATTTTAATTAAAAAATATTATAAAAATAATATAAAAAAATAAAGGTCATGGCAGGCTTAGGGCCGGGTTAAGACCCAACTTTTGAAAACCCGCTGAGTAGGGCCCAACTCCAGCCTCAGTATCCTTGGGTTTCATTGATTTAAGTGGTCACAGTTGCTATCGTCAGAACAAGGCCAAGCCTTATTTTTGTCCCAGAATCTATTGTTTAAGTGCCGTGCACATCAAAACAAGGAGTGGTGCACACGCATCTACAATCGTCCTTTGTTTGCAAATGACCGTGCCTTTGTGAGTGTTCCAAGTGTTTTTTTCTTAGCTCGTTCGGGTTTATCCACATTCCAAAATGAGATAAACAGGCTTGAAACAGTGTGTATAAGAGAGAGAAAAGGTTGCATTGAAATGGTCAAGGGTTGATGAAAAAAGGTTAGAAGAGAGAGAAGAATGAAAGATCTAAAGTACTACACAACATTTTCATGGAAAAGAACCTAGCTAAAAGAAATTAATGAACTCTAATTAGAAAGAATCCTATTTATATGAATCTGGCTCTACGAGTGTGTTGTGTGCCATCGAATTTTGATCCAATTCAGGGGCTTTTGATATACACCACCGAATTGAGATATGACGGCTCATGCGATGCCGAGCTAGATTAGGATATAGAAAAGAACACATATACAAAGGCAGACATATACAAAGGCAGGTTTAATGGATTCTCTTCCCTTATATTACCTACACCTTTTAGAGATTTGATCCAACAGCTTAATTAAGGTCACTGGAAATAGACTTACAATAATGCATATCAGCAGCTCTAACATTGGCAGTTAATCTGTGAACAGATCTGTTATGTTGAAGATATCTACAAGTGTCCTAAGTCCTAACAGGCAAGTGTTCTTCTGCTTCCCAACTCAGCTCTCCTGAACCTCAAAAAGCTATTCAGCTCCTGTAAGCAGTCATCATGGAGGCAAACTCTTCAAAGTCCACCATCCCATCTCCATTCTTGTCTACCCCTCTTATCATCAGAAAACACTCGTCCAAACTGCACTTCTCATAGCCGAGGCTCCTCAGCACCTTCCTCAACTCCTTGGCAGATATGAATCCGTCCCGATCCGTATCAAACATTAGAAACGCCTCCATGAGATCATCCTCGCCCCCAGTACTCCTCGGACCCATGACCTCCATGAACTCGTCCATGTCGATGAACCCGTTGCCATTGCGGTCAACGTCCCTCACCATCCCCTCGGCCTCCTTTGCTGCCACAGACTTGTCGCAGCCCAGGCACACCAGCACCTTCTTCAGCTCCTCTGACGAGATCTTCCCGTCACCATCAGCGTCGATCAGCCGGAACACCTGCTTCAGCTGGCTTGATATCTCCATGGCGGCAACGGAGAGCGATAACCAATCAAAACCGCCATTGACCAGCCTCCTTCTTCCTCTTCTCATGAACCTGACTCTTATATGGCTATAAATGGCCAAGACCCATTTGGGAAAACGACTGAAATTCGTGCCTTCCAAGCTGAACATGGCTGGTGGATTGGGAGAAGGATGGAAGAGAATTTGCGGGGGAAGGAGATGGTTCTAGTTAGAATGGTTAGTGCAATGATTGGTGGGAGAGGGTGACCAGCGACCTAAGATGAGACCGATTGGCACATGAAGTAGATCAGATCCATGTGAGGGAGCATGTGCCAAGAGTCGACTTGGGTAGGTTTGTCACCATGCAATAATTCCAGGGGGGAGAGGACCCACATTCTTGTAGTCTGATCTCCATGTCGACTGAGAGACAGAGATACATGAGGAGGAGGGAAAGGGATGGAGGTGGGTGGGGGTTCAATGGTGCAGATGGGGGGAGGAGCCTAGTACGCGGGATTGCGATGAGCTGTGCTTGTTAGCGTGTGGAATTTTGTGCGTGCCGGCCGGATGCCGGCGCTGGTCTGCTTCCAAAATGTCCGGAGGAAAATTGAGTTTGACTCGGTTTAGTAGATGTTTCAGTTGGAGAGTTTTTGATGCAGCCAAAGCTCGTCTCATGTTTAAAGGGAATTCAATAATTTTATGTAGAAGACTCGGTAAATTGAATTTAGTTGATTAGGGTTTCGAATTGGTTCAATTTTCTCCAGTGTGTAGCATCTGATTTGATGATCAGTGTTATCATGTACTTTTTAAGGGTAAATTTGTCGTGGTCATTAGTACTTGGAGAAAAAGTTCATTTCTTAAAATCTAGTGTTCACACCCTTATTTGATGACTTTGTCAGCCCACAACCACATCAGAAAGGCTAGTTGGTGTGAAGTGCTGTGTATGTGGTTCCCAATTTGTCTAAAATCTTGGTACTATTGAAGTTCAACCAACATATTAAGAGAAAAATGCATGTCATACACCACTATATATCCAACACCTTATTATACTGTCTATAATATTCCTAATTAATTAGAATGAATATCTACTTCGAAATGATTGCAATATCTAATACTTAAGTGTATCGCTTGCTATTTAGTCTGTTGGTTGGATATAAGCTGTATTTGATGTATTATTCTGTTTCTCCTGTGCTTTTTGCTTAATAAAATTTTGCATAGCAAAAAAAAAAGAAAACAATTTAGGTGTATATGGTATATGATAAGGTGATTGATAGTGGTGTAAATGATTAAGTTCTTACTTTGGGGCACAGATTCCATGAGACAGCATGTTTGTGGTGTTGAGTCTCTAAAGTTGCTTTCTTGGTCCCTTTTGTAGGAATATCTCATGGAAGTTTTTTTAAGCTGTGTGGCCACGGAAAGAGGAGTTTCGAAAATGGCTCCTAAACTCTTCGCCCATCAGATGATGAGGAAGTGGAGCCTAATCAAAAGGAAGGCACAAAATGGAATGGTGGAAGTCCCATTAAACGCAATTGTCCAAGCGAAGTGCAAAAGAGGCGTGATACTGGCTAGGGTTCCTGATTGTCCGTGATCTGGCTTGGTCGTGGGCCTCGTGGCTGGCCCTACTGATACCACACCGTGACCATGCCTGGTTTTGGCTGCAGCCAGGCCAAATCGAGCACGGTCGCGGCCAGGATGTGGTGGCGGCCAGCCCGATGCCGTGGCCAGCCCTGGCCAATCCCTAGAAATAGGACGATTGTGTTTTCGTAACAACAAGATGATGTTGTTTATGTGCTCTACTTTTCCATAGGGAGGAACGTATTTGTAATGGCATGGCTCGTTGTCGATGGCAGTGAAGCGCTGGTTGATGCAATCAGCGAGTTGCGGCATAGGTCCTGTAAGGTCCCAAAAAGAAACAATTGTGTTGTTTTAGCTGAAACAAAGTAATTATTTGTATGAACACTTTTTGTTGTTTCTTGGGGTCGCACTCTTGGTGGGTGCTGGCGACGAAGGTAGAAGTAGAACTTTTCTGGCAACGCTACTCCAGCAGTGGTGAAGGCAGTGCTTCTACGGGACAGGGTGACAACGGAGACCTAGATTGCTGATTTGGAGACTTTTCTGGGGTAAGGGAATTTTAGCCTTTCGTCTAAAACTTATGCCATTAATACCTTTGTTGAATAAAAAATTAAAAAATATATATAATTATGTGTGATTGATAATTTCTGTGTGTCTCCATTGTAATTGCCGCCCTCATCTATTATTGGTTATTGGAAGGGGCTAATGCAGAGGCTAAATATAACAAACAATCAAATGTTGGGAAAACTACGGAGGACACTTATCAAACAATTCTACACCAAAGACAAGTAAAATAGAGGACACTTTTCAATAACTACACCTTAGTCAAATGAATTTTATTTTTTTTACACTCAAGGCACATGAGAGAAATATACCACATCTTTGATATAAGCTGCATTTCTTATATTTCATTAATTCTAGACCCAATAACTAGTCTCTTGGCCATCAAAATGATTCTCTCCCATGCTGCTGATCAAGTCACAACTAGTAGGAGAGAACTTAAATTGAAACCAGTTAGCTAAAATTAGTTGATTTTAGACTTCAACTGGGGATCTGATATACTTGCCAAGTTTAATTGTGCAACCAACTGATTTTTCGCTAACTAATTAAAATTTTTAATTTATTGCATTTGGATGGAATTCTTTCTCAAAGTTTCCTTAATTTTCCTTCACTAGTGAATGGGAGATTTTGCCATTATTGATTGAGTATTGTTTAACTTCGTAGACCCCACTAATCAACGGTTGTATGACAAAGAAGCTTCATCACATGTAAAGTTTGACATCTATTTTCTTAGTCACCAATGAAAAAAAATCACAGCTATCGATTTATTTGTGACCTAATTGAAAAATTCATCCATTTTCTTTGTAGAATCACCGGTGATTTCACTAATTTATTGCAAACTTACTTGTAAATCACCATTTGATTCCTAAATAAATGTTGAGTTTCTTGTACTCGTTTTTTTGTGAACTTAATGGGAAATTTCTTTATAAGGTGACTTTATTGGCATGTTATTTGTAAGCCTGTTGTCAAATTGTCATTGTGTTTGTGAACTTATTGGGTGGATTCACCAATTTACTACTGAATTCCTAAGAAAACACCAATTTTTTTGGGTGAATTTATGCTAAAAAAACTTCAAAATTGGAGTTGACCCAAATTTTTTTCTTTCTAATATCTTTTTTCCAATTGTCGCATGTTTATGAGGAGTTTATTAAGCTCATGCTTACATAGATAGAATAAGAACATCCCCATGCGCTATCATCGCAATAATCCTAGTCTTACTATTCAACAATTTTATGAGAATGAGTCTAAGTTTAGATGAGTTTGGGCTCATGTACGTAAGTGTGAGCTAGGGTATCATCAGCTATCAGATTTCTATCTAACGTAGGGCATTATTCAAGGGTTAGATTGGTTCTATGCCCCGTTATATCTCAATCCTAACGCATGAGCCAAAGTTCCTACAAACTTTTTCTTGTGAAAATTGTTTACCAATTCTTAAACTATTTGTTAACTTATTAGTGAATTATCTACCATTTTATTAGTAGATTCACCAATTTATTTGGAGAGTTATTGTCGTGTTTATGGTTTATATGCTGTGAGTAAAGAACAAAACCCCACACACTTTGACCTTCATTACAAAAGCAACTTCCGTACAAAACATAATAAAGTTGACAATAACTGAGCTTTCGCTTTCACTGAAAAAGCATTTTCATTAAAAGAACGGAACTGTTCTTTAACTCTTTTTACAAAAGCATCTTTAGTACAAAACATAATCGAACAAAATCGAAGAGAACAACACTTTGACATTAATTAGAAAAGCATTGTGGTTAACAAAACATAGATAAAACTCAAACTTTATTGCAAAAGCTATCCTTACTACAAAATCATGAAGATTGCATACTTTGGGGGAATGAAGTCAACCGAATTACATATAGTATTTGAATATGCTGAGAAAAAAAAACTTATTTTCAAGGTAGGGTATACTTACCTACAACATATAAAGGTTGAATAAAATTGATAGTAAGGACATTAAATTGTTATACTCGACATAGGCACAATCGATATTAAAGAGATTCACGTAGTGAAAGAGGAGAAGTAAGGAAGAAAGAGGAAAAGTTCTAAATAGTTTCAATAGCATAACCCAAAATAGATAAAGGGATCAATAAAGTAGAGTCTGGGAGTCATCTAAGACACTGGGCCATCGTGCACAAAACTCCATCATGCTTCCGCTATTCGCCTTGTCCTCAAGGCGACCAAGACGGATGTCGTACTATAAACTCATCCTCAGGCATCCACGTAGAATCCTCGAGTGGCTGCCCCTGCCAAGAAATCAAAACTTCTGTAATAATGCGACCAGAGCGGCAGACCCGACACTTCTCAATCACCGCAGTAAGGATAGGGTCGGACGGCAAAACCGGGCCCATCAGGGGTGGGGGAGGAGCACCCACAACCAAGGACATGTCACCCACAAATTGCCGTAGACGGGATACATGAAAGACATGGTGAACCAAAGACTCAGGGGGCAAGGCAAGGTGGTAGGCCACTGGACCAACACGCTCCTCTATAGCATAAGGACAATGGAAACGGGGAGCAAGCTTTGCGTTCTCGGGCTGAAACAAAGAGGTCTGTCGATGAGGAAGAACCGATACATAAACCAAATCACCCACTGCATACTCGCGATCAGTGTGGCGACGATCATAATCTGCTTCATCTGGTTCTGGGCAGAGGATAAATTCTCCTTGAGCTGACATAAGACCTCATCGCGCATCTGCAACATATAGTCTACCTCAGCCACAGAGAAGCGGAGAGGTACATATGAAAACACAGTCAGTGGCGGCTGGCCATATAGCACCTCAAACGGAGTGAAGCCGGCTCTAATGTGATAAGTAGTATTATAAGACCACTCCGCCCATGGAAGAAGCTGAAGCCATCGGTAGGGCTGCGTTATAGTAAAGCATCGAAGATATTGCTCCAACCAACGATTAACCACCTCGATCTGACCATCCGTCTGAGGGTGATAAGTAGTGCTCATATAGAGAGAAGTACTCTGTAAAGTGAAGAACTTCTGCCAGAACTGCGAAAGGAATATCTTATCATGGTCAGAAACAATCGTGCGGGGCATACCGTGAAGTCGGGCCACCTTGCTAACATAAAGCTCAGCTACTGTCTTGGTGGTGAAGGGATGGCCCAGCGCACAAAAATGAGCATACTTGGACAACCTATCCACCACAACCATAATCACAGACTTACCCTGCCCCACGGGCAATGCCTCCACAAAGTCCATCAAGATGTCCTCCCATTCCTTATCTGGAATAGGCAAGGGCTGTAACAACCCGACGGGAGAAGTCATGGCAGCCTTTGCCCACTGGCAAACATCACAAGCGGTCACATACTCTTGGACAGCCCGCCATATACCTGCCACATGAAGCTCTAGCTGACCCATTTATAAGTGCGGGAAGCCCCTTCATGTCCAGCCACGGGAGTGTCATGGAAGTGAGAAAGAATGCCGCGGCAAAGGTCAGCTACATTAGGTACCCATAGGTGGTCCTTCTAGAAGAGAAGGGCATCCCGCCACACAAAGAAGGGCCGGGTAGTAGGGTCGGTCTGGAGGGCGACAATCACATCCTACGTCGAAGAATCATCACGATAGGACTGCAGCAACTCATCAATGAAGGGGCAAGATAAAGTAGAGAAAGCCAAGCAAGAGCCCGGCCCCGGGCTACGAGAGAGGGTGTCAGCCACGATGTTCTCGGATCCTTTCTTGTACACGACCTCATAGTCACAGCCAAGTAACTTGCTGACCCACCTTTGCTGAGACTGAGTGGACACTCATTATTCTAAGAAATATTTCAAGGGCTGGTGGTCAGTGCGAATCAAAAACTGGCGGCCAAGTAAGTAAGGCTGCCACTTGTCGACCGCAAGGATGATAGCCAACATCTCTTTCCCATACATGGACAGCGACAAAGAGGGCCAGCCAAGGCCTTACTGAAGTAAGCAATGGGATGCTCATCCTGCAGAAGAACCGCCCCTAGGCCCGTCTCTGAAGCGTCCCTTTCCACCACGAAAGGTCGGCTGAAATCAAGCAAGAGCAAAACTAGGGCTGAGGCCATTGCCTGTTTCAATCCCTCGAATGCCGCTTGGGCACTTGTGTTCCAAGCAAAAGCCCCTTTTTTAAGCAGCTCTGTAAGAGGGTGAGCCAACTCTCCATACCGATTAATGAACTGCCAATAATAACCTGTAAGAGCTAGAAAACCCTTGAGTGCCCGGACACATATGGGTGGCGGCCAAAAGATCATGGCGGCCACCTTGGCTGGGTCAGTAGCAATGCCACTCCTCTAGATAATATGGCCTAATAATCAACTTGCTGGCTACCAAAGGAATACTTCGAATGCTTCAGGAATAATGAGTTAGATTGCAAGATAGAGAAGACCAACCCGAGATCGAGTGCTCCACCCAAGACCGGTTGTACACCAAGATGTCATCAAAGACAACCAATATATAGTGACAGAGGAACTGCCTAAAAAGATCGTTCATGAGGCACTGGAATGTGGAGGGGGCGTTGGTCAACCCAAATGGCATGACGAGGAACTCGAAATGACCATTATGAGTCTGGAATGCGGCTTGTGCACATCGGTTGGTTGCACCCGAATCTAATGATACCCCGAACGCAGGTCAAGCTTACTAAAGACCATGGCACCTGTCAGCTCATCCAACAACTCCTCAATCACTGAAATGGGATATTTGTCTTTGACGGTGATTGCATTCAAGGTGCGGTAGTCAACACAGAACCTCCATGTACCGTCTTTCTTTCGAACCAGCGGCACTGGAGACGAGTAGGAACTCGTGCTAGGATGGATGATCCCGGCCTGGAGCATGTCTGCATCAAGCCTCTCAATCTCTGCTTTATGTATGTGAGGGTAACAGTAAGTACGGACATTGGCCGGGGCTGCTCCAGGAGTGATGGGAATCTGGTGGTCGTGAGGATGGATGGGGGAGAGTCCCTGCAACTCTACAAACAAGTCCTAATGGCTGCTAACAACTCCTGGAGATTTGGAGGTATCTCATCCTGAGTCACCTCAACAGTGGCACGATGCTGCAAGAGGAGCCCTTGGGGGGCGAACTGGAAGAAAGAGCTTGAAGACTGGGCTAAGAGGAGGGTGCTCGGCCTAGAGTCTTCAATCCGAACCCACTGCCCCTGAAGCTCAAAGTCCATCACCATGTCTTGGAAGTTCCAAACCACATCACCAAGCTCCTGCAGCCACTGTATGCCCAACACCACATCCGCCCCCCTTTGTAGGCAGCAAGAAAAGATCAGTAACAAACGTGTGGCCTTGGACAAAGAGCATAACCTGAGCACACACCCCGGTACTCCTGAGGTGCTTCCCGTCACCAATCAGCACATCAAATGGCTTAGAATTTGACACAAAAGAGCCTAGCCGATGGGTTACCTTGTCGTTAATGAAATTATGAGTAGACCTATTGTCGATCAAAATAGCCACTTTTTGCCGCTTGAGGTAACCCTATACTTGCATCGTTAGTGGAGTGAATGCCCCTGAGAATGCATGGACTGAAATTTCGGGCAGCACGTCATCAGGGGAAAACGAGTCAGCTCCACCTGCCCCCTCGCAATCATCATCGATCTCCTCCACGAGAAGGCTGCCCTTAACAGAATAGCGGTGCCCTGGAACAAACTTCTCATTGCAGTGAAAACACAACCCCTTAAACCAGCATTCCTCCATCTGGGCCGGGGTGAGGCGTCGAACAATTTGGCTGAACGGGACGACCTGTTGCCAGGATGCTGTGGGCGTGGCCAGGTGGTTGGTACTGAGGGAAGGCCGAGGCAAAGGCCCAAGCCGCCGGCCTTTGCACTACCTAGCCAGCTTCTCCTCCTCGATGTAGGCATGGTGTATGACGTCCCGCATGCTGGTGCACGGGAAGTGGCGCATCTCCTCAGAAATCTCAGGCTTTAGGCCACGCTTAAACATGCCCACCAAGGCGGCCACTGGCCATTCAGGGAGGCAGTTGGCAACCTTCATAAACTCTGTATAGTATGCACGAACAGTGGTCATCTAGTGCAGAGTGGAGAGCATCTCATTGAAGTCCTGGAATTCATTTGGCCCAAACTAAATACAGAGCTCATCGGAGAAAGCAGCCTAGGTAGCGCACCTCTTTTTTGAAACTCTAGAACCAAACTGAAGTGTCCCCGTTAAGGTGGAAGGCCACTATGCGTAGGTGTTCAGCTTTAGAGTGCGTCCCTTGATAGGCAAAATACTTTTCCTCCTGGTACAACCTATTCGACAGGGTCGTCATCCTCATTGTAGCGGGGAAATTGTAGGCGAGCCAAACGGGGCTTAGCCCCCCCTCGTGGTTCTCCACGGAGCCTGGGGTACTCGTCTCACTCATCCTCTATGTCCTGGAACAGATTTGGAGGAGGTAATTGTTGTGCCCGGTGTAGGCACAATCGGTACGCTGGAGTTCTACACAGGGAAAGGGAAAGGAAGTTCTGGAATTTCATTAAACATAAACACAAAAGAGGAAGACGACGCCTTTATGGGGAGTCGCATCCCATACTGAGAGTCGTGCCCCACATTGGGGATCATGCCACTAGTGGGTCCGGTTCACCCGTGATCCACTAGTGCGCCAGTTACAAATCATCTAGAATAAAATAATAGTCAACTGCTAAACTAACTTAATGACATAATTAAAGTACTGAAATAAGGGAAATACTAAGTCTAGTGCACTTGTGCACAACACTCCACCACGTTTCCGCACACGCCTTGTCCTCAAGGGGACCACGAAGGACACCGGAGCATAAACTCATCCTCAGACAACCACATAGCATCCTCAAGTGACTGGCCCTGCCAAGAGACTAAAACATTTGTGGTAATACGACCAGAGCGGCATACACGGCACTTATCAAGCAGTGCTGCAGGAATGGGGTCAGACGAAGCCATAGGACCCATCAAGGGAAGAGGTGGAGCATCCATAGCCAGGGAAGGGTCACCAATGCAACGGCGCAGCCTGGAAACATGAAAAACCAGATGGACCATTGAACCCGACGGCAGAGTGAGGCGATAAGCAACCAAACCAATACACTCTTTGACAACATAGGGCCCATGAAAACGTGGAGCAAGCTTAGAGTGCTTAGGCTGGAACAAGGAGGTCTGGCGCTGAGGAAGAACGGAGACATAAACCAAGTCCCCCATAGCAAACTCGCGCTCGGTGTGATGGCTATCATAAATCTGCTTCATTCGGTTATGAGCCGCAGACAGGTTTGCTTTAAGCTGGCGAAGAACCTCATCCTGATTCTGGAGTATGTAGTCGACCTCTACCACTGATGACCGATGGGGCACATAGAATAGCACAGTAGGAGGCGGCCTGCCATATAGAACCTCGAAAGGAGTGAACCCAGCATGAGTGTGGTAGGCCATGTTATAAGACCACTCCGCCCAAGGAAGAAGCTGAAGCCAACGTCACGGCTGAGACATGGTGAAACAGCGCAAATACTGCTCCAAACATCAGTTCACGACCTCTGTCTGACCATCCATCTGAGGGTGATACGCGGTGCTCATGTGGAGAGAAGTGCCCTGTAAAGTAAAAAGCTCCTGCCAAAACTGAGAGATGAAAACCCGGTCGCGATCAGAAACAATAGTGCGGGGCATACCATGTAACTTGGCCACCTCCCGAACATAGAGTTCCGCCACCGACTTAGCTGTGTAGGGATGACCCAGAGTACCAAAATGGGCATATTTAGACAGCCGATCCACTACCACCATAATCACCGACTTGCCTTGAACCAACGGTAAGGCCTCCACAAAGTCCATCGAAACATCGTCCCAAACCTGATCTAGAATGGGCAAAGGCTGAAGTAACCTGGCAGGTGAGGTGGTGGCTGACTTGGCATGCTGACAGACATCACAAGCGGCCACATAAGCAGTCATTGCGCGACGTACGCCCTTCCACAAGAAGCTCTGACTGACCCGTTTATAAGTGCGAAGAGCACCATCATGACCCGCCAAGGGAGAGGTATGGAAGTGAGCTATGAGACACTGGTGCAGGTCGGTAACCGCTGGCACCCAAAGACGGTCCTTCCAGAAGAGAAGGCCATCCTTCCAGGCAAAGCCAGGGTGCGCTGCTGGGTCGGTCTGGAGGGCCGCAATCATAGTGGAGGTCAAGAAATCATCATGGTACGCCTGCTGTAATTCGTCGAGAAAAGGATAAACTAAACTGGAAATAGCCAAACACGAACCTGGGTTGGTGTGGCGAGACAGTGCGTCGGCCACAGTGTTGTCAGATCCTTTCTTGCACACCACCTCATAGTCATAACCCAAGAGCTTACTGACCCACCGCTACTGCACGGGCGTGGACACCCGCTGTTCGAGAAAATACTTGAGCGGCTGATGGTCAGTACGAATGAGAAACCGCCGGCCAAGCAAATAAGGGCACCATTTGTCGACAGCGAAGACAATGGCGAGCATCTCTTTCTCGTAGACTGAGAGGGACAGGGAACGACCAGCCAAAGCCTTGCTGAAGTAGGCAATGGGATGCTCCTCCTGAAGTAGTACCGCCCCTAGGCCGGCATCCGAAGCATCGATCTCTACCATGAATGGCCGGCTGAAATCAGGAAGAATCAAAACAGGGGTGGTCGCCATAGCTTGCTTCAACTCCGCAAAGGCGGCCTGGGTAGCATCCGACCAACAAAAGGCTCCTTTCTGTAACAGCTGAGTGAGCGGCCAAGCAATCTCGCTGTAGCGGTGAATAAAGCGCTGATAATAGCCAGTAAGGCCAAGGAAACCCCGCAACGCCCGGGCGCAATTAGGAGCTGGCCAGGACAGCATGGCGGTCACCTTAGAGGGGTCCATAGCCACACCAGAGAGATGATATGACCCAAGTATTCAACCCGTGGGCTACCAAACGAACACTTCGAGCATTTAAGAAACAATGAGTTAGCTTGCAGGATATCAAAGACAGACCTGAGATGCTCCAAATGGTCGCCCCACGACTTGCTATAGACCAGAATATCATCGAAGAACACCAAGATGAAGCGGCGGAGGAAGGGCCGGAAGAGGTCATTCATAAGGCTCTGAAATGTAGAGGGCGCGTTCGTGAGGCCGAACGGCATAACCAAGAACTCAAAATGACCATCATGAGTACGGAAGGCGGTCTTATGCACATCGGTGGGCTGCATACGGATCTGATGATGACATGAACGAAGGTCAAGCTTACTGAATACGGTAGCACCAGCCAGCTCGTCCAACAGTTCCTCCACCACCGGTATAGGATATTTGTCCTTCACTGTGATAGCATTCAGTGCCCGGTAATCAACACAGAAGCGCCAAGTACCATCTTTCTTACGGACCAGCAACACTGGGGAAGAAAAGGAGCTCGTGCTAGGCCGGATGATACCCAAAGAAAACATGTCCGCCACCAGACGCTCTATCTCAGCCTTCTGAATGTATGGATAGCGATAGGGGCAGGCATTGGCTGGAGCAACACCTGGCATAATAGGAATAGAGTGGTCATGAGCCCTCACCGGAGGAAGGCCTTTTGGTTTAGCAAACACCGTGCCATACGCTGCCAAGAGATCAAAGAGGTCCTGCGGCAAGTCATCCTGTATCACGTCCACCGTCGCCCGCTACTGGAGGAGGAGTCCTTGTGATGCTAACCTGAAGAAGGATCCCGTTGCCTGAGCAGAAAGAAGAGTGCCAGGCTGAGAGCCTTGGAGATGTACCCGCTGTCTGTGCATTGCGAAATCCATCACCAGGTCCTTAAAGTTCCAGAGAACGTCCCCAAGCTCCTGGAGCCACTGCACCCCCAACACCACGTCCGCCCCCTTCGTCGGAAGTAAGAAGAGGTCGGTCACGAAGGTGTGGCCCTGAATGGAGAGTGCGGCCTGGGTACAGACGCCTGAACTGCGGAGGTGCTTGCCATCACCAATCAATACATCAAAGGGCGTCGAGTCAAACACAAAGCAACCTAGCCGCTGCGCCACCTTGTCGTTGATGAAGTTGTGAGTAGACCCACTGTCAATCAGAATGGCGACCTGTTGCCGCTTGAAATAACCTTGTACCCTCATGGTGCGCGGAGTGAAGGCCCCTAAAAAAGCATGCACAGAGATCTCCGGCAATGTATCGACAGGGTACGAAGAATCAAGCCCCTCTGTCACCCCTGTCTCCTCATCGATCTCCTCCACAAAGAGACTACCCTTGACTAAACAACGGTGCCCCAGAACGAACTTCTCATCGCAGCGAAAACAAAGTTCTTTTGCACGACGTTCCTCCATTTGCGCTGGAGTGAGACGGCGGACAATTGGGCCGGCCTGAGGGGGTGCTTGGCCAATGCGGCTAGCCACCTGGCTGTTGGCTGGAGCGACAAGAGGAGAGGCAGACACAGCAGCCCGAGGAAAAGGTCTGAGCCTGCCTCCGTGCCACTGTCTAGCCAACTTCTCCTCCTCGATACATGCATGGCGCACTACATCCCGCATGCTGGAACAGGGAAAATGGCGCATCTCCTCAGAAATCTCAGGCTTGAGCCCTCGCTTGAACGTACCCACCAGGGCGGCCACCGGCCAATCAGGGAGGCGATTAGCCACCTTCATGAACTCTGTGTAGTATGCGCACATGGTGGACGTCTGGCGCAAGGAAGACAGCATTTCATTGAAGTCTTGAAACTCATTAGGGCCGAACTAGATGCACAATTCATCGGAGAAAGTGGTCCAAGTTTGGTAGCGCACCTCCTTCTCAAAGCTCTGAAACCACACCGATGCATCCCCATCGAGGTGGAAAGCCGCTATGCGTAGTTGTTCAGCCTCCGATTGTGTCCCCTGGTAGGCGAAAAACTTCTCCGCCTTGTACAGCCACTCTACAGGGTCGTCATCTCGATTATAACGCGGGAACTGTAGGCGGGCCAAATGAGGTTCCACCACACCCCAAGGTGCTCCGCGGTGTCCTGGATACCCCTCCCAGTCATCCTCCATCTCTTGATACAGATTTCAGGGAGGTGGCACCATTGGGGCATTTTCCCGAACACCTGGTGTGCCTCGCGAATCCCAGGCCTGGTGCCTCCCTTCCATGGCCTAATTGACAGTGCCAAAGAGTACACCGTCTTGGGCAAAGCGCATCTCACGGTCTGCAAGCGCTGGGAAGTCAGAGCGGAGAGGTTCGGGAGCCTGGGACGGACCCCCCCTTCTCCATGGATGCTGGCGGCCTGGACACCAGAGGGGGTGTGCACTCAACCTGAAGCTGGGCTACGGCCAATCCCAGTGCATCAATCCTGGCTACTCCCACACCCAGAGCCTTGATCTCGGCCATGAGTTGTGCCATCGTTAACTCGCCGCTGGTCTCCAGCACTGATTTGGGGTTGTTCGCAGAGACGAGAGTCTCTTTCTCGGGCTAATTTTTTGGGGCCGTGGCAACTTGCTTGCCTCGAGTCATGGTCGGGGATCGTAAGAGCTCCGATACCAATGTTGTGCCCGGTGTAGGCACAATCGGTACGCTGGAGTTCTACGCAGGGAAAGGGAAAGAAGTTGGAAGAAAGGGAAAGGAAGTTTTGGAATTTCATTAAACATAAACACAAAAGAGGAAGACGACCCCTTTATGGGGAATCGCATCCCATACTGAGCGTCACGCCCACATTGGGGATCGTTCCACTAGTTGGCCCAGTTCACCCTTGGTCCACTAGTGCACTAGTTACAAATCATCCAGAATACAATAATAGTCAACTACTAAACTAGCCTAATGACATAATTAAAGTGCTGAAATAAGGGAAATACTAAGTCTAGTGCACTCGTGCACAACAGCAGCCTCAAAGGAGAATTTTCCCAAACACTTGGTGTGCCTCGCCTGTCCTAGGTATGGAGCCTCCCATCCAGTACATGGTCGTTAGTGCCAAACCGCATCGGACCCATGGGAACTATCATGTCGTTGTCTGCCGGTGCTGGAAGGTCAGGGACGTGCTGTTCGGGGGGGGTGTGATGGACCACCTTTCTCTAGGATAGTGGGGGCGGCCCAGGAAGAAGAGGCATTACGCATGTTCAATGATTTCAATGCCACCATGATTTCCATCAGAGTGGATTCGCTGGCTGCCGTAGGAACGGCCTTCGGGCTATCCCCTGAAACTGAGGTAGGAACTTCTTTCTCCGGAAGAACCTCAGGGGCAGTGGCAGCTTGCTTGCCTCGAGCTATGGCTGGAGCTTGTAAATGCTCTTATACCAATGATGTGCTCGACCTAGGCACAATTGATATCAAGGAGATTCACGTAGTGAAAGGGGAGAAACATGGAAGAAAGGGGAGAAGTTCTGAATAGTTTCAATAGCATAACCCAAAACAAAGGAAGGGATCGGCCCATATAGGGGATGACCAGTCCCCTAGGGAGTCGCACCAAGCCCAAACCAAGCTGGCCCAATTCCCTAGGTAGATATGCCATTATGTGGTTCGGCTAGCCTAGACCACTAACTGAACAATAGTGTCTTACATCTGAATACTAAAGCAAATACTAAACTATTACAATAAGAAATAGTTTCAATGCCAAGAAGTAAAAGAAATAAAGTAGAGTCTGAGAGTCATCTGAGAGACTGGGCTATCGTGCACAATACAAATTCATGAAACTTTACTAAAATACCACTCAAGCAAGTTACAAGGGAATTCACATTGCGGCAAATATGCATGTAACTCACTGTAATAAAATCTATTTTGATTAGCCATTGTTTGCATAATTAGTGGCTGAAATTAGTTGCACCAATTTTACCATGCATGGAAGAACTATCTCTAAGAAAATTTGCCTATATTTATTAGCATTAGAGTGTGACTAAGAAAGGGGGAAATGGAGAGCAGTTGAGGACCCCTATTGGCTTTGGCTGACCAAATCATTGGAGTCATGGCCTCCTTCCCTGGCCTTGATAAGAGGAATTTATTTCCAAAATTTCCATCCATTTGTACTTCCCCAGTCCCTTATTTCCCGTAGTTCTACTCTCATCCCTATGTAAAGATCCCTCAAGATGTCATCAATTAGGAAGTTCAGTGTGACACCCATAATTTTGTGAGGAATTTCTATGCTATTAATTATAATTTATTCTCATAGTTTGTTTGTGACTTTGTGTTTGAGGGTCTCGTATTCTTTAAATTGATAAACCTCTTTTATAAATATGAAATTGTTGAGTGATAAACTCAGAAAAGTAGTAACGATGATAAACATGAAGTTTATTTAGTTTTATTGTAGAGTAAAAGTTCTAATGACAAACACTAATACGTTAGTGAACCTACCTATGAAATTGTAAATTCACTGTCGATGAGGTCCATAACGTCGGTCAACTTACCGATAAAATACTAAAGACACTATCGACAACATTCGACGTGTCAATTATCGTAAATCAGTTGTACTTATAGGTAATAAAACATTACAAAAAGTAGTTCCAAGTTATTTCATGAGCGGTTATGCACCAAAATTCGGTTATTTAATTCTCATATAAATATCTTTGACAAAATCTTGACCATAATCCTACAAATTCTCCAACTTTGGGGAGAAAATTGTGGACTAATGTCACTCCCCGGCACCCCTATCCCGAGCCAAACCCGGTCCAAGGGGAAAGTGGCATGCGCAACACGATAAAGTATAATCGGTTTGTGGAAGACTTGACCCCTACTTGTTTGAAAATTAGTCTACACATCAACCCACATATTTAATCCAAAATAGCCCACACACGGCCCAAGTATAAAAGTATAAGCCCAAACTGGCTAATTAAAGTTTAAGTCGACACCGGCTAATAAAGTGTCAAGTATAACCAAGTAGATAAAAGTCAAAATACAAAATGTTACATAAGCAACCATACAACTCAAGATCTCCAAGTGACCCTCCTAAGCAATATCATCACCCATACACTTCTCTAAAAGTCCTTCAAACACCTTGCATGGCATGGCATGCAGCCCCAAAATAAAAATACAGCGAAGAGGGGTCAGCCACAAGCTCAGTAAGGGTTTTTAAATACAAAAAGTAAATTCAAGATGACATCATAGGCATAAACACAAAATACTTATTAAACAAATATTTCATCATACTCATCCATCATGGAATATCCACATAAACTTGCGTATTCATATCATAATTTACCATCTATATGCATCTACTCATGTCATATGCACGCCATACTATCTCTAGTATATCTCATGAATATGTTCTCATATCACACACAATCACATATTCAAGTCATCTGCATATCCTGTTATAACCTATAACATCTCATCATCAAATTCTCATGCCTCCTACGCATCAGTTTAACATAACTCATATTAATCATACATCATTATGTATATACATAGTCATATCCTGCATTAATGACTTCTCAACATCAATATATCATGTATAACTATTTCATAATGAAAACATTCACTATGTAATGTTAGTGTCTCAAACACACTATCCTGCACAACATGCAATTTAAGTCATACCCACATGTGTAACGTAAACTTCTTTATCCCTACACAACAACTATGTAATTGAGTATAATATCACATATACATGCAACAACAACAATTGGTGAATGTCTCATAAAACATAAAGAATACACCTGCTCATCAAGGCCGAAACCCCCGAGCAACCCAATATGAAATAAACATTATCATCAAGGCCGAACCCCCGAGTAACCCAAAATGAAATAAACATGCTCATCAAGGCCGAAACCCCCGAGCAACCCTATATCAAATAAACCGGCTCCTCAAGGCCGAAGCCCCTAAGCAACCATGCCCATCAAGACCAAAATCCTGAGCAGCCCTGCTTGTCAAGGCCGAAATCCCAAGCAATTATACGTGATAAGTCGGTGCACTCAGACATACCACCTGGATTCTCATGGTTCAGATATCTCATCAAATAACACATATAACATTCCGCTCAACCCAGGGAGGTACTAAGTCTCGAGCAATACTACTTATCAAAACTAAGTCTCAAGCACTACTACTCATCAAGACTGAATTTAAAACAAATCATGTTCCTTCGGACCCAAACCAATGCGATAAGCCTTCAATCGATTAATCCGGCACTCAATGACATCCACTTACATCCAATTGATCAAACACGGCTAATCACAATTAACCTCATTTATAAATCACTTTCATGATGCATGTAACATGGCACCTATGTGAGCAACATTACATGAGTCCAAATACAAGAGTCATGCTCAAATCAATCCACATGTACATCAATCATGGTCCATTTGTATCAAATAATCATCACAAATAACTAGGAAAGTGTGTACATAAATAGTAATGTTCAAGTCTAAGTAAAGACATGTGAAACGTAAACCAACCATAATCAAATATACAAATACATGCATCCATGATTTTATCATAATTCCTCCTTACTGAAATCATTAAGCAAATATGGTGAAAACCTCAAAAATATGAGTCCAAGACACATTTAACATCATGCTAGAGTTAGGTAAGGATAAACATCATTATACTTAAGCTAAAACATAGAAACATAATTCACCAACAATTAACTTAACATGTACAAGCATATATGCACATCCTCATAGTTAAATCTATTGGAATCTTTAAGAAAATTATAAAGTAGTTATCAAACATGAATTTATGGAAAGTAAAATATCATGCTAGAATTGTCCAAACATAGCCTAAATCATGCTTGAACTAATTCATAAATTATAAAATGACCATTATACAATCCCAAGAACATATAAAGGTAATAATAACTCATTCTAATCATAAGAAATTAGAATTATATAGAGAGAACAAGAAATAGCTAAAATATAAATGGCAAAAATTATCGTTTGGCCATTAGAACTCCGTGTTGGGCCATTCGAATGCCAGCCTATTCGATCGGCCAGACAAGCCGTTCGAACACTTGTTGGGCCGTTCAAACACCCTTAATAGTTCAAATCTGGTTAGATTTCAACCTCATGAAAATCAAACCAAAAAAATTCAAAAATGCAAGAAAATTTCTAAAATCACTCCAGAACTTCATGATATTAAAATACAAACCTAAGACATGATAGATCTACCCATTCTTAAGCTAAATCATAAGAAAAATAACATAAAAGTCATGTTTTTAATAATCCACCATTGAAGCACATGCATTAGTAAGAACCCACTTAACCATTCCAAACAAGAAATCCGAAGCGCAAAATCACTGGAGATGAAAACCCCTTACCTTTAAGAAATTCTTGGGTCAAAATCGAAGATCTACTCTTCAAGAATCTCTTCCTAAAGTTAGGGTATTCATTAATACTTAATCAAAATTGAATATTAAGCTTAAATAACCTTGAAAATATGTAGATCTATGGTTCCTTTTGATAAAAAAAAATGAAAATCCCTCTTTTAGGGTTTAAAATAGAGAGTAAAAATAATATTTTTCATAAAGTAAATAAATAATCCATTTGGAGAAAAGTGGGAATAGGAGATATTAAGATAAAATCCGAAAGATTAGTGAAGATTAAGGCTTAAAACATACCTAAATCGGTTCCCCTCTTTAGCAATAGGGATTAGGGCACCTCTTAGCTTCCTAGCACACTCATTTCCCAATTGGGAAAAGGGCTAGGGCTTTCCTTATATAGTAAGCTATTGGGGTACAAATACAAATTGTTATGCTATAAATACAATTTAGTGCCCTAAGTGGATAATTTGACTTATTTTAAGGCTAAAAATGAATTTAAAAATTCAGAAACTCATTAACTTGAAATAAGTAAAGTTGTAAGGTCGTGTGGGACACTCACTGTCCAAACATGTATGTGGGGCCCACACCCTAAATTTATAAAAAATCCCATAAAATCCCAAAAAATCTCTAAAAAATAGAATAAATTAAATTTGATAGTTAAGACCCATAGAAATGAAATTGAACCTCGTTAAAACATCATCACCAACCCTTAAAACAAAAATTAAGTAAAACTGGCAAATTCGAGCAAAATCACATAATAACATGCAATTAAATTAATTTTAAACCAGGTTTAAGTTAAAGATCTTACACCTAAGGGTGTGTCAATGTTCAATAGAAGGGAAGAAAGATCGGATTCATGGAGACCTCATTTGATTGCAAAAGAAATGTCGAATTGTTAACCTCATACTGTCGTTTAACATCATATGCATGCACAATGGATTTAAATTATAATATTATTGAGCTTGAATGCTTGAATGCAAAACATTTTCATGATAATTTGTTATGATGATGATTATAATCATGATTTTTGTATTAAATGGGTATTCAACTCCATAGAATTATTCTATTGCCTTTTTTAAGGAATTGTATGTGTGAAATATCTTGATATAATATGCTTTTAAATCAACTTTAAACAAATGAGATAGTTCTATTTCTTTTCCCGACCATGGACAAGTCTACCTATATGCTAGTGATGCGGCCGATGCAACAGAGAAGATAAAGGTATAGGATATTGATATGCATCGACACGTCGGTGTACTACCGACGCATCACCTGCAATGAGGTCAATGCGTCAATGAGGATGGTTGTCCTCATCATCCCACTATCAACAAGGGTTTGATGTGTTGATGAGTTACCGAGGAGCATCGGTGACTTGGCCAATACGACAATGAGTCTACCGACAATAAGTTGGTTTTGGGATAAATGTTATCAATGAATGCTATAAAGTGTTAAGCTAGTACTATGAGATATAATAACATGATATTGAATCCATAAAATGCAATTATATGTAATGTTGTAATTAATGATTATTGAAGTTTATGTGCCCTTGTGTGTGTAGAAATCCTTGTAATGGATAGCACCCGGAGACTATTAAATAAAGGCACTTTCGAACATAGGATCCTTATGTCGGTATAGCTCATCAAGTGAGTCTTTAGCCACGTAGACGGAAATAGTTTGGTATGAAATATAACCTAAATCTTTTGACTCTCTAAGGATGGGAGTTATGTAGTCTCATAGCCTGAAAGAGGTGTTTGAATAGACTACATCAGTAAAAGATATATGGTCCCATGCAGCACAATTTAGGAAGTTTTGATGAACATGAAATTCAAGATTTCAACTACTTAGGCCCATGAGCCCTTGTGGGCCTTAACTTCTGCAAGTTGTTGTTTATGAATGGAAAGTAACACCATGTACCAAATTCAATTCCTTTGATCATGTCATAGCCACTTATCAGGTAGTCGAAGTGTGGAGAATTATTGCACGCATTGCTCATCAACCTCATTCTTCCTCCCAAGGTAATCAGTTGCCATGAATGCACACATTGAAGCTTTGGAGATGGTGACCAACCTGAAACATGTCAAGGCCTTTTGTTGACATGACACCACTAGCTTTCTCTACCCCTTATGTTGACTCACTAAATTTTCAACAAGTAAATTTTCAAGTTGATCTCGTATCTCTATACTAATGGGGAACCTTCTATCAATAGCAGTGTTTTAAAAACAGGCCTGGCCATTGACCCGGATTGGCCACCAGGCCGGTTTAATTGGGTTCAACCGCGGTCAACCCGAGTTGACCCATTTTTCTATATGTTATATTAAATATAATGTTAAGTATAATGTTCACAAGCAAAACCTTAGTAGCTCAGTGGGTAGAGCGCATGTACTCTTTCTCCGAGCCTAGGTTTGAATCCTGCCTTGAGGAATTTTTTTTGAAGCATTATACAGTTAATGAACGTTTAAATATAATAGAAATAGAAACATATACAACAAAATTTCGTAGCCTAATGGGTAAGGCTTGGTGTTGGGCTTTAACTGCGTGAGTTCAAATCCCTCTTGTAACAAAAAGTTTTAGAAAGGATCTTCTCATGAGAATGACCTAGTTATGTTAGGTTGTAGCCCTTTTGATGCACTCAAATACTATTCAATTAAATGTCTTCAAATCTTGAATTTTAATCCTATTTTATATTAATTTATTGCTTATTTAGGTTTTTTATATTTTAAATAGGTTTATTTAAATAAAGTCAAGAGATGAGTTGGACCCCTATTATGTTTATGTGTCTAATAGCCCAACAAGATCCAACTTGAAGATGAAGTGAAACCCAAATACCTAAAACTATTTAAGATCAAGAATGGGTGTTTAATGGTATTAAAATATATTAAATGGTAAACTAAACCATGTCAACCCATTGAATTTTAGATTTTCATCAAGAGAACTAAATTCAAGAAGGAGCTAAATTGAACAAATTGATACAATGTTAGCATTTCAGCTAGGGCTGATCCTCGACCAAATAGTCGGAAAACAAGTATTTTTCTTGTCTTTGTCCTATATTAATTTGTTTGTCGAAGTTTTGTACGCGAACAAATCCTCTTATTCGGCGGACATAGATATTGTCCGTGGACACAACCTTTTGGACAATTCAATGAATGCAAGGTGGTTGGAGAGAACAAGAGAGGCATCTATGACAATGACTAAGTGGGGTAGCTAAGGTGGGTATATCTGGATTAAGTATCTTAGTATATAATAATAATTTAAACTTATACATGTCATATTTTTTATTTGTAGTAGTATTAATAGTGAACTTGTTTTGCATATATTTAAAAATTAATTCTAATGAAGAACTTAAATGTAACATTAACATGATTGTATTTAAATTGTTTAGAATTAAAGTATAAGAAGATGATGCTTGAGGGTTGTTATGGAGAAATGGTCGGACAAGGCTTTAATCCATGGCCAAGTTAAAAATTTAGCAGACAAAAAATTTGGCTAGACACAGCCATCGACACGTCAAACACATCCCAGACATCGGATGACAAAGGTCCACAACCAACCCTAATTTTGACCATAACTTTTTATAGAAACTTCATATTCATATGATCTTGGTGGCATTGAAAAGAAGACTTATATGGATACATTCATATTTCAATAGAAATTCAAAATTCCAACTAATTATAGGTCAAAATATATGAGAAAATGGGCAACCAGTCAATCAAGCTAAGGTTAGCATATAAAATATCGTATTAATGGTTGTGATTGTTACACATATGGAAAGTTGACAATGTTAATTGGAAGGATAAAGAAATAATAATTACTACTTATTTTCTAAAGAAAAAAACTTTAATTTATTTGATTGATATAAAATTTAGTTATTGCTAAGGAAGTAATCAATCAAACATCCAATTAAGGATATAATTGAAGATTCCCCTTGAAGCCACCCTCTTTACTTCTATATAAAGAGAGAAGAGCATGGGAGAAGGATTATCGTCTCCTCTTTGAAGCTCTCTTCTCCAAACTTTCATCTCTTCTTTTGTAGTTCTTTTTTTTTATTATAATGACTTACTAAAACCTCTAACTAAGGCTATAGATGATTTATAACAATCTAATGAAATTATATTCATATTTTATCATTAGTTTCAAGTAAGTATTAATTATTTAAAATAATGTTTATTTAATATTATTCTTTTTATTTTTTTTATAATCTTAATCTATAAGATACTTAAAGGCTCTCCTTCTTGATCTTTTATGTTTGATATATAAAACTCTTAAAAGAAGCAAATGTTTTTACCTTCCATCTATCTAAAACATTATCTATTTTTATTTTTCTTCTAATGTTTATGTCATCCAATTGGATAAAATCTTTATTTGATTCTAACTACATAATATGACACATGAAGAACATCATTAGATTTTACAATTACCCTCAATATTTTAATTTTTCTCTCATTAATTTTTTTTTTTCGTTTTAACCATATTAGTACCTTTGTTTTTTTACTTTCCTTCTTCTTTGTAATTGCTTTTAAAGTCATATTAAGGCGATTCTTATGGCTTCAACCTTGTAGTGCTACAACAACTTATATGCTTGCAAGTTAAAACACTATCCTAACACCAAGCCAATCCAACGTTAGAGCTTTTCCTCGGCTGTGATTGGCTCCCTTCCCATTTAGAACACAACCCAAAGTAGGCATGATTCTTAGCATATGAGTCCCCACCCCACTCTTCCTGGACACAGGTTCCTCAAGATAAGCCCGATATTTCCTCTCCCATTCTTCCAATCAAATGTTGACTCCTCAATTAGCGGAGATTCTTTCCAATCAGAGATCCAAGGAAATCAACTTATATAATGTAGTAGATAATGGGCATGACAATCTACTGGATAATGGGCATGACAATCTACTGCAAAATGGTCATGCTGGACATAGAAGATCATCTCGGGTTTCTAGTTGTGTTGTTGTCTTAGATACGGTCCTCATCAAAGACCATCTAACGGGCCCTCATCCATTGGGTGTTCCTTTGTTAGGTCCACACTTTAAGTGCAATTATGAGCTCAATGGCGAGGACGACTTCCCACTTCATTGAGCAGGCACCCAAGAAGAAAAGAAATAAGAAGGGAGTTTACATAATACATAATTTTTTAATCCTCTTGTTGATTTGTTTTGTGGAAATAGCCATTCTTTTTAAGAATTTTTCTTTGAATTGATTTTCTCCTAGATTGTTGTTGTCATGCAGTGTCTTGTAAATCTGGGTTGGGGGAACGTTTTTGTTTGTTTTGAGTTGTGCACTATAATGAATTTTTAATTATAAAAAAAAATGTTGACATAATAGTATTGGTCTTGATTTTGATGCTAAGGTATATGGACATGGGCGGATATAATTACCTTTGTCATCTCTCACAAACATCATGGAACCTTAAAAAAAACACTCGTGAATGCTTGCTTCCTTCTCTACTTTATAAAAACAAGTATGGTATGAAAGATTAAAATCATATGTGCAATGAGCGTGGACCGAAGACGTGACCATTATCTTCAGCCCAAGCTTAGACCAAAGACGTGGCCTTTACTCATATGATAACTCAATAACACTCTTATTTCCTCACCAACTATGTCTCGTTACGCCTCAATTTTTCTAATTAAATATTATAAATTTTTTCACACCCACCCCATTTATCCTTCTCCCATTAAACAAGCATGTATCACATACCCACCTCACTCCTTCCCCCACACTGATACTGGAGCAGCATCGGCCAAAGTAGTCACTGATTGGGCGTGACATTGGCGTCCTCCTCCCAGTCCATCCCTACCCCACCACCATGACCTCCTCCTCGTCTTCCTAGCCGCTAAAAGGATGGCGGATGGAAGCGTGACAGGAAGCAATCTTAGTGTTGGCATGCCATAGGAAGATAAGAAGGGGGAAAGAGGGAGTACATGAGGTAATTGAAAGAGAATAAAAGGGGAACACATGGGAAGAGAACAATAAAAAAATAAAAAAATAAAATGAAGGAAATAAGACATTCTAACAGTGTTCTTTGGTAGAAATGCACTGGCAATTTTGATTAGTAGAGACAAAATCTCAACCATGAGGGACCACTGCATTCCACTATGCTTAAACATATTTACTTGCTCTAAAAGCAGGGCACAAAGTTAAGGAAGTGGGCTACTCACCTTAAATTAGCCGTTTCTTTATCAAGTGCCAATCCACCACAAATGCCACTTACACTCAATCAGTCGATCTTCATTTGCATTTTGCACTTTCATCACCCACTCACCCACGCCCTTTTGATCCCACGGCTGAGGTCACAAAGTATTTCAGCTGCGTATGGGGTCAAGCTTCTTGCTAACCAGGTCTTTGGTTATATCCACCACACTAAAGCAGCTGAGACAAGGACGGATGTGAAGGAAAAGAAATATGAAAGGCAATAAAGACAAATCATTTGTAGACAGTTTTTTAGTGACATACCAAGAGAACCCACTAGGTAAATAAAACACTCTTGATCTTCCAGGCATATCAAATGGGATTCTTTGGCAGTTTAAGGCGGTTTTGGCGTGGCATAAGGGACTGTTTTTGTGCCGAAACAAACAGGGATATTATGACCAACTTGTGGTTTCTTCTCCCAAGCAAGTATAAAGGCCTGTCTTTTAGTGTACTATATTTTCAAGGGTCTGGCGGCCAATAACAAACCATTTCCCCACTTTGAAACCGAAGATCAGACGAATCATTCTCATTGGCAGCTTCCTTCGCACAATTCATGCAGGCTGCACTGAGGTGGTGTTACCAAGGCGCACACCATTTAGTCTTTCTGCTTCTTAACCATGCCTATAGCCACAAAACTACATGAACAACCACTAGAAGCTTGTGGATCAACAACATCGTCTACTAGAGAAACATGGATCAAGGCCCTGCAAAAGACTGTCTTGTGGGAGCTCAGGAGCCAACGCGGGATTGCGCTTCCATTAATGGCGATGAACCTGGCCTGGTTTGCAAAGCTTGCAATCACCACAGCCTTCCTAGGCCGGCTTGGGGAGCTGCAGCTGGCCGGAGGGACCTTGGGCTTCACCTTTGCGAACGTCACTGGATTCTCCGTCCTTACCGGCCTGTGTGGCGCCATGGAGCCCATATGCGGCCAAGCGTTTGGAGCATGCAACCATCAGCTCCTCCACAGGACACTTTTCATGACCACCATCCTCCTCCTTTGTGCCTCACTTCCCATCTCATTCCTATGGCTCAATGTGGACAAGATCCTCTCACATTTTGGGCAGCATAAGGACATAACGGATGTGGCAAAATCTTATGTAATTTTCCTCCTCCCAGACTTGGCTGTGACTTCATTCCTTTGTCCTCTCAAAGCCTACCTGAGTTCACAGGGTATCACAATTCCTATCTTACTAAGCTCAGTTTTGGCACTTGTGATCCATGTGCCCATCAACATATTACTGTCTGAGGCAATGGGCCTTGAGGGAGTTGCTATGGCAGTATGGATATCAGATCTTCTTGTTGCATTACCTTTGGCTTTCTATGTATTGATAATGGAGACATGGGAGCAGGGAGGGTGGTGGAACCAAAAGCTAAGCGAGTGGGCCATATTGCTCAAGCTCTCTGGGTCTTGCTGCCTGACAACATGCCTTGAGTGGTGGTGCTACGAGATCATGGTCCTGCTGGCCGGGCACCTGCCTGATCCCAAACAGGCAGTCTCCATACTGGCCATAGTCCTAAACTTTGACTACTTGTTATACTCCATCATGCTTTCTTTGGCCACCAGTGTGTCCACAAGAGTGTCCAACGAACTCGGAGCAAACCGGGCACCGGCTGCGCGTGCCGCTGCTTACATATCGCTAGCCACAAGCTTCATGGCCGGGTGCATTGGTGCATCTGTAATGGCATTGGCCGGAGGGATGTGGGGGTCTCTGTACAGCCACAACGGCAGGTTGGTAAGAGGGGTGAAGAAGATGATGCTGCTGATGGCTTTTCTGGAAGTGGTGAATTTTCCGCTAGCTGTATGCGGTGGGATTGTCCGAGCAACTGCAAGGCCTTGGTTGGCAATGTATGCTAGCCTTGGTGGGTTTTATCTTCTGGCGTTGCCGCTGGGGGTGGCACTAGCGTTCAAGTTTGGAATAGGGCTTGGAGGGCTGCTGCTCGGTTTCATTGCCGGGGCAACGACTTCCGCTGTTCTGTTGGTGAGTATGGTACTGCGAATTCATTGGGTTAGCGAAGCTGCAAAAGCACAACGGCTTGCTAGTGCAAAGCAAGAAATTACAAGCGACGGAGACAATCTGGAAAATCGTGCTGCTGAAAAGAGTGCGCCACAAATAGCTCTTCTTTGATTACCTATGGCAGAACCTCTTCATTAATAGAATCGGCTGCGAAGTTGTATATTTTTTTCTGATTTGTTAAGGGTGAAAACTACAAAGTGAGGCAAGCTGTATAAAGGCATTAAAAAAATGAGCAAACATGTTGAATACAACAGTGCAACTCATCCATTTCCAAATTGGCCTGTTTCAACATCTATTGCTATGCTTTCTCTACATGACAAAATGATTTTGGGGAGCCAAATAACTTCAACTCATCATAAAACTACCAATTCTACACATCCTCAACACAGATTCTCTGAAGGAAAGAAGAAAAAAATTATATATATGAAAAAAATGGGACCTATACACCCTTACAAGTCAAACCAACTTCGCTTCAGTTCTTCAACAGGATTGAAGCAATATGGGACCCACCCATGTTCCAAGCATGTCACTCAATGCCCCCTGAACTTCATTGGATCCATGCTCGCAGCTTATAAGGCCAGCAAATAGCGGAAAGAACAGAGCCAAGTTTTTCCTGAAAGAGGGATCTTCTAATCCACAGATCGCTTGGAGACTTGCCACTACAACAGGCGCCCGAGCTGCTAGTTCTCTCCGCCTTGCAGAACCAAGTGGGATCAGCCAATGAGGTTTCGGCTGAAGAACACTGACAGTGACTTCAGGCCGAGCTGTGCTCAGGTAAACTTGCAGTACTTCCTTGCATAAATCAATCAGGTAGATCTCGACTTGGACCTCATTGTAGTCGGTGGGTCTGTCAAGTATAAGATTTTGTAACAAGGTTAGGCAGATCTGGTAGGACTCATTCTCCAGGCGAAGTAATGGCGGATCCTGCATCTGGGTTACAGGGCCCAGCTCCTGCAGTTTCACTCGCAGATAATTGTTGACATTGATCTCATGGGCATGTGTTGCCACAACATGCAAAGCTTCAAAAAGTACTATAATGCTCTTGGCAGAAAGCTGGAGCCTATACATGTTATAGATCTCCATCACAGCCTGCATGGATATCTAGAGTCAGGATTTTGGAGCTGAGTATACAAAAATAGAACCATCAAATGTACCACACTAGAATACATAAAAAACAGCCAATGATATGAATTTTGCTTTATTCAAATTTCTCACTCTTGTGAATTGTATATACCCACAGCTGTAAAAACTTAATTATAGAGTAATGCACATTTCCACCAACTGCATATCTATCACTTTCTATTTTTCTTTGACTTTTTATCCAACCCCTATCATGCAGTGAGTAAGAGACATTTACCTGAATCAGCAGCAGTTGGACAGCGGCACGGCATTTAGCATCAGCAATTGCAAACAGCAGGCTCTGCTCTCTTAAGCTGTTAGCATCATCCTCAGATGCCACAGGCTCAACTAAATCACTATCACTAGGCTTGTGAAGGGCATCTTCATAACTTCTAATTGAATTATTATCGTCAAGTTCATTTAAGATAGATAAAAAATCAGGGAGGGTGGCCTTGGCTGCTTCTTTTAGAGACAAAACTACTTCCATCCACTTGTCCTCCGAGAACAGACCTCCAGCATGGCTCATGAGACGAACAAAAGCAGCAATGCCAATGCCAGCGAGACTTTGATGAGGTCGTTTAATGAAACTTATAAGCAAAGTTAGGACCTTTTTCAAAAGAGGATTTACAGTTTCATAGAATTTGACAAAGAGATCAACCACCAATTGGAGAGCAAGAGTACAAGTCTCATACAGCCACGCATCTTGATCCTCGTTTGGATCAATTCCAAGCCCTTGCTCTGGCAGGGTTCCACCAGAAGGATCAATAGCATGTCGAACATAATCAAATATCGGGAAAAGGACTGAATCAAATACGCGCTCCCACAAAGGCAGCGAGAACAGATGACCATGATTCCTTAACGTTTCAAAAAGCACTTGCAAGGCACTTTTCCTGATTTCTGGTCTTGGATCAAAGCTAAGTTCTGATAGTCCTGCAACATATAAATGTCAAAAAGAATAAGTAAATCCTCAATGCAAGGAGCAATCACCTAAACAATCAGTGTCAAAATATTAGCTACAAAAACAAGGTGTACAAAAGTTAAGATCATTTGATTCATCAAATCAGAGTATCAGAAACACTACCTAAAAATGTACACATAATTCACTTGTTCAAATCTAGTATGCTTTGTTTCTGTCAAAGTATCCAATCTACCCTTATCAGAAAGTGGAATAACAATTGATTTGGCGTGGACAATATATTAAATAAGAAAGAACAGGGGACGGCAGATGTTCAATAAATTAGATTCAGCATTTGCCTATGTCCATAGGGTGGCAATGCAAAGATTCCCATGTATCTTAATGACACATTTTTCAAAAATTACAACCAGTAAAACAGAGAAACTAGATTCAGTCAAAAGTTAAGCAGACAATTGCAAGCACCTATGCCTCACTAGCCACCAGTTAAAATCTGTGGAAGCTATAAAAATATGGCACAAGTTTTGCATTTTAAAATAAATAAAAACCAAATCAGCAAAGTGGTCATGCATGTTATTGCATATGCTACACGACCAGGGCATCAACTTTTGGAATGTTTTTCCTCCAGAGAACATATTTATCTCTCAAGATGGACTACCTGCCAACAATGGAAACCAGAAATACAGGTGATCTTCTTTATCTGTAAGCTGTGAACCTTCATGCTTTCCATCTTTATTCCTAGCAGCAGAACTTAGATCTCCTTCAGCAAGCTTCACCGCACAGAATTGAAGAAAACCAATAGCATTGAGACTAATGTCTCTGTTGAACCTACTATTAGTGAAGGCTATCAGGCAATTCACACAGTCTGTAAAAGTTGTAGTCTCAGTTTCAGTTATATATGGAAAATAGTCTCGCACAATCTTCTCAATTATCTCAAAGGCTAAAAGTACAATATTCTTGTGATCATCATAAGCAGCAGTAGTGAAGACCTGGAAAAGATATTTTGAACACAAAATCGATAAGTGAACATTGTATATAATATGCAAAATAAAAAAATAAAAATTGAGAATATTATGATAAGTGCATACCATAAACATGCTTTTCCACCCAGACTTAACATTATTGACACGAGCCAGAACCATCTGAGAAACACATCTAATAATTAACTCTCGAATCTCCACTGCACTGCTTTTACGCATAACAATTACAAATGGCTTCATGAACTCATTTTGGAAATTGTAGTTAGCCAATTCTTCTCTCTCCAAGAACTTCATTGCCAACTGCCTTAGCGAATCCATTGCAAAAATTGCAATAGAGAGATTTTCAGAACAGCCAATAGTGACAAAGAAATTTGATAGCACATGCCAGATACTGGACCACACAAGCCTGATTCTGTTCATGTTATAGTGCCTGTGGAAATAGATATGCGTGTTAGCTATTGATCCTTGCAAGGAGCAAATAAAAACAATGTACAGAAAAATATGAGAAAGAAACTTCTCACGTAATCTCAACAATCTTTGTCAGGCTGAAAACTCGTGGGTCTGCCGTAGACCTCAGCTCTTCCATGGAGACCTTGCAAAGAGCCTTGACAAAATCAACGATTGCAACACTGTTTAGTTTCTGGCTGCGTGTAAATATACGATTCATTTCACCACTTCCTACTTGTTCCAACATATTTAAATTGGAAACCAGATTGGTCATTTGATCTGCAGTAAGCCCAGAAGCATGGCCCCCAACTCCGGCACTATCATAGGAACCCCTCATGGCAGCAGAAGCTGCATACTGCATTCGTCCTGGTCCCTTCTTCTTCAAGACAGGAAGTATTGTAGCTTTACCTTGCTTGGATTTATCCAGGTCATTCTGATTAGCTGCAAAAAAAGTAGCATCTGGTGGAGCCCCTTCCCCCAAGAGATGTAAGTGCTCAAACCTTGACACACATGTTAAGATGTGTTCCCAGGCTTCTTGTAGATAATCACCATCCTCATCCGCAATAGATAATATGGCCTATCAGAAAACTTTTAATTTATCACTTGCAGTTTGAGAATAATTGTATAAAATTATCCAACAAGAATCACATGAAGGATGAAACAGTATACAACAGAATCTATTATGCACATGTTAAGCATTCCACTAATGTTCTTCAGAGAGAGAGAGAGAGAGAGAGATGCCTGAACAGGCATTTTTCCAAATTAAAACGTATGGTCAACACAAAGCTGAAAAGAAACCTTCAGCCTAAACAGCCAAATAGAGATAAATGCCTGTACGGGCACATTATTTTATATGAAAACACGTACCGTAAAGTTAACCTTACACAAGCTTCCATAAGGTTGATTATTGTAGGACCACCATTTAAGAGGGACATGGGACAAGGGGGATGAATGGCAAATCATGGGGTAGTCTCCACGTGAAGATTGGGCCCATTTCAATAAGTGGAGCCTATTTATCAAGGATGGTCAAAATTTCAACCCCTAATCAATGGCTGAAAATTGATAAGGTTAGATAAGTGGATCTTACATATTGGAATGACCCCAAATTTGGTTGACCTTCATAATGGGATCTTTAAATCCTAATTGATCCTGTTTGTGATCTCCATAGACCCAAATTAAAAAAGGAGAAATCTAGCCAACGTTCTAGGTTCAGCGCTGGCTAGTGAGTTGGAGCCCCCTCGTCATGATCTGACGGCCAGCACACTGGCCAGCATTGAAGCTACAACACAGACTAGACAACCATGCAATCTCTACTGTTGATTTGAAGGCGAGATTGAATGGTGATGAAGGGACCCCACATGTCCAAATTGGCTCAAACTTTGCCCTTGGTCCAACCCTCTACAAATATTGGCTAGACGCATATATAGAAAATCAACTTCACAGAAGCTACGTGAAGTTGACCTTACTTTAATTTTTGAGAGGGAGGAAGAGGCCGCATGTGTGTCTAAACAATTCAAAATTTTCTTCTTTCATTTCTGCAATTTAACATGTGTGGTCAACAATTCAAAGCAATAAAGAAACCTTCAACCTTGACAGCCAAAAACAGCTACATGCCCGTACAGGCACAATTCTAGTTAATAAAGAATGTAGAATTATCTCAAGTATAAGGTTGGCAAATGCCAAATCAGTATTGAGATTCAGATCCATTAGACCTTGTGATATCAAACTATACCAGTTTATTAGTATATTAAGGAAAAATGTGTCCAGCACCATTGATGAATAGATTTATATTAGGTCGCAAATCAAATTATTGCTAGAAGAATGCCAGGTAAATTCATACATCAAGCAAGGTTTGCAATCTCGGTCTCAGTACTGATCTTGGCCAGCCAAAAAGAAGAGATCTCTCCTAGATCTCGAAAAATTCTCAAAGAGATCGGCAAATGATCTCAATGACAAGGAAATCCTAATCTCATACGAAAAAATTAATGTGTATGTATTTAAAACATCTAAGCATCCCTACTACCATAAAAAATACCAAATTGTGTATCTATAAACACTTAACATTACCAAATGGTGAAAGCATAGTGGCATAAAGTTAAATGTTTTTTCCTTTATGGTGTACTACATAGTGCAAGGAATATATTCTATACCACTATTTATGTACTACAAAGTACACAGCAGGAATATATTCTATACATGTGGTATACTTTTTATGGTGTACTATGAAGTGCAAAACAGGGAATATGTTCTATACACAATGGTATAAAGCAAGCATTCTAATAATCTATTTTTTTTAGAAAGAGAAACAAAATCTCACGAGACTTTTCAAGATCTCCCGAGATCTGGAATTTTAACACACAGACAGATGATTCTCAGCAAGATACACCGAAATATTGGTGTGGAAGTTGTCTCAAGCGAGACTGTTTCCATACCATATTTTCTCGAACCTCACCGAGAAGCAAGATCTCCCCAGATTGCAAACCATGGCATCAAGTTTTAATAGGAGGCACAAAATCTCTTGTTGAAACTAAAAATTGCTCACACCTTGATAGCATCAATATTTTTCTGTTTCATATCTGCAGCAGAATGGAGAGATGTAAACTTTGCAAGAGAAGTTACAAAGGCATCCCTGTGAGTCTTCATGGACATAACAGCTGTTACATGAACAGCATGGCGAAATCCTTCAAGACAGATGGAAATAATTTCTTCATCCTCACTCTGGTCAAGCGGAACACTAAAGGCAGCCAACATAGGAGCCCAGCAGACCTCAATCATAAATTTCAAAATTACCACATCCACAGCAGCATAATAAACTGACCTACAATTTCAGCAAAATTATCAGATCAAACATTATTCAAGGATCTTGAAAAAGTAATGTCTATCCAGTAAAAAATAAAATGAGCATATGGCAAAAAATGGGTAAATTTACTCAGATTTGCGAGCCTTCTCCTTAAATTGCTCTTGCATGTGCTTGATAAGATCATCACTGGTTTCCATAGGCTTATCATCTCCTCTGCGAATAACAATGTTCAGAATTGCGTCCAAACCCAGGATTCTGTTCGAATTCACAGATTGCTTATGCTGAGGTGACAGGTCTTCTTCCTTCATTTTGATCTCATTCCTCAAAATACGTTCAAACAAGGATCTTAGGTACTCCTCTGGCAGATCCTTTCCGTCATCAATATTACGGTTGTTCCTTATAAAATCATCTGCAGTCATCTGTGTGAAATTAACCAAATAACATCAGTATATACAAAGATTAGAAAACAAAAACTTAATACAAAAGAATAAACTAAATTCATGGAATAACACACCTTGTCCTTCACCATAGGATTATGAGCATCAGTATTAAGCATTATAACAGAGTAGGCAAGGACATATGCAGTATCTGCACTTGTGAATGCCTTCGGGTTACATTTGCAGTAACGCTCAGCAAACTTTTCCATGATTCGATCAATCTTTTGTGCCTCACCAGGCAACCTAAAACCCTGAAGAAATGCTCTAATTGCTTCATCAAATTGCATCCCTTGAAACTCAAATGAGTCAACATATGCATGCATGACTCGCAATGGCAAATCTTCCCTCTCTCCTAGATAATCACCTATCATTGTTTTGTTCAAACTGGACTCAGCTTTAAGAAAAGAAGATATCTCTTCTGGTGAATCGCCGACCTTCTTTGCATTTACAAGAAAATCAATACCCTTCTTCGGTTTTCGATTGAAGAGAGATATACCTTCCTGCAATGGTCTCAACAGATATATCACATGGGACATTCTATGAAAACAAGTACACAAAAATAAAGATTTTGAAGACAATATTCATTATTTAAATTATGTAGATTTGCTCCGATAAAATTTTCCATGAATTATCAAAACACCACATTACCTGCAGCTCAAGCTTATATGCCCTACGCTGCTCAAGTGCTGCTGCTTCTGAGACTTCACTTGCAGTCTCTGAATGAGAATCCATTCCTTCAGAAGACTCTTCTAGATCTCCATTTGCAACAAGATGACCATTTCCAGGTTCAAGATTGTTTTCCGAAGCTTCTGATTTCTTAGGCGAATCAGAATCTGGAATGCGCAACTGCTTGTTCATCCAATCACCCATTGACCTCAAAATTGCTACCAAGCACTTCATTGCCTCAAGTTTCATTGTAGCCTCTTGAGGAGGCAGTAGTGAAGTGGCCGTACCAGGAGGGACACCTTGAGCAGTTTTTAGCAAGCCATTTACCATCCTGTCGGCACGACACATTTCATAAAGGACATGTATCATGGCCATGAAAGGACAATAGAAAAGCAGCCCCCATAATATTAGCTAAAAGAACCATATCTCTCCATTAATATTTACTTTTTCAAAAGATGCAAGGCTCAATCACCACAATATGAATTTGGACCCTTCACATTTTCCAACACATGCCAGCACAGCCACCTTGCAACTTCTCTAATGATTTTTCAGAGAAAAAACCTCTCTCCCATCTATCGGCCCCAAGCATTTTTCACATAAAAAAAAGAGGCCTGAAACTTTATTACTCCCTCCATCCCATATTAATAGCTACATTTGGAAAAATGGTAGTTTTTATTGAATAGTGAAACCTACATATAAGAGATGGAAAAATAAGCTTATAATACTCTTTTTAAGTACTGAACCACTTAAATTTATCAAAATGGAGCTATAAATATGGAACAAACTTTTTTGCTAAATGGAGCTATTAATTTAGGACGGAGGGAGTATATTTTTTGTGAAAGAAAAGTTGGTGTTATTGTCATTTCATTTTTCCATTATTTGATCACAAGTACCGACAACTAGATCATATGGTCAAGTGATCGGACCAATCAGATTATGAAAATGGAGAACCTGATAATTAGCAATATGCATAACAATAACAGCATTCCAAGTTATCAAACATATGGCAAATTGTTGTTGGCATGGTCAAGTTCTTAGTAGTCCAAAATCCAACAAAACTACCCCAGTCTTACAGACACTGATAAATTTCCTTAGAGAGCAAGTACTAGACAAACTTGTCCACATTATACGCAATTAAAGAAAGGATCTTACCTCTCAAATATGTTGGATGAATGAACATCACAGTCGTAGTTGATAAAAATGTCCACCAGTACTTGTGAATCAACGCACAACTTATCCAAAAACCTAAGTACAATCATTTTCTGCTGAAAATTAGGCTGAGCCACATTTTCAAGTACCCTGAGAACAATCATGGGAAAAAAAACTCCAATCTCTGCCTTCAGTCCTGCTCGAAATCTTGATACCAGACTAATAAAAATCGAACAAGAAAGCTGGAAAACGATCATTAGGGTGGAAGCACTGTTCTTCAAAAGAGACAGACACAGATACTGCTTTATGGCACCAATGAATCTGATACAAGCAGAAATTCATGAAAAAGTGAGCAATACCCGCAGACCAAAAAGTTGGAAAATCAACAGTTGAGCTAATTGTAAAAAAAGGACTGTATTAGAAAAAATACATGCAATGTAAAAGCTCATACAAACATTTACTTCTGAAAATTGGCATGGCCACATACATCACATATGCACTATAATTATTGTGTATATGCTTGTCATTCTCCTTTTTTCCTCACAATCACAACTGACATCAGACCCTACATTCTTCGTTTCTCCTATCCTACCTTTCAGCATGGTTTTATTTCTTATACCCTAACATTTCCATTTCCATACTATTCTTGTTAATTCAAGATCACTTGGATCTCATGACAACATGAGTGAGAAGCCAGTTAAAAGATTGTACACCACAGAAGTTACAGTTGGCAAGTATGTCCTACATAAAGCAGGCCTGACAGCTGATAAGTGCTTATAGATATTCGTTTCATGAATGACATACAGCAAATGAGAGGAAACCTAATACTTGCTCCCACAAACAGTTCTACTCGGGAGGGAGCAGGAGCATTTAAGTGATTAACAAGCAATTAGAAACTTTGTGTGAAAAGACTACTGATGACAAACAATTAACTCCATTAAACAGTGAAGTGAGGAAGTGGATTGAACCTCAATATGTTACAGCCAAGTTTCAAGAGGATATATGCTCCAAAAGGGTGAAAATGTTGCAAAGACATTTAAATTCTAGAGCTAAAGAATGCAATACAATGAAACACTACTTGCACATTTTTTCTTTGCAGAATAAAGGGTATAATTGTGGGAAATTATTAGGTGATTGAAGAAACAGGCCAGTATCTGGCCATGGCACACATTGTACATACATACAAGACAAAGTATAGAACATCAACACATGCATATAATACTGATATCATTGCAAAACATACAAACTTAAAGCATTTACCTTTAATCAGAACCATGCTGTATGGTATATCCGTGGAATAAGTTAATATTACCATATAGCCCACCCAGACAACCATATCCATCCAGATAAAAGAACAAACCTGGCAGCTAAACCCTGAAGACGCTACAGACTTTTGATTCACTTATCAAGCAAAGCAAATGCATTGGGACAAGCTCAGACGACAAGTGAGATAGGTTCAAAAAGGGCAGACACCAGTTATGAAAAATAAGCAAAAACCAGTGTGCAGCGGCTATGGCTTTCACATTCATTACTTTACATACAGCTCATTTGCTCAAGGCAGTTTTAAAAACACTCATTGGGAGCAACCAGAGTGGAAGACAGTATGATTTGATCCTTGCAAATAGATGACCATCATCTTCCATTAGTGCGTAAGACCAAAAGCCAGCATCAGAATATGCATACAGTCTACAGAACTTCATAAGCAATCATTAATTCACCGTAAAGATCAGAAGTTTACTTCACATTTTTCCACAATCGTCAAGTGAAAGTACTAGCTAAATGCTGGTAAATTTAATATGTTGTAATACTTAGTGTTCCAAAATTTGCTGCAAGCGAATTGGGCAGATACATGAACAGGAATCAAAATTATAGTTAAAAAACAGCTGGAAATACCTCTCGCTGGTCCTAAAGACAGCTCCTGCATTCTCCAGCAGAATTTTGAGCAACTCCAAAGCCACAATCTTCCCCCGCATTACGGAGGGATCCGCCAGAGCCTCCTTGGGAGGGGACTTTATGGAGAGCTTGCAGAGCGCCCGGAACACAAGGAATGCGTCCCTTCTCAGCTTGTTACCGATCTGGACCTCCGTGTCGTCGTCCCTGTCCACCTCCCCTTCCGCCAACTCCCCTTTCCTCCCCTCCAATGCCGTCTTGTACATGCTGATCTCCCAGTACTTGGCGTCCAGCATGTCCTTGTCCGTCGAATCCAGCAGATCAGCCGCGTTCGTTGTCTCCACCGTGGCCGTCTCGAACGCCCCATCATGGCCGCCCGCCGATGCGGTGGCCCTTGCCGAGGGCGTGGAGGGGGGGTTTAGCACGATGTCGATGTCCTGAATAATCTTCGTGATGAATCCCTGCACGAATTGGGTCATGTTGACATCCCCCACGCCGGTGGCGGACTTATCCGATTGGGGCTCCATGAGCTCCGCCACGACGATCGGATGGACGGGGACGGTGGAAGAGTCAGCCTCCATGCGGCGGAAGACGATGACGAGCATCTGGACGAGGGAGGCCTTGGCCGTGGTCTGGTTGACGGCGTGTTTGCTGCCCAGGTAGATGTCGTAGCAGGTGCGGATGATGAGAAGGAGGGAGTCGCCGTGGATGCGGAGAGCGGTGGAGGTGACTGCGGAGAGGAGTGTACGCAGCACCATCAGCTCCGCAACGTCATCGCCGAGCGCGTGGCAGCCGCAGACGGCGGCGACGAAGCGGGCGAGGAGGGCGGATCCGGGTCCGCCGTGGGAGGGATCCGCCTCGCCGCGAAGGAACGAGTGCGCGACGAGCTTGTGGGCGCAGTCGAGGGCGGGCTCGACGATCTTGAGGTTGCCGGAGGTGCAGGCGGAAAGGAGGGGACCGAGGACGACCTCGGAGTCGGCCAGGGAGAGTTGGTCAGAGCCATCGTGGAGGGGGCCGGGGAGGGAGTCGGAGGAGGAGAAGGGGGAGTCGTCCGCGGGGGGAGGGGCGGGGGAGGAGAGGCGGTCGATGACGGCCTTGCACTCGGCGGCGAGCTTGGCGTTCTTGCGCCACGAGGCGTTCTTGACGACCCGCTCCAGCGCCGGGGTCATCACCTGGGCGAGGCGGGAGTGGGAATCGGCCTCCGGGGAAGCCATTCCCCCCTCTGCGGAGAGCTCTCTGCCCGGACTCTGTAGGCGGCGGCGGAGGAGGAGGAGGAGAAATGGGGGACTGGGGGAGGACTGGTTGGACCGGGCCGGTGGTGGTTCGGCCCAAGGGGAAGCTCGTGATGCCCGTTCAGTAGTCGGGATTCAGATCTGGTCTGATGAAATGACGAGTTTACCTCTAAAGCGTGCGAAGGTCATTTTATGAACTCTACGGAATATGGGGGGGTAGTTTGGTGAATAGGTGATGAAATATGTCCAATTAGTGCATGGAATGTCTTACTTTTTACTGCTGATGAGGCGTTGACTAAAAGAGGCACGATGCCCTAACGCGAACTTCGGTTACTGTTGCTTCCGGGGCACCAAGTCCTTTCGGGGTGTAAGAAAATAATTTTTTTATTTAATTTACTTTAGCTTTTTTAGGTAAAAAATTAAATTTCCTTATTATTATACGCTGAGACTTATTTTTCTCTGTTCAATTAAAAATTTGTGCAAGGTTTCGGTGAAATGAAAATCATCCAATAGCAATATTAACTTGTTGGAAAAAAAACTTTGTTTTTTAAGACAAAAAATAATTAACTTATTTGCCTTATATTGCGTGCTAATTTTTGTATTTGGGGTGAAAGCCTTAGATTATGCGGGGTCTATTTAATACGACAAATTCTACTCTATACATAAAAGAATACATCTAGAGCCACCTCTGAGCCCACCAGAGATCGATTCTAGCTAGAGGTCAGCCAAAGGCAAAATGCTGCTGCTGACTAGAGATAGGGATTGCCTTTGGCTGGAGGACTAGCAAGAGGCCTCCACCTTGGGTGTCTGGCTAGAGCCATAGGCTAATGCCAGGAGTTGATATCACAGGCATGGAAGGCCGTATCGGCCGATACGGGTACGTATCGGCTAATACGTACCCGTATCGGTCGATACCGGTACGATACGGGGGGCGATACGCCCCCCACAGGAAATATCGATACGTACCGGTCATACCGTATCGATATAGTATTTTTAAAAATATTTTTTTATTTAAAAAATTATTTTTTAATTAAAAAAAATAATTTTTTTTTGAAAAAAAAAATTTCAAATTTTTTTCTTAAAAATAAATACACAATTCAAACCCAACTTCTTTAAAAGTTTAAGTTTTAGTTATATTAAAAAATTTATTTTTAAAGTTATATGAGATCAATAGGGTAGGTCCATACAATTTACATAATTTTTTATTTTACATATAGTGCTTCATAAATATACATTTATTTAAACATATAACTTAAACTCATATTAAGTATATTATTTATTTTTAAATTTAATTAATTTTAAAGCACTTAATATTGAAAAGAATGTCCAATAATTTATATGGGATGGAGAGCACAATAATATATAGTTATGAATGAACTAATTTTAGAATACCCGTATCGGTTGATACGGTATTATATGATTTTATTATGCTCTAAAAGAAGTATTATAATGATATATTATTAATTATAATTTTTTTTATATTTATAAAAGGGTTTATACCCGTTTTGGCGTGTACCAAGCGTATTATCGGTGTGTACCCGTATTCATGATCATCGATACTCTTATGCGTATCAATACGGCCTTCCATGATCACAGGTCGGAAAAGGAGATTACTTTATATTTTTAGGTTTAAAATAGCATTAGGGCGGGGTTAAGGGTATACACAGAATAATATATTTTTATTTATTGGGGTATAAAAAGTGCGAGAGGGTATTGAGCTTTTATTGAGGGGAAATAGACTTGTTCAACTTAAAAAGAGCCACGCAATTTAGGGTATGATGACCTTTCGTGCTTAAAATGGTCGAGCCTAATAGAGGAGATGAAGATGAAAATTTAATATTTATTTTATAGTTATAAAGTGGAATTATTTCATGCTTAGAAGCCTTGGATAGTTGGCTCATATCCTGTAGGAGCTACTGGCATTGGCTCGTGTGTGTGTGTTTTGCGATGTCATATTGTAGTGAAAGGGATCACACCACGCTGGAGAGAACACATTGGGGATGAGGGACAAGAGTATGTACTAACTCCGAAGAATATCCTAACCAGAAGAGCTGGGCCCAAAAGACTCCTTGAGAGGAGCATTGATGGAGATTATTTATTACTAATGAAAAATGCCCCTCCTTGTAACTAGCACTCATTATGATGCATATCACTTGCCAAAAGTGGATGGGATTGGAATGATACTAATTTCAAAGGTTGGAGAAAGCATACTTTGTGCTGGGAGAGTGGAGAGGGTAAGTTCACACAAAAGACGAGAACAACAGCATTATCATTTGTGGAAAAATGAATTGAAGTGACTTGCTGTGGATAGAATGAAGAGGAGTAACTGCTTTAAGAGAGGCCAAACTTGAGGAATCTAAATTCCAAAAACCCAAAGAGTAAATGGCAATGATCTTCTATTTCTGGGAATGGAGAGGTAGTGGTTTGCAGGAAACCAGCTGCTGCTGCTCCCAACATACTTCAGCCTGAACAATTCAGGTGAGATACACGGACCAATCACTCCTTGTTTTTTGCTTCATTTGCAATCAGACAATGAAGGCGGTTAGAGCCCAGTTTCAGCAATTATAGGGCCCAAGTATAAGCTATCGAGTCCAGCCCACTTCTTCCCTACTTGTTATAATTTGATACCAACATGTTGTCGTTTGGGACAAGGGCTGTGTCCTCTTCTACCCAATCTAGCATATATTCTTGGAAAATGATACTTAGTGTTCTGTTGTTGTTTTTTGCCCAATTTGAGATATGTTCTTAGTTTCTGTGTGCGCACCAGCGAAGATACACTATGCCTTTTTGAGCCCGAACAAGGAGTTAGAAACCCGATAAACCCTTTCATAAAAGTTATTTTTAAAAAACTTTATTTATTTACCAGCTAGTCATTAATGTTAAATAGAATGAAAACGTTAGCTTGAGGGTTTACCCATCCTAAATTAAGTTTAGAATATATTTTTTCATAAAAAAAATTATTTGTGCATAGGATGCGAATGGCACATCTCGTCAGACAGCCAAGGTCGCGCTGACCATGTCTAGGCCAAGAGCAAAAATAGGCTAGACCCAGCATTAACACGACTACTATAAAATGGAAAAGGAAAAAGTAGGGATTATGATGACATTTGTTGTAAAATTTTAAATGAAAAGGGACATAGTTTTGTCCGTTTTTTATCAGCATTTCTATAGGTGCAAAATGGTTATTAATTAGGGGCATTAAATTTTTGTTACCCCTTTTCGGGTTTATAAGTCACTCCCCATTATTTAAATTTTAAAAAAAGATTTCTTATATTAATTATCCTATTTCATGTTATCTTTTTTATAACAATTAATATATGAAGTTAAAAATTGGTAAATAATTTTTCTTAAACATTACTCCCTTTGTCCCAAAATAAGTGTCCTATTTAATTTTTTTAAATAAAATAAAATCAATTTATTTTGAAAAACCAAATAACATACTTATTTTGGGACAACATATTTTTTCAAATATAAGCTGTTAATATAGGAATTGGGGAAGTAGACAACAGAAGTCCTGCCATCCTCCTTCCTATTGCCTTAGCATTGCAATCAGTTAGTTATATATGCCATTAGCTGATTAGCATGGTGGTCCTGATAATGAGTGTTGCCTAAGCTGATGGCACTACAAGATGCATGGGCTCCCCATTGGAGGCTCGTTATTACCAAATTACGGGTCTTATGCTTTTATTATAGAGAAGTTGTTCTTTAATGACAATGAGCTCATCATAAGCTATATATGTGAGTCGTTGTTTATGAGATCGATATAACTTAGCATATGTTAATGTCAATATCACTTATGTTAATATGTACTCTATTTATCTTATATTAATAGTTTATATTTAAAAATAATAATAATAATTTTATTGAAAGGTGAAACCCACTTTTATAAGAAGGGAATTAAGCTTGCGATATTTTTTTAAGTATTTAATTACTTAAATTTAAAAAAATAAAATTATTAAAATAAAATAATTTTTTTTATAAAATAGAACTATTAATTTAGAATGGAGGGAGTATATCATTGCTCAGAAATACTAGCATAACTTACACTGGGTTCATTATCAACTGATAACATAAAAAACTCTTCCTCATTGAAGTGTGTGTTAGGTGACCATTCCTGAGTGCCTGCCTAGCATTTTCGCATCAACTTTTTTAAGCTTCCAAACAATCTACACTGAAACTTTCTTCCCATAAAAGTTCAGTTCAGTTTGTTATAAAACGTAGACATGGGTCAGAGTGCTCCCATTTGGACGATAGGGTTCACGTGATCACTCGCAAAATTAGTGTAAGACACCAAACATGTGCCATCAAAGTCTATGGCAGAGGGCATCAATTCAGCCACTTGTGAAGCAGCATAAATAAGCCCATACAAATACTCCAATATGAAATGAATTCATGAAGGTGGTGACAAGGGGAAAGCTCCATATCCAAACAAAAATAAGGTGAAAGCACGTCCAAATATAAAATGTTAAGTTTCCAAATACTCATTCCATTAGGATCAGGGTTTGATATCAGGCCATGTGCATGGTCTCATGGTTTCAGAATCCCAAGGGCAAATCGTCTGCATGGATTGCCAATCCATTTTTTTAAAAATGTGACTTGCAAGTCACTTGTAGCTGTTGAATAGCAGCCAATTAATTTATTGGATGCATAAGAAGGGAGGTACGTGCATGTTGATCATGTAAGTAAATATCTCCGATTGTTTATCCCTCTTGGACGCAGTACTGAAAGCATAGAACATTCATCTGACATGTACAACTTCCTTTTTTCCCAAAAACGAGCACAACTTGTACATCTTGAATAGAGGTTTCGTGGTCCGGTTCCATGTGTTGACAAGGAAAGGTTATTGGTCAGTATATTTATATCTAATGAGTGTTTTAAACGTTTATGTTAAATCAGAAATTAAGATTTATTTTAGTCTATTTCTAGAAGTATATGGATCATGGATGATTGGTGGATTGATTATTATTTTCTTGGTTATTTAAAATTTTCTGTGTGTCTCTTATTTCATTTTCTTCCCTTTCTCTTACTTTTCTCCCTCCCTTGCTTAACAGCCCTCCTTTTTACAGGGGCATGTTGACCAAAATCTCATGATTTTGAAGAGATTTTTCCTGGTCATCAGTAATTAAGTACTCCCTATGTCCTAAATTAATATAATTCTATTTTATTTTTAAATTAAATTTAATTTATTTTAAAACAATCCAATGAACCTATTAATGTGGGACGAAGGGAGTACAGATTTTTAACTAAAAAACTTAATTTACTTAATTTCAAAAAATCAATACTGGATTCGACTCCAAAACTATTTGAGTAGAATCAACTCAAAGTTTTTAGAGAGTCACAATGGAGTTGTATGTAAATATTTGAACATTTTATACAAAAAAAATTGGTTAAGATAAATATGATAAAATATATTTTATTAGGTATAAAAATTACGTAAATACTCCTTTTGTCTTAAAATATGTGTCCTATTTAGTTTTTAAAAATAAATTATTTTTAATTTATTTTAAAAAACTTAATATAATACTTATTTTTAGACTGAGGGAGCAGCATTTTATTTTTTAATAGGTAAAAGTATTTAATTTGCATAAAAATATATTTTACTTAAAAATAGAATTATATAAGTGACTATTATTTTACAAATATATTATACAAAATTTAAAATATATACTCCATTTGTCCTATAATAGTAGCTATATTTAGAAAAATAGTGATTTTTATTGCATGGTGAAATTCATATCTACAAAAGAAAAAATAAATTTATGATACTTTTTTTTAAGTACTCAACTACTTAAATTGAACAAAATAAAATTATAAAGATACTTATTAATGTAGAAAGAGTCTTTTGTATAACAACATATTAAGAAATAGAGTTTGATGATGTTTAGTTTAGGGAGTCTTCCGGAGTCAATGGACTCTGAAATCGTGTTCCTTTTAGAGTTATTATAGAATTTTAACTCGAAAACTTCAAAAAGTGGAGTCAAACTTAGAAATTTTTAGATTCAAAAGTTCACTAAGCCCACCTAAGAGAGTTAACCCAAACTTTGAACCAAGTGAAGTCACGCTCACCCTAGCTCCTAACTTGGAATCAACCTAAGAGAGTAATCTCAAGTGACTCTTGAGCTCTATTAAAGTTCAAAGCGTAAAGAGTTGAACCAAGTCTTTAATTATTAAGGTTCAAATCGTATAGAGTTGAAACAAGTCTTTAATGGCTTAGAGAGGGGCTGAAACCGGGCCATATATGCCACCTGGGCCCTAACTCGGCCCTAACCATATTAGTGAAATAAGTGGCAACCAACTATTGCTCTGGCTGAAGAGGTGCGTTTCCAAATGTCCAGCCCCAGCCCGACCCTAAGCGAGCTCGACCGAGCCATAAGTCTTTATTGAATGCTGGCTAAAAGTTTTAAGCCTTAACTGGCTCACATTTTTATGGACTCAATATGACCAGACCGAGGGCCAGGTAGCGAACGTAGGAATTTTAACCAAGGGGGTCAAAAATATACATATATAAAATAATTTTTTTTAAATAAATTACTAAACTTTATAATAAAGATGTTATTGGAAAAATTAAAAACAGATTATATCTACTATAACAAAAAAGCAGGAGCTTCTGTGTGCATTAAATGCTATTTTTATTTTTATTCTATTTTATAAGCATATCTCATTATTATCCGACAAATATTAAGACCATAACCTATTACAACTAAGCCAATTAATAAGAGTCAAGGCTATGGGTAAGGCTTGTTTTTTAATGGGTCCCAAATGAGACTCAATCATATTTATCTTACAAGCCATGGGGTCAGTTGACCCCTTGTCTTTAATGTCGTCAGGCCGGGGGGTGGCTGACCCTTAAAATTTTACCCCTAACAGTGAGATGTAGCTGAAGCTCCTTGAAGCCCGGCCAATTCAGGCCCATTATATTAGTTACCCCGTGCAACTCCAATAACTCTTGGACTGACCAGCATACTCTTCCTTGTTCAGTGAGTCTGATACTTGATAAAAACATGCAGTTGTCTAGTACGAAGTTGTCAAAAACTATCCATCCATGTATATCTGGAAGAGAAGAGCCAAACCAATTTGCTTACAAGTTACATATATTGAGTGAAGAACAAGAGAAAAGACATGAGATGAGATAAAAACTCATCCATCCTCTTCCCCGATCAATCACTCCGATGAAGATTGTATTAAAAAAAAAAGATCACTCTGATGAAGACAGATGTGTTTGCCTCTCACGACCAACTGTCAGATCAATTAGAACAGTCACAAAACGTTGTTCTCTGCAGTGGTCCTCCCAGAGCCAAAACTAAAATCCATCCACCGCATGAAGGCTTCAACACTTGTTCTTCAACATTAGTCTTGAACACTTGTTGATCATTTTGTATTTGTATTCATTATTTACACCTCGTTATTGCATGTTTTCAGCTGCTGTAATTAGCTTAATTACAAATCACAGTCTCTCCAGCCTCTTCAACAACAACAAAAAATTGAATAAAAAAGAAGCCGATGGGATCTCACTGCTGCAGAGGACTCAGTCTTCTTGTTGTTTAGCGTTGCAAGTTTGCAACTTGAGGTACCCATTAAGCTTGGAGCACTCTAGAAGTGCCCTGGCGCTCATCTCCCTCTCGAACCTCCACACGTAGTTGAGACCCACTAGGAGCTCGGTTATGGCGGCCTCGGCTTTGGCCTGGTTGGCGAAGACAAGGGTCTGGAGGAGCAAGACGTTGGTGGCGGCGACGGCGGCGCAGCTCCTCCCCGCCACCCCTTGCTGCTCGAAGCTCCGCTCGCTCTGCCACCTTATCGTGTTATGAGCGAGCGGAGCTAGCCACTCGAGGATGCTGGACAAAGCGTTTCTCCACTCCGCCGCTAGCTCCGGGTCTGCTGCGGAGGCGCCAACTCCCCACAACCGGGCACGGAGCGCGCTCCGGAGGCTTGCCGGGAGCATCCCGTATAGGTCGTCCCGAGCGTCGAGCCCGACGAGATGGGGCGATCGGATCATCTTCTCCAACACGTTGATCAGGTTGGCGTAGTGCAACGCCAGCGCGGAGGCGCCGAGGGTGCTCGGTGGCCTCTTTAGTAGTTTTGAATTTGAGTAGAAGAAGCTCTGCCCGTCCATTTCTGCTTCCGCCTCCGATTCGTCGGAATTGTTGGAGGGCCGTGGCCCTGATATGAAGGTTGGGGTGGCCGCAGTGGGAGAGGGGAAGGCGGAGTTGTTCGAGGGAAAGACGGTGGCGGAGAGGTTCCGGGAGACGGGAGCGGGCAGGTCATGGTCATGGCAAAGTCCAAAGACGTGTTTGAGCCGGGCAAGAACGGTGAACGCCGATCTGGCCATGAGCATCGCCACCGAGTCGAAGCTCCGAGTCCAGAGTGAATACTCTTTCAAGCGCTTCACCTCCTGCTTCTTCAGGAAGAGCTTCTGCTGCAGGTCAGCCACTTTCTTGGTCCGGACAGGCGAGTCCGGCTCCCGGTACCCGAGCAGCTTCCTCAGGCTCTGCTCCGTCTCGGCCTTCTCGTCCACCGCCTTGTGCAGTGCGGCCGACGCAGACACGAGCCGCGACATCTTCCTGACCGCGCCCGAGTCCATCTCCCTCCTGCCCATGACCCACCCGTGCGGATCCTTGCCGGAGTCGGCAAAGTCCGCGAACAGCCGGTCGAACGACCGGAGCGCCATGACGTCGCACCGACGCCCGATCCGCCCGATGGAGGCGGCAATGAGGCGCAGCGACTCGGAAAGCTCGGCGCAGGCGAGGCCGAGGAGGAACGAGTCGTCGTTGGACACGATCTTCCGGACGCCGTCCAGGGCGATGGCCTCGTGCCGGATCCATGCCATGTTCTTGTCGGACATGGACTGCCAGAGCTGGACGAGCTTGGCCAGGAGGCTGGCGACCTCAAAGGCCAGCACCCCCACCTTCTTGCCGTCCGACGTCCGAACTGAGTCAAAGCCATTGGAGATGGCTGTTTTCACCTTGTTGAGCCAAGACTCCAACGCCATGAAAGCAAGAGGGAGAAGAAGAAAGAAGAAGGAGAGAGAGTAGGGAAGATGGACTGATGGGTGTTTGCTTATGTTAATGACTGGGAAGAGAAATGATTGAAGGATGGAGTTGAAGAGGGAAATGGATTAAATAAGGGCCTTGTGAGGCTGTATGCTCATGGGGTGTTTTGGCAGGTTTCAAAGGAGAGAGAAGCAGATGATGGAAGAGAGAGGGAGAGCTAGAGAGAGAGAGAGGGAGAGCTAGAGAGAGGGGACTATGGTATTGATAACAGGGTGAGGCTGGTTTCCATGAGAATGAATGAGAAGGGTGGTAGATATAGTTTTAATAAAAGGGGGTCTTTATCAGTATCTTGATCAGTATTTAGTTGCAATACCATCACTTCCACATCAAGAAAGTGAGGGATGAGAGTAGAATAGGAAGAAGGGACCATTTGGTTAACTAGATGTGGGGGTAAGTGGGATTTGTGTGGCCCAAATGAATTAGGTTTGGAGAAAATTTTGTGGGTCTTGTTTCACTAGTCTATGTGTGTGAAAGATTCAAAAGTATCTTGGTGGGGTCATAGAATATATGAAATGGCTAAGATGGGGAATTAAACAGAGGACTTAAGTGCTTAACATATAATTTTGCTTCATTTTGTTAAATTTGCAATTGTTTGAATGATTATATAAAAAAACAAGTGTTTGAAGGGCCCGTTTAGTGAAAAATTTCGGATTTTGTCAGCTAATTGGACTGAACAAACAGTCTAAAACAGTGTTTTGAAGGCAACCTATGCTGATTAAGCTCCATTAAGACTTATCAAATGGGGCCTTAGTCTCATTAGGGCCCCTCCATCTCATTGCTTAAAATATTGGGGAGGTTACAAATATACACAGAAAAATTATCAAAAGAGCAATAAATCCGCAATATAATTTTAATGTACAAAATTAAACTACATAGAATAATTTAATTGTAAAAAATTATACTGTAATTTTATTGTGCAAAATGAACTTATTGCTCTTTGACCATTTTTTTAATCTTATCAATTATTTTCCCTAAATTTATTTTTGAAAATAAACATAACAGAAATTTTTGTATACCTATTACATTTTCCTCAGTCAACATTATCGTTTGGTATCCATGTAGTATTTATGTTATTGATCATGAGCTTGAATGGTATACATGAACAAGCGTTTTTTTATTAAAATATAGCACTTCTCCCCCCACTTCCCACTTCATTTTGGCTGTCTTCCTTTCGGCAGGCACGTGCGGGTGACCACATAATTTGCGGTTAGCATGTGCACGTGTGTGGTCATGCTCATGTATAGAGCGTACAATGGCAAAAACTTAGAGAGAGTCAAGCTTATACTCATTCAGTTAATTTGTATTAATTGAATCACATTTATATTTTTGGTCAAATTGGATGCTATATTGAACAAACAAAAGCATTAAAGCAATTCGATTTTAAAGTATTTTCAACATTTTTTTTGTTGTAAATTTCATTCCTCTACTTTTGATTTGCCAAAGAGTAATGTTATATAAGCTTGTGCCTATACCCGCTTGTTGTACGCCCTAGACAATATACAGACCTCATACCCAGGTCCCAAGCCTACATACGTTATGTCTTCATTGTGACAACATATAGTAAGCGGTCCTAAGCGCAAATCCTATTGGCAAAATTCATATCAATCACAAATACAAATACTTTTAAGAAAAAATAATGAGTACATGAAGTGTTGCTCTTGAGGATCGACCGTGCACATGCTAATACACATTAAAGCAAGAGCAAATCCTATGTGGTACTCTCAGACTGAAATATCTTTTTGTAGTTATTTTAATTTTATGCGAGCCATCGATCGTGAGGGTCAACCGTGTACACACTAACACATGTTAAATGAGGAGCAAATCCAATACTCCAAAGTATTTAATAATTTCTCCCCTTAAAAAAGGCCTAGAAAAGAATTTTATACTTTAGATATGTAAAATACATACCTACCAAAAATGTGTGGTTGAATCATCCGGAACTTTGGAGCACAAGTTGGGCACAAGGTCGTGACCACTTGGAAGTTGGAATGGAGCTTGGTCAGAAGTGGTCAAAGGCCGGCCTTCTTCTCGAGCACCATCATGACTTTGTTTTCAGACAGCGGACTTGAAAACATGATTCCGGTGCCGGCCCACTTGGGCCTGGTAGTGGTGCAACAGTAGGTCTGAACCCCCCACTCGTGCGATGTGGGGGCCCATCCCATTTTAGGATATGCCATTTCCACCAGTCATTTTACACATGTAGCGGGCTCAGCGGCCCTTAGTATATCTAGAAAAGTGTTCCATGCTTTTACCGATGCTTAACCTAACAAATTAATAAGAAATTAATAAGAGCCTTTCATCTATTAGATCGATGATATATATATTAATACATATTAATACTAATTTTATTCTTATTAAAATATACGCATCATACTATAAATATCAAAGGGGTTCTATGCATTTCGTTGGACTCTCATAGTAGAACATCAAAAACACATTCCACTATTTGAGCCGCATTGTCTGTCCTAATATAGAAAGAGTAATTTTATTTTTACATTAGCCAATTTATGTGATGAACTCACGTGTTTCTAAATATATTTATAGGGGTGCTAACGAGCTGATCTGAGTCGAGTTACGAGATAGCTCGGCTTAAAATCAAAGTTTTGGGTATTGGATTGAGCTCGCCTCAACCTCGATCAAGCTGCCAATTATCCAGCTTGAGTTTGGCTCAAGAAGGAAATCAGAAGCTCAAACTTGTACTCGAGCTCAAATCAGTATACAATGACTACATAATTTAGCTCGAATTTAGCTCGGTTGTAGCATTGCCAAAAAGAACAATCTCCTTTATTACTTTACATACAATACCTTTTGTGTCAAGCATTCTATCAAATAAATATGATGCTCTCATCATTTAAATATATTTTTTTATAAAATATAATTTTATCACTCCGTCATCAAAGTTATATTCTTAGCCCATGTTATTTTAAATAATATTTGTACTTTTTTTATATTGATCATATATTTTAATGTATGAAAATAAGTGCAAAAACTTAATTAATATTACCTCATTATACCAATATATATTAATTACTTGGTAAAAAATAATATAATCAAATACTCCATTCGTCTTAAATTAATAGCTCCATTTAGTTTTTTAAAATAAATTAATTTTAATTTATTTTTAAAAACTAAATGGAGCTATAAATGTAAGACAACTGGAGTATTTATAGAGACAATATTATACAAAGTAATCATCATTTACTAAAAGCTCATAAATTTATAAATAAACACCTAAAGTATAAATAATATTATTTACTTATTTATTACCTTTCTTTTCTAATTTTTTTTTTCTATTTGTTGTTATGCTATATTTTATTTTTGTATGTTTAACCATATATGCACCTTTTAGTTGTCTTCTATGAACATGTAACTATTATTAGCACATATGTACTCCCTCCATATCATTAAGGTATTTATATGTTTGTATTATATGTATTTTTAGTAGTTTTATATGAGCATGTCATTATTATTAGCTTATACTATATGTATATGTGGCACATATATATTTATGAATTTCATTTGAGTTCGAGTCGAGTATAAGTCGAGTTCGAGTTTTATTCGAGCCGAGTCGAATCGAGCTAGGGTATGCTCAAACTTAACTAAAAAATATTTGAGTTCGAGTTGAGTTTGAGATAAGCTACTTCGAGTTGAGCCATATTCGAGTCGAGTCGAGTCGAGACATCTTTACTCAACAAGCTGGCTTAGCTCATTAGCACCCCTAGATATTTGGCACCCGCCCCATGAATACAACCACAAAGAAAAATTTCCAAGGACATTTAACTTCACATGTAATTATGAAAGCATCATTGATTAGTAGGAATTATTAATTAGGCCTCACTAATTAATTTACGTGATTGAATTTTAACGTCAGTATAATATTACTCAACAGGTATGTCTACGCCCGAATCTTGATTGGGCTTCGTGACCAGAGCTTTATGACCATGCAGGCTCATGATATAGTAGATAGAGACAAACAGAATAACTATGCATCATGTTAGATTTAACATAGTATGTACTTAACATGGTACATAGTTATTATGTTGGCCTCTATGTAGCATATTATAAACCTTATGTAGCTTGGCCAACCTTATGTAGCATGGTCATAGAGTTATGATTGAGGAAAACATTTTGTTACTTACCCACAATAGACATGTTTGGATATGAAAGAAAAATGACTAAAAGTCTTTCTACTAGAACCTTCTTCGGGAGGAGGAAGATGACCGGGTTAAGTTTCAAAAGCTCTTATAACGTAAATTAATTTTTTACACAATATAGTGGCTCAAATTATTTTTCTTTAAAAACTAAAATACCCGAATATGCCCAATATCGAGTCCACATGTGTAGGTGTGGATCGTGGAGATGAGACAGTGTACCCATTAGTGCACTAGCTGTACAAAAGGATACTGATTTTGGTATCACCTACACCTAATCTATATTATTATTAAAGTCAGAAGGGGGACTGAGTTTATATATATATAGAGTCATGTTTATATGAGTGCGGGCTCAAATACGCCTACGTGAGCCTGGGCTCTATGGGATGTCAAATTTATATCCGGCGGCCCATAATTCTCATGGGTATTTAAACCCATGAGTATTATGAGCTGCCAAATGTAAATTCGATAGCCCATAGAGCCCGGGCTCACGTAGGCGTATATGAGCCTGGGCTCATATAAACTTTTTCTATATATATATATATATTTATATTTATATATATATTTATTTATATGAGCCCGGACTCACGCTCGTCGGCGTGCACCCGGGCTCATTCGGCCGTTGGATTTATATATGACGGCCCATCAAACTCACGGGGCATTTAAACTCGTGAGTTTAATGGGCCATTGGATATAAATCTGACGGCTCAATGAGCCCGGGCGCACGCCAGCGCACGTGAGCCCGGGCTCATATTAACTTTTTTCATATATATATATATATATATACCTAAATTACCCTTCTTTATCATATTACAATATAAAGCAAATTAGTGTATTATAGAACTTTTAAATTATAACTATTTGACTCATATTTTATACGATTAATCTCTATTTTACTCTTATTTGACTCGTCATAATCCCTAAAAAACCTAAAGATATTATAATATTAATTTATATTTTTTAGTTTATGTTGATTTTAACTTTATAATATTATCTTACACTCAAATTCACGCATTCTTGGTATCATTAGAAAGTTCTCGATGAGCTCTATCAAATGAGATCCCACATAATTATGTTTTTTCGAACTTTTTTGTAGGCCCCACGTAGATAATACACTTCTCAATAAATTTTACATATTCAAATTTACATATTTTAAACACCCTTAGAAAACCCCCGAAGAGCTCTATAATATGAGACTGACCACCAAACTGGTCCTAAATATGAATAATACGATTGACAACAAAAAGTCATTTAATACCATTGTATTTGCCAACCTATGATATAATATTTAGCTTATGAGATTTTGTATCATAGTTTCCTACTACGAGTATATATAGGTGAGTATAGAACTTGTGTGTATAACTAATAATCACTGTGACCCTCAAAGTAATATATTGTAAATATAATATACATGGGAGACCTTTGTTTAATATATTTTATTTTATTTAATCTTATCTAATATGTATTTACACATGTATCTGGAAGAGTGTTTCATGCTTTTACCGATGCTTAACCTAACAAATTAATAAGAGCCTTTCATGGTACATATGTTAATACACTCTTCCAGACTATAAATATCAAGGGGTTCTATGCTTGGACTCTCATAGTAGAACATCAAAAACACATTCTACTATTTGAGCCGCATTGACTGTCCTAATATAGAAAGAGTAATTTTATTCCTACGTTAGCCAATTTACATGATGAACTCACGTGCCTCTAAATGGCCATTGATATTTGTAGGGGTGCTAATGAGCTGAATTGAGTCGAGTTACGAGATAGCTCGGCTCAAACTCAAAGTTTTAGGTATTGGATTGAGTTCGCCTCAACCTTGATCAAGCTGTTAATTATCCAGCTCGAGCTTAGCTCAAAAAAGAAACCAGAAGCTCAAGCTCGTACTTGAGCTCGAATCAGTATACAATGACTATATAATTTAGCTCGATTGTAACATTGTCAAAAAGAATAATCTCTTTTATTACTTCACATACAACACCTTTTGTGTTAAGCATTTTATCAAATAAATACGATGTTCTCATCATTTAAATATATTTTTTTATAAAATATAATTTTATCACTCCATCATCAAAGTTGTATTTTTAGCCCATGTTATTTTAAATAATATTTGTACTTTTTTATATTGATCATATATTTTAATGCATAAAAATGAGTGTAAAAACTTAATTAATATTACCTCATTATACCAATATATATTAATTACTTGGTAAAAAATAATATAATCAAATACTCCATTCGTCTTAAATTAATAGCTCCATTTAGTTTTTTAAAATAAATTAATTTTAATCTTTTTTTAAAAACTAAATGGAGCTATAAATGTAAGACAACTGGAGTATTTATAGAGACAATATTGTACAAAGTAACCATCATATTATAATATAAAGTAAATTAGTGTACTATAGAACTTTCAAATTATAACTATTTGACCCATATTTTATACCATTAATATCTATTTTACTCCTATTTGATTCATCATAATCTCCCAAAAACTAAAGATATTGGAATATTAATCTATATTTTTTAGTTTATGTTGATTTTTAACTTTATATTATTATCTTATACTCAAATTCGCGCATTTTTGGTATCATTAAAAAGCTCTCGATGAGTTATATTAAATGAGATCTCACATTATTATGTTTTTTTGAACTTTTTTATAGGCCCCACATAGATAACACACTTCTCAATAAATTTTACATATTCCGATTTGGATATTTTAAACACCCTTTGAAAACCCCCGAAGAGCTCTATAATATAAGACTGACCACCAAATTGGTCCTAAATATAAATAATATGATTGACAATAAAAAGTCATTCAACACCATTGTATTTGCCATCCTATGATATAATATATTAGCCTATGAGATTTGGTATCATAGTTTTCTACTACGAGTATATATAGGTTAGTATAGAACTTGTGTATATAACTAATAATCATTGTGACCCTCAAAGCGATATATTATAAACATAATATACAAGAGAGACCTTTGTTTAATATATTTTATTTTATTTAATCTTATCTAATATATATTTAAACATGTAATGTGTAAATAAGACATATACCTATATTATCCTTCTAAGATAATAAGACATATAGTTATATCTTTTGTAATTTCTATTCCTTAAAGAAGGGAAGTCCTAAGGGAAAGAGGTGAAAGAGACATAATAAGTGTGGATGGTGGGATGCACATAACCTTTCAAGTTTCTTGTTTCCTAATCTATTTAGCTATAAGAATCAACAGAAGTAGTGGTGCTCTATAATAGGGACCATGAACTTAGAAACTCAAAAAAATTTAAACTATTTTGTTATTATTTTTTATACATTTTCCCTAGGTAGTTTGTATAAGTGGGCATCTTTGGTCATTTTTCTATGTTTATCTTAATAATATATAATATTTCTAAGCAAAGTACCTAAAATAAAGTAAATGATATTTGGTCTTATTTTTGACAAAAACTACCAAACCATTAGAAGTATAAAATGCGAAGAAAATATATTGTCACTGACTTGTAGTATTTGTCGTATAAAATTATCATTATGCTCTATTATCTTATTTGTATTGAACTTAAATAGATATCGCATCGCCTGCTCTTCATCCATATGAACAATTTTGTCATTTATCATTTGTTGATAGAAATAGAAAAATAGCCATAACACTCATCTACTTATATATTAAGTGAAAGTTATTGCTCTCTATTAACCACGTGTACATGCACGTGCGCATTAACTAATAACCATGAAATCATATTTATTGTTAGCTGCAGAACATGGAGATCCAAGGGTGCACTCATTAGCGCACCACCCATACACACTGACTCACTAATACACTACAGGTGCGCTATCAGATCTCCATGATCCACAACAGGTGAAACTTTACCAACTGATGTGATCTTCGATAACTACGGGTTGTACACCAATTTGATTGCAGCCGTGTTTTTCTAACATAGGTCCCAGATATTAATGGCTAATCAGCATCTAAATCAAGTGTATTCATTTCCAGAGATTGGCTTGAATAACGTAGGTGTAGGGGACAATAGGGAAGAAAGGTAATTATGGTGGGCCCCACTTTTTATGGCCAATCAGGGTGTCCGCCCAAGAGTTTTTTTGGTTAGACACCCTCCGTCAGTCAGTAGGAGCCATCGATCATGAGAATCAACGGTGTATACCCTAGCACATGTTCGCACAAATAATGTGCTAGCACACCTGCTGATGTACGCCATCAATTCTTATGAACTCCTAATTGGTAAAAAATATTAAGAGAACCATATCGATTGCCAAGGGACATTAAATTACATCTTATGTAGATTTCTTGCTAAGGAAACTTCCCCCTCCCCCATACACACACAGGGAAGACAAACAAAGTACGGAAGATCTACAATGGTAGTGTTTACTTTTTGGTTCTTGGAAGCCATGTACGGAGATTATTTCAGGAAGATGAGTTTCGACTTCTGACTTTAGGGTGTTTTGATTGTTTTAAATGTCTTGTGCTTAAAATAAGTGGACTTAGGCCTGAAAGGGACTATCTTTTTAGGCATTCAAAGCACTATCACTCATGATGGCATGCACTAAGGGGTAAGTGCATCTGGTTTAAAGATTCGAGTGTGTGGGCCTAATCTAATGTCATGTGACATGGACCCAAATACAAGGGCAGTTAGTGTTGGTTAGGCCGTTTTAGTGGATGTACTTTTTGTTAGAGAGAAGCATTTTTCATATTTCGCTATGACAATGAGTTGAGTATAAAGAATGCATAGGGAGTATCTATTTTCAAGATCGATGGTGCATACGCTAGCGCACACTAATGTAAATATTAATTGCACTAATGTGTACTAACGTGTACGTCATCGATCTAAAAAATAAACCCTCTTGTGCGTTCCTTACGCTCGGCTCACGGTGAGAAGGGAGTATAAAAAGCACTTCCCTGATAGAGCTGTTCATGGATGGATACGGATGAGAACTAAGGGCTTTTTATCCGTTTTAAGTTTATTTAGGTCATTGTCTGTACCACAAATATCTATTTATCTGACTCAGGTACCCACGTCTGTCCAATACTATCCATGATAGACTCCGACGAGAGAAGCTATATTTTGGCGCCTTTCCTTTCCTACTCCTCTAGCCAATAACAAGGGTGTAAGAGAAAAAGGGGGATATTTATATTTTTAATTAAATTAAATAATAAATTATTTAAAATAGTTTATAATTAAATAATTAAAAATATTATTATTTATGACATATAATTATATACATCGCCAATAATTAGATTGTTTGAGACATTATTTAATATATAAATATATACATCACAAATAAATATAAATTATATTATTATTTTTTATTTAATATATTTTTATTAAAATTAAATAATGTATAATTTAATATATAATAATAATAATAATAATAATAATAACGGGAAAATATAAAAGTAATTATATTAGTCCCTTTTGTGAGGGGGCTTTGAGAGCCATCAAATTGAGATATGACGGTGCAAGGGGGTATGCAACATGCTACCCCCCTAAGTTACATGTGTCGTCGGATCAAAATCCAACGGCCCACATAGCATGGACTCACACTGATGCATGAAAGCCCATTCTCACACAAACACTACTGGAATATTATTATTATTTTTATATCTGATGGCCTATAGAGCTAGGGTGTGTGCCGTTTTATACAAGGGTGTGAGCCGAGTCTTACCAAAGGAAGCGTTTTTCATGCTCTGCTTTGACAATGAGCTGAGTGTAATGAAGGCATGTGAAACATTCATTTTCAAGATCGACAACGCATACGATAACACAAGTATTACTTAAGCTAATATGCGCTAGCATGTGCATCGTCAATCTCGAAAATGAACGTTTCATATGCGTTCCTTACGCTCAGTGAGCAGGGAGTATGAAAAATGCTTCTCTTACATAGATAGGACTAACAAATTTTTTTTAGATCCAATTGTGGAAGGGGGCATGCAACTACCTATCACCTGAGTTATGTTCATTGTCAGATCGAAATCTAAACAGCCATAGAGCTGAGGCTTACACTAATGCACATGAGCTCAATCTCACAAAAATAGAACTTAAGAAATTAATTTAAAATTAATTTTTTATAATTATATATAATATATTTATATATTGCATAATATATTATAAAATTTAAATAATATATATTAAATTTAAATTAATATTTAAAATAATATTATTTACAATGTTTAAGATTCAACGTCATAAATACTTAATACTATTTGCGATGTTTGTACATGAATTCGCAAATACTATTTATTTAAACGTAATTTTATTTTGAATTATTTGCGACACTTACTTTTAAATAGTCAATGCAATTTTAGACTATTTGCAACATATAAGATTAAACATCACAAATAGCTTGAAAGTAAGTGTTGTAAATAGTTAATGCTATTAGCGAAGTTTACTTATAGACGTCACAATTAATCCAAAATAAAACTATGTTAATTTTTTTAAAGAATAGTATCTACAACGTTTATGTACAAACATTGCAAATAGTATTAAATATTTGTGATGTTCATATATAAATGTCACAAATATACCATATTTACGACTTTTATAAATAAAAGTTGATAATATTTAAGTTTTTTTGCAGCATTTATGTAAGGATTATAAAAAACCCTTATTAGTCACGCTTTATAAAAGCGTTATAATCAGTTTTTTTCATTGTAGTAACTGCTCAAATGATAGTGCATATATGTTAATATATGGATTTTTGACATTAAAGTGTATTACCGTATGCACCATTGATTATCAACCCTAATGATACAAGACATGTGTAAAATGGAGGTTTTAAAGAGGAAAAAAATATTAAATGAAATAATAATAATAATATAATATCTTCCCATAAATAGTACTACATCTGTCTCACATTAATACCTTCATTTAGTTTTTCAAAATAAACTAATTTAAATTTATTTTGAAAAATTAAATAAACTATTAACATAGGATAGAGGGAGTACAATGTCCACTGGCAATGCGTAGGCCTAGTTGGCATAGACTTTTTAGGAAAGAGCCCTTGACCATCTTATTTCTTTAATATTTTATTTTTAAGTAAGTTATAAATTATTATTCTACATATATATGTGACTTAGTTAATAGTTACCTAATGATGGACATAGATGTCCCCAAACACAATCATTCTTTATCCGTGTTTGTGGCCACCTATGAGGACGTACACGATGAAATTGTCCGTGTCTATATCCATGTCCACCTGAGCATAAGAATATGTTCAAGCTATATAAATACATATGTAAAAGCAGATGGACAAAGGGACAATAGTCTTGACAACCTTGTTTTCATACGACATCTTCATAATAACTTGGGCCATTACTTTCCTCGTGGAAATTTTATGTTTGAATTCTTCCAGTGATCACATTTTTTTGGCACAATTCTTTGATTGGTCATAGCATATTAGTAAACTGATCCATATTTTCTCATAGAGTTCCATATAAATAACTATCATACTGACAAGTGACAATCACAGATCAGCTAGACATTGGACTGTACGTGAAAATAATAGCGAAAAGATCAAATAAGCTGACTTACAGATCCATTTCCAAGTCAAGTCTCGATCTTCCAACTAATTTTATATGCATGGTAGTAAAATGTTAAACTCGAAATTTCTAAATTTTGGCAACACATATTATTATGATCAAGAATAGGAGAAAGTACAATGGTGATATTGAATAGGAAATATGTTTTTTTGGTAGTTTTCTTTTGTAATGTGCCTATCATAAATTGAGAATATAGGATAAACCACTGAAAAAATTATGATACTTATTGTTTTCTTTTATAGTTAAGACTCGTACACTCTTTGGTCTCAACAGAGAAGAAAACCAACCAATTCAACATGCATGTTGACTAATAGAAAATAATCTATCTAGCATGACCAGCGTTTGGTGACCTAACACCAACAATATGAGTTTAACACGTCATAGCAGTGACAACCAGGTAACCTTTGCAACCTCGTGATTTTTTCTTATTTTCCTCGCTTATACCCTCCCAAGGCATGCAACCGGGTTTTTACGCCTGCACTCTTACCTTCCCCAACTACGTTAAGTAAACGACGCCTGCTCTCTTAGCCTCTCCAACCGGTTTTTATGCTTGCTCTCTTACCATGTGTGAAGCAAACGATGGTTGCTTAGGGACATCGGTTCGAGAGAAAAGGTATTTAGTGAAACTGTTATACTACGTGGCCATATGTCTATTGATATTTTAACATGTAGATTAAAATTCATGCCTCAATTTACTCACATTCAAACATGTATAAAATTACTAAACATGTTAAATATTAAAAAGGCATATCTACCACGTGACATGTAGAATGGTTCCACTTAATAATTTTTGAGTTTGGTGAGGCTACACTACCATGGGGCCCACTTGAGCCTAATTATATAACTAATTCGGACCGGGGCAATGTTACCTTGCCGTTGGTTGCCTACGTACATATTAGATAACATCCACGATGTTACTCCGATACGATCAGATCCAGACGTAGTTCTGCCTATTGGCTACTGCATACAACCGGCATACCAAAAATATATACGTATAAAATATGTATCTCTGAATATTTAATAGGAGTTATACTAAAACCCGATAAAACACCGGCAACACACATCTCACTCTATCATAGAGATGAGCACTACATGACCACCACAACATGCCTCGCTCTATTCCAGAGTGGATACATCACATTCACACGTCTCGCTCCACTACTGAGCCGAGACCACATGCATCACACGTCTCGTTATATCACTTAGCCGAGACCGAACACACACACACCACACAACACGTCTCTTTCTAACCTAGAGCGAAACGGCACACATTATGTCATATAAGCATAGCATATCATAATATAAACACACACACAACATGTCTCTCTCTAACCCAGAGCGAGACGACACACATCATGGCATATAAACATAACATATCATAATATAAACACACACACAACCCATCTCTCTCTAACCCAGAGCGAGACGACACACTTCATGGCATATCGTATCCCTTATCCAACACATACATTCTATAATTAAAATAGGAGGTAAGAAACTCTTACTCCCCTAATGTTTCACGGGGTAGCGGTATTCGGGAAACTCGTTTCTGGGCGTCCTCCCCATCGGATCCGGAGACAGTAGACAGAGCCTCCTCTAGCCTCCTTACGTTCATCGCCTTATACTGAAGGACGACCCGACTAACTCTCCCCTTTCCCGGAGACTTCTAGTTTTCTTCGCCCGTGGGCGCCGGACAGAACCTCCCCTACTTGGGGTGTTCCTTCACACATAGTGGCCCTTCGGTGGAGAACGGAGCCTCCCCTACATCGGGCCACTTCTCTTGATCTGGCCCGGTAATGGAGGACGGAGCCTCCTCTCTCACCGGGCCATCTCTCTCACTCTCGGGGCAGGAGGGTGGCGAACAGACCCTCCTCTTGCCCTGGGTCATTTCTCCCTTTTAGGAGTACTAACTCGAGGAATGGACCATGCCATTGCATAGATAACCCTCGAATTAGCTAGGAATGCCTCAAGAACGGAAGAAAACAGACACCGAATGAATCCGAAAACTCCTCCCGAAAAATGAAACGGAAGCTGAATTTATAGGGAGAAGCCGAGGGCGTACAAAACACCCCCGGAACCGCGCGCGCCACGCGTCGCGTGCCTGCACGGCGTGTAACGTGCTGGCCGCGTGCGTGAAATGCAAGACCACACGCTGCGCTCGCAGGGTGCGGTCGCGCCTTGCGTCGCGCGGGAGCTGGCCCGTGACGTGGGCCCCATCCTGCGTACATGTGGACCACCGCGCGTTGCGCGGGTCACCGCACGGGCCCGCGGGCCCCCCACCATGCGGCACCATGCTACGCATCGGGCGGCGCTGCTGGCATCATGATGATGCCAGCTAATTTGTCTTATATGATTAAAATAATATTTTTCCATATTATTTTAATCCAAAAATATCTAAACTTCAACACGCGATATCTTCTTACCCCGAAGTCGGAATCGTGCATTCTACGTACCGATGGACTCATGTCGACGAACCCTTCGAAACAAGACCACACATGGATAGGTTATCCCATTCTTTTCAAGTGGGCCCCACCCATGCGACACGCTTCTGAGGCCGTAGCTTTCGCTCCTAGCCCCCGTTTCATGCGTTCTTTGATTCGTCACGCTTGTTACGACGTGCTCTACACGGATACGGGGATTTCACCTAATGAAACCCCCTAACACTAATCTCAAATTACTAAATTACCCTTAATCCCCCTCGGGTTAAGCATAACCGAAAAACGGGTCATTACAAGCGATGCTTAATACAAAGCGTCGCTAATAGTATTACATTAGTGACACTTATTTATGCGTCGCAAATAATTTTCCTTTAGCAATGTATAAAACAACATCGCTAATAGTAAATTATTAGCGACTCATAATTCTAAGTGTCGCTAAGGATTAGTTATTAGTGACATTATCCTATACGTCGCTAATATAAAAAAAATTTTAAAAATGAAAAATAACTTATTAACGATGCATATTTAGTTGCGTTGCTAATAAGTCCTTATTAGCAATGCTAATAAATCCTTATTAGCGATGCTTTTTTATGCATCGCTAATATAATGAAGTTTTTTTAAGAAAAATTACTTATTCAAAGCGCCACTAATAATAAAAATATATTAAAAAATTTTGTGTATTAGCGACACTTCTCAAAGTGTCACTATTACATTGAAAAAATTTAAAAAATGAAAACCACTTTAGCGACGCTTTGAAGATAGAAATTTTTTTAAAAAATCCTGGGTGGTGGGTCTACTTGGGAAGGGAGAGGGGGCCGGATTCCGCCCCCCACCTCCTCCCGCTCCCCCCTGTTCCGCCCCCTCCTTTGAAAATTAGAGGAGAGGGAGAGGGGGGGGGAGCAGAAGGGAGGAGGTGGTGGGGGACCGGAGGACAGTGGGGTCCGGATTCTGGTCCCCCACCCCCTCCCGCTCCCCTTGCTCCTCCCCCGTCCTCTGAAAATTAGAGGAGGGGGGCGGAGCAGGGGGAGCAGGAGGGAGGAGGAGGTGGGGGACTGGAGGACGGCGGGGAGTCGGAGGAACATGATGACTAGAGGAAGGTGGAGTCAAGGACCGGGGGAGGGACAAAGAGGGGGGAGGGGGTGGGCAGCTAGAGGAGGGGGTGGGGGAGGTATATAAGTGAGCGAAATTTTGCCCGCATAGGCTATTAGCGACACTCTTCATACGAGCATTGCTAATAGCCCTTATATTTTTTTAAAAAACAAAGATTATTAGCGCACTCGTGCCGAGTGTCGCTATTAGTATTAGTATGGAGACGTATACCGTGTATGTCACTAATACATATGATATTAGCGATGCATATGTCGCTAGGTATTGGCGACTTATATTTTTATGCGTCACTATTACCTAGGATTATTAGCGACACATACTATTATCCATCGCTAATATTTTTTATTTTTTTAAAATAATTTATAAAAATAATTCTCTCTCCTCTCTATCTCTCCGCTCTCTCTCTCCCTCTCTCCACTCTCTCTCTCCCCCTCACTCTCTCTCTCCCCCTGCCTCTCTCCCTCTCTCCTTTGTCTCTCTCTATCTCTCTCCCCCTCACTATTACACCCCGTGTTCCGATTACGCTTAACCTCAGAGGGTTAGGGGTAATTATATAATTTTAGTTAACTTTTTAAGGGTTTTAAGAGTTGAAATTCTCATATTTGGTTAGAACTCGAAGTAATGAGCACAACGCATCCAAGAACACTCAAAATAGAGGTCGGGAACAAAAGTTACAACCTCGAGAAGCGTGCCACATGGGCGGCACCCACTTTAAAAATGCGAGATAACTACCCATGTGGGGTCTAGTTTTGAAGGGCTTGTCGCTATGAGTCCATCGGTACTAAGATCGTGCATGTGACACACTTCCTGAGGTCATAACTAGACCGTACATGGGTAGATTATCTCGTACTTTTAAAGTAGGTCCTGCCCATGTGGCACACTTCCCGAGGTCAGATTATGTATTAGATCCAAATTGTTCTTAATGTTGTGTCTGATTATAAATCAATCGGATTTATGTTTGTTATCCCACTAGTGGGCGACATTTCTTGTCAAATTTGTGTTTTGACAAATATTTTTAGGAGAATTTCGTTGACGCAATTCATTTAAGGGCGATTACGCTTAACCTCAGAGGGTTAGGGGTAATTATATAATTTTAGTTAACTTTTCAAGGGTTTTAAGAGTTGAAATACTCATATTTGGTTAGAGCTCAAAATAACAAGCACAACGCATCCAAGAACACTCAAAACACAGGTTAGAAACGAAAGTTATGACCTCGGGAAGTGTGCCACATGGGCAGGACCCATTTTAAAAGTACGAGATAACCTACCCATGTAAGGTCTAATTATGACCTCGGGAAGTGTGCCACATGCATGATCTTGGTACCAATGGACTCGTATCGACGAGCCCTTCAAAACTAGACCCCACATAGGTAGGTTATCTAGTACTTTTAAAGTGGGTCTCGCCAATGTGGCACGCTTCCCGAGGTTATAACTTTCGTTCCCGACCTTTGTTTTGAGTGTTCTTGATGCGTTGTGCTCGTTACTTCAAGTTCTAACCAAATATGAGAATTTCAACTCTTAAAAACCTTGAAAAGTTAACTAAAATTATATAATTACCCCTAACCCTCTGAGGTTAAGCGTAATCGGAACACGGGGTGTAATACTCACTCTCTCTCCCTCCCTCCCTCCCTCTCTCTCCTCCCTCTCTCTTCTCTCCCTCACGCTCTCTTTCTCCTCACCCTCTCTCTTATCTCCCTCCCTCTCTCCTTCTCCCTCCCCTCCTCTCTCTCCCTCTCCGCTTCACCCTCTCTTCTCTCCCTCCCTCTCTCCCCCTCCCTCTCCTTTTTCTCTCTCCCCACTATCTCTTTTCAATTAATTTTATTAAATAAAAAACACTAGTAGTGACGCATAACCTTATGCGTCGCTACTACACTAGTAGTGACCTATATGCCTATGCGTTGCTAATATCAAATTTTTTATTATTTTATTTTTTAAAAATAATTTATAATTAAAAAAATTATCCTCTCTCTCCCTCCCTCTCTCCTCTTCTCTCTCTCCTTCTCACTCTCCTCCTCCTCTCTCTCTTCACTCTCTCCCTCTCCACTTCACTCTCGATCTCTTCTCACTCTCCCTCCCTCCCCTTTCTCTCTTTTCTCTCTCTACTCGCTCTCTCTCATCTCTCTCTCTCCCCACTATCTCTTTTCGATTAATTTTTTTCAAAATAAAAAATACTAGTAGTGATACATAAGCTTATGCGTTGTTATTACACTATGTAGTAGTGACACATAATCTTATGCATCATTACTACTGCAGGGTAGTTGTGACGCATATATGGTAGTAACGACACATAAACCTATGCATATCTAATATTAAATTTTGTATAGTTTTATTTTTTTTAAATAATTTATAATTTAAAAAAATTATCCTCTCTCTCCTCACACACACACTCTCTCTCTCTCTCCCTCTCTCCTCTCCTCTCCTCTCTCTCTCTCACTCTCTTTGTCTCTCTCGTCCCCCTCTCTCTCTTCTTTGTCTCTCCCTCCTCTCTCTCTTAACTCTCTCCCTCTCCGCTTCACTCAATCTCTTCTCTCTCTCTCTCTCCTCTTCTCTCTTTTCACTCTTGTTCTCTTCTCTCTCTTCCCCTCTCTCTTCCTTCTTTATCTCCCCACTATCTCTTTTAAATTATTATTTTTAAAATAAAAAACACTAGTAGTGATGCATAAGCTTATACGTCGCTAATATCAAGTTTTTTATTGTTTATTTTTTTAAATTATCTTTTCTCTCTCCTCACTCTCTCTTCTCTCCCTCCCTCTCTCTCTCCTCTCCTCTCTCTCTATAAGGTCTCTGATTTTTCTACGATTTTTTGTAATTTTTCTACTATTTTTCTGGTCATTTTCGGTGGGAAAATGTGACGCTTTGGCATATTCATATTTGTATACATACCCCGTATTTATACCCATAGAGTCAGGTGTGGGGCTTAGTCGCAGGCCATGGGCCTCGCAGCGCGCTTACGACACAAATTTTGGAGCTACAACATGTAACTGGTAGGTGAACGCGTGTTAAGGACATGGATGTAAAAATTTAAAAGAGTGAATAGTGAAATCATGGCTTAAACAGCTGAGTCCAGTAAGTTTCGTTCCATAAACTTACAGAAGAAATAGACGATGTCTAGAGAGAAGAGAAAACCCGAGCCATTTTCGGTCACATCGTTCTCCCTCCTCTGTTGTCAAATTCTGCCGGTTCTTATCAGGATCCGCTTTGCCTCACCACCACGAATCCATAGGTACCGGCTATGACCGCTGCCACGGCCTCTTCGCTCCTCCACGAGGTACCGAACTTTTCTTCGGGTTTTTCTTCCTTGAATCCTGTTTTTGAGCTATGGGGGTACAATTTTGATGTCGTTGGCGGCTGTCCTCAACTAGACTTATGTTTAGTTGGCCGCTAGGAACCCATAGGCATTGGCTAGAGCTGCCGCCATGCTTTCTTCGCTCCGCGGTGAGCTATCGACACTTTGGTCGGGTTTTAGTTATGTTTCCATCTCACTGTGGGATTTTTTTTGAGACACCGGTGTTTCCGGTAGTCGTCTGGCCACGGGATGGACTCCATCCAACCTACCTCAACCCAATGTCGGTAGGGGGTTACCGTTTCCGACCCTGCTCCGCCCTATTGTCTTACTCCACCCGTTTAGACTCTTTGGGTGCGTCTGGGTCGTTGCCATCGGCGAGCTATGGGCCATTTGGCCATTATGGGCTCCGCCCCGGCTCGACAACAGTGAGGGTAAGCCCCACTTGGCCTGATTATATTACCGCTTGGAATGGGCCATTTCTCATTGCCCTATACCATGCGAGATGCAAAACTGCCCGCACCACGTGTATTGGTTGTGGGTGGTGATCGGTGATGTCACCGCTTCGATCGGCTACCACTTTCTGGCCCTAGCTCTGTTGCCCTTTGTGGGCCTTGGGCAACCACCGTTCGACCCATCTCCCCTAGAGTGACACTTTTTGGCCACGTGTGTATGTGGCCACGCGTGCGTTTTTGGGTTTAGGTGCTGTATTCGCGCTGCTTGACCATCAGTTGGCTTTGCCACCAAATGGAGTTGACATAGAGCCATCCACCACCTCTCCTCTGTACTCGAGTGTTGCCCCACGCTCTCCGCCCTTATGTGGGCCCTTGTTGACACGAAATCGTCGCCGTTGGGTGTTGTCCACGGTCGATTTCGATGTCTTGTGGTTGGCCGAGTACATCTTAGCCACCAGCCGATCTTCAGTGAGTACACCATCGACTTCTAGTCGCACCGCCACTTATGTTGGCACAACATTTCTCTCGGCCGCCCTAGTGTGCCGCCGTAGATCGCAGGTTTTGCCGCATTGACTACTGGCACCTCGTTTGGCCGTGATTGTTTCCGGCACTTCCTAAAATCCTTGGGACAATAGCTCTCTCCACTTGGCAAAGCTTTTGGCCGCCAACTCCGCTGCCACCACCGCCACCGTCGTGTGCTCACCATCAAACGTCATGATTATGAGGTAGGGGAGCTTTGAACTCGTAATTTCATGATAACATGCTTTGAATGAGTAGCAGCATGCTAGGATTGTATGATTCCATACTTTGGATGTTAGGTAACGATCCGATTGCATGATGTGTATGTAAGCATGATTATATGGTATGTTGAAATGCATATGACATGCATGTTGGCTGTAAGTACGTTGGATGTATGTATGTGCTAGTGATGACTAGCATGTTTGTTGGTAAGTTTCGTATGTTGATTGAGTATGTGCTAGTGATGGCTAGCATGTTTGTTGGTAAGCTTCGTATGTTTATGCATGTGCTAGTGATGGCTAACATGCATGTTTGAAGTATGTTTGGATTATGCATGTGCTAGTGATGGCTAGCGTGCATGTTTGGAGTATGTATGGATTATGCATGTGCTAGTGATGGCTAGCGTGCATGTTTGGAGTATGTATAGATTATGTATGTGCTAGTGATGGCTAGCGTGTATGTTTGACGTATGTATACATGTGCTAGTGATGGCTAGCGTGTATGTTTGACGTATGTATGCATGTGCTAGTGATGGCTAGCGTGTATGTTTTGACGTATGTATGCATGTGCTAGTGATGACTAGAGTGTATGTTTGAAGTATGTATAAATGTGTATGTATGCGCTAGTGACGGCTAGTGAGCATGTTTGTAAGCTACGTATGTATGAAGGTATGTGTGCTATACGTATGTGTGATAGACATACATATGTATAATGGCTATTTGCCTATGCTATGGATATGCGTATGTGTATGTGGGCACTGGTATGAGCTATGGATGGTAAGAAGTGTCAGTGTTTGGTATGGGTTTGGATATGGATGTGTAAGCGTATGACGGATGACAGAGGATATGGGTATGACGGGCGAGGATTGCCAAATAGTACGAGTGTGCATAATTGTACAAACATAAAGTACAGATTATGAAGTGGAAAGTAAGCATAATAAGTGAGATATAAGTAAGAGGGCAACAACTGGGTTGACTCTGTGGAGCTTCATTTGATGATGTCAGTGTAAGATGATTTGGCCGTAAGATGGATGGCGAAGTATGTAAGACTGTGAGGGTTTGATGTACGATGTGTTATGATCATGATGTGGACGGATTAAGTGGTCTGCTGCCCTGACGAACTAGGGTTTCAGATCGGGCTTAGCTTCGGTTTGATCAGCGGAGCACAGTATGCTTGAGTGCTTGTGTGGCATAATTGTACCGCATAATGTACTTAATTCAAACTTGAATTATAAGCACAACTAATGATAGCGTTGTGAGTTTGAGACCTGAGGGTTCAACAGATTAAGTTCCGTGTTTGTGCTAGCCAATAATGAGTTGGCTGAGCATTTCTCATGTCTTGCCATAGTGTTTATCCTGCGGGATGTTGTTTGTGTGTTGTATAGAGCACCAGACATCTGATGCTCTGTTGAGAGCGATGTATGTTTCTGACCTTGTCTGTGTGCTGTATGAAGCCGAGACTTTTGATGCTTTGTTGAGAGCGATGTATATTTTCAATTTGGTATGTGTGCTGTATTAAGCCCAGACGTTTGATGCTCTATTGAGAGTGATGTATGATTCCGCCCAAGAGTGGCGTTGTATATTTCTGCCCAAGTGGCACTGTATGTTTTCTGCCCAAGAGTAGCAATGACACTATAAGACCCATTATGGTGGGCAATTCTATGGCACTATAAGACCCATTATGGTGGGCAACTGTATGACCCCTTATGTGTGGGTGTTTATGTTTGCGTGCTCAGGTAAGTAGTATCATGGATCTACTCTTACCTGTTTGATCTAGTGCCCTATGAGCATTGGTCTGCCTTACCTTCGAAAAAGTTCATGGCGTCTAGTCATTCCCCAGAGGTTAAGGTGTTGCCCTAGTGACATTCTTTTCCATTCGACGTTGGAGCTTATTAGTTGTAATGAGCTTCAGTGGTCGATAGTATGAGCACGACTGTAAGAGTATGTGTATGGGCACAACTGTAAGAGTATGCATATGAGTACGATTGTGAGAGTGCGTTTCTGAGTAAGACAGTAAGTGTGATTTTTGTAAGCTGTACGAGTAAGTGTGATTTTTGTAAGCTGTATGAGTAAGTGTGATTTTGTGTAAGCTGTACGAGTAAGTGTATGATTATGAGTATGATTGTACGTGTAAGGTCGTACAAGTATGTGTAAGCTATATGAGTAAACATATGATTATACGAGTAAGGTTGTATAAGTATGCGTATGTTGTATGAGTATGCGTACAATGGTACGAGTAAGTTTGTAAGACCTTGAATAAGGGTGTTTGTGTAAGTTTAATTTGATGGTATGATTTTGGCACGATGGTGCATTTGGTATGATTTTGGCACGATGGTGCATTTGGTATGACTTTGGCACGATGGTGCATTTGGTATGATTGTATGCGTATGAGCATGATATTGATATGCCTATCTGCTTTATGTTTGAGTTGCATAAACGCATGTATTTATGAACTTAGTTAGTTCACTGTTTTGGATTCCCCTACTGGGTATTTTCCTACTGAGTATGAAAATACTTATTACCCTACTTTTTAGACCTGTTGTACGGGAGGTTTTGTAGGTTGTGACGGAGAGCTCCTGGAGATGGATGCTCATTTCAGCGGTGGATTGATTCCCATTGACTCAAGTATATGCTTCACTCACTGCGAATTTATTTGTGTCACGATCTGATGTATTGGGTGAGATGAGAAAACAAGTGTTTATATATTTTGGACTTTCGGTTGGATTAGACTGTGGACTATTATGGGACTTGCACTGAGGGATGCCTAGGAGAGATTTGCATTTAAAGTCTATGATCATAGCAATTTATTCATACATGTGTTTTCGAGTAGCGCTTAAGGATATTTGCTTTGGCCGTACGATGTTTGACCCTATAATGGAAATATTTAGATGGAAAATTGATGTTTAGTGTTTTAAATTATAAACTGTTTTATCAAGTTTTGATTTCGTCATTTTTCCTCCGATTTATAGACATTATATTGCAAAAAAAATTTGTGAATTTTAAGGAAAATGTATGAAAAATCTCGGGCGTTACACTCTCTTTCTCCTCCTCCTCTCCCTCTCTTCACTCTCTTCCTCTCCGCTTCACTCACTCTCTCTCTGTCACTCCCTCCCTCCCTTTTCTCTCTACTTACCCTCTCTCTCTACCGTCTTTCTCTCTCTTCTTTCTCTCTCTCCCTTCCTCTCTCTCCCTTCTCTCTTTCTCCCCACTATCTCTTTTCAATTAATTTTTTTTAAAAATAAAAAACACTAGTAGCAATGCCTATGCGTTGCTACTAACTATGTAGTAGCGACGCATAATCTTATGCATAAACCTATGCGTTGCTACTACTTCAGGGTAGTAGTGATGCATAAACCTATGCGTAGCTATTAGTTCTAAACTTGTAATTTTTTATTTTGAATTCATAACTATTAGTGATGCTTTGTATTAGGCGTCTAATTATTAGTGGCGCATTTTCACAAGCGTCGCTATTATTAAAACTAATTAGCGATACTTAAAAAAATGTGTCGCTAATAGTTATGAATTTTTTTTTAAAATTTAATAGATATATTTTTTAGTGACACTTGATCAAAGCGTCGCTAATAACTTAACTATTAACGACACATAATATAAAGCATCACTAATATGATTAGTATTAGCGACGCTTTATATTATGCGTCGCTATGAATTTTTTGCGACGCTTTTTTGTGTGTCGCTATTAATAGTTTTTAGCGACGCTTATTTTTGCATCGCCAATAAAAGCATCACTAATAGTACATTTTGTTATAGTGTGCCCTACAACTTGTTGGAGCTGAACGTGATATCGGAGTAGAACCTACATGTAGGGTTGCACATGGGTCGGCCCTAACTTCATATATGCAAAGTTGGCCTGAACCTAAAAGTATGAGGGCCTGGCCCGGGCCATAGGATTTTTGGTCTTTTTACATAATAATATTATCTATTTTTACATTGTAAGTTTTTTTTTTATCTTGAGAAGTTCAATGTGCTAAAACTACAACATAGCTAATGAACACATTCATTGTGTTAAAACTACAACATTCTAAAGAAAAAAATCAAAACACACTAATAACAAAATATAATATATATAAACCATTCACATTCTCCATTTGCTACACAGAATAAAAAGTACAAATTAAAAAACAAAGACAAGTAGAAATTAAAGAATAGAGATAATAACATAACAAAGACAAGTACAAATTAAATAATAGAGACATGAAAATAACATAAATTACAAATTAAAGAACATAGACTAGTACAAATTAAAGAAATATAACAGATTAACCAAGCATGAAGGGAAAAGATTTTTTTTAACTGTGGAGAACTGAGATTGGAGTGGGCCAAGCGGAGTTCAATGGATTTTGAAGTCCATAAGACCACCACAGTGCACAAGTAGGCTACGATTTGAGAAGGGAGAGGTGAAGAGCAGTGTCCATTGGCGATTTGGGACCGTGAGAGAAGAGTTGAGAGTAGTGGAATGGAGATGGAACGAACATTTATGGGCCACCTGAGAAGGGAGAGGTGGAGAGTGGTGGTCAATTTGGGACTGCGAGAGGAGTGTTGACTGTTGAGAGTTGCAAAATGGTGATTTAGGGGCAACTTGAGAAGGGAGAGACAAAGAACAGTGATGATCGGCGAGGTGGGACTATGAGTCTCTCAAATCGTAACAGTGAAATGGAGAGCAACAACAATCGGCAAAGGGAAACGACGATTGATGATTTGGGACAATGAGAGGAGAGTTAAGAGTAGTGATTGGCAATTTGGGCGGATATAAATTTAGGGTGTGTTTAGTGGTTTTACATGTGTGGTGAGGTAAATTGGCTGGGGCTGGGATTTGGGTAGGGCTTGCCAGCCAACCCATATTATTTGCAGCCCTACCTACGTGCATTGACTAGGGGCATGAACACGTACGCAGCAGCATGGGTGCACCAGGAGATGAAGCTATCAATGCGGGTGGACCACGAGGGCTACACCAGCCCCATATTGAACAAGTTCGTCTTCCACATTGACGACGACTTCCTCCACTCCGAGACCTCCTCCATCATGGTGGAAATCTACTACATCATGGAGGATATCCATAGAACCATGCGTCTTGTTGGAGGAGGAGATAGTGCTGGTGAACGTTGTCTTCATGTGTTGGAAGAGAGGAGCACTTTTGGAGGCAAGTGATTGGAAGTTGGTAGGGTGGACGTACATAGTTGAGGCCAAATCAGGGGAGAGGGTGGAGGCTGTAGAAAAGGGGGACAAAGTGTGAAAGGGCAGTGATAGAAAATGGGGGTGGCCGGACAAAATGGGGTGAGGACGAACGCCCGAGAAATGGGGGAAAGGGTAGAGGCAGGAGAAAAGGGGGTGTGCAGAGGCAGAGGCCAGAAAAGAGGGGAAGAGGGCAGTGACCTTTGAGAAGGGGGAGAGACTGGAGGACTAGGGTTGTCAACGGGTTGGGTAAGGTTTTACTCACATCTATACCCGCTCCTAAATATTTTACCCATACCCTGCCCATTGCCCATTTTTTCATTCATTACCCATATCCTACCCATTACCTATCGAGTAAATAGGTGGGTAATGGGTAAATGACCAATCAATCAATAAATAAAAAAATAATGATAAACACTACAAAATAAATTATTATAAATAATTTATAATTTTTAAAATCTTGTCCAATGTCTCACAAGTTCATCCAATAAAGATACGAGTAATATTAGATACACAAACCTCACTTTATGCAACAAGCATAACATGAGAAGACACAGAAGATAGACCGCCTTCTCTTCCATTTTCTCTATCAAATGTATCACAATGAAAATACAAAAATGTTAAAATAAAAGTCCAAAATATTTTAAAATGTTCCATATGTAAGATATTTTCCTTGGGTAGTATATACAACTATGTTTTTATATATGATACAAGTAATGGGTATGGATAAGGGGTTACCCATACCCTACCTTCATAATAAATAGGTGGGTAAAATTACCCACTTATTTTACCAATTACCCATTTATCAATTACCCACCAACAAATTTTGGATCGGGTAAGTGGGTGAGGCGGGTAGATGGTTATCTGTTGATAGCCCTACGGAGGACAAGTATTGGAGTCAAAACGGAGGGAACGGAGGAGCGTGGGAATACACTGCTGGAGAAATAGGGGAGATTGAAGAAAAGGGATAGGGAAGAAATGGGAGAACTGGGCAGGTGAAATTTTTTAAATTCTAACCCCAATTTTGTACATATTTACCAATTTACTGGGATCTCAAGCAACCGGGTGAGCAAGCTTCTTTTATCTCTACTTCCAATTGGCTCCCCTAGTCACGACATTGGTCACAATCGCTGGTTAGGAAAATATTTTTGAATAGAAAATATATGCTAGGAATTGATAATATTAAAAAACATTGTGATAAGAGGTAGTTCAAATTTTTTAACACTTCTATTTACACCCCAAGAATCTTCACTTCTTTTATTTTGGCATTTTTTTACAACTCTTCACACACCCTATCTTAGCTACCAAATCTCCTATTCACCCCACATTTAATTTTTTTATGAAATACCCCCTCCCCCCTTCTTTGCTTCACCACCTGGATGGGGAGGATGGTCGGCCCCACCCGTTTGGTGGTGATGCCAAGAGTGTGACCAGGAAGGGCAAACAGGGTGGGAGGGGAACAATGATAGGGGAATTATAGCTAGGAAGGAAGGGAACAAGTGCCATTTAAATACTTCCTCTGTCCTACATTAATAGCTATGTTTAATTTTTTAAAATGATCTAATTTTAGTTTATTTTAAAAAACTAAATATAATTATTAATTTGGTACTGAAGGAGTGATCTTTAAGCTTGGGGTCAATGAGGGCCTTAGTGTGATAAGTGAGAAAATATGTGGGGTATAATAGTAAGTGGTGGGGGAAGTGGGAGATATGCTTGGGATACAACTAGAAGTGTTTCATTTTTTATTTCATTTTGTGTAAAGGAGGTCCGTACAGGGGCTACTTATTGACCTAAGATAATATACATGGGACCACTACAAAAACGTAGACCGGAGGAAGCCTCTACTTTTCACAGAACACACGCTCATCACAAGAAAAGAATAACACATAAAAACATACTTAAAAGGTGTTCAACTGTCGCATTGATAATCATGATCCTAATTTTCTTTATTGCCATCATGTAAACTTGAAACAATGGTTAACAGCAACATGTCAAATAGAAGAAAAGATGAACAGGTTAACAGCAAGAAGCTAGCACATCAATGACACAATGCAACAAGTGCCACAGGCTTGAAACCATGGTTAACAGCAACACGTCCCAAGAGAGGAAAAGACGAGTGCAGGTTCAAAGCAAGAAGCTAGCACATCAATGACACAATGCAGTAAGTGCCACAGGAGATTACAACAAGAGCAACACATTCGGCCAAGCCAACCGGGCCCCTTCCCTTCAACATCTGACCTTGACAATGAACTTCATGAATACACACTAAGCTATGATCTGATCGGTTGACCATGGTGGAAACACTGAACACTGTTATTCCACACTGGGTGCCCATTCCATGTCAGAAGGAAGAAAAACCCACTCTGGAAACGGGGGCGGACTTGAGTTGTACTACTTGGATGCCACTATCTGGTGATTTTATGAACATGGGTGTCTCTAGAGTTGTTATCAAGAAAAGAACAACAACAATAATGGCAATTAGGAGAGACACCAGTGGCTCTGGGTGCTTGGCTCTGCCTTTGCAAATGGCCAATGGAGGATGTTGCACTTTATGTGGACAACCAACAGCCCTAGGGTAGTCATGCTTCCATACAAACACTAGAGATTTACAGCTTCCACCCCTTTCTTCAATGGCGATATGTGCACGGGAGAATCATTCCACCCTTTGGGAAACGACATCATGCAGCTCATGCCAACAGGCATGGATGTCCACTCCATGCTCTCATGGTTTCATTTTTTTATGGGGCTAGTTGCTTTGGTTTTTTATTCAGTCCAAAAGCAGATTCAACGGATTAAAAAGTATTTTAATTACTAATGTGGGTAGATAATAATCAAAGGAGTGTTGGTGGGATGGCTAGGACCACGCCTTAGGAAGCAAAGGTCCACCAAATCTTTTCTATTCTCATACATTCATATATTTTCTCCAACTAGGATTTAGTTTTACGAGCTCTTTTATTTTTTCGTTTGAAGAAGCACTCTACTGTGATTACCCATGTCTTATTTTCTTTTGCTACTAATATATCTTGACTTCATGTTTTTTATAATTAAGCATGTACACCCATACACAAATTTTACTCCCTTCATCGTATATTAATAGCTACATTTAGAAACATAGTACTTTTTATTTAATGGTGAAACCCACGTTTATAAGAAGTAAAAATAAGCTTATAATACTTTTTCTAAGTACCGAATCACTTAAATTGAACAAAATAAAGTCATTAATATAAAATAGACTTTTTTGCCAAATAGAACTATTAATTTGGGACTCTAAGAATATAAATTAGGATTTGACTATGGGACCTCTCCTACAACCGCCAGAGATCCAACCAGCTCGACTAAGCCAACATATCGCAACTTACCCATTGCATCATGGTTGGTCTAAGAAGCCACATGCCCTGCCGGCCTGCTCCTTCTAGTCGGGTCCTATAGACTCAAACGCCCCCTGTTAAAAAAAACAAAAAATATGGGTCAATAATATATGGTACAGATGCTAATGGATAAGATTAATTCAACTGCAAAGACACTCTATAATACTTAAATAGAAGTGATTATGTTGTCCCTTAGAGTATATGTAAAATATTTATTAAAATAACGGGTATAGTAAGCCTTGAGGGCATGCACTAATCCTGAAACCGAGAGAAGCCTTGTGCCAAATTGGAATAGTGATCTTATCACGATAAAAGCGATTCAGTGGAGGACAGAAAAAGCATACAGTGGAGATGTCTAAAGGGTGGACTAACATGAGGTCGCTTTCTCTAAATCCCAGGTGCTTGAGACACACATAAGAAGTTAATCAGAACAAGCAGGAGCTTTTGGCATTCCTCTCATCGTATTCAGACTTTCATACCAAATAATTCAACGCACTGAGACACACCTATTGAGCAAATTAAAGTAGGCAGGCGTCAAAACAACAAATGAGGGATTTGACAAGCAGCAGCACTTGGAACACAACCTGGCTTGCTCATGCTTGTGTTTTTCGATCTTTGATCAGCCAAAAGGATGGTGACAAAACCTGATCGAAGTGAGAGACAAGCGCATTTGCGAATGCTTGTGTGACCATTCCTTTTGCTCATCTATTCTTCCCTATTGTATTACTTTCGTCCCACATTATTTTTCCTATTTGATTTTTCAAAACCAAATGAGACTATTGATGTGGGACGGAGGGAGTAGCTTTTAGATAACACCCCTCTATGGAAATTATTCTATTAGCGCTACAAATTTTGTCCGACAAAGAGTATCTGATTGTTTTAATGGTCCTTTAATTGGCATTTTGCGAGAAAAGAAAAAAACAATCTCCTCAATGTGTAACATTTTTATAAATACTAACCATTTTAAGGGAGTAGATTACTTTCCCTTTCTCAAAGCACAACCTAAACCATTCCTGCCATATGGTATAAATTCATGTCACAATTTCCAACATTGCATTGTGAATATTACCTTGTTCATGTGAGACGTGTTTAAAAGGTGAAAAAGTGATCTTCACGTACAACCTCATCAAGCACAACACGTAAAACACAATTGAGATATAAATATTGAACGATCTAGTTAATATATTATTTATTTTATAACTCAACACAAAAGGACTAAGAAAAAGATAATAAACATTTTGTTATTGGGCTCAAGAGCATTGGATGATCATAGTAATTATCAGTTGTTTTAATTGCAGCGTACAATCCTCACATTATACTTCCTCCGTTTTATATTAATAGCTCTATCTAGTTTCTATAAATGAACTGATTTTAATTTATTTTAAAAAAACTAAATAAAACTATTAGTGATAGAGGAAGAGAGTACTAATTTTTTTCTGGTGGAATGTGGTAACTTTTTTTTATTTTTAATATAAGAAAATGGGAATCTAGAAATCAAGGCAATATTGATGTTAGAGAAAAAAGTCATAGTTATTTTTGTTCTTACAAGAAGCCAGCGAGTGACACAAACCAACATGTACAAACACCTCGATGCACCTTTGAAGCCTCTCCTTGAGTCCAACTGATCTGTGAATAGGGACTAATGTCATCAACTAGCTAGTTGTGGCCCATAAGTGGAGAATGTAAACCACTGTCCTGAACTTGAAACAATTGCTTTTGATCAAATTGATTTGAGCTCTAAATCAATCCTTCTAATGATTTAGTACTAAGAGAGCCCAAAAGCCCAGCGTAACAAAAGTTTTGTCTAAAGATAAACTTGATTGATGACTATTCTCTGGGTACAAAATTAGCTGAGAAGACCCTATAAGAGAAGAAGAATGCTACACAACTTTGAGTTGTATTAGTAAGTTCAGCCATAATCTTGGCTGGCGACAATTCGGTATCTACGTGTGCGTAAATCTCACGAGTTTCAGATGTAACTTAATTACAAGAAAAAAAAATGAGAGATAAAAAATAAAGCAGCATGTGATATATTCCTTCTGTCACAAATTAATAGCTGTATTTGGACCATTTTGAAAAACCATATGTAAGGATTAATTTAGGATGAAACGAGTACATACAATACAAACATTTATATGCCCTTAATTTAACTACTTTAATCTTCATTTTATGTTGATTTATGCTTCATGAGAGTTTATTTTATCTAACGTCCAGGAGTTTGTGTAAAACGGCTATATATATCGGAGCACTCAAGGAAGATATTTTTCTGCAACTTCGTCATCAAGCCCAGCTGAAGTTAGATTACTGATGAGCGCACATCAAGCTAGAAACGAAGTCGTATACTCCCCAAAAAATGAAATTTCATATTAATAGCTTCATTTTGTTGAATTTAAGTTATTAGGTACTTAAAAAGATTATCATGTATTTTTTTTCTCTTATCTTAAATGTAAATTTCATTATTTAAGAAAAATTACTATTTTTTTAATAGAGTTATTAATATGGGTCAAAGAGAGTATTAAAAAAAGGCCAGAAGCTATAGAAACGAAGTCTTGTATTTTACGAACTCTATTATTTCAAAGCCTTGGGGTTCTAAACCTCAACTGGGCTTGTTGAGCTGTGATGAAGCATGTTTATTATTTTTCTAAATTTCACATTTAATTTTTATTTAGTGGTTTAAACTTTTTTAATTCTTGTAATTGAAAATTTCTATTATTTAGTATGTCACACACACTAAATCATTAAAATTATCAATAAGTGTGATTGCAATAATAGTTTTAAAATATTTATATATGGGATTATCAAGAGGTATGCTTACTAGGTTGCATGTGTAACAGTTGTTTGAAAAATATCAATATTTGATTAGATGTGTAATGCTTAGACAATTGTTTTAACGCTAAATTATATACCTCATGCTTATTTGGAATTAGGAGTGATAATAATATGAGGATTTACTATGGATTCAATGTCTTAGTGATTTCTTCCATTTACCTTTTCTTATTAAGTTTACATTGTTTTAATTATTATGTACACAATGTGTTCAAGAAAATAATGTTCATGGCCTATAAGTGATGGACATGTAAAATGAACTGTAGGCTAATACTTAAAACTTTTTATACTTTATTATCCTGTATGCACAAGCGTACCTAATCATTTATCTCACTTATTGATCACACACCCAAATTGCCAAAGGTTCGACTTGAAATTAAACCTTCAACAATCTCTCTGGATAGGGAGAGGTCGAATCAGCACACCATTGGCTAGATTAATAAAAAAATAAAAAAAATGATGATATTTCTTTGTTTGAATTATTTAGGTAAAATTTTAGAATTTGTTGAATTAAACCAATTCTCAGGTGATACATACTTGAATTATCTCCTTATCTATCATAAATTCATGCACGGGCAAGTAACATAGAAAGATGACATTAACACGAAGGAATCAATACCTTTTAAGGTTTAGGTCTTTAACTAGGGATGCCATTTAGGTTGAGTACTTGGTAAAATTTGATCATAATAGGTTGGGTTTGAGTTTTTAAATTCAATCCAAATAACTATTTGGGTTGGATTCGGATTTATTATTTCTTAAATAGTATCGGGTTCAAGTTTAACAAAACTTAACCCGAATAAAGTTATAAATATAATTTTTTTATATTTTGATAAAATTTGACGTGACCTTACTCTAATGGGTTGGGTTTAAATTTTCAAATTTAACTTGAATAACTATTTGAATCAAATTTAAATTTATCATTTTTTAAATAGTATTGAGTTTAAGTTTAGCAAAACCTAACCCAAATTTGACTCGGTAGCGTTCATATCTTTAACCCTTGGCACAAGAGAGTAATATATTAAGCAGTAGATCCATTAGCAACTGAACCATTAATATGGTCCGCACTTGCTGTTTAGAAGAAGATGCATGGAATTATATATACTCCTCTAATGCACTTAGTCGGTTGTATGATTTTTCATGTGAAGAGCCTCTCTCCAAATGTGGTTAACTTAAAATTGACCTTCATCACATAGATATCTCTCAGCTGCTTGAACTTTGGAGGCAATCCAGTGCCCCACCCTCAGCTGCGGGACAAGTAGTGGATGCAGAGGAAAGCGGCAGTACCATGACCATTGGGTTGCCTCATGCAGTAAAGGAATTCATGGACGTCATCCTCAGTGTCGCAGGCAGCCTGTTGGACCTGCTTCGTCCACAACCTGACGGCCTCATCGTGGTATTGGAGCTTGTCGGCCTCCTGGTGGAAGGATCGTACTGCTGGATTGAGCACAACCTTGTCCTTGCTCCCTTCGCCACCTTTAATTCACGGCCTCCTGAAGTTTGATCTAGTCATCCAAGTTCGCTTCCCTATTTTTTGCCGAAGTGCTAACCTGATTTCACCTGGTGAGTTATATGCCCCCATGGTCTATATGTATTTTTTTTACACTGGATTAATGAATGCAGGAGTGGTAAGCTTGCCGAGCCAGCTTACGTCCTCCTTTCTTCTTCTCTTTTTATCGGCAGCCAGTCAACCAGGGGTAAAAAATTGGCTGGTGCTGACAAAAGAAGAGAATGAGAAAAATAAAGTGAGTGCATGGGTAATCAATAGAGAATATGGAGGGGACACATAGGGAAGAAAGTAATAAAAAAAGACAAAAAATAAAGAGTTTGGAGAAGTGAGACATTATTGGGGGAAAATAACAACATTTTTATAAATATAGACTCAAGGCTTGTCTAGATAAATAGGGGTAGTCCAAATGTCCATCTATATCTGCGTCCATTTTTGTATCAAGTGGATAATTTTTTATGTACAGGATGGACACGAACTTAGACACTGACCATGTTTTTTGTCCACCCTAATAGGGAGCTATGGATATGAACATATAATTTTCTGTGTTTGTGGATGTTTGCGTCGCCACCCTTATTAAGCCTCTTATAAATATTAGTGTATTACTAATTGTTATTGAGAAAAAATAGAATTCAATACCTGTGTAACATGTTAGGATAATTCTAATATATTACATAGGTACTTGATAACTTAAAAACGTGAATCTAGTACTTATGTAGTGTGTCAGTTTTAACATGCTATATAGGTACTGAACAATTTTAAAACATAGATCTAGAACCTATGTAGTATATTAGGACATGCTACATAGGTACTTGATAGCTTAAAAACATAAATCTAATACCTATGTAGCATGTTAAGATAATTTTAACATGCTACATAGTTACTAAATAATTTGAATTGAGATAAAATTTAGGTATTGAGGTATTTGTCAATGTCCATCTATATCCGTAACAAACGAACTTGGACAAAATATAATACATACTAGGGTGGACATGAATAGACACGGACAATGAATATGTAAATAGCGGACAAACACGGACAACCCTATGTTTGTGTCCATAGACAAATAATGAATAAAATAGCATTTTGTTAAAATTTAAGTTTTGGAAGACTACCCAATTATAAAAATATTATCATGCATTATTATTATATTCTAAATTTAAAAAAAAAATTAAATTACAAAAGTATGAAATCATAGTAAGGCACAAAATACATATTCATAAGACGAAGCAAACCTATTGCTCCCTACAAACACATTAATATGCATTGTCACGATACTAATTCTCCAAACTTTTTGAAAAAGAATAAATAATTACAAAAAAACTTAAACCACAAATAATGTGTACATTTCTAATTCATATATGTCTATCATGAGGAATTGTACGTAGGTGTGAGTTTGAGCCATAAGATTCTGAGTTTCTGGTGGAGTCTGAGTAATCGGCTTCTAGTAAAATGTCTTATACATGTGTGTACAAATATGTCGTAGAAAAACTATTTGTGGGCTTAAGCTACATATGCATATTCCACAACAACATCATGTTATAATAAACATTCATTAACTACATAGAACCTAAGTTCAAGATCATATGTAACTACATGCAACATATGCTTCAAGTGTTTTGTTGTTAGATGAATCAAATTCTCAACTCCTTTGTTTCTATGGTTAATAAATATTTTACTATGCCTTGGGCACTATGTCGTATAGTGGATGGTATTTTAAAATTTATACTTCTTTATTTGATTGAAATTAGACATATTTATAGAGAAGCCAACACATTAGCAAATTATTTGGCCAATCTGTCTTGCGCAATAGAATTCTAGGATTTATCCTCATTTGCCTTTCTAGCAGGATTATATTAGGCTCAAGGGGATATTTACTTTGGATAATTTTGGTTTATGTCATCTAACAATCTTATGTTTGTCCCTTTATTTTTTGCTAACACCTAGCTGTATTATTTGGTTTTAATATATAACTGGTAGTAGTATGCTTAACTCCTTACCTCTGGTGGTTTTGGAGAAAAAAAAATCACAAACCTAAAATGCAATATCATTACTTCACTTTAATTCGGCTAACCAATTGAATAATTTGTGATGCTAATACATGATCATGCCACAATGCATGAACTAAATTATACTATTTTTACATATCGCATACATCACATGACAATAAAAATCATAGTTGAATTAAATAACATATTCTTTGTAAATCTTTGAAGAACTACAAACACATTAATAGTATGAATATGAAGTATTACACCAAGTATAACAAAAATTTACCTAATTTAATCAGTTCCTCATATGATCAATCTGAGAAGTATTGCCACTTCTCACATGAAATCTGAACACCTACTAGTTCAATTCCACTAGATTTAGGTTTAATCTTCCACTTTTCCCTCAACCTTTTGTCAAAGTGTTAAGATCTTGGACTACTCATATGCATCTGACACCAATCCTGAAGTTGTTCATGATGATGTCATTACAAACCACTATGCACGCAAATTTAAAATTTACTCACCCAATCTCGAGGACGCCTTAACATATGTTATCTACAATTTATTTAAGTTTCGATTTATCATCTTCTTTACATGTTACTTTCTCATACTAACCTAACCCATATATGAGTCAATAATAAAGACAAATAATAAGCATGACATAAAATAATCACTTACCTCTAGATCATGTAAGTCAACAAAGCATGATTATCAAAGGAAACAATTTCCTTACCCTTACAACCTTATGGAACACACATGAAAATATTCCAGTGATCTTATCTTGTTAATCCAACATTCATATACCCATTCCCATTCTATTAATTATATAAATAATAGAAAACATGTTGGTAAAACAATAATTTGAATGATAAAATCATTTCTACCAAAACAAAATTAATGTACATACAAGTTAAATTCCTCAACATTGCACAAAAGCTTGTGAAATAGGAAATTCACACTAGTTGATTCTAAATTATTTTAAAAATACCTAACAACCTTAGATCAAAATGAAAATTTTGAAGATTCAAAATGGAGGTGTTGAGAACTAGAAATAATTCACGAATCAAGCTGACTTAAAAAATAATTTAATTTATTTTTTTAGAAATTGCTATGTAGTGCAAATTTTTTTGTGCAGTTGGAGTCCAAGAGCCATAACTCAATGAAAAGTAACTCAAATCAAGCAAGGGTACACATGAAATTGAATCCATAAAAATTTTGGGAACAAGAAAAACATGTTTGAATATAGAATCCCAAAAATGTGAATTTTGATCAATGCGACTTGCAATAATTTAAGTGATTAGAAATTATTTAGAAAAATTCTCCAAAACTACATAATGAAAATAGATTGAAAAACAAATATCCCATAATTTCCCTTAATCATAACTACAAAAAAATCGAGATAGTGATAATCGACAAAATTTGTGATCTAGAAAGAATAAATGTTTTCTTTGCAAAATATCTGATAAAATTGTGTGAAATTCATACCACTATGATTTCAATGTGTCTACTGTCTTCGTAGAAAAGTCAGATCAAATCTCAATAAAAAAATATGAATCAATCCAGACAATTCAGATATGCAGGGAAAAATAAAACTTAGTTCAATGTAGAAAAAATCCTGATCAAACCCAAAATGAATTTATAGTAAGGAATAACTACTAAACGTGACATAGAACTCGTAAATCATCTGTAAGCTAACATGAATGACCATAATTTTACATGGTTAATATCTCTATAATCATGAATAAATCATGGATCAAGAAAATCAAACACAAGGATCTCTACTTTAAACATGAATATAAAACCCTAATCATAGTACCATGATGAACTCAATCATAACATGAAATTCACAAAATCTAACTTCACTATATGCTAATGGTGGGGTAGGATAAATCCTAATTTCATTGGCAATGAATTCCTTCACTCGGGGCTTCAAGTAGGTGAGAGAGAGATGACATGAAATAGAGAAGGGGAGAGGGAAAGAGAGAGTCAGGAAGGAACTTAAGGCTTTCAATCATAAATTGAAACCCATGAGAAGCTATACAATTACATACAAAATGCAGGCTTGAACTTGAAATCCTTTGTTTTGAGGTGAATTTAGCAAATTGACGGAAAAAGAAGTTGTTGTAGTAGAAGAAAGGAGAGGAAGAATGAAGAGTCGGATCGACGAGTAGAGATGAGAGGTAGTGGCAATTGGTGCCAAAGGGAGTAGAGGGAGAGTAGGCGGGGAGGTAAGAGTCAAATCATTCTATCATTGATGAAGCAAGTGAGCAAGGTCATAGTTGAGAGGAGCTCCCAACAACAGTAGGTCAATGTCAAAGCCAAAAGGCATTGGGCTTCAAGTGTGATACTCTAATATGCCTAACATATTAATCAATTTGCACCCAGCCCCAAAGAAATTACTCACAAAAAAAAGAAGGGTCAAACTAAATAGGCCATTTTGTACCAAATAAATTGGGACTGACAAGTTCAGCAAATTCGGTAAATTTTTAATTAGAATGTCACTAATTTCAATAGAATTTTGTGAATTTTATTACTATGGTTTGTGCTCACATAGTGTCATCACCTCGACCAATGAACCCCAACCAAGACATGACAAGTATGCAATGTGGGCCACGTAAGTATAATAGTTAATTAATGTAAAGATTTAGTAATAACAAAATGAAATCTCACAAACACTATAAGCACCAAATGTATGCCACCTAGAAAAAACTGCTACAGTTATCCAATAATACAACATGAGTTTGTAATATCCATGGAATTTCAGGTAATTTTTAGAAATTTTTCCTGATTTTTCTTTTTTTTAAATTTTTTTTGAGAGTTAGGGTATACATAGCAATTTTAGGGTCATGTAGAGGGGTTAAGGGGCCCAAACTATGGGGCAAGTTTGGTGGAAACCAACTCCTAAATTTTGGGGAGTGTATTACTTTCTTTTTCTCGGACTTAGCCCTAATCCCCCTTCTTATTTACTTGGTCCTAAGCCAAACCATAGTACTAATTGTACTTTCAAGAAAAACCCTACTAGGCTTTGGGAAATAGAATGTGGTAGATGGCAAAGCTCCGACGACAATGAATTGACGACAAGTAGCAGTCATTGTAGGATCACTAAATAAACATAATTCTAATTGAGTTTTGTGCAAATTAGTGTTGATTTAATCTAAATTAAGGTTGGGTAATGAAACCCAACTATTCTAATTAATTAATGGAGAAAGAGGGACAGTGGAGGAGATGGGTAGCTATCATGTCAACCTGTCGTCGCCCATTGGTGAGCCTTCATTGGCTGGCAAGCCATCACCTGCTGGTTAGTCCCTGCCTATTGGCCAACCACTGGCTAACAATGGTTGGTCGCCACTAGGAGTGCTGAATCAACCAATAAGAAGGGAGACCCAAGCGTCTTGCTCGCTCATCTTCCTCTTCTCCAATTCATGGGATTGTGACTGGAAACCAATGAGAGGAAGCCATAAGACTAGCTTCGCACTCGCAACCATTGTCGCCTACCTCAACAGCCATGAGCAGCCCTTCTCCCTATGTCATCTTTTCCTTTTTCCTTTGATATGAGGACCAATGCAGAGAGGCTAGTGGTGGTAATGGGCAATGCCGCCATAAGGCAAACTCTTCATATCTCTCTTCCCTGATTCCAGCAAGGTCTAGTAAACCTGGCCACCGGGATCCGTTGCCTTTTTTTTATTGTTGTTTTTGTTGCATGCCACATGATAGCCGCTTGGTGTGTCTCCACCCTTGGTTCCCTTGATTTTGTTTAGATTGGCAGGGTGCTACCCTTTGCTAGTCATGGAGCCAACATGAGGTCCTTGCCTTTCCTCTTGTCCTCCTCCTCCAACATAAGCTTTGCTGGAGGAAGGGGATGATGCCCAGGTTCGTGAGTGGGGCTAGCAGTTGGGGCCATCAGACCTATCCTGCAGCCAGGCCTATTGGGTTGACCTTAGTGGGTTGGGCCAGTGGATGGGCTTGTCGGGTCTAGCTTGCTCAACTAGGCATAGTGGGCCAAGCCAGCGGTAGCATCCATTGGATCTATCCCGCGACCAAGTTAATGAGTGGGTTGGGCCACATGCCCACATGAAAGCCTATTACCCATGTTTGGAACCATGGATGGTTAATATAGATCTAGCCAACTCAGTACATATATGAGTAACGTACTACATATAGTGTCTAGTATAGTACATATAGAATGTTTTCATAAGTGGGCCCAAATTACACCATTTTTCGATCGGAGTCCTACCCAAAAAGTGTAGTGGGCATTCTAATGGTTACATAGACAAAAGACTCATTTTTTTTAAAACTGGTTGGATCTTCACACTACTCTTAAATTCTAAATCAATCACTCCTTAGTTGTTTACTGGCCATAGCTTTATATTGTTCTCATTTGTGCTTTCTTGATTAACATAGATCCTTATCATCTCCCCCTTGGAATGAATCTTCTATTCACTTGATCTTCTCATCAACAAGCTTCAGTAAACACATAATTTTTTGTGCTATAATCTCACATCTAAACACTCTTTTTTATTTATAGTAGAGATTCTCATAAATTAGAAGACAACTCTATGAAAACTCCAATGAAGAGACTCCACACAAGCATTCAAAGTTTTCTAGGTTTTCTCTCTTTATCCATAAAGTTCCAATTCCTTTTTATAGACTCAAAAACCCTAAAAGGAAAATGTCTCCAATTTGGAACCATAACCAAACCGATTTTTTTTAAACTAGACACTCCAATGATCGATTGTTTCCACAAGGCAATCAATCGCTCCAGGTATTGTTCTTTACAACTCTTCAAACTGATTGATCGCTTCAAAACGCTGATCAATCACTAACTCTAAGCTTCATTTTACACATGGCAATTTTAGGTACCGATCAATCTCTTTATAGATTCAATCAATCATTCTGTCAATTTTTTATTTTTTACTATTTAAATCTCCAAATTTTACTATTTTTTTACCTAAGGTCTCATTTACCCTAATGTGTGTGAATGTGATGTGTGTATGCATGCTTTTACCTAACAAAAACACGAATTTGTGTCTTCTTTTTGTTCCACCTGCAGAAATTCATCTTCAGATGTAAAAGGACTCAAAATACACATTTCATGATATTTTGAAATATCATGAAAATATAGTTAGAAGGGACTCTTATGTTCTTACATATATAATATAGTTAGAAGGGACTGCAAGTTTTCTTACCCTTGAGAGCCATCGAAGACCTATCTTATCTACAAGTGGAGGTACCTGTACAATATGCTTTAACAACTTGTTCCTGAGGGGTTGGTAGTGGAATAATAGTGTAACGCCAGAGATTTTTCATCACATTTTCTCAAAATTCACGAATTTTTTTTGCAATATAACAGCTATAAATTGGAAAAAATGATGAATACAAAACCTGTGAAAGCAACTCAAAATTTTAAAACATTACACATCAATCATTTTCCCATCCGAATTTTTGCTTATTCAATCAAACATCATACGACCAAACTAAACATCCTCAGGTGCTACTAAAAAACAAATGTACGAATAAATTACTATGATCATAAACTTTAAATATAAATCTCTCCCAGGCATCCTTGAGTGCAAGTCCCATAACAGTCCACAACCTTATCCCAACTAAAAGTTCAGAATACATAAACATCTTAATTCTCGTCTCACCCAATAGATCAAATCATGACACAAATAATACTGGCAGTAAGTCAAGTATATACCTGAGTCTAAGGGAATCAATCCACCATGGAAACGAGCATCCATCTCTAGGAGCTCTCTAACACAAACCTGCAAAAGCCTTCTGAACGAGGCTAAAAATAGGGTAATGAGTATTTTCATGCTCAGTAGGAAAATACCAAGTAGGGGAGTTCTAAACAGTAACTCAATAAGTCCATACATAGATGTGTTCATGCAACTCAAACATGAAGCAAACAAGCATATCATAATCATGCCCATGCGCATACAATCACACATATCATCATGCTAAAATCATACCATCAACTGATCTCACACATACACTCTTAATCAGACTCATACAAACTTACTCGTACTACTGTACGCTTACTCAAACAACTTACACATACCTGTATGACCTTACTCGTACAATCATACATTTACTCATATAACTTACACATACTTGTATGACCTTACTTGTATAATCTTACACTTACTCGTATGACCTTACTCGTACAGTCATATGCTTACTCATATAACTTACACATACTTATATGACCTTACTCGTACAATCTTACTCAAAATCATACTCTTACAGTCGTGTTCATACTCATACTCTTACAGTCGTTCATATACTATCAACCATTGAAGCTCATTACAACTAATAAGCTCCAGCATCGAAATAAAAAAGAATGCCACTAGAGCATCACCTTAACCTCTGGGGAGTGACTAGATGTCATGGGCTTTTCCGAAGGCATGACACACCAATGCTCATGGGGCACAGGATCAAATAGGTAAGAGCAGGTCCATACTACTACTTACCTTAGCGCGCAAACATAAACACCCACACATAAAGGGTCATACAATTGCCCAAACTTTTGGGGTCTTATAGTTCCATACAATTGCCCACCATTATGGGTTTTATAGTGCCAGTGCCACTCTTGGGCAGAATCATACAATGCCACTATTTGGCAGAAATCATACAATGCTCTCAACATAGCATCAAACGTCTAGGCTTAATACAACACACAGACCAAATCAAAAATATACATTGCTCTCAACAAAGTATCAGACATCTGGGCTTCATACAACACACAAACTAAATCAGAAACATACATCACTCTCAACAGAGCAGCAAACGTCTGGTGCTCTATGTAACACATAGACAACATCCCGCAGGATAAACACAATGACAAGACATGAGAAATGCTCAGCCAACTCATTATCAGCTAGCTCAAACACGAAACTTAATCCATCGAAACCCTTATGTCTCAAACTCACAATCCTATCATTAGCTTTACTTATAATTCAAGTTTGAATTAAGTTATGCAATACAATTATGCCACACAAACTCTCAAACATACTATGCTCCACTGATCAAACCGAAGCTGAGCCTGATCCAAAACCCTAGTTCGTTAGGGCAGCAAATTTCATCTGACTCGTCTATCTTACAACATAACACACCGTACACCAAAATCTTACATATTCACACAATCTCCACCATCCACCTTATGGCTAAAACATTTTACACAAATGTCATCAATCTAAGCTCCTTAGAGCCAAACCCAATTATCACCCTCTTACTAATACCTCACTTATTATGCTTACTTTTCACTTTATAATCTGTATATTATGCTTGTACAATTATACACACTCTTACTGTCTAACAATCCCCAAACTTACGCTCTAATCAAAACTAAACAAACTGCTCCAATCCTCGCCCATCAAACTTACATCATCTGTCTTCCGTCAATATGCTTACACATCCACAACAAATCTAGATGAAAACCTCTGTCATCTCAAATTGTCCAACGCCCATACTTTTGCCCCCTACACACATACACATATCCATCAAATAGGCATATAGCCATCATACATACGTATGTCCATCACACATATGTATAACATACACATACTTCCATACATTACTTACCAACATACTCGCTAGCCATCACTAGCACACACATACACATCCATAGATGTAGCTTACTAACATACTCACTAGCCATCACGAGCACATACATACTTCCACATACGTAGCTTACAAACATACATGCTAGCCATCACTAGCACATACATACTTCAAACATACTTATAGCCAACATGCATGTCATATGCATTTCAACATTGCGTAATTCATCCTCTTACATCATGCAAACAGATCATAATCTAACATCCATAACATTCAATCATATAGTCCTAGCATGCTGCTACTCATTCAAAGCATGCTATCATGAAATTGCAAGTTCAAATTTCCCCTACCTCGTAATCATGACATTCGATGGCAAGCACACGATAGTGGCGTCGGCGGTAGAATTGACAGCCAAAAGCTTTGCCAAGTTGAGAGAGTTGTTGTCCTGAGGTTTTATGAAGTGCCAGAAGAAATCACAGCCAAATGGGGTGACACAAATCAGTGCGGCAAAATTCGCAATCCACGGTGGCACACTAGGGCGGCCAGGAGAAAGGTTGTGTCAACATAAGTGGCGGTGCAACCAAAAGTCGAGGGTGTACTCACTGAAGGTCGGCCAATAGCTGAGAAGTACTCGACCGGCCGCACGACATCAAAATCAGCTATAGACAACCCCCAATAGCGACGATTTCGCATTAACAAGGGCCCACATAAGGGCAAAGGGCATGGGGTGATGCTCAAGGACAGAGGAGAGGTGGTGGAGGACTCCGATGTCAACTTCATTTGGTGGCAGAGCCAACCAACGGTCAGGCGCCACAGATACGACGCCTAAACCCAAAAACACATGTGTGGCCACATGCACATGCGGCCAAAAAGTGCCACTCTAGGGGGAGATGTGTCAAACGGTGGTGGCCCAAGGCCCACAAAGGGGCAACAGAGCTAGGGCCAGGAAGTGGTGGCCGATCAAAGCGGTGACATCGCCAATTACCACCCACAACCAACACATTTTGTGCGGGTGGCTGTGCATCTTGCATGGTATAGGGCAAAGGCAAGCGGCCCATTCCAGGTGGAGGTGTAATTGGCCAAGTGGGGCTAGCCCTCGCTGTCACCGAGCTAGTGTAGAGCCCATGATGGCCAAATGGCACACAGCTAACTGATGGCAATGACCCGAGACGCACCCAAAACGTCTAATCAAGCGGAGAAAGACCAATAGGCTGAAGCGGGGTCGGAAATGGCAACCCCCAATTGACACTGGGTCAAGGTAGGCTAGACGGAGTTTGCCTGGAGTCCGTCCGATGACCAGGCGATGACCAAAAACACCGGTGTCTAAAAAAATGTCACGGATAGTGAGATGAAAATATAAACAAAACCCAACCAAAGTACTTGTAGCTCACAGTGGAGCAAAGAAAGCATGGCAGCGGCTATACTAGCGCCTATGGGTTCTTAGCAGCCTAACAAACATAAGTCTAGTTGAGGGCGGCCACAAACGACATCAAAATCGCACCTCCATGGTTCAAAAACGAGAATAAGAGGGGAGAGAAAATTGAAGAAAAGTCTGGTACCTCGTGGAGGAGTGAAGAGGCCATGGTGGCTATCATATTCGGTACCTTTGGACTCATGGCAGTGAGGTAAAGAGGATCTCGGCAAGAACCAACAGAATCAGACGATGGAGTGGGAGAACGGAACGACCGGAATCTCACTCGGGTTCTCACAAAACTTACTGAACGTGAAAAAGTTACTGGAAGTCGCTCTTGGAATTCGATCTTCGGATTTCATATTTATATAACTTCTTTTTTATTTTTCCATCTAAGTCCCCAACACGCATTCACTTATTGTTTAAGCGTTATACCTCCAAAATTCACACCGAAAGCGTGCGGCGAGGCCCGTGGCCTGTGACTAAACCCCACACCTAACTCTACAGGTATAATACTGGGAAAATACAAAAATATGAATATGCCAAGGCATTACATTTTTTTTACAAAAATGACTAGAAAAATAGGAGGAAAATAACAAAAAATCATAAAAAAATCAAGGACATTACAAATAGGCTCATCTAAAATCACCATAGGTGATGTAGTCTATGATCCTACACCATATGTGGGTATAAAACCGAACTCGTACTTCCCTAAACACAATGTGTTTTAGGGAAAGACTCACACTAAAGTTGTCATTCTAAAAAAATGTGCATTTTGAGTTTCGACCACTGTAGGGGTGTGTGAGGGATGATAAAACATATAACTCTTAAACTTTTCTGCATAGCCATTAAAAAACCTACTAACAGTTCTAGGGTTAAGCTTCTTCTCAAGTAGATTGTACACCCTAACCTGAATAAGACAACCCCAAATGTGTATATAATATAATATTATTTTTTATTCATTACATAACTCGAAGAGTGTTTTAGGAATGATTTTAAATGGAACTTGATTTAAAATGTAACTCTTAGAAGACTTGTTAGTATGTTTTCCCTTTATGCAATCTATAAATGTCTCAAAATAAGTAAAATTTAGAGTTTTTAAGACTCATTCTCTTACTAATATCTTTAAACAGTCAATAGAGATATGCCCCAACCGCCTGCACCATAACATAGATGAATTCTTTTTTAATAACACTACCTTGCACAAACGTCATAAATTGTTCAAATGAAACATATAAAGAGAGACAATATAAGTCATCTATCAATGAACTAAAACCAATAACAATCGAATCTTTAATAATAAAAAATGATGAATTAATAGACTTAAAATTAAAGCCATAAGGTACTAGTCTTGAGACAAAAACCAAATTCTTTGAAAAATTTGGAATATAAAAAGTTATTTATAAATCTAAGGTATATCCTGTATGAAGAACCAGTTAATATGTTCCAACACCTTCGACCTTTGAACACATCTTATTACCTGAATAGATGTTATGCTCCCCATCAATCAGATTTTTTAGGTTGAGAAACCTTGTATGACAGTAGAAACATGAATTTTAGGATTTGAATTTATCTATTATATGTTATTATTATGATAATCAACATAATTAGATTTATAACACACATAAGTCATGAATTTACCTCATTTCTTGGTTGGCCACTACTAGTATTTAGAGTAATTCTTCTTGATGTGTCATTTCTTCTTGAGAAAAAAATATTTGGTTTTCTTAGTGATGCTAGTAGATCTCATTTACACCCTTTATAAGCCTTCTTCTTTAGAGCACCATGATTTTCCTTTTTTTTGTCATTTATGAGAAATTAGATGGTCATATTATAGTTTCTCTTGCTTAAGTTTCCCTTCTTTTTGGACACATATACTCAAAAGGCTATTAACTGACCACTATGTGTTGTAAAAAACTTGAATGAGTTATATTGTGTGGGGAGTTTAGTATAAAGTAAAACAAAAAAGTGTTGTCAATCTTTATTTTCATGTTATTTAACTGATTAGCTATATCAAGCATATGATATATATGCTATTGCACCCCTTTGTCATCTATAAGCTTCATAGATGACAACTTGGATATTAAGGGTCTGTTTGGATTGGTGGAAACCGGGAGAAAGGGAAATAATAAGACAAAATTAATTTAGGTGAAAGATAAACTAGGAGATTCCTAAAAATTTTCCACTATTTGGTTGCACAAATGATGTTAGAGAAGATTCAAACTTAAATTCACCAATTGTAGTAATGGTGGTGGAGTTAACCATAGTGGTGGAGGTGGTAATGGTAGTGGTGGTGATGGCTACGAATGGGGTAGTGGTGGTAGCAGGGGTGGCAACAGCGGCACAGTGGTAGTAGTAGTGGCAGTGGTAGTGGTGGCGGCGGTAGTGATGGTGGGGGCGGGGTGGCTGCAGTGGGGATAGTGGTGGTAGTAGTTGTATTGGTTGTGGTGGTAGAAGTGATGGTGGTGGTGGCAGCAAAGGTGGGGGTGGCGGTGGAGCAGGTGGCAATGGCGACAGCGATGGTAGCAGTGGCAATGACAATGGTGGTGATGGTAGCGACAGTTGGAGTAGTGATGGTTGAAATGGTGGCGGCGGTGGTAGTAGTGGTGGTGGTGATGGTGGTAGTAGTGGTGGTGGTGATGACAATGGGGGTGGCAGTGATGGTGGCAACAGTGGTAGTGGTGGTAGCAACGGTGATGGTGGTGGTAGTGGTGGTAGCAACGATGGTGAGGCCGGTAGCGGCAGTGGTGATGGTGGCAGTAGTAGTGATGGTGGAGGCAAGAACAGTGGCAGTGGCGGCTATGGTGGTGGCGGTGACGGTAGTAACGATGGAGTAGCGGTAGTTGCAGCAGCGGCAGTGGTGAAAGGGGTAGTGACAATGGTGGTATTGGTGATGGAGGCAAGACATAAGTCTTTGGTATACTAATTTTCTTCCAAAATCCATGGGTTGATGGGTAGAAAATTTTGGGGCCAAATTTTCTTCCACTTTCTCTTAGTTTTCACTCTAGTTTCTCTTTCCCCATTGTACCAAACAGTAAAAACTGAGGATATTTGAAAGATTCATTTCCTTTCCCCCACTTTTCACCAATCTAAATAGATCTTAAGGTGTTGGTCAAGGCATTATCAAAACTTTTCAATTGAGCATCAATAACTTTCAAAAGCTCTGTCACTGTAGCACATTCTGGAATAGATCCCCTAATGTTGCTATTTATGTGAGACTTCATTAGTATCATACTTAAGTGGTTAGATTGTCCCACTTTTTAAATAATGTTATCTCACTTGGCGTACTTTTATCCATAGGAGTGGTGCACCCTTACAAATCACCAGTTCAAGTCCACATAGGGGTGGTGGGTATTTTTTTTATTAGGGTGTTTGGACTTAGATTTGACGTTTCGTGTAGGTGTATTCACCACCCCTATGGATAAAAGTACGCCAAGTGAGGTAATACTATTTGAATAGTGGGAGTGATTTAACTGTTTAAGAAGCTTTTCTTCCCCTAATTAAGCTTTTCCTTTGCAAATCTTTTACAAACTTTCACAATGAATTTTTGGTTTAGATTTTGACTGAGATTAATTATCGTTTAAAACACCAAATTAGGATGGCTAATAGTATATTTATAACTAAACTAGGATACTATTGTGAAGAACATTAGAAATCCCGACCCTCCGTCCAAAGGTCAAGTAAAAGTCCAGATTCGCTACTAAAACCACAACTTAATGAGTATATTAACTCAAGTCCATTACTGAGATAGTTTTCATAAAAGCCCAAAAACAAGTGTTAATTAAGAGAGTTTGATCACCTTTTGTTTTAAATTAAAACAAACTCAACATTCAGTGCTACAAAAAAAAAGTGTTCAAACTAAAAACGTGACTATTTCCCCCTAGTTTTTACTCAAGCCCCCTTACTTTACAGACCCCAAAAAAATTAAATAAATTATTAAATACCCCCCATTATTTATTTTAATTTTATTTCTGTTCTTTTAGTGCCTCATTTCCAATCTTCTCCCTCCAGTGTGAGCTCTTCCATCTCCCCCGTCGCTTATAGCTCTTCTTCATCGACTATTTTCCTTCTTCCCTCTCGCTTGTGGCTTCTTTTCTATGATCTTTTTTCCTCTCCCCCTTACCTTGCTGCTTATCAGTTTAACATCTGAATGATTTCTGGTGGGGGGTAGTCACCACCAAAATATGCAGAATTTGACAAGGAACTACAGTCTCCATGTAAATAAATTTTATTTAACGGATGGTATCCCCCACCAAGAAACCTTCCAAAAAAATTTAATCTTCTGGATGGTTCCTAGTGGGGAGAGGTTATTGCCACAATATGCAGACATTGATGGGGACCTTTATTTTTCGTATAATGTAGTTTATTGTTGGGGGTACCCCCCGCTACAAAATTGAAAAACTTTTAGAAAATTCCTGGTAGGAGGTGGTCACTGTCACAATCTGCAGAATTTGACGGGAATTTAAGGCCTCCCTCCAAATCAATTTTATTTGGTGGAGGATACCACCAACCAAAAAACCTTCAGAAGTTTTAAGGTGTTAGGGTAGCATGAGGAAAATTATAGGGAAGTGTGGGGGTGAGGGGGTTTTGAGTTGTAAAAAAAATATTTGTTATTTTTTTGTGGTAGGGGCTCTAAGCATTTTTTGAGAGGGAAATAGATGCGTTCTTAAACTAATAACAAAAAAATATATAAAAAGTAAAAAAATGCACCCCTATTGTCGCCAATTTGTTAGTTTTATAATTAGCTTCACATTTTGTACTGATCCAGGGCAATGGAGAAAGTGTTGTATTGTGCAGAAATATATGTGCCAATAGTCAGGCCTACGTTCATTGCAACTAAGGACGATGAAATGACATTACAAGGATCATCTATAGTAATTGAGTGAGGATTCCCTTTAATTAATTCTGTGCTATTCAGCGTGCATAGTTGGAGTCTCATGGGGGCTGGGACAACCAACCGACCAGCACAGATGACAAATAGTCCTCCTTAATGAGTCCCGAATGAGGCCAAATTAGCAAGATGGCTCAGTTGCTCAAAGAGAACCCTAACAATTTACTACATTTAGCATCTCTTAATGTTGTTTTTTTCGATTTTTTTATAGTTTTCCATTGTCTAAACCCTAGATTATGAACATTTCTGTAGAAGTTGATTGATCTTATGTTATTGATCATCAAAATGTGGATGGCCATGGATGCTTCAAACTTTTTAGAGGTAGACCTAGTGTGCTATAATTAATGAAGCCAAGCAAAGCTTTAGTAGTGATCTGGTTGGCTCTGTTAGAAACCACCTCCCCTGAGAGCATGAGTTGTTAGAGAAAGGACTAACAATGCTTATCAATCAAACCAAACCAATAGGATCAAACTTCCCGGTTTCCTTTCTAGCACAGCCTTGGTTGAGCTAGTTAGCTCAACAGATTGAAGGGCGTTCTCAAAATCTTTTACAGATAATTCTGATGATGACAAGAGTTAATTTCATGGCTTAAAGAGGGTGTGTGTGTGTGTGTTTGGGATAATTGTTTGCCAGTGTTCTTTTCTTCCAATTTTCTTAGAAGGAAAGGCGCTGCTGCTCCATTTTACATCCATATTTGGTGCAGAAAACTGTCTTCACTCCTAATTAAAATTAAAGCACCAGCATCAGCATGCAATTGTCAGTTGCAAATGTCTTTGTTTGAATGCAACCGTCCCATCAGGGCAATCTTCCGTTGCTTGCAAGTCTCAGTTTAGACTGCAAATCAATTGCACTGACAATAACATATTCCTCAAATATGGCTTCAAAACAACAATCACAGTCATTCATCAATCCATACCAACCAACTTAACATCAAATGATCAATAAATTAATAATAACTTATATTAACTTCTAAAATTTTAACAACAATAACAAGTAAATTACCCATGACATGCTCTTCCTTTTGTGATAAATATGGTTAATACAGCTTCACTACAAGAACAAAAGGGTAAATAAATTAAAAAGAAAGAGAGTTTTGAGCTATGCAGAAAATCTTTTTTTTCAGTTTCAGAAGAAGCCATTGGGACGACGCATTAGTTCACCGGAGAAGTAGATCATTTCGAGAGTGAAGGATCGGACGTGGGGGCTGAGATAGACCGGTCTCTGCCAAGAAGCTCCCTTGCTAGAGTTTGAAGATCGCCACCTCCCATCGACTGCCCCTCCACCGCCGCACTCCGACCGGCAGCGGCGCCAATTATGTTCCGAAGCTCCATCTGCCGCTGGTGAGCTGACCACTGAGGTTGCACCAGCGGGTCGAAGAGTGTGGAAAGATCAAAGTTGTTTGGCGTGCCTGATGCCGACGGGAGGTCTGATATGGAGAGCGGTGGCGGTTGCATCATCGGCGGCGGCGGCGGCGGAGACGGGAGCTCCAGCGTTGCAAGGTGAGCTTGCAAGTAGGCTAGCTCCGCTTGTAAGCTCACCACCTGAAACCAAAAACTTTGCCAAATCACCCACACGTAAATGCAACAACATTGCTAATTGCACAATTAACCATCCCCATTATGCTTGTGCTAGATCCAACCATTGGCACTTTCAAATAATAACAAACAGTAGACTTGACTGTCATATTGAGAAATCTTAACCAGTACATTAGGTGCAACCTTGCTAATACAGGGAAAGAACAAAAATGAGGAGCTTAGAGTAGAAACCCAGATGAAATATGCTTTTGTTAATGTTAATTACTCATTAAAACATTGACATGGACCACACATCCAAAACAATTGACATGAACCTAACATTCACTATATTTAACAAATGCAACTAGAGACAGACAGGCCCTTATTGCCATGGTTCTACGTTAGTGTAGCAGCTTGAAAAAGAAGGTCAAGCATGTACAGAAACCCTCTTTTTGAGGTGCTTAATCCATTATTTACAGTGGGTTAGTAACTTTAATGAACCAATTAATCATCCTGATTAGCTCTTAATCTAAACATTAGAGAGGTAGAGAAACTGAAGAGATCATCACACAACACATGTGGGCACCGGACTGGGCTGGCGAGTCCCGACACCCTCTTTGCCGTATTCGTGAAAAGAACAAACGGCTTGCTCCTTGGCCGCATGGATTTCGTGACCAGCTCTTGTCCGGCCACAGCCGTCATCCCTCCTCTGGTATCAGGAGGTGAAAAGTTCTGAACTGCTAATTAAATTACAGTAAGAAGTAAGAATTGGTGGTGATAAGAATACCTGTTGTTGGAGGGCGAAGATGTGGGCGACGCAGCCGTAGACGGGGTCGCGGAGGCGGGCCTGGGCCTCGTAGCAGATGGTGACAACGGCATCGAGGCGCTTGTGGGCGGGGATGTGGAGGAGGAGCTTGGAGACGTTGCTGGCGCCGAACACCTTGTGCACCGCCGCGAAGTGGGCCGCCCCCTGCTCCGAGTCGAAGTATGGCGCGAATATGCACCCGGCCACGCACTTGCGCCTCAGAAACTTGCAGGCTCCGCACGGCCCCCCACCGCCTCCGCCACTCCCTCCGCCGCTGTTACTGCTCCCACTCGTGCTCATTTTCTCCAACTGGGCCAGCCCAAAAATACACAAAATAATCGAGAAATATCAAATTTCTCCCACAACTTCCCTCTGCAACAAGCCCTTACGAAGCCATATCATATCACATCCGGACGCTGTTGTCTGCAAAGAATGGGAAGAAGAGGCGCCGGGGAGAAGCCCATACAGGCCATGAACTGCCTTTTTTCTGTTCTCTTCCAGAACTCTGTTTTTAATGGCGGGGAGAGGGGAGGGGGTGTAGTTAGATGAGCCGATGATGCTTCTTCTTCCTCCCTTGTGAGCCTGAATGAAGCGTGGCAGCAGCCAACCTTCCCCTCCTCCTTAGCAGCTTGCGTGAAGCAAACATGAGAAAGCGCTAGCAACTCCCAACCGCCACTCTCTCTCTATCTTTATCTCTCTGTCTCTCTCTTTCTTTGTAATTCCATCTTTCTCGATGTGTTTCTGGGGGGCCTGATGATGTAGTTTTCTCTGTATCGGAATGTAGAGAGAGGGGCTTGAAACGTGTAAGATGTCGATGTTTATAATATAACTTCTTCCTCTGCGCGGTTTCTGGTGCGTAGATGGCACCAGACGCCATCTCCCCCCTCACACGCTCTCATATTTTTCTCAATTGTTTTGGTTTAGCTATATTGACGTGATTGCCCTTGCTGGCTTCTTGAATTTTTATATATTTGAGACTTTTCTACGAGCCCTGAGCCATACACGATTGTTCAGCCTAAATATCTAGTGCCATTAGATTTTAATTTGACTACGCACATAACTTAGGGATATATTGGTTTGATGCACCCTTCACCGTGGAATCTTAATCAATTGTCTATAATGTACGGGCTCACGCTAACTTGTGTGAGGCAAGACTTATAATTTTTTTCTTTTAATATAGATAATGATATTTACTTAACAAGAACACACAATCAAATTTCTCATGAGTTTTAAATAGTTGGATTTAACAAGCGGGCCTTATCCAAAGGTTACTTGTGTCCACTTATTAAATCCAATCAAAACTCATGTGAATATTTTTGTTGTATATTTTTATCTTGTAAAGATCACTTTTTCTTTGTACATATCTTAAAAATGATAAGTTTTTTTTTTATATAGGAGAAAACCTGTGAGACGTAATGAGCGGGTAAAGCTTGACCATTGTACTTCGGGCGTTTGATCAGCAAAATCAATGACGCACAAGTTAAAGTACATACTTGGTCCTAAAGTATAGTCTGTAACTAGACACTTTGCTTATAGTGGCTGGTGAAGCTTTCCTAATTGATCATATCTCATAACATACGGACTGTATGAAAAGGGACATAATTGTGTGACGAATATGTAAACACATGATATTAATTGTTGCAAAGAAACCCATGAATTCTCGCATAAGAAACTTAGGCCAGGATGACAGTTTTATTTTGTTAGGGTTGTGATGTGAACTCTGAAGTGTTGCTTGATAATCATGGATACCCTTAAATCTTTTTCATTAACATGTTCTTTTGCTTACATCTAGGCAATGGAACATCTCTGAAATTTCACTATTATATTTAGATCACAGGTTGTCTACACGATGATTAGAACAGTTAAAATGTGTTAAAGCAAATTTCTAACCAAATAATAGTATTTTGCACGGACCACACATCTTCTTAAATTTATTTTAAAGTGTTTGAAAAAACACGGCAAGGACTAGTATCTTGTTCTCTAGTAAAGATATTTGTACTAGATTTGCTGAGTTGAACAGGAACATGACCCTAATATTAAATCCAAACTAACCCTGTTTTGAGGAACTCTTCTTTTCCCTAAAAGAATCTTAATCAAGTGGCCGTGTGAGCACTAAAAAATTTAAATTTCATGAAACAAATCTTGTAAACAAATTCCAAAATCTTGAGATCAATATAACGGTACATAGGAGACTCATCTTTTCAACACATAGTGATAATCAATTAAACTAATGTTTATACATATTCGGACACACCTCTTTATAATAAAAAAAAGGGTTATTTGTGGATAATAATTAGTAAGTAAGGCATAGGCGGACCTATTTATGACAGTAAGCGGCAATGGCCCCTGACTCTTAGAGAAAAAAATTTATAATTATCTTTACCCTTAATACCTAGTAAAATATTTTTTAATGCGTAATAATCAAAATAAGATGAGGGCATTATCGTCCAGGTAATCTCTTCTTTCTCTCTGGAGAGCCGCGTATGAGTCAGCCGGCCTGCGTTTACTCGGAGGAAGCTGAAGTGGGGTCAAAACGCCCGCGAACTCACTCGTGCCAGGAGTCCAATAGCATTGCGCCACGTGCGAGTCGGTGCAAGCCAACGTAACGGCCTGGCCCGCTGACATCACCGGTCGCGAGGCCCACGAGCCGCTCATTTGACAAAAAGGCGTCCTTCGGTTTTCCGTCTTCCCGAGACCAAATATACTAATATGGAGAGCCGGGGAGGAAGGGAGTCCGTAACGGCGCAACGCCGCGCCGTCCGGCTCTTGTCCGAGATATGTGCTCCGAATAGGAAACAGCACGGCAAATCGCCACCGTCAACACGTGAGCGTGATCCGATACGCACTACGCCGTATCGGGTTTAGTCTCCAACGGACCGGTTCGGCATGGATTTATACAGTACTTTGAAGAACTATTTGGTAGTAGTGCTACCCCTGACCGTCTAATGTAGGGAGGGAGAAATTTTTGAGTGTCCGCTGCATACCCCGTTGGTTGTGTATTTTATTATTTATAAAATAACTTATTAATATTTATAATTACTTGCTAGTATGATATCACACAACTATGTTAATGAGTTATGTATTAAATAGTAAAATACACGGCCAACGAGGTTGTAGCACATACTAAATAATTTCTTATATGAAAGAGATTTTTCTAATTTCTTGTAATAATGAGCAGAGCGCAAGTTCTATTTATTCATGAGATTAATGAAATACATGCTAACATTAATATCACTTATGCTAATATATACTAATATTACTTAATCGATCTTTAAGATTAAAGACTCTCATACCAAGTTTACACTAAGCTCATTGAAGAGAAAAAGCAAATGACAAGCCTACAGTGGTTAAATAGGTAAAATTTTGTATTAGATGGAAGGGTGGTTAAGCCACAAATTAGATGAGAGGCCAACAAGCCTCCCTAAATTTGAATCGTAAAACTTCATGATTAGCATCGGCTGCTTCCATCTTAGGCAATCGGTGACGCCCGTATTAGCGTGTGAACTTCACATAAACACAGTTCGTATGCATGTGAATTGTGTGGGTTTATATATGCACCGTCGATTTCTTGCGTGTGTGTAAATCACTACCATTAAAGGAGGAAGTTGGTAATTTTATGCCGCTCTTGCCCCTCTCTTACCCGACCGACTCAGCCCTGGTCGGAGTTTCCATCGCCGGTGCCAGGAAAGGCGTTGGCAAGGCCTTTGTGAGCAAGCATCTAGCCTGTCCGGGCTAGATTTCTTTTTAGATGATATTTAAACTTTGCTCTCCCAAATTTTCTCACAAACAAAGACTATAATAGGAGAGCTGACATGAAACATAGATTCTATTTCATAACTCACATTTGAATCCAAAGAAAATTTTAAGATGCTCCATGAAAAAATAAGCTCCCTTTCTTAGGGGTCTGCATGGCATATCTAATCAAAAGTTATACGTGTGCCCCTCCTAGAACTATTGTCTATATTGTGGGAAGTATTTTTTTATGCTCCCTCTTTAGGGGGGACCTAACTTAAAGAACAAATGACAACTATTGGTGCACATACTAGAGCATGTTAGCATCATTAGCTTTGATGTTAATGTGTGCTAATAATAGATGACTCTCGTGTGTTCCTTATGCTAGGTTTGCTGTTAATAAAGAGCATAGAGCATGCTTATCATACTGTGCTCCTTCCATCCAATAGAGGACTCATTTTGAGCTCATAATTTCCAGTAGCACTGAAAATTTTCCAAAAGAATTCCCCAATAAGAGGGGCCAATGTTTTGACCCCATCTATTCAGTGGACCCCATCCTAGCTGGTGAAGAAATTAGCCTTTAATAACGTAAAATTTTCACTTAGATGTAGCAAGCAAAACCTCTCTGGGAGGGAAGAATTTCCTATGCTCCCATCTTCCATGAGCCCAGCGTAAAAATGTTTGGGGAGCATTGATATTTAAAATAAAAGTACATATGCTAGTACATAGTAGCGTTAATACTAGTAACACTAACATACACTAATATATATGTTGTGTTCCTTAAGGCAAGTTAATATGAAATAAAAAACAAAAAAAATGCTTCTCTCTTAGAACTAGAGCATGAGACACAACTAAGTTCAGTTTGGCTGATATCCTTTCCTATCTGTTTTAGTCTTAAGGTAAGGGGGCAAAGGATGATTAATGGTAATTATTACTACGGTTGTGAGGGATAAATAATTGGCGTGGGCCAGTCTGAATTTTCCATGCCCCCGTGCGGTCGGCGCATGAGACGCAAAACAAGTTGGAGGTTTTCTTATGTTCCTTAGACAAGAGTAGCGGCTTTTCTGTTGATGGAAATGCCTTTACAATTTCAAGCTGTCCCCCCTTGGGACGGCAACTGGGGCTTTCTTAACTCTTGATACCAACTCCACAGCTCAAAGCAACTTGAAGCTTAGTTGAAGTGTTGAGCAAGGGAAGCCCACAGTTAGCAAGAAGGCGTTTTAAGGCCAAACAACCAACCTTCCTCTCCTGGATAAATGGCCCATCCTGCCTCCTTAAAGTCATCCCCTACTATTTGATCTAGTCTTTGAAAATGAGGCTGAGATCATTGAGAATTGTGATGAGAAAGAATATTTATATCCTTTTTTTATATACTAGGAAGTGAGGGGAAGCTCTAGGGGGGCCTTGAATTCAACAATGTCCTTAGACTTTGTAGAATTTTCTAACTATGTTGACACACGTGTAGTATTTGCTTGAGGTGCTCAACAATTGACTGACTTTGATAGGCCCCACCTTGAGAATTTTGATCACTATGCGTATGACATAGTGGGCCCTCACTGAGGGAACCTAAGGTGGCAATAAGTGGGTGATTTGACAAGTGCCTTCTTTGACTAACCACAAAATTGATGCTTTCTCCCCCGTTTAGGGAAACTAAGAGAAAGAAATAAGACCGTCTAGGAATATGCATAGACGTTAAATAATCCCATTTTTTTTGCCCCAACTTTTTTGTAACGGTTGGAAGATAGAGTAATGATTGATTGATTTACCTCCCTAAAGGCTGGATTATCACATTTTATGTGGTTGCTTGATCAGATGGTCAAGTATTTGCTTCCATCATGCATATTGTTGAGGTCTATTAGCAAATGACAGGAACTGAACAAGGGCATAAGTTGAATGTAACAAAAATGCACCAAATTAAATTACTTTTACACTGCATATAGAGACAAAAAAGTGTTTAATAGAACATAAACATTTTTCATGCGCCACTTTGATACTGAGCCGAGTGTAAGGAACGTATGGGTAGCGTCTATTTTCAAGATGGATGGCGCACATGCTAGCGCACTTGCGCTAACGTACGTTAGTGTGTGTGCCGTCTATCTTGAAAATGGATGCTCCCCATGCATTCTCTACACTTAGCTCATGGTGGCCAGGATGCATGAAAATTAACGGTGGCCAGGAAGCATGAAAATTAACGCTTCCCACTAGAACAATTACTACATGCATGTATTATGGATGACGAGGAACTAACAAATCATTTGTTGAACATATACATTGATTTGGTTTTTATATATAGGCACCTCAGTTGATTGTTTATATGAGGATGAAACAAAGTCTTCCATGTTTACAACTTTGCATTAGCATGTTAATTAGTTTAGTAATGAGACCCTCTACATATACATTAGGTTGGTTAGTTGTGAATGACACTTCTAATAGAAAGAAAAGAACTATTTATTTATTTTTACACATTTTATTAAACATCTTTATAAATGATCTATTCAAACGAGTAAGATCAAATTATATTTACAATGTTTTTTTTTGTTCATAAAGATCATTGCACATTTATATAAATCACCCCCACTAAGATCAAATATACAACAATCTCAAAGCCCAACACTGTAAGAACCTCAACCCCTTTCTTAGACAGGGCTAGACAACCTTTAAGCTTTGGTGAATGGATTGACCAAGGCAAGTGCATTCTTAGGCAAGTGTGCATGTTGGCAGCAGTGTTGGTGCATTAGGCAAGCATGTTAGCAGAAGACCTACTCTTAGTAGACTCTGTGACGTGCTGGGCGCTACCAACATAGGAAGGAGTCTTATGTGTATTGAACAGGTTGATGGAAATGCCTACTTTAAGTAAGACTCAGATGTGAATGACCAAATTCTAGAGGTCACACGTGGGCATCCATGCCCCGGATGTGCAAGTAGCGGAGCTCATGCAAGACAGTTGGCTAGAGTGTGCATAGGACGTAGGCTAGGTTGCTAGTCATTGTTAAGGATCCTAACACGACTAAAAGTGTGGGCTAAAAACTCAAAACAAGTGACGATACTCGAAAGGCAATGGTGCATATGAATAGGATGCTCAAGAGTCAAGACAACTAATTTATCATGGCATTCGGACTCCTTCCAAGAGGTGAACGCTATTAGGGAGAAACAAAACAAGATCCACAACAATATACTAACTCAATAAGAGAACACATGAGATTTAAGGTGATATAGTAGTGTGTTTGTAACACCCCGGCTAGGGATCCGGCCCAAACTGTAACAACCTGTCTTCCAGTTATGCTTAACCCGGGGGGGTTAAGGGTAATTTGATATTAGGGTTACGGGTTTTCATTAGGTGAAATCTCTGTATCTGGGTAGAGCTTGAAGTAACAAACACAACGCACCCAAGAACACTCAAAACGGAGGCCGGGAACGAAAGTTATAACCTCGGGAAACGTGCCACATGGGCGGGACCCACTTTAAAAGTGCGAGGTAACCTACCCATGTTGGGTCTAGTTTTGAAGGTCTCGTCGATACGAGTCCGTCGGTACCAAGATCGAACAATTCCGACTTCGGGATAAAAAGTTATCGCGTTTTGAAGTTGGAATTGTGTTTAAGTGAAATAATAATAAAATATTCAGAAAAAGACAGAATAGCTGACGTCATCAGCCGAGCCGCGCCTGAGCCGCACTGGGGAGCCGCGCGCCACGCTGCGGCGTGCGATCGCAGCCGTCCGCGTGACGCGAGTCCCGTGCGATCGCGCGGTGGACCGCGCGACGCACACGGGACGCGCGGCGCGGTCCTGCGCGCCGCGCGCAGCGCGTTAACGCGCGCATAACGAGCGCGTTATGCGCACCGCCTCCGATTTTGGCCCAATTACATCGCGCCACGTGGCGCAAGCGCGTGCGCACGTCTTTCGTCTTCTTCCGTACGCTCGCACGCCAGTTTTCTATAAATAGCTCATTTCGTTCATTGTTCGAGAGGACTTTCTGGAGTCATTCTACGTCCGTTTTCTTCCGTTCAAAATGCGTTCCTAGCTAAATCGAGGGTGCTCTAGGCAATGGAAGCATCAATTCTTCGAGTTAGCAACTCTATATAGGAGAAATGTCCGGGGCCAAGGGGAGGTTATGTCCGCCGCCCACGGGCGCGACAAGGGTAAAATATCTCCGGGTAAGGGGAAATTCTCCCACGTTTCCTCATTTTCTGTTCTTCGTTTCTTACTCATTTTAAGTCCGATTAGAGTCATTGAAGAGGCCTTCCTAGCTAATTCGAGGGTGAGCAACGCAATGGAAGCATCCACTCCTCGAATTATCAATGTTAGGTGAGAGAAACATCCCAAGGGTAAGGGGAGGTTCTGCCCGTTGCCTACAGGGCACGGGAAGGGAAAAGTGTCTTCGGACAAGGGGAGGTTTTGTCCGCTGCCTACGGACGTTGTGAGGGTAAAGTGTCTCCGGGTAAGGGGAGGTTCTGCCCATTGCATACGGGCACGGGAAGGGAAAAGTGTCTTCGGACAAGGGGAGGTTCTGTCTGCTGCCTACGGGCGTTGTGAGGGTAAAGTGTCTCCGGGTAAGGGGAGGTTCTGCCCGTTGCCTACGGGCACGGGAAGGGAAAAGTGTCTTCGGACAAGGGGTGGTTCTGTCCGCTGCCTACGGGCGCTGTGAGGGTAAAGTGTCTCCGGGTAAGGGGAGGTTCTATTAGTATTCCAAAGTTACAGAAGGTTCTGGTCGCAGTCTCAGGATCAGAAAGAGCAGACGCTCTAAGGAAACTAGCAACTCCGAACATCGCCACTTCCGGAATTGGAGGGGAGTATGCTTTCTTGACCTTCTAGTTTAATATGCTTTATATGACTGCACATCTTGATTTATTCTGTTGTGATCTAAAATGCTCTCTGCTATGGCGGGACATACTCTGATCTGATATGACCGGTATGGTCAGATAAAATCTGATATGATCCAACGTGCTTTGTAGTGTGTTCTGCTCCGCTCTATGATAGAGTGGGATGTGTGTTTTGTTAGTGCTCTTCTCACCTACGTGAGATGTGTGTTTTCTGATTTATTGGTTTTCATTTAACTCCGATGACCGATAAGATTTCCGTTGGATTCCGAATGAATCATTCAGATATAACGTATATGTACTTTATCGTATATGATTTTCTGATGTTTGGTAAATGTATTAGCCATTAGGCAGAACTACGTTCGGATCCGATCGTATTGGAATAACGTCAGAGATGGTATCCAATATGTACGTAGGCAACCAACGATAAAATAACGTTGGCCCGATCCAAATTAGTTATAAAATTAGGCTTTTCTGATCTACGCACAACGGAACGTTAAAGCTCCATAGTGCGCAGATGAACGTTACGACTCTCGCACTCAGAGTTTGCAGCTCCTGGTCAGTTGGTTTTAATTTTTCCGCTAATTTTCGACACTCTGATTGTGTCTTCCGATCTAACCCCCGGTCCGGGTCAGGTGGTGCGGGTGGGGCGTTACACAAACCGTGGGTTCAAAAAACAAAATTGAAGTAAATAAAAATTTTAAAATAAACAAGAAGTAGCGACATCTATGTGCAAGAGCTATAATGTTCCTCTATGCACTACAGAATTGAAGTACTTCATTACGCATAAGCCAAAACAAACCTAATTTTATAATTAATTTGGATTGGGTCCACGTTGTTATACTATTTGTTGTCTATGATGTCATTCCAATCTGATTGGATCCAAATGTTGTTCTGCCTAACGACTATTACATGTTTTAGACAATACAAAATTATATACGCCAAAATGCTTATATCCGAAAAATATTTAAAATAGACAAAAATCATAAGTTCAAACTGAAACTCATAAAACATCAAAATCAGACATCTCGCTCTATCACCAAGTTGAGTAGAATATATCAAAGCAAATCAAATAATCTTAGATCATAACAAAACATATCTGACCATATGATATTAGATCATATCATATTAGAGCTTATCAGATCAAAGCATATCAGGACACATCATATCAGACCAAAGCTTATATCTTAATTAGTGTGTCAAGGTAATTAATTAAGATGTGCATGTATATGTACTAAATCAGAATATTAGAAACATTTACTCCTCTAAGGTTTCTGGAAGTAGTGGCATTCGGAGTTATTCCTTCCTTCAAGGCATCCTTCCCTTTGGTCTGGAGATGGAAGGCGGAGCCACCTCTTGTTTTGGTATGTTTCTTCCTTTTCCGCCTAAAGGTGGCGAACCTAGCATTCTCTTACATCATTGGGCTCGAAGGCGATGGACAAAACCTCCCTTTACCTGGGACGTTCCTCTCTCTTTGTTCTTGAAGGCAACCAACAAAACCTCCCCTTACTTGGAGATACTTCTCTTTCTATGTACCGGAAGGAGACTGACAGAACCTCCCCTTACCCGGAGACATATCTCTCTCATAGCCCACAGGCAACAGACAAAATATCCCTTTACCTGGGGATATTTCTCTCACTACGTGGCCCTCGATAAAGAATGGAACCTCCCTATACTCCGGGCCACTTCTCTCAATATGGCCTGACTACAGAGGACAAAGCCTCCTCTCACTTTGGGCCATTTCTCTCTCTCTCTCTTTAGGCTCGAGGTCGTCAGCCAGAGCCTCTACATGCCTTGTGCCATTTCCCTACTCTAGAGTCACAAACTTGAGGAATGAATAATTCCATTGAGTAAACACCCTCAAATTAGCAAAGAATGCCTTTTGAATGGGCAAAATCGGACTCAGAATAACTCGAAAAAATTCTCTGAGAAATTAGCACAAGTTTCCTATTTATAGTGGAAGAACGTGAATAGACGAGACACATGCGGGTGCAAGCCACGTGTCTTGCTCCTAAGACATGGGTGTTGTATCCTTCCACGCGCGTGGGCTTGAGATGAGGGAAGTTGTGTTGTGCATTGCACAGGCACCGCTCTGAGCCACGCAAGCATGACTCACAGTCCCGCGAGTCCAGCATTACGATGGCCCCACTCCACAATCGTGCTGGGATCCCATGATGATGAGGGCCCTGCTCCACGCAGAATGATTATACACATCAGTCGGTGCGGCTACCTCTAGTAGTTGGCGTCAACGCTGATGTCAATAAACTTCATATTTTATTATTTTATTTTATTTCTTCTTTCTAACTTCAAAACACGACAATTTCTTACCCCAAAGTTAGAATTGTGCATTCTTTGTACCGATATACTCGTATTGATGAGCCCTTCAAAAGTAGACCCACATCGGTAGGTTAATATAGATTTTTAAGTAAGTCCTATCTATGTGGCACACTTCTTGAGGTCATAACTTTAGCTCCCAACCTTTGATTTGCACTTTCTTTGATTTGTTACACTTATTACTTCGAGCTCAACTTGTATACGAGGATTTTATCCCTTAAAAGTTAAAACTCCTTAAATCTTAACTAAAATTACCCGCAACTTCTTAAGTTAGACATAATCAGAAAAATAATGGGTTACAATGCTAACCTCCATCTATCACACACAACTTACTATTAATTAGAATAGTAATACAAGGAAAGTATGAAGCTCTCAAACCCTCTCAACTCCCAAAAGCATGAGCTTTTATATTGCTTTGACTAAGCTCCCTAGGGTTCTATGAGCCCTTAAATATCCCAAGGGATGTAAAAACCCCTATATGGCTATTTGGAGAATGAAATCTCTAAGTGACTGATTTAAAAAAGTCCAAATAAGAGAAAACTACGTTTCTAGTCATTGACTGTCAATTGCTCAATTTTTTTTGCCTCCAATAGCTTAAGCAATCGACTAGTATGCCCAATGATTGATTGCTTCTTTCGGATACATTTTTCAATAGCATTAATCATCAATCACCTGCACAAGTCCTAGGTAAACTTCCAATTTCTTTCAATCAATCACCAAGTTCTAGTCATCAATCACCTGATTTCGGACAATCTTCCACACTCTTTCACAATCTCCCACTTAGGAGACTTGTCAGACTTTACCTTCCTCCAAATAATTTCCCACTTAAAGTTAACAATCTTCAAGTTATTCTCCTATAAAATAGAGCAATTTTGTGTAACAAACATTAGTCTTCAATCAATAAAGATCAAGCAAAGCCGAGCAAGTAAGCTTCTCTATGGTAACTACTTTGGTCAACATGTTAGCATGGTTCTCCTTGGTGTGGATTTGCTCAAGTTGAAGTTGTCCTTCTTCCATGAGTGATATGATAAAATGATACTTGGTGTCAATATGTTTCATCATCGAATTAAATATTGCATTCTTTGCAAGGTAAATGCCACTTTGGTTTTCTGAGTAAAGCCAACATCTACCCTCCTCCTCGCCTTTTTTTTTTTTTAAGAATGCCTTCAACCATACCATTACATTGTCTGCCTCTATGGCTAGAACATATTCTGCCTCTGTGAAAGATAGTGTCACCATCTTTTGCAGTGTAATTGCTAGTTAACAACACCACCATCCAATGTAAAGATATATCATGTAGTACTCTTCATGCTACTAAAGTCTCATGTTGGATTTGAGACCACATACCCCCTGCAACTTTACCTCTGTCCCACCAAAATAGAGAGTCATTCTTTAAGTACCCTTAAGATACCTCATAATCCACTTCACCACCTCTCAATGTTCTTTACTCAGATCATTCATGTATCGGGCTACTACCCGCACTGCAAAAGCATTGTCAAGCCCAATGCAAATAGTATCATACATAAAACTTCCAACTGTTGAGGCATAGGGCACACCTACCATGTGTTTTCACTCATCTGAAGTGGATGAGGCTTGATCCTTAGAAAGTTTAAACTGTCATGCTAAGGGAATATGTACTGCCTTGGTTGTAACAATGTTATATTTGTGCAAGACCTTCTCCACATACTCAGCCTGTGACAACCATAACTTCCTTTGTTTCCTATCCCTAGTTATGTGCATGCCTAGGATTAATTTTACATCTCCCAAACCCTTCATGGAAAACTTTGCATGTATTTCTTGCAATTCTCGATCTTCTTCATATCTGATCTTGCAATCAACATATAATAATTGTACAAGATGGGATGGAAGCTTTATATAATAGCAATATTAATTTGAGTGACATATATAGAAGCCAAGCCCTTTCAGTCAAATTTCTTATACCACTTTCTGGGAGCTTATTTTAAGCCATACAATTGTAATGTCCCTGAATTGTCTACGATTTTCTGTGATTTTCCTGCTATTTTGCTGGTCATTTTTGGCGGGAAAATGTGACGCTATGGCATATTCGTATTTATGTATTTTTCCCCGTAATTATACTCGTAGAGTCGGGTGTGGGGCTTAGTCGCAGGCCGTGGGCCTCACTGTGCGCTTACAGCGCGAATTTTGGAGGTACAACGCATAACCGGGAGGTGAACGCATGTTAGGGACATAGATGGAAAATGGATGTTTAGTGTTTTAAATTATAAACTGTTTTATTAGGTTTTGATTTCGTCATTTTTCCTCCGATTTACAGATGTTATATTGCAAAAATTTTCCGTGAATTTTAAGGAAAATGTGTGAAAAATCTCGGGCGTTACAACAATCTCCTCTTCAACTTGCAACTTGCACACCAAATTCTCTTTTCCTTGCACAATACACCTAAGTGGCTGGTGCATTTAGATTTCTTCATCCAAGTCTCCATGAAGAAATGTTGTTTTCACATTTAACTACTCTAGATACAAGTCTTCAACTACTATAAAACTCAAGATGAGTGTTCGGCCAAGTTGTCTCCTCAAAACTTTCAAGCTCACTATTATCTGTGAACAACAAATAATTCATAGAAGGATACCATAGTATTTTTTTGCTTATGTTGTTTAGTGGATGTCCATCCAAGGTATGTTTGAAGTCTTATATGAGAGGTAAAATCAATATTCTCTTTAGCTAAAACATGAGTGTTATCCTGAGAAGAACCTCATCAACTTTTATCTCACCAGTGTGAAATTGAGAAGTTAAGCCACTAGTATCAACCTCCTCAAGTTTTACAAACTTTTTGCCATCTCTTTCCCCTTTTGTAGAACTTGAATCTTTTTATGCAACTTTGTTTCATTGAAGACAACATCAATATTGTGCATCACCTTTTTCTATTCAGGATCGCATAGCCTATAACCAAAACTGTCACCCCAATGGCCAATGAAGTAACACTTAGAGGGCTTAGCATCAAACTTCCCCATATTTTCTGGCTCAACATGTTCATATGTTGTACATCCAAATACATGTATGTAGTCATATTTCACGTCCTTACCTATTCATGCCTCTTCTAAATTCCATCATCCAAGGATTAAGATGAAAATAGGGATATGTTAATCAGGTACAACGTTGTGTTGATCCCATATGCCCAAAACTGCACTAACAAAATTAAAGTAAGCCCACCTCTAAGATAGTCATTTTATCCACTTTGTCACACCATTCTGTCTGGGCTTTCTCGTTATACTCAAGAGTTTCCTCATCTCATTCTTAAAGCATAAGCATTGAAACTCTCTACCACAATACTCTCCCCCATTATCAGATTTCAAACATTTAAGTTTTTAAACTGTCTTATTTTCCACATGGGCACATCAAATGCATCAAATTTATTCTTTACAAAATAAACTCATAGCTTCCAGGAAGTATAATTAATAAAAGTGACAAAATACACAACACTGCCAAGAGAAGGTACCTAAGAGGGTCCCTATACATTAGTATGTACCAACTCAAAACATTTTGACTTTCTCTCCTCAACTAGTTTTGTAATTCTCTTTTGTTCTACAAAATTATCATACATTTCTCCCTCACATGCCCAAGGTGTTTGTGCCACAGGCTTGAGTCAACTCATGATGATGCCAAAGTAATATAGTTGTGGCAAATTGAAAACATGTATAATGTCCTCAATTTCTTCCCCTTGGCCAAGACAAAAGCCCCTTTAGTCATTTTTCATGTGTTACCAACAAAACTAGTGGTTATGCCACTCTCAACTAATTGACCAACAAAAATCATATTTCAAGTTAGGCGAGACAATTAAGGGTGTTTACAGACAGAAATGGACACAAACAGAGGGTTGTTCGTGTCCGTTCACCATTTGAATATTCCTTGTCCATGTCTACACTAGTCCTTCTCATACTTTATCCAAGTCCGTCCGCTACAGGCACGGATGGACTTAGACAAATATTTCAACACCTAAATTTTTATCCCAATTCAAATTTTTTAATACTTTTGTAGCATGTTAAAACTGTCCTAACATGCTACATAGGTAATAGATCCATGTTTTTAAGTTGTTTAATACCTATGTAGCATGTTAAGATTATCCTAACATGCTACATAAGTTCTAGATTCATATTTTTAAGTTGTCCAGTACCTATGTAGCATGTTAGAACTATTCTAACATGTTACATAAGTACTGGATTCATGTTTTTAAGTTGTCAAGTGCCTATGTAGCATGCTAGGACTGCCCTAAGATGCTACATAGGAACTGAATTCTATTTTTTTCTAATAGTTAGTAATAATTACTACTATATTAAGGGAGCATTAGGTAAGGGTGGTGGACGCGGATGTCCGCAGACACAGACAAGGGTATGCCCACGTCAGTAGCTCACTATTAGTGTAGAAAAAAAACTTGGTCCATGTCTGCCCCGGACCAAAATATTCATCTATTCTATATAAAAATAGACGTGGATATGAACGGACATATGGACAACGAACGTCCATGAACACCCCTAGACACAATGCCTAACATCTTTCAATAATAATATTGTCTCATTGCCTTGCACAATTCTAACATTTGCCTTACCAATTATGTCACATACATCATCATCCCCCAAATAAACCTTCCAATAGTTACAATTCACATGATTATCAAACAGTTATTTTTAGATGTAGTATGGAATGAAGCACCAAAATCATTGATAAGATTGACAATGCTTTTACCTCCTTGATCATCCTTTTTACGGGCTTTACAGTCATTCTTCATATGCCCCTTTTGGCTACAATTCCAACATGCACTATCACCTTTTCTTTGGTGAATTTTGGATTTCCCCATCTGGATTTAATGTGACCATTACCTAGCTTTCCCGTCCATTCGCACCAACCTCTATCATTGGTAATAAGAGATGAACCAAATTGTATAGAATCATCGCTCTTTCTTGGAATTTCTTCCATCAAAAGGAGACCGATAATCTCATCAAGTTTCAACTTTTCTTTACCAAATGAACTACTATATGCAATCAACAACGGCTCCTAACTCTCTTGCAAGGAAATCAATAGAGCAATGGATTTTACATCCTCATTAAATGAGACATCTACTACCTCTAATTGATTCATAAGATTATTAAAGTTGTTGAGGTGAGAGGGAATAGTCTCATCCTTGCCCATCTTTAATTCAAACAACCTTTTAACTAAATAAACTTTATTTGTAGCAATTGGCATTTCATATAAATTTTTTAGTGCGTCAAACAAAACATTTATAGAAGTTACCTTTGAGACATTCAAAGCAGCATGCGTTGTTAGAACAAGACACAATACCAAGGGCCTTTCGATCCAAATTTTGGTATTTTTCTTCTAACATCTTTTCTGGTTTGAACCCTAGGCTACCACAAATCCTTCTTATAGAGATAGTCTTCATTTTACGTGTACCAAAATGCATAGATATTGCCATTAAACCTCTCAATCTTCAGCTTCCCTTCATTTTCCATTGTTGAACTTGCCTTAACTACTAGTTGTTAGGGAGAAACAACGCAAGATTCACAACAATATACCAACACAAAAAGAGAATATACGAGATTTTATGTGGTCTAACAATGTGCTAACCTCCACTCGACACACACAAATCCACTATTAATCAGAAGAATAATATGGAGGAATTACAAGCATAAAGCCCCCAAACCCTCTCAACTCCAAAAGCATGAGCTTTTACAAAGCTTCAACTCGGCCCCTTAGGTTTCTAAGAGCCCTTAAATATCCCAAGGGATGTACAAGCCCATATATGACTATTTAGAGAACGAAATCCTGAAGTGACCAATCAGAAAAAGTTCAAATTAGAGCAAATTGCATTTCTGGTCATCGATCATTCGATCACTCAATGTTTGTGGTGATCGATCGCTCAATGTTCTATCACCTCCAATAGCTTGAGTGATCGATTGGTTTGTCCCGATGCTTGATCGCTTCCTTTGGACACATCTTCTAGTAACATTGTTTATTGATCACCTACGCTTGGTGATCGATCATTGCCTCCATCTCAGCTTTTAGTAGCTTTATTGATTGATCACCCAATGTTGGCGATTGATCACACGTCCTGGGTGAACTTCAATTACCTTTGCCAATTGATCATGTGATTTCAGATAGTCTTCCATACACTTTCACAGACGTGATGTGGGCTTTACTAATGCAAGAGCCGTGCAAGTTGAGGACTTTGATATGGAATAAGAGCCCAAAGGTTATTGGATGAAGGCCAAACTGTAGAAGGAAGACATAGGCTAAATCCTAGCATAGTAAGGATTCTAGATATGTAGGTCTTGAGTGGGCTATTACAAATTTGTAAAGTACTAGCAAAGTTTTAGTAGTATTAGTCTTTGTTGAACTCTACTCTATATGAGGGGAGCATGCATTGAATGAGATGGTATTAAGCAAGAGATTAGTTCGAGTGGGAGAGCTATGGGTTGAGAGACAGTTGGGTTGGGGCCTGATTCACAAGGGGTGTAGTCTTGTACAAGTACAAAGTTATTATTTGGGTTTTGAAACAAGGTAGAGAGCTTTGGCAATTGTAATTCAAGTAAAAAATTGTTGGAATAAAAAATTTTGGGCAGACCCTCTTTTTCCTACTTGTTTAGTTGCAAAAATTAGGCAAAATTTTGGGCATATAGGCTCCTAGTTTTGAAGAGTTTAAGATGTGACAAATTAATTACAAAAAAGGTGGATGGTTGGAACAGAGTGTTGTGCAACGTAACAACCCAATAATAGTGTTGCTGAAGAGAAAGAAAGAAGATTGGCTACAGCTAACTATTTCATATAGCATTGAGTATCGGTTGTTTCATAGAACTGACATCATTAATTTCAAATTTCGATCTCTCTGATAGGAATAAATGACATTTTTTATGCTACTTACATCACGGAATGACCCGGATGAGTACCATTGATACAGGCAAAGGCCCTGGTGACTCCCTCACCAGCACCACCCAACTAGCGTGCGCAAAAACAACAGTCTCTATTTAGTTCTTATAAGTTGTGTGTGTGTGTACTGCAATTAATGCTTCTTACATATGTAAATAGTGTGTATAAGATATAGCGTGCATTTAGGAATGATATTTTTTTATGCGCTACTAGGAATGATAAAATGACTGTAGGTTATAAGTAAATTGCAATTACAATGTTGAAATTGTTTGGAGGAATAATTATATGTGGAGTCTAGTCCGGCACATGCCGGATGCTGAGGCAGCCATGTTACTCAAAGGGCAGGTGGGTTTGAATCACCTGTCTATCCCCGCGAACTATCAAATCTAATATCACATAATAATTTTTTCCTTGAGGCATTGTTCATGGTGAAGAGGTTAAAAACCCTTCTTAGTTAAGAAAATAAGCAAGTCAACCCAACTTGGTCCGAGGTGAAGGGATGCGGTGGGAAGAAGGGTGAGAAGAAGAGTGGAAAGAAGATAGGCGACGAGTGTATACATAGTGAAAATATCTTCTTTTTTCACGAAAAGATGTAGAGTGGCCGGACCAGCAGAAGTGAGGTGGGATGGGGGTGGCGTACCAATCAAAATTTGATCTTTAATAATTAATCTACAATAACATGCATAAAACTCAATTCAATGAGCAATATATCATCATCCAATTATAGATCATGCGTAAAAGAAATTAAATAGGGACAATAGCATACCAACCTTGAGTATTCCAGCCCCTTGCATGCCCTTAAATCAATCAGCCCGTGCTCTTAGATCACAAGAAAACGAGCGTAGGGATTAAGGGTTACCTTTAGATGTGTTGATCCCTCAAAACCTTCAAGCTTAGATGTAGATCTCAGCAAGGATGATGCCCCAAAGCTCTACCAAGTTGACTCACACAAGGAGGAGAGCCTTCTCCTTGATTATGCTCCCCAAAGGAGTGAGGGAGGAGAGGTAGGAGGGGCAGCCAGTAAAGGTTTTCCACCAAAACCTAGAGGAGCCACACCACTAGAGGGAGAGGGACCGGATTGGGAGAGGGAGAGGAGAAGGAGGGGGCAAACTACTTAGGGCACTCTTCTCCCACCTCTTTCTCTTTTATACCCTTCCTCCTTTAGTTGAGCTTATACTTGGGCTTTCTTATAATTGGCTTTCCTTGCTTCTGATCTTCTAGTTTAACTAGAGGGTCATACACAACGGGAGTGGGCTCTGTCTCTCAGAGCCCGTAGAAGCTTGGACCCCCTGCACATGACCAAGCCCGCGACAAGGTCGACCCCTCGCTAACCACGGGTCCCACAATCGATACATAATTCGCATGTCTAGGCCCCACAACGTATTAATGCACAACTTAGTCGCATACCTAGTGTGCATGTGTGACGTAGGTCGGTCCTAATCGTATTAATGTAACGAAAGCACATGTGGGGTTGGCACTATCGCCCCTACCAGCCTTGGACCCCGTGGCCCATACTAACTCACCCCGACTACAACAATATTGGACTGAAACAGGTCCAAGCCCATACCTTGGTCCAACAAAAGAAAAAACGAAAAGAATTGAGGAATTGGTGGTATAAAAAATGTGATGTCAAAACAATTTAGAATGGCTTAAACCAATCATGTTTTCCTTGAAATAAAAAAGAAAAATATACTACGATAAAAATTAATATACGCTGTGGCACATATGTTAAATATGCAACAACACATTACACATGGTGGGATCAAGATCCTAGGGCAGGCACTATTTGGGGGGAAGGGTGGCAGGTTATAAAAAACCTTGCCCCCTGAATTACTGGCCCCTGCGATCAAAATCTCACAGCCGTTTGTGTTTGGCATACTCCCTTAGCATGCGCTAAAGGGCCTCATAAATATAAGCCTTAAATGTAGGTTATCATTGGAAACCAAATATTTAACATCTTATTATTTTACAAATATTATAATTATAAAATTATTTTGCAAACATTATAATTATGAAAAAGTTAATATGAGCCTGGCATCCTGGGCCACAGGCAGTCTTCTGAGTTATGTGCGCCATATCTAAATTTGACGGTTCTGCCCAAACTCATACAAATTAGACTCTTATAATTAATCATATTATCATGCAATACATAATAATTAGAAAAAAAACATCACTGTGATTTAAATAGACTTATACAGCTTTTCCCTAACTTGAAAACTATGTACATACGATCTGCCGATTCAAACCCAATTGACAGGACACTCATATTCCAACCAACCAAAGTGGAAACCAAGTTTGTTTGATACCAGATGATAAACATTAGAAAAGAGACGTGTTAGCATAACGAGGAGAGGCAAAGTGAAAATTAGCAACCTCATATTGCATTTAATTGCGCTATACAACGAGATGCGAGTTGCAGACATTGAAGCCATGTAGAACTCACACAAAGCTTTTTGATTGCCAAAATGATCAGATTTCTGGGAGGCACGATGTTACATCCTCTGTTGCTAAATGATGTAACGTATTTTTTAATGAGGGTTATGTTGAAACTCGCAAAGAATTTATCTTAAAACAAAGAAAAAGAGAGGGAAAATCATACAAAAATATAGCTGCATTCCAATAGAAAATCAGTTTTAATCTTCACAACTGCATCAAAACTGTCACGTGCCTGAATGGACAACTTGACCATCTCCGTTGATTCAAATAAAAGTACGTCTCCATGACAACAATCTCCCCTATTTAGAGAAGTAGTTGGTGTGATCATCCTTTTTAGTGAGGGCAATGTTTTTCACAGACATTATACTCGATAAGGTCAGTGACAACTTCTCTGTCCTATTATCGGTAAGTCAAAACAGCATCCTCGTCTACCTGCAAACATCACCATATAAACAAAATTATGGTAAGCCAGAAAAAGAAAATCCAATTAGTTTCAATATAAAGAATGTTAGAAGTATTCTATTATTATTATCATCACCTCACCCCAGAAAACCTGGGACCAAAACTTACATGCTTTGTCAGTTCCTTAGCTTTCTCATCATCAAAACCAAAAGTTGCCATTATCTTGTGGCCAGCATACTCTTTCTCCAACCAAATGCCCAATAGCAAGAGAGTAGTTGTAACCTCCCCAGGTGTACCTGCAAGTGAAGGCTTTAATTTTGGACGCAGACCACAAAATTGAGTTCTTTCATCTAAGGCACCAACATTTCAACTCAGTACCACATCACTACTTCCAAAATTAGATTTGTGAATTCTGGCAAAAGCTCCTTTAGAAGATCCGAGTGTCTCAGTGTACAAAACATGGTTTTTGCAAAAGAACATAACTCATATGGCACAACGAATGAGCCTGTTGGAATAAGACACCACACATCCTTATCTATTGATTCCTATACAGAGATGCCACAAGTTGATTAATGCATGTAAAAACTTTGTGTGAGTTCTATTGGACTTACTACTTCATAAAGAGATGAAGCAAGAGAGAAATAGGTATCCTACACATTTAATTCATCCCATATGCAATTTTGACCACGCTAAACAGATTCAGACTTGTGCTAACAGAGTAATTTACGTTCTTAAATCTTAATTATTAAGATTGTCACAATCCAGATCATCATTTATAAGCATTTAGGAAATTAAATAAAAGCAACAAGGTCTCATCGTGTCACTCTAATAAGCTTAAACAAACACAGAACATCAACCTGTATGCTCAAGGCAGATTTCTCACGCATTTTTAGCTTAAAAAACAAGCAAGCCAATGATTAGTTTTAATGGACTTCCCTTTCTCTTCAAAAATTCCAAATTCCAGGCTCCATAACACGAGGGGGGGGGCTACCAGAAATTCCATATTGAACATCGAGAAATTTTGCAATATTATCTAATTAGACACATACTTGAAGGAGCGGTCAAGTCAGTGCTGTCTGAGATTTCAGATTCCACAATTAATTTTATAGCATATATAGTACTCTAAAATTAAAATAGGTAAAGGAGTTCACCAGACTCTAAAATCTGCACAAAACTTCATCCTGTGTATTGATTACATTTTTAAGTCGTTGCTATTTTGAAACATATTCTCTGAACACAACAGATATTTAATATCCAAATAATCCCACCCTTCTCTTCAACATAATCAACGATCTTAACAAATACTCCAAGAAAGTTGAAAATAGAAAATACTTTGGAAGGAAGTGAATCACATTTCTAGAAGAGTAAGAGAACAATATAGACATGTCTGTTCTCTATATAGATGAACAAATAGCAAATATCAGAAAACAAATCATACAAAAGTAGCAGCAGAGAGAAATGCTACAATTGACATTTTTATGGGTTAAATTAATGGCATGATCCAGGAGTTCGAAACATGCCTGATTTCATCTTCTCATCAACAGCATAATCAAGTGCTCTCTGAGCTGGCTCAGTCAGTGGTGGATGTTCAGGGCTGAAGTAGTACATGTCAGATTTTCCAAGCAACTTGACAGTTTCCTCTCGTACTTTTAGAAGAGTTATTCCATTGGCACGTAGGAACTTTGCAGCAAAACTTGTTCCTTGAAACAAAGCCAAATAACTCTAATTCAGTGATCTCATAAAAAAGCATACGAGCATTTGTAACAGTTTGTAACCAACACATAATACTAAATGTAGGATGCATGTATCTGAGGTAATCTTTTCTGCAAATTCTACATTAACATCTGTGCAAAATTAAGGTAATATGGAAACAATTCACACTCGAGGGAGACCACTACAGAAAACCAATGTGATGTAATCTTTTGATAAAATCACGTGAATGATAAGACAGTCATAGAACAGATAGTCTCTTGGTGATTAAGAACGGCGTCATTTGTATATACCTATATAGTTTTTTTTGCATACAAACATACTCTTTCCTTTAATCAAATACGAGTCTACCCTATCAGCAAAAAGCACAGGAAAAGCCCTTTATAATCGAACCAGTAGGCATACACAAAATGAGACCAAAATACATGGCCAACCAGATGGGTAGCAGTGCTGTTTGAGGTAATACAGAGAATTCAAGTTGATTTTATTCATAACATGATTGCACTCTTTTGGGCTTGAACCACAAAAACAGCACACCAGAGAATCTCATACACATTAATATATACAGTCCTCAAAGCCCAACAATACAGCCTAAGACGTCCAAGTCTATCAGACATTGGAACTCAGAATATTGTTGTACAAAAAAAAAACTCACAACATTGCCATACCTTCCCTGATTTTTGTTCTCAAAACAGTTTTCTCCTCTTCCAAGATGAACTATCTTATATACTTCTTAATGAAAATTGTTATCCATCAAACTTAGATAAAGATACTAAACGACGAGCTGTTTAATAAATCAAAATACAAAAGCTCTAAATCACTATAAGAGACACTAAATTGAAACCCACCCAGGTGTTACCAACATGATTTTGTATTTAGCGAGACAGAAGGATAGAGAGATAGAGAAAGAGAGGGAGAGAGCAATGCAACAGACCTTCAACCAAGATACCCATCAGAAGAGCTTCAGTCCCCGTTGTCGGATACTTCAGCTTCCTTGCCTCCAATTCCGCCATTCCAAATGACTTTATCGCTCTCGCTGACCACCTGCTAGACGAAATGAAAACACCATAAAGCCCAAATTTCCCGTCTAGCAATTCAACCAAAAACATCAGAGATCCCTTCCTCACTCACTTGGGAACCTTCTCAGCAGGACCCCTATCTGGTTTTCTACAATAAAAAAAAATGAACATAAATTCGCGAACTTCATCAAGAAAAAAAACTCGAATTCCTACAGAACTGTGCCGAAACTAACGCAGTGGGGAGCATGAACAGAAGCGTCATGACCGGCGAGCTCCGCCGGCGGAGAACAGGCTTCCAACTCGAAGAACGAAGAGAAGAATCGACAGAAAATTCGGGTGTCAGAGCTCTCAGCATCGACAGAGAGGCGGAAGGAGCGGGCTTCCGGCCGTGCGAAGCCGGGAAGGCCGTGGAAATCGGGAGAACAGAGAGCAGCCGGGCGGCCATTCCGGAAATCCTAGCTAGTCCGGGGCGGGAGAGAGCTTGGACCTTGCCGGCGGTAGAGACGAAGGAAGAAGGCGAGCAGCAGAGTTCTGAGCTGCGGCTGCCGAAAATTTGGGATGATGGAAGATGGGGGTGGGCCTGCTGGTTGTTGCTAAAATGCGCTGCTGGAGTCTTCCGACCAACCGGGTAAGCGGACCTCCATGTCCGGCGGACGGCCCATGATGCGGACCCTCCTGACGGTCATCCGGCTAATAAACCGAGCCAAGGCCCCATCCCTTCCTCTTTCTCGTCTGCCGACTCTGCCCTTCGACCTTGGATGCCGATTCAGGGGAGCTGCTCATCCAGTTCCTTCTTCATTGATATGATCAAGGCGAGACATCACTGATTAAGAACCTGCTTTTCAGTTCGTTCTCCATTACCCTAATTTGAGTAAGTAAATATTCTACTTTAAAGGTGGTAATGGGCCTGGGCTGTGGCGGGCTCCCATTTTAGGCCCACATGTCTATTGTGGCCTGGCCCAAAAGACAAAGTGGCTCCTTGTTAATAAGAAAAGTTATCTTATAAAATAGGAAGGAGGAGGGGATTTTTCAGACCTCACTTTCATTCAAGCCCCTGTTCTCTTGAGCTCTCTCCTCTCAATAAATTCTTTAAGTTCTTTAAAAGGCAATCTTCAAGCTCTCTCCTCACTATAAAATAAATTTTCATCCTCTAATTCTCTATACTCTAATGGTCCAACTAAAGGGCATTCTTAAACTAATTATATAATTTTAAGGTAATTATCTTTTATAAATTATTATTTTATTTCATTCTTCTTTTTTTCTATATTTTTTGTTTAATTTTTCTTTATCTTTCTTCTTTTAGATAAATGATTCACTATTCTCAATATAATATTTCATGAATGAGGAGGCCTTTTCTAAAATTCTAAAAAGTCAACCAACCATCAATCAATGGCTGATTTATACCGACTACGACTTCAACACCCAAGTCAATGATGAGGTATCGGCAGCAACCCATGGCCATGGTTGTGGGTGACAGGCAAGTATACCACTAAAGAAGCACAAAGTTTCTTCTGCATGGGAGAACATAACAAAGGAACAAATGTGAGACCCAACAAATCCTTAGGTGTAAGTAATGGAGGCAATATACAAACATTGTAAAACACAACTCAATTATGGAGTCACTAGTGTATTGCTCATCTTCCTAGACATGTCAACTGGTGCACCCCATAACATGTAACCAATGATATGAGGTAAACACAATTAAACATCCTCGCTAGTTCATTAGCTAATTTGAGTACTTAAACATGCAATGAAAATACAAATCATAGTAAGCTAACCAAATACATTGTGTGCGCTAAACAACCATTCACTTTTGTATAAGGTATAAAGTTCGAAAAGTATACGAAGAATGCCCTCAACCCATCATTCTACAAGATTTTGCATAATATGGACTGTATTAAACTCTTCAATGACTACAAAGGTAAACTTATTAAAATTCTTTTTATGATTCCAAGTAAAATTACTCTTATTTCATATATATGGACTATTAACCAAAATTTATGATATATGTACATCACAACACCGTACATTGATCACAATTGAGTTTAAAATAATATAATTATTATTTTTAATTTATTATAATTTCCTTATATAGGAATTGTAATTAGAAAGTTTGTAATGTTGGCTTTACATGATTATTATATTAATGAAAAAGTTATTTATATTACCTTAAATAATGCTTAAATTATAGTAGTGTTGTGGACTATCCTAAAACACATTTGCACCTTGTAGTAATTGAATTTTTTTATAGAAGACGTTTTTGCCATATTATTAATTTATTTATTTAAGATGGTTTAAATATTGTCAAAGAACATATAAATAATATTAGAGAAGCACTAGTATATATTAGTTCTTCCCCATCTAGATATCAAGAATTTATGGACTTATGTAAACAATATGGTAAAAAAATATAAAAAGTTTATCGTAGATATTATACCTAAGTGGAATAGTATTTATTTAATGTTAAAATCTTGTTATGAATTAAAAGAAATAAGTTTATTATATTGTACCAATAAAATGCCCTAATGTTTATTATTTCATAATTATTTTGAAGTTGCAATGGTTATTATAAAAAAAAATATTTTTTATGAAGCCACTAAACAATTGTCAGGTATATATTATCCTATTTCTTCTTTAGTTCTTAATCAACTTTATAATATTACTCTTATGTTTGCATAATATATAAATAATTATATATTTAATACAATTATGGGGCCAATGGAAATAAAATATAATAAATATTGGTCCAGAATTCCAATAAGTTTTTGCTTACGTGCAACTATAAATCCTAGGATTAAGTTAAATGGTGTACAAATATTAGTAGAAAGTATATATGCTAATATGAATAGAGATTACATTAATAGCATTGAAGACATTAAAAATACCTTATATTCTTTTTAAGATATATATAAATCTATGTATGGTAGTAGAAGGACTACTCCTACAAGTCTGACCCTTATTTGTTATTACTTATTTTTTTCTTAGTCAACCTCATGCTTTTGTAGGGTCATTTTTAAAGAACCACCATCAAAGGCGAATATAGGACCACGGGGAATAAATAGTAAAATCACAAGGGTAGATTCCATGTGAATTGGCCAGTCAAATTTTCAATCATAAATCCATGGCTCAAAATTGATGAGGTTAAATAAATGAGTTACATAAATTTAGTTGACCCACATAATCAAAGTGAATATTTAAATCCCACATGGTCCCACTCATATTTGTGACCTCTATAAATCTAAATTAAAAGTATAATCTCAACTAGTGATTTGAAAGAGTGATTGAATGGTGTAATAAAGGGGGCCACACATCCAAATGGGCCCAAATTTTGTCAACCCCTATTGTTTATGGTATTTTTTTTTACACACACACACATATACCGATATCATGGATTATATATGTATAACACATGTATATATCATTGTTAAATTATAATAAATATGTAATTTCTACATATAATATATATTTTTAAAAATTTTGAGACATGAACACTAATATACTCCATTTGTCAACATTAATAGCTTCATTTGATTTTTCTTAATTCATTTAAAAAACAAATGGAGCTATTAATTTGGGATATAGGGTGTATATACATACATAAACTACACTTGTGATGTGCTTTGAAATTCACATATAACATAAAATATAACCAGATAAAATATACCAGTAAGAATGCACACACATTACCCTTGTAAATACATATTAGATAACATAAAATAAAATAAATTAGAAATAAAATATGTATTGAACAAATATCTTGTAAACCCCAGTGGGTTAATAACCCGGTTCGGGTCTGAGATATATTCAAACCCGAACCATGTCTTCTTTTCACAGTCGAGGGGGGGGGGCCAGCACTCAACTCAACGGAACCGGAGAAACCAGTTCCCCTACGAGTCCTTCTCCCCCACGACCCTTGTTTTCTTTTCCCACGATTCTCTTCCTCTCTCCCTTGACGTCTCTCCCCAACTCTTCTCTATAAATCTCATCTCCTCCCTCCCTCTCGCCCCAAACAGCCCCTTTTCTTCCCTGGTTCGACAAGAAACGTTATTGGCAGCCTGCCAGCCGCGTCGAGGGGGAAATCTGAGCGGCGAGAGGACCGAGCTGAAGAGGGGAAGGCAAAAAGGTAGGATTTTTTGTTGATTAACAGCGCTCTCTCTGTTTTGGGTTAATCCCCCTCTTCCCAGTTTCGGAATCATTGTTCACAGTGAGATGAATCATACAAAAATTTCTAAATCACACCCTCTTCCTTCTCTTGTGTTAACTACATGTTTCCAATCACTGATTAGAGTTTGGTTGTGGTTTTCATTAAAGATTTGGGAAGAGCAGTAATATTTGGGATGTTTTGTGCTTCAAATTAGGCTAAGGTGAGGTTCCTCAATGAGATCATGAATTGTCTTCTCAGCATGATTCGTTATGTAATTTTATTGTAGTGGATAAATTCTTAATACCATGCTTAGATTCAAATTTTAATACCTTGATTAAATCTTATGCTATGTTATACACTATTCTCTGTTGTTTCTTAGCATGATGGGTCCGGTTGAATTATGGATTTGATCTGTGAATTAAATTCCTAATGCTAGATCAGTGGTGCAATATTTTTGTTAATCTCATGTATTGTTCATACATATGTGAGATTGTTTGAGTGATATATAATTACCCTACCTACCTAATGCTTAATGTACACACACTGATTTGATTTTATGTTTCACACAATGTTGGACATATGTGTTTAAGTAAGACTACGCATTGTCTAAAGATTTAAATGCAATCTGAGCAATTCTTGCATCATGTACCAGCATGAGTTACATTGATTAAATCCAAACTTAGTTCCAATATAGGTGTATTGAATTAAATACACATGTCATGCTCTAATGCGGATCAATTCTCTGTGTTAAGTTTATGAAATGCCGACTTGCTAATTCATATTGAGATTGAAATAACTAAATACTATGAATTATAGGCATGCTGTGATTTACTTGCATATAGTCTTAGTGAGTTCACAAATCATGGACGTCTGACTGAGTAAAGTATTGTATTAATTTTAGCCTTGTATGTTGTCTATAATATTATGATATGCATTGCTTAATGTCTGAAATTTCAATTGAGCAAGTAGTATGTACTACTTTAGCATTTATGAAGTAGTTGATTCAAATTAATGTGATTGCATATCTTACACTGTTCCAACCCATAAGTTATATACCATGATCCAACGTGGCTTCATTCTATGATTTAAGTTTTTTAAAGGCTGAACTATTTATGTAACTGACACAAGTTATATGTAGGATGTAAATTTACTTGTATCTAATATATGTGAGTTATAAGGGATGGATGTTCTTGCAATTTCATGTTGTATTATGATATGATTGAATTATATGCAAATATGACTATATTATTGAGTAAATTATGGTTTTGGGGTTTTGTCTTTAAATTGCTTATGAAATATGGTTAGTTTTTCTCTTATGGGTATATGAGAGGAATATGTTACATAATTGGTAGATAAGTATTAAGAACCCACCTAAGAGTGATGGGTTGACAAGGGTAGTTAAGTTTTGGGTTGGGTGACTCAATTTCAGTATTCAAGTTAATAAGACTACCCAGGTGCCATGTAGGGATGAGGGTGGACCCCAGCCTTTGGCAGTTCCCTCCCGGTTTCACGGGTCATTACGAGCGCACGCATATGACCACCTATGGCGCTTTTGCACCGGTGCAAATCATGGATCACATGGCTAGTTCTCTGGGTGTTATAGGGAATGGGCTATGTAGATTATAAGTTATGAATGACGAAGCATATGGTGATCGGGAAAATGTATGAAATGCTAGATGGTTAAGTTTAAATTAGATGCATGTACATAAATTTATTTAGAAATCATGTTAAGTGTTCTATTCTGGAGATTAACTAAGTTTTTTGTGTTGTGTGAATGATGATTGCTAAGATTACAATGTATGTTTTATTTGAGGCTCACGAAGCTTTTAGCTTATGGGTGGAACGTTCGTTCAACAGGGTGTATTTTTGCGCGCGGGTTTGTTTACAGATTTGGATGCGTAGGAACGTTGAGAAAGGATAGAGATAATGATCACAGGGTTAACAAAGGGAATTAGGATTAGTTTGATTTCTTTGATGCATTAGTAGTTAGTTTTTTTGTAGTTACAAATGAACACACCCCTCGGGTGAAACTCATGTTATTTGGTTCAATAAAAGTTTAGTAAGAAGATTGTCTATGTTTCAGATGTAATTCTTTATCCGTTGCAAAATATATGTTATTGTATTGTCACAGCTTGAGCTCAGGTGCACTCCGATAGTGTTGGCGGTCTATGGACCATTCTCAAGGCTCAGGTCGTGACATATCTCCCTTGCATGTTATAGTTACAATACATTGTTTTGATAATCACAATGATCATTAGTTATACATACAAGCATTATATTAACACAAATATCATAAACTAAATATTATGTCGTAGGTTGGCGAAGATAATAATATCAAAGAACTTTATGCCACGAAGTATGTTATTCATATTTAGGACCAGTTTCTCAGCGGGTCTCATTTGATAAAGCTCTTTGGGGGAGTAGGGGGTTTAAGGGCTTAAAAATAAGCAGATCTGAATATGTATAATATATACAAAATTAAAAAAATTTATTATTGAAATATATGCTATGTACGTAGGGTCTACAAAAAAGTTTGATTAAATATAGTCATGTGAGATCTTCTTTAATGGAGCTCCTCAAGAGTTTTCTAACAATACTATTAAAAATACATGAATCCGAGTTCGGGATTGCAAAATATATTATAAAGTTAAAATCAATATAACCTAAAAAGAGGGAATATGATTCTAATATTTTTGACCTTTTTAGGAATTAGGAAAAGTCAATAGGGATTAATAGTACAAAATATGGGTCAAATAGTTAGAATTTGAAAGTTCTATTATACATCAATTTATGTTATATTATAGTATGATAAACATATCTAAATATATTAATTTCACATTGATATTGCACTAAATTACTCCATAATTCTTTCAAAGTTTGAAATAGAAACTCAGCAATGAGGAGGTAACATAATGTCATAACTCCTAAGTCTAAACCCAAAAACAAGATTTATAAAAAAAGGCACAATTGGCTGTACAATCATTGTGACACAATTGACTACTCATCCACTCTCGGTTTTATTCTAGAACATCAATATTCAATAAGTTATCACCTTCATTCTACCTATATTAGTTTATTGTTTCTTAGTGTGCATGTAATGTAAAAAAAATTTAAGCACACCAAAGTTCTTCAATTGAATTTTTATTTTTTTATATATTTTTGTGATTTATACATATGTAAAGTGAGGGAAATAGTAATGCTAAATTTTTGGAGTATATTAACTAAGACTTATTTGTTGTACTTTTTTTCTCCACTAGTGACTATACTCAGCTGTTCATGGTGTAGTAGTAATATTTGTTGAAGGATATTTATTATTATTTAAGATAAAAATATCTTATTATGTAAAATAGTTTATATGCTTTAAATATAAATTTTTTTACCTTTTTTTTGTTTGAGCCATAGTCGATCCCAAAGTCAAGCATGGGCTCATAATTCACATATTGAAGTTCGAGCTTGAGTCGAGCTTCAAATTTTCAATTCAAGCCGAGTTCAAGCTAGAACTTTTAGGCTTGTTTGAGCTTCGAATGAAGCTCGAGCCCAGCTTGGAGAGTCTGAGCTCAAGCCTAGCAAGCCCAATACTCAGCTCAACTCAACTCGTCTTGTTAACACCCCTACCTTTGTTTAGTACGTTTATGTCTGTGAACACCTCTAATAATGAGGAATAACTATTTTTCCCACCCCATATTTCCTCACCTCAACTTATAGCTTTAACCTATATAAAAAAGAAGCTTATATTCTTACTCTACTTTCTCTATATCAAAAGCCTACTCAAGCCTCCTATTGGATTGGAAAAAGTAAATCTCTATGTTGTTAAATGTGACTCATCTTCTCTATAACACCCCATTTTCTAAAGAAGATAATATAAATTTTATTATATTTTAGTCATTGATAGAGCATGGATGTGTCGAGGGACTCGCTGATAAAACATTGTGGAATTTCTATCAGTGGACTCATTGATGTGGTGATGTAATTACCAATAGTAACTGCATGCATGCAATTAGTCCAAAATACAAGGTGGTTAATCAGTTTCTGAATTTGTGGGTAGTTATGATGATATTTAGGATTAGAATCTGAGTGAGAAGAGGGAGAAGGAGTCCAAAGGGGAGACTTATGGTCGAAGAAGGGAGTAGCAGATGACCATGAGTGTGAAAATGGGGGGGAAATCGGGTGATGCTCTTGTTTCATGGTTGGATTACTTTCTAAATTTAAAATCTTATCAAATTGATGATGTTTGTGTTGAATAATTGTTATCTCAAGTGAAGTGCGAGTGTTCTTAAGGTATTCTAGGTTAATTTCTAGTTTATACAATGTTAAGGAGTAAAACCATAGATTGTTACCACTACAAAAAAGTCGTTATCAGCGACACACATGTAGCGACGTTTTAGAAAACAGTCGTTGTATGTGTTATATTTCACACACGATCGATGCCGGCTCCTCTCGTATACACGACACTTCCTCACTCTTTCGCGTTTTCCCATCTCTGCGCACTCCTATTTTTATAAGATATTTTCTATGTGTGTGTGTGTGTATATATATATATATATGGTTTTTTGAAACAAAAGAGAGCAGATGGGCATGATTCTAATCATCGATGAAGTTATCAGTGTGTCGGAGGTGATATCAATGATAGGAAAAAGATGAATAACACTCATACATGCGTGCGTTGCAGGTATGTAGTTTTGGGTCATTGACAATATAAAAGACATGTCGGTGAGAATAACATAATAGTGTTGTGCCACTATTGATAGGATTCAATGTGTCAATAAACTCACTGATGGTTATCGGTGAGGGTGCCGACCAGTTTATAAAGTCACCAATAGATATTTATATCTCTGTTAGTGATGGTCAACATGCAAGTGACCTCACCGATGGTTATTGGTGAGGGTGCCAACCTATTAGTGAAGTTACCGATGGAGATTAACATCTATGTCGGTGATAGTCAACACGTCAGTGAACTTACCAATGGTAATCGGTGAGGGCATTGATTTGTCTGTAAGGTCATCAACCCTTCTATGAGGTTATCAATGGACCTCAAAGTCACTATTGGCATGGTTTGATGTGTTGATGAGTTCATTGATGGTCATCGATGGGGTCATCGACATGTTGGTAAAACTACTGATGGAATATATGATTTCAGATTTCATCAGGAATATATCTAATGTATGCTTATAGTACTACAATTAATAATGCATAGTTTTTGATGTGCTTTGTGATGTGAATGAAATGTCATTTATGCATATCTTTACTTAGGGGTTAGAATCCCCAATGCATGTATATGAGCCTATTGATTGTGATAAATGAGTACCCACAAGACTATGCTTAGGCAACCAAGGTCATAGGAACCATTGGTGTTTTGGTTCTAAAAGTGAGTCTTTAGCCTCATCGATGAAATAGTTTGTTATGAAAAATGATCAAGGTCTTTTGGCTTTCTAAAAATAGGAGTTATGTAGAACCACTTCCATGGCCTGGAAGTCATATTCAAATAAACTAGAGTATTAAAAAATTATTGGTCTCATACAACGCAATATAAGAGGGTTTCAATGATCATGAAAGTTTGAAATCTCAACATTTCCTTTATTATATAATGTGAACTACAACAAAATGTAGTATTAGCAACGCTTTTATTAGCGACTCAAATATAAGCGTCGCTATAAACTGATATTTGCGATGCATAGTTAAGCATCGCAAAAATAATAGCTATTAGCAACGCATAAGACCAAGCGTTGCTAATATATATCTATTACCGACGCATGTACCATGCGTCGCTAAAAGATATTTATTTATTTTTAAAAAAAATCATTACTATTAGCGACGCTTTATCTAAAGTGTCGCTAATAGTTTTAATAATACCGACACTTATTAAAAAGCGTCGTTAATAATTATGAATTTAAAATAAAAAAATAAATAAATATTATTAGTGATGTATTGCAACGACCTGACCCGAGTCGGGCCCACAAAATCACTAATAGAAAATTTTCTTTCCTTAAGCCATGAATCATCGTCTGTGTGCAAGAGGTACAACATTAGTCTATGCACTATAGAGCTTCAAGGCTTCCCCATACATAGACTTAGGTTGTAACGGACACATACGCACAATGAAACTTCATAGTTCGTCGCATGTAAAACAGAATAAAACATATATTTATAATTAATTTGAATCGGGCCAATGATACTTTGTCATTGGTTGCCTACGTACGTATTGGATATTATTCCAATATGATCGGATCCGAACGTAGTTCTGCCTAACAGCTAATACATACAACAAACGTCACAAAATTATATACGTTAAAATATGTATATACTGATATTTAATCGGAGTTATACAAAAACTAGTCATATATCAGAGTCAAGTGGAAGTTAATAAGTCAACGAAATCGTACGTCTCGCCCTACCACAAAGCGGGTTCAAAACCACATACACACGTCCCGCTCTATCACTGAGCTGAGACCGAACACATACACACACCACACGTCTTGCTCTACCCTAGAGCAAAACAGAACATAAATATGTCACATCAAAGCATAGTAGATTAGAGCACAAAGGATCATGGCGTAGCATACATTCTTATTTAGCACATGCAGCTTTATAGTTTAAACGGGATGTCAGAAATACTTACTCCCCTCGTGTCTCGTAAGGTAACGGTATTTGAAGTTGCTCGTTCCTTCTTGGAGTCCTCCCCTTAGGATCCAAAGGCAGTAGATGAAGCTTCCTCTAGCCTCCATACGTTCCTCGTCCTACACTGAAAGACTACGTACAAATGTTCTCCTTACAGAAGATTCTTCTCATTTTCTGTGCCAGTGGGAGGTGACAAAACCTCCCCTACTCGGGGATGTTCCTCACACATCGTGGCTCTTCAATGGAAGACAAAGCCTCCCCTACTCTGGAATGCTTCTCTTGTTGTGGCCCGACAACTTCAGACAGAACCCCATCTTGCTCCTGGCCCATTTTCCTTACTCTGGTGATTGAGGACGAAGGGCAGGGCTTCTCCTTGTCTTGGGGCATTTTCTACTCATACAAATTGCCAACTCAGAAAATGGACCCCTCCATTGCGTAGAGCACGCTCGATTTAGTTAAGAATGCCGCTCAGATGGACTAAATCGGAGCTAGGATGCTCAGAAACAGAGAAAACAAAATTTGTCGATGCTCGAGGACAATGAGCAAAACCTCTCCTTGTTTCGGGATGTTTCCTCCTTATACGGCCTCCAACTCGAATAAATGACCACTCCATTGTGTAGAGCACGCTCGATTTATTTAAGAATTCCTCTTGGATGGACTAAATCGGAGCTAGGATGCTCAGAAACAGAGAAAATGAAATTTGTCGGTGCTCGAGGACAACGGGCAGAACCTCTCCTTGTTTTAGGGTGTTTCTTCCTTATACAACCACCAACTCGAAGAAAGGACCGCTCCATTGCATAGAACACTCAATTTACTTCAGAATGCCTCTTTAACGGCATTAATTGGACTCATAACGATCAGAAATAGGGGAGAAGAAGATCTGCTTGAAAAGTAACTGAAATGGGGTATTTATTGTAAGGACCCTCATCTTTAAACCGGTTTTGGTTTTTCTTTAATTATTGGTTATCGTGAGATTTACGTGTTTTTTGATCTTATTCGGTGATTTCGTGAAATAAATAGTGTTTGTGATGGTTTTAACCAAAATTAACTTCAATATTAGTGGTTTTAAGTGATTTTAAACCAAATGTGAATTTTTGAGATTTTTCAGAATTTTTACTATTTTCCCAAAAATTAGGGTTTTGGCGGGACCCCTGTGGGCCCCACCGTCAAAAATTTTATTCTTGTGTCAAATGAACCTAGACATATACTTAAGGTCACACAAAAATTTTCAGAATTTTATTAGGCTTAATTTGTGCTTAAATTTGTAAAATACCCACTTTTAGCCTACTTTTCATATTTACACCCCAAAACTTACCTATGCATACCCCAACCCTTACTATAAAAGGGCAAACCAGAGCCATTTCCATTTTTGGGAATAGGCTAAGGAAGGAGGGCTGGCCTAATTCCCACTTAGGCCCGAATTAGAAGCCGATTAAGGTAAGCTTACTCTAATTAAGCACTAATCATTGGCTTTCTTCTTTATTTCTTTCAAATCTACCATTTTCCCCTTGATTCAATTCGTTTTTGACCATCAAAAGCTACTGATTTGTGTTTTACTACAAACCCTAACATTCAAAATTCGATTTTTACTACCAATAAGCCCTAGATCTAAGGTTTAATTAGGGATTTCTTGGGTAAATCGATTTCTATTAGAGTTTAATTCAAACTCATTGTGTTTTCAAGGATTTCAAGAAGGGTGACTCTTCAATCCGAGCTTAATCAAGTGCTGAGGTAATAGGTCTTCAAAATCTCTGTTTATCCATGGTAAAACTCTCCATTTTTGGCTTATTTCGAAATGGTTTGCTTGATTTAGTGTGTTAATGGTAAGATTAGAAAATGGAATTATTTAATCCCGATTTCTTAGGGTTTTGCATTATTATGGTTTAGTTTGATATTCTGGAAGTTAAGGAGGCCTTTTGATGATGATTAGGGTGTTAGATGTGGATTTGAAGTGTTATCTATGGTGTTTCGGTTTGGATTTGCAAAAGGAAGAAGATGACTATTCTGCCGTGTTGGCGATCTATCGGCCTTGCAGGGCGATCGATCGGCCTTGCAGGGCGATCGATCGGCTGAACTGTAAATTTCAAATTTTTGCGTGTAACCGATAGAACGGCCTGAAGGGCGATCGATCAGCTACACAGGAAATTGTATGTTGTGCATATGATGTCTATTTTGATGATTCCACTTTAGCTTGCCAATTTTATATGAATGTGGAGTGTCTTAAGCTATGTTAGGCTACTGGAAATGCATGCTATTAAGTTTATGGAGTTGAGACATATGCTTAGGGATGGTGGAATGACTTATGTTTTGTGGCATGATGTTGGAATCGTTATCTTGAAATTATGAATGGTTGTTTCTCTTTGGTTAAGCATATATTTTCAGTAGGACTACAATTATTGTTGGACTGATTTGTCATGATAGATTGTGGTTAGTGGTGTGTGAATGTTGGTGAATGCCATGACTCAATGATGAAATGAGTGATGTTATATGTGTTTAGCCTTTGTGGTTGAATTTTGAATCTAGCTATGATTTCAACGATTCTTCTCCTATGATTTCCGCTGGAATTCATGTTTAGATGGAAATTCACATGTGTAGTGTGGTAGTGAGTTTAATTTCAAGCATGATGACATGTATTATGTGAAATGCTTCTACTAGATACACACACATGTGGGGTTAAATGATGATGTTGACGCTTAATATTGTGATTATGAATGATGCATTAGGGGCTGATGAGAGCACTTATCATGGATTTGGATTCATATATGCTTTGCCCACGTATGTAACATGCTGCATGCATCATGAAAATGGATTTTCAATTGAGGCTTCATCGTGATTAATCGAATTTGACCGATTGGATGCAATGTGATGGAATTGTGTGCCGGATTGATCGGTCGTGGATTAATCGCAAATTGATTGGTCCGAAAGGACATATTTTGATTTGGAGTTCCTGTGTGGAACGATTTGAAGTTCCTGTGTGGAACGAGTGCACTCCCCGGGTTGAGTCTTGTTTAATGGAATGATGTGGGGACGAGTTGTGTACTTGTCTTGCGAATATGTGAGAATATTATTATGTGTGTCATCTGGACCCTGAGAATCCAGTGTGGTATGCCGTGTGCACCCCTCTACCACGTGTTCTAGGGTTCTCTGTGTGAGAACTCGGGCTCTTCCCTCCGCAGGAGATGTCCCTGGGTGAACACCCCTGCTCTAGATTCTCTGTGTGAGAATGAGACATCCTTGGCCAGGATCGTCCAGGGCGAGCAGTATTAGGGATTGACAACCCCAATTTTTCTTTAATTCTTGTGTAGAATTTTGGATCATGACACGCCTTCGTGGCCTTGTCTATGCTCCCGTCTGTGTGACATTAATGTGTGATTACTCCTTGATGGAGGTTGATTGTGATGATATAATGCATGTGGAGTATGTATGTTAGAGATACATCCATGCAGGTTGTGATGATATTATGCATGTGGGAATATGTATGTTAGAGATACATCCATGCAGGTTGTGATGATATTATGCATGTGGGAATATGTATGTTAGAGATACATCTATGCGGGATTGGTTATGATGTGAATGCATGTGGGAATATGTATGCTAGAGATACATCCATGCAGGTTGAATTATGCATTATGATGCAGTGTTAGGTGATATGAATGTGTGATCAGAAAGTGATGCACCATGTAAATCTTTGATCTGAACGATCTCATTACTAAGCTATCGTATTTTCTACATTGACAGTGATATTAAAACCATTGCTGAGTGTTAAAACTCACCCCTCTTTTGTGTTTTGATTTGGGGCTGCGTGGTGCGACACGCAGACAGACAGGATTGCCTCTTTGAGGAAAGGTCAGAGGTAGCTTGGGTGTGATGATGGAGATCGTTGCGTGACTTACCTTCGTTTGTTTCATGCTTTATGTTAGAACCTTTGTGTAGGGTTCTTGTTTTGGATCTATGTCATATACTACAGTTGTGATGCTTATGACTTATTTTGAGCCGGTGTGGGCTTTACTTAACTAAGCTTGTGGGTTTGAGATTGTTGTTTACTTTGTGATAAGCAACACATTTTCTTCCTTTTTATTTACTCTTGCTCAAAGGATTGTGCGCACTCTGTATTTCTGTTGATCGCCCGTGGTTAGGGTTAAGTCTTCCGCTAGATTGTTTTTCTCAATTTTCACTTCGTCGCCCCCGCACGCTTGACCTGCCCTTGCACCGGGTTCGGCTCGGGTTGGGCATCGCCGGGGCGTGACATTATAGCCCCCCCAAGCCTCCATTTCAAAACCATGGTGCCGCGCCGCGCTGAACGGCGGCGCTGCGCTGAACAGCGGCACCTGTCGGTTCATGCACCGTGCACACGGTGCGTTGCCCGTGCATAATGCACGCGGTGACTACGCATCGCGGCTGTGCTTTACACACGCTGCGGCCATGCGTCCTGCCGCAACATGCGCTACTTTCTTTTTTCTCTTTTTAAAACAAATCTTTAAACACGCATAACTTCTACCCCGAATTCGGATTTGCACGTTCTTGGTACTGTTGGACTCATATCGACGAGCCCTTTGATAGTAAACCACTTAAAGCAATATATTGTGCTCTTTCCAAGTGGGTCCCGCCTATTTTTTACGCTTCTCGAAGGTTGTTACTTCCGGTCCCGACCTCTATTTCGCCCGTTCTTTGATTCGTTACGTTCGTTATTTCGAGCTCTACTCAAATACGGAGGTTTTAACCTTTGAAACCATCTATAATTTATTAAAAAAAATTACTAATTACCTCTAACCCCCTTGGTTAGACGTAATCGGAAAAGCGGGGTATTACACGTATAGCATATGCGTCCCTAATAGTTTACGTATTTACGATGTATAATAATAATATATGTTGCTAATACGCACACTATTAGCGACGCATATTACTATGTGTCCCTAATAGTGTTTATTTTATTTATTTTTAAAATTAATTTTAAAAATAAAAAAATCATAAAAAATTAAAATTAGAGGTGAGGGGAGAGGGAGAGGAGCGAGAGAGGGAGAGGAGAGAGGGAGAGAGAGAGGGAGAGGAGAGAGGGAGGGAGAGAGAGGGAGGGAGAGGAGAGGGGAGAAAGAGAGGAGAGGGAGGGAGAGAGAGAGATCGGAGAGAGGAGAGGGGCAGAGGGAGTGGGAGGAGAGCGAGAGGAGAGGGGCAGAGGAGGAGAGAGAGAGAAAGGAGAGAGAGGAGAGAGGGAGAGGGATATTAATTAATTTATAGTTTTTTAAAAAATTTTATAAATTATTATATTTTTAAAATTAAAAAAAAGAAATAAAATAAATACTATTAGCGACGTAGAGGGATATACGTCGCTAATAAGCTGGGTATTAGCGACATACATTCCTATACGTCGCTAATAGTATTTATTTTATATATTTTTTAAAACTAATTTTTAAAAATAAAAAATTACAATTAGAGGAGAGATATTGTGTAGAGAGAGAGGAGATAGAGAGAGGGGAGAGAGAAAAGGAGAGAGGAGGGGGGAGAGAGAAGAGGAGAGGGGAGGAGAGAGAAGAGGAGTGGGGAGGAGAGAGAAGAGGAGAGAGAGGGAGAGAGAAGAGGAGAGAGGAGAGGGAGAGAGGAGAGGAGAGAGGAGAGGGAGAGAGAATGGGAGAGAGGGGGTAGAGAGAGGAGAGAGAGAGAGGGAGAGGGAGAGGGATATTAATTAATTTGTAATTTTTTAATATAGTTTTTATAAATTATTATAATTTAAAAATAATAATAAGAAATAAAATAAATACTATTAGCGACATATAAAAATTTACGTCGCTAATAGGCTGGGTATTAGCAACATATAGTCAGCGACATATAGGACTATACGTCGCTAATACCCAGGCTATTTGCGACGTATATTCCTATACGTCACTAATAGTATTTATTTAATTTATTTTTTATTTTAAAAATTAATTTTTAAAAAAATCATAAAAAAATTGCAATTAGATGAGAGATATTGTGTAGAGAGAGAGGAGAGAGAAGAGGAGAGAGGAGGTAGAGAGAGGGTAGAGAGAAAGTGGAGAGGGAGAGGAGAGAGAGGAGAGGGAGAGAGAGAGGAGAGAGAGGGGAGGGTAGAGAGAGAATAGAAGGAGGGAGGGTAGAGAGAGTGGAGAGGGTAGAGAGAGTGGAGAGGGTAAAGAAGGGGAGATTTGATTTAATTTTTTATAAAAAAAGAGTATTAGCGACATATACACATATGCATCACTAATACACTATAGTATTAGTGACATATAAGTATATGCGTCGCTAATGTTGTAGTGTATTAGCTAATATATTACAGCATTAGCGACGCATAAACCTATATGTTGTTAATAACATTTTTTATTTTAAAAAATTAAAATTAAAATAGATAGAGGGAGAGGGAGTGAGGAGAGAGAGAGCGAGGAGAGGAGAGGGAGAGAGAGACAAGAGCGAGAGAGAGGAGAGGGAGAGAGAGACGAGAGCGAGGAGAGAGAGGGAGGAGAGAGAGAGGAGAGGGAGGAGAGAGAGAGAGGGAGGAGAGAGAGAGGAGAGGGAGAGAGGAGAGGGAGAGGGAGGAGAGAAAGAGAGGAGAGAGAGAGAGGAGAGGGAGAGGGAGGAGAGAAAGAGAGGAGAGAGAGGGGAGAGGGAGGAGAGAGAGAGGGGAGAGGGAGGAGAGAAAGAGAGGAGAGAGAGGGGAGAGGGAGGAGAGAGAGGAGAGGGGGAGATTTGATTTAATTTTCTATAAAAAAAAGAGTATTAGCAATGCATATAGATATACGTCACTAATACTATATAGTATTAGTGATGTATAAACCTATACATCGCTAATGCTATAGTGTATTAGCGACGTAGACTTATACATTACTAATACACTATAGCATTAGCGATGTATAAATCTATACGTCGCTAATAGCATTTTTTATTTAAAAAAATAAAAATAAAATAGATAGAGGGAGAGTGAGTGAGGAGAGAGAGACGAGAGAGAGAGAGAGGAGAGGGAGAGGGAGGAGAGAGAGAGGGGAGAGAGAGAAGAGAGGAGAGAGAGGGAGGAGAGGGAGAGAGAGAGGAGAGGGAGGAGAAAGAGGGGGGAGAGAGGAGAGAGGGATGGATGATAGGGAGTGGGGAAAATAATAGTATTTACGACGTTTCCTACATGTTGCTACCCCCCGGGCTCCCCCTCCTCTCTCCTTGCCCCCCTTTCCCCGGCTCCCCCTCCTTCCCCTCCTCTGAAAAATAGAGGGGAAGGAGGGGGGACCCCAAGAGACGACGCCTCTCCTCCTCCCCCTTTGGATTCCGGCAGGGCCCCCCCACCCCCTCCTTCCCGCCCCGCCCTCTCTCTCATGTCCCGAGAGAGAGGGCACCGGATTTCGGCTCCCCACTGGAACCCAGTGCTCTCCCCGACCCTAGGAGGGACAGATAGGAATGTCCAGATTCCAGTCGGGTGCTGGAATCCAACCCCTCTCCCCTCCCAAGGCTTGCCATCGACACATTTTTTTTAATATTTTAAGGCTTTTAGCGACGCTTTTAAAACGTTGCTAAAGCCTTTTTAAATTTATTATTATTATTTTTCTTATTAGCGACACTTGGTAAAGCATCACTAATACATAAATTTTATTTTTTTAAAAAAATATTTTTTTATATTAGCGATGCTTAAAAAAAGCGTTGCTAATAACGAATTATTAGCGACGCATATAATTATGCGTCTCTAATAAGTTATTTTTTTTATTTTTTTAAAAATAGTTTTTTGCTTTAGCAACGTATATATAATGTCGCTAATAATTGCTTATTAGAGACGCAAAAATTAAGCGTCGCTAATAATTTATTATTAGCGACATAATTATTTTATTAGCGACATATAAAATAGCGTCGCTTTTTTTATGCGTCACTAATAGGCAATAGCAACGACACTTTTTGCGACGCTTATAGCGACATTATTTATACGTCACTAACAGTCATTAGCGACGCTTATAGGACTATTAGCGACACATCCTTTTTTTTATAGTGGTGGGTGAGGAGAGGTAGACTTCAGAGAACTGAAAACATTATGCGGTGGCCCAATATCTAGAGTGTAATATTCCTAGATGAGGCCATCCTATCTAGAAAATAATTGCGAATGGTTTGCTTACAAATGGAATGAATATTACAAAAGGTATGTTCTCTTTTATGGTGATGATTGACTAATTTCTAATGAGAATTCCATAGTATATTAAGTTCTTATGATTTTTTTGGATTATTATCCCACTGAGTATTTTTTGTATATTCAACATCTTTTATGGTGTAGGTGTTCGGGTCAAGATTTGGAAGTATGTAAAAGTCATAATAGAGATTTATTTTACCTTGATGGAGATATCTTAGCGATTTTAGCTAGGTTTGATTAAGCACGTGAGTGTGTTATTTATCTTTTGTTAGTTTTGATGTAATTAACAGACAAATTGTAAACTTGTGGGCCCTGTAAATATTTTAATATAATAGTTATATAAATTTCTATTTGAGGTACTTATATCACATTCAAATAATTATGAAAATAAATGATACATATACCCCTAACAATTTATATATTTCATAAATTTTTACCCTTATGATAAATATGAAGGCTAGATTAGTTTTAAGATGTTCTTTTAAAGAGAAGGAAAAAGAGCATATTTAAAAAAAAATATTTAAAAATTATGAGTGTGACAAATTTATGCTGGTGTATAGAAAATAGAATAGGAATATCATTTTCGATATGAAAACTAGGTATATTTGCTCACTTTAAGCCCCTCATTACCCTGACGTTGATGGACAACCCTCAATTCTTTTCGACTATGCTTTTTTTCTCGCAACTTCTTTCTCCCAAACATGTCAATTTTCTTTGCGCCAATTAAAAAGAATGTCAAGTTGGAAATTTTTTCTCTTCTCATCTTGAAGCAAAGGATTGCAATGAAAGGAATTGTATCAATAATTTATATCACTAATTCAATCGTCAAAGAAATTTCGTCCTCGCCTCCTCCCTCTAAATATAGCAAAGAATGCCACTGAGCTAAACCAAATGAGGTAATGAGCTGGACCTGAGGCGAAGTTGGGCTCGGTTAGTACACTCGATGTTGGTGGGCTTGACGACCTAAAGCCTTATGCTCAGCCCAACTTGAGCTAGCTGGAGGAATATGAGGTCAACTTCTTACCATCATGTATTCATTATTTAATTAAGCATTTTTACATTAAATAACAACTTTAAAACTCAATTGAACAACCCAAGTTGAGCTCAATTCAGCTTAGCTCGAGGATAAAATGAAGCTGAATCTAGTACCAGCCAAAACTTGAATAAACTCAATAGCACCCTTAAAAAGAATGCCTTCTCTTGATGTTATAATACTTCCTCCGACTCAAAATAATTGTCCTATTTAGTTTCTCAAAATAAACTAAAATTTGAAAAACAAAATATGACACTTATTTTAAAACCGAGGGAAATAGTAAAAGAGCGTTAGACGCTCAAAAAAATTCAATTTGCAATTCTCCTTCCATTTGCCTTACGAGTTCAGTCCAAACTCAATAGTGAACAGTGAGTAGCATGGTTCTGCGTGCTCCTCTCACTTCCCTATTCAAATTTCAGTGCATGAACAGTAGAGTATCTTCCTCGCTTTCCTTCATTACGTGTGTGGGGGTGTGTGTGTCGGATTTCCATTTTCAGAACTAAATCTGAAAGATCAGTGTTGGGGTGAGGAGCAGTCCCTCCCACAGTAGGGCTATAGTGGGTGGAAGAAAATTGCTTGTCGTTTTGTGTTTCTTCCTCTTTCAAAGTTCACAATCAGCACTTCGGTTGTTCTATATAAAAAATACAACTTTGGTTCAAACCTCATAACTAATCAGCATTGAGGTAATTAGGTCCAAGGGCATAACACATGTGTCACTAGATTATGTTGCATGACCAGAAAGCCATCTCACTCCCACTATGAAGGTGACAAGAGACACCATGAAAGACTACAATCTGAACACAATCAAATATTTTAATAAGTCAATCCCTTAATAACTGTGTGGCACATGGTTATACAATGCCAATACTTTGACCTAAAAGCTTGAAATGAGAAGACTGCACTTACAAACTAGTCCAAACCAGCACTCCTCCCCATGTCATTAGGTGCGCCATCTCTCTAATATCTAAATCTGCACAAGACATTAATATGACTTCATCTCATGGAAATCCTAAAACAATTGAAATAGTTCACCTTTGGAAGTAGATGGACAATATATCCAACTGGGCACTAGGCATTGACTTCTATCGAAGGAGATTGAAACATCCCAATTCCCAACATGGGAATATGCATGAATTTTCAGCTGTTGGGAGGCGAGAGTAGTGGGTACAGTGATCAGACCACTGCATATTTTTGCTTCACGCAACCTGCTTTTCAATGGCTGCCTTACTTGGTGGGTAGGCCTGGCTTTAAAGATTGAATGCCATAAAGTGGCCACCAATCCAAAGCTTATATACATAGATCACCCTCCTTCCAATTCTGGCCTTCCCTTTCCTCTTATATGCAGTGAAGTCGAGGACAATTCTTTAGGATTGAGAGAATCATGGCGAGCGATGGAGGTAGTACTCGTGGCGGGGGTACTCGTGGCGGTGGTGGTTGCGGAAGCCCATGCGGGGCCTGCAAATTCTTACGGCGAAAGTGCCCGGCGTGGTGCATCTTCGCCCCCCACTTCGATCCAGAACAAGGCACCGCCCGCTTCGCCGCTGTGCACAAGGTCTTTGGCGCTGCCAATGCAGCCAAGCTCCTCAACCGGGTGCCGGACCACCGGCGCCCAGAGGCCGCAGCCACCATCTACTACGAGGCCCAGGCCCGGCTCCGGGACCCCGTCCATGGCTGTGTATCCCACATCTTAGCCTTGCAGCAGCAGGTGACACAATATGCCCGCATGCACCATTAATATATATCTTGTGTTCTTCTAGGGACTTTCAATGTTTGATGTTGTAATTTGTTGCAGATAACTATAACTGGCCAAGAAATTCACAGCAACATTGTACTAGGATTCAATATGATTGATTAATGACTTTTCTACACTATTTGGATCAAAGATACATCATATCAAGATGATTACATAAAAGTGAAGTATGATCTGCTGCATCCAAATCCAAGCAACTTGAGTCAGCTGTAAAATTTGCTACATTTAGTTGTTGAAAGACTTCACCATATGTCCAATGTTTTAGGTCATCATGACTCATGAGTGCCATTAGTTTCTTTAGGGGCATTAACATGTCATAATGCTTCTAGCAAACTAAGAAGGATTGATAATTAGGGTTTTTTATTAAGTTGTTCAAGTATGGGAATGGCATATGGGTGGTTTCAGGTATTGGACTTGCAGAACGAGTTGGCGTGCGTCCAGACTCGCCTCTCAGCAGTGGAGCTTCTTGCTCGTCCTTGGCAAGGGCAGGGCTATGCCCGGCCGTCGAGCTTGCTGCCGGCGTACGAGTCAGCATCCGAGACTCGGCGAGGTGGAGAAGGAACTGTGCCGCAGGAGCTGGCTGATCTGGCGGCTCTTTTGGAGGAAAGCCCAGTTGAAAACGAGATGCAATTGCTGGTGCAAGACCTTGTGTGCAGGTACTTTGCTGGGTCTCAATCCCAATCAGCCAAGTCTTGTTGACAAATCTTCTCCCCCTGGCTAGCTTGGTCAACTTGAACATATTGTGTTAAAAAACTGGAGGAAGTTTTTGGTCACACGAAGGAAGATTTGATCTTTGTTTATGGTGTAAAACAAGGGTTTGCGAAATTGTTGTTCATGAGGGAGCATTGGCTGCTGCTTATTGGGTCCCATTCTGGCTTCTTTTCCGGCCTATGTGGCAACTAAATTATTATTAAATAACAAAACAGCCGAAAGTTTTAAATCTTGGCCTACAGTTCACTCAGTAAAGAACAAACATGTGAGTTTGTATGGAACGCCATCAAAATAGTCAACGTAGTTAATTATTTGCTTATATTAATTAAAAATTTATAATTTTACATAATATATATATAGAAGGACCCAATGAGCCCGAGCCTATGCCGACATACATAAGCCCAGGCGTGTATATATATATATATATATATAAAAGATGTTATTTAGCCTCAATATCAGAACTTGCTCGAAATAGTAATGAAAGGGAAGGAATTGAGTAAATGAAGGTGTTCTCTGTTCACAAAAAACCTAGTAATGACAAGTACAACTTATATATTCCTTCTGTCCCTCTATTGGTTTTTTAAAAAAGGGCTATTTATATGGGTTTAGGCTTCAACGGCATGAGCCAGGGTCCTTAAGATTATCGGATTTAAATTTAATGGCCTATAATATTTAAGGGGTATTTAATCTTTAAATAATGTGGGCCATTAGATTTGGATGCAATAGCTATAAGGGCATGGGCTCGCAAAGAAATAGAGCTATTAATGTGAGCTTGAGAGCATATTTATTTTTATCCTAAAATAAAGTCTATGTTATAGGGAGATTTTTAAAATCTTTGGCGCAGGGGATGTGTACAAGCAGCATTAATTTAGGAGATATGGAAAGGTTTTCATACAAAGTGAAGAGAGCAATGGACAATTTTACCTCTAACCACGTCTACCTCTAGATAAGTAAAATTAAATTAACTAATTACGAGGGCAAAATAAAGCAAAGCCCACACCAACTAGACAATGCAATTTTTTTTTTAAAATGAAAACCTAACAGAAAACCCTAAACCTGGTAAAAAAAACATGAGTGGCTCCATCCTGATCAAATCAATTTACAATTCTTTTTGTTTCATATTAATAGTTTTATTTAATTTTTTAAAATAAATTAAAAATAATTTATTTTTAAAAAATAAATAAAACCATTAATGTGAGACATTAGAAATTCAAAGAAACAAGTGACTACTAGACACTCGGTATACCCCAAGTCTTGGTCAGTATACCTTGCTTATGAATTTCTGAATTTCGCCCGTGGACATTTTCCTCCATGCGTGACTGATATTGAGCAACAAACCACTTCAAATATGCCCTTAATTTGAACTTTTCAACCACTTATCTCCTCACAAACAATCTCAAACTCAAAGCTTTAGCTTCCCGCCTAGCCTTGGACTTTGCTATTCAACTCAATGATATATCAGCGTGTCATTGTGTGGTGTGTGAAATAAATCTCTCATATAACAAATGGTCTCTCTACTAAATAAAGTACCCTAGATGAGCATCTATTATGCGCTTATAAATGAAATATCAAAGCACAAGCAATGCTGTAAAGTTTCAAGCTCTCTCTCTCTCTCTCTAAATTCTAATTCTCAATTGAAACAATGGAGCACATTACCTCAAACTCAAACTAAAGAGAGCTTATATAGTTCTAAAGGTCGGCGGCAAGCCTAATCCTAAGTTTAGTAAGAAAATGAATCAATTTAGGCTCAAAACATGCATTTTTTATAATATTGGTGAACAGTCCATAACTGGCAACTAAATGATCCCGTCCAATTGAGCGAAGTAGATAAAACGTGCCTCTACCTACTCATTTGAACTCCGCATTCAAACACCTTCTAGAATGCAATATAAAATTTTCAAGTGCAGTAATTTGGGAAGATATATATTAGATGCATCCACCTGTAATGAGTCTAAAATGAGCCCCTTGGGCATCTCCTTGTCAATGGTAACCGGTTGCCTCCATAGGCTAACTGGCTATAACCGCATGCAATTAGGGGTTCATTTTCAGCTCATTGCAAGTAGGCGTATTTAAAAATCTTCTCATTACTCGAGCAAGTGAAGCTCTCCCTTACATCATCTTGGCACTCTTATTGTGCTCTTGGCCTAGGGTACAAAATTCAATATTGATGTGTTGGATCCATACACTATACAGAACTGAATTTTAACATAGCTTGATTATATTTCATACCGTGAGATAGCCTGCACCATTCCTTATTGTTTGGCATTGTTCTTAAGAAAGCTAATCTTGTCTTATTTTAAATGCTTTTCTAATATTTTAATTAATTTTTTTTTCACTTAAAAATCCTTGGAAATCAACCCGACTAACATATAGAGTACTTCCAACCCAAGTCAAGTTCGATTATCATGTTTAAAACCTTGAATTGAGTTTTATATATTCCATTTGTCTTAAATTAATAGCTCTATTTGGCAAACTAAATTCTTCTATATTAATAATTATATTTTGTTCAATTTAATAGTTAGGTATAGGGCTATTAACGAGCCGAGCTAGCTCGTTGAGCAGGCCCAACTCAGCTCAACTTGAATCGGGCTAGATTCAAACTCGATTCAAGCTCAAATAGGTTCGAGCCGAGTTTGAGGAGACCCATGCTTGACTCGGCTCCTCGAACTCGGCTCGACTCGAATAAAACTCGAACTCGATGCTACTTGGCTTGAGCTCGAATATAATTTTAAAATTATATATACATAATATTTATAAAATAAATAATATATATACATATTTTATATAAACATAATTGTTAATTTTAATATATATTTATGACATACTACCTCCATTCTAGATTAACAGCTCTATTTAATTAGTTCATTTTGAAAAATCTAATGAAGTTATTAATTTAGGACGGATGGAATATATAAAATAACATATAATCACATATATATACCAATACAATAATATTATGTATTATATATGATATATGAGACCCGTTTATATGAGCCAATGTTCACTCACGATTGCGTAAGCATTGATGTAATGCATCCTCATATTATAATCCAACAACACACATAATTTAGGAGACAGATTAGTTTGTCTTCTTGTGCCATTGGATCCCAATTTGATGACCCATGATGCCTCGGCTCACGCTGACGTATGTGAGCCTAGATTCATATAATTTTTTTATGATATATATCAATGTTAAATTGTAATAAATATATAATTTTTATATATAATATATATTTTATAAAAATAAAAATATTAGAGACACAAACATTAATATACTTATTCTGTCCCAAATTAATAGCTCTATTTAATTTTTTAGATGAACTAAAATTAGTTCAATTGAAAAACCAAATGGAGCTATAAGTATATGACGGAGGGTCAACAGGATATCACACTAATATACTTAAAAATATTTCTAAAAGAAGCATAACGTTAGGAGACCAACCTTAGTCTATAAAAGAATGATTAAATATTCTTTTAAAAGTTGAAGCATGACACTGGGACCGCCTCATCTTACAAAATGTATATTTTTTTACATATACTTTAAAATTTTTTAGAGGCATACTAAGGCTAAAGAATAGTTCTTTTAAAAGAAAACACAAATAAGTAGATAATAATGTTGCCGAAATGAGTTTTTATTTTTTGTATTTTTTTAGTAATTATATATACATAAAGAGAGAAAAATAGTAATGCTGCATTTTTTTAGCATATGTAACTAAAACGTATTTGTCATAGTTTTCTTCTTTCATAGTGACTATAGCAAGATGTTCATGGTGTAATCGTAATACTTCTTAAAGTATATTTATTAATATTTAATACTAAAAGTATATTAGTATGTGTGATATTTCATATATTTTAGATTTATATATAGATTATTTTTATTTTTTTAGTTCAAGCCTAGGCTCATGATTCACTTATTCAAGTTCGAGCCAAGCTTTGAATTTATAATTCGAGCCGAGCTCGAGTTGAAAGTTTCAAGCTTAATCAAGCTTCAACAATTCGAGCTTGAGCCATAAAAGCCTAATACTTGGCTCAGCTTGGCTCATTAACACCTTTAAGTTGTGTACTTAAAAAAGAGTATTATAAGCTTATTTTTCTTTTTCTTAAATATGGGTTTCACCATTTAATAAAAAGTATTATTTTTTCAAATGTGACTATCAATATGGGATGGAAGGAGTACGTTTTTATTAATGGATCACCTATGTTTGGTTTGGAGCCACATGATATCAATATAGCCACTGGTTTTGTTTGAGATCAAGTGTCATTGTTAGGAAAATAATATTTTCACATAAAAAACACATAACAAAAACTCACACATGTGTCTTAATTGGATTAGATACATGGGCCCAAGTGAAATTTGTGTAAAACCCACTTATCCAATCCAATCAAAATACATGTGTGAATTTTTGTAGGTGTTATTGTTATGGGAATATCACTATCCTCATTGTTAATAGTTTTGTACACACGATTGAACTTCATTTTTTCCGCTGTCATTTCTTCTTACTCATTGGTGATCCTTTATCCATTATATCTCTCGGACTTGAGTCACATAGTTAGATAACTAGGTATGGCTTTTACAACACCTAATTAGATTTGGAATAAATGGCCCATTGCTTATGGAGTGAAGCTTTAAATTGTCTAACAAGTGCATCTTCTTAGTGTTGCATAATCAGGTATGACTTTTTGAATTGTGGACACGTAAAAAATACACACAAAAATGGAGCTCCTGACAAATTATAGTGATTTTGATTTTATTTTAATAGACTCGATTTTTAAGTTTTATTTTCTATGTAATAATGAGTTTCAGGACTATGTAATAATTTTTATTATTGTCATCTTAATGCAAACTCATGGTTAATAAAGATGGTTTTAGTTTATTATTATTAATGTTGCAAAATGTTTCTAGTCAGTTCTTTTACACTTTTAGAAGTGCACCTCAAAATGATCATAAACTATTCTTAAATGACCAAAGCACTCGCTAGGGTATGACACAATAGACTATATTGGTCACAACTAAAGTTGAACCCTAGCTAGTCCCAAATGTAAGTCATCTTCCAAATTGGCGTTCTCCTCAAGTCATCCATGAGCAAACACTAGCTAGTCCCCCTCCCCCCCTTTAAAAAAGATTATGTTGATAGAAAAATTTTCATTTCTATTGTTAATTGAGAATGAGATATGAAATATGCTACTTTAAAATTAAAAAATGCGAAGTCAACTGGATTTTTATTTTCATCCACTTTATTATTCACTTAAAAAAATTTATGCTATAATGTTCAATTACATACAAAGCTAACGGTATTGAAGGAAAAAAAAGTGAATGAACCACATTATACTTATTTGCCATTTATAGTAGAAGGGAATAATTGAATAGATTAAACCATGTAATCATGCAATTCCTAGAAAACCATCACTTCTTTGATTGTTATGATCTAGATAAAGGAATGGTGAACAAAAAACCTTTCACTCTTACCCTATCTCTTTTTCTTGCTTTGAAGGACATTTCATTTTTTTTCAGGTGTTAACTTTTAACCACGATTCTATTATGAATAAAGTTATGTATTACAAATGTTCAATCAAGAGATAGCACAATTTTCAGGAAAGAGATTGACTAGTTTTAATTTTTATGACAATTTTTATAAGCTTTGCTTGGATAATTAAGTAGGCCAATATATGAGCCTAAATAAAACTATCATATTTGCCAATAAAACAAATATAAATGACATTTTTTTATATAAATACAAATGACAATTTGATTAATAGTATATGTCAATATATGAAAGGTAGGTGACTATTTGAGAATCAATCCTGAGGTAGGTGGTTTATGTAAATATCCATTTATATTAAACATTAAAAAAATAGACTGCAAAACTGGTTTGTGGCGGCATTGCTGACTCTTCACTGCAAGTGTTATTATAATACTCATCACTAAAAGTTCGCGCAGACTTGAAGAAGGTTGAAGAATAGTTTTTGCATGATTTTTTTGGTTAAATTTTAATTAATTGAGTATTTAAAAAAAAGTATCGTAAGCTTATTTTTTCTTCTCTTAGATATCAATTTTACTATTTAATAAAAATTACTATTTTTAAATATAACTTATAATACGGGACTGAGGGAGTAAAACAAAGTGTATCCAAATGACGCCTTAGTCATCTAAATCCGATCAATCCCTCACAGAGAAACTTATTTTGAGCTATATTAAGAGGCACACGGTGCTTAAATAAAGTCTTGCAAAAGCCAACCTTATCTATTGGAGATAGATCAGTAGTGGACAGCCCAGGTGCAAACCTAGTAGGGCCCATCAGTGTGGGGCCCAGCATAAGTGGACTCCTAATGGGCTGGATCTCTCACTATCTCCGGAAGTAATAAAGGCCCACGAACAAGTTTCTTTTTGACCCCAAACCCCACTAAAATCCAAACAAGTCCACTGTCAGCTCTCTCCCTCTCTCGCGATGAGTCTCAACCACTTGCACCCGCTTATGGAGCCGGCGGCGCCACCGGCCGCGCCGCCTCCTCCGTCCTTCCCTCTGCTCTCCAAGGTCGTCGTCTACCGCGATGAGGACGAGGAGGAGGAGGAAGACTGCGACGAGGAGCGCCCGCCCTCTTCCCCCTCTCCCAGTGACAATTCCTCCTCCTCCCACTCCGACCACCCTTCTGCTCCATCCGCCTCCGCCTCCGCCTCCCACCACCACCACCACCACCACCTACGATACCCCTACGTCGACCTGGAGCCTCACATCTCCACCCAGTTCTACACCTTCAACAGCGCCTCCCACGCCCTCATGGCCCGCTGCCTCGTCGAGCGCCGTCCTGCCTCCCCCGCCGAAATCCGCGCTGCCACCCCGCCCGCCGTGCTCGCCTCCTGGCGCTCCGTCTGGAAGGACCGCAACGAGGACACCGCCTACTCCACTGCCTGGAAGCGCATCCAGGACAAGCTCGCTGCCGGACCCGTCGACGCCACAGGCGGGGCGCATATCCTCTACTTCAAGAACAACCCTGGCCAGTGGGTTCCCCACGTCGACCAGTGGCACGACATAGTTGTGTCCTCCCACGCGGATGCCGACCTCAAGCACCTGGGGCTCAAGGAAACCCTAGATCGGATCAAGCAGATCTGGACCGTCGGCGCCAAATTCTACGGCATCCCGGAGTCCTTCATTAGGGCTTGCGTAGCCAGCTGCCCGGTCTGCTCGGACGCGGCTGCGGCGGCCCAGCGGACGAAGCGGCGGCGGTTCGAGTACACCGAGTCGTTCGAGGTGCCGGCGAGGGAGGTACCTCAGCGGCTGCGGCAGCTGGCGGCAAAGCACCGCGTGGTCCTCTGCATCCGCCAGAAGTACGTCCGCTATAAGCCCTTCCTCGCTGAGGTCAAGGACTACGCCTGCCACCGTGCTGGCGAGCCCGTCTCGGCCACGAAGAAGGCACGAAGAGCGCTGAAGCGGGAGCCTTATGCGTCGAAACGGTGCGGATGTGGATTTAGGATTAGGGCGATTATGCCCATAATGAATTACAATGAGAAGGAGAAGACGTTTGTTTACCAGGAGGAGGGGGTGGCGGTGTTCAAGCTCTATGCCATCCATACGGGACATGAGCCGGGGCCCTTGGACGGGAATGCCCGGATAATTCACAGGGTGGTAGGGCATAAAGGTGGTTTTTTGCTGGACCAGGAAGCTGATTACGGGCTGAATGAGGATTTGGATATTGAATCGGAGGATTTTAGATTGATCGGGAAAGATGCGGGGGATTCTTCTGAGTTGGAAGTTCGACGACAGTTGCAAGAGCTCAGGGTCGAAACTGGGATGCTGGAGGGGAAGATTGCAAAGTTGCCGAGGGAGATGCTGGGTGCAATGTCGAGGGAACTGGCCGAAGTATTAAACAGGCTTAGGAGCATTGGGGATGAGGCGTCGAGGCCAGTAGGGCTTTTGCTTGATAAGCAGCAGCACTCGGATGAGGTGTTGGTGGATGCTGAGCTCGGGCAGTGGGGAGATCTTCACCATGATCGGATGTATGGTAATGGGAAAGATGCGGAGCTGATTGAAGATGAGGGTGACAGCTTTGAGCATACATGGGACCAAATGAGTGGTGAGTGCGGTGATGCAAAGAGTCTTATGAGGGGTAGCTGCAAGTCCGATAAGTGGCTCAAGGAGTGTGCTCAGTTTGATGAGAAGAGCATTCTTGACTGTGACGAGGACTCAAAGCTAATCAAGCCAATTAGACATGACGGAACCATAGTGACAGATGCTGCTCTTGTGGGAATTCAAGTAGATAGTTTTTATCAGGAGAATCCTAAGTGGTATGATTCACCCTGCGCGCTGGATTCTGCTGGGGAGTATGCGGATGTTGGCGATAGACATGGTAGCATTGTGTAAAGTTCTTGAATAGGCTTCCCACTTTCTCTAATCGGCTCCTAAGGTGGAGATGAGGCTGTAAATTGTGTATACTAATTGTTGGAGTTCCTTGTAGAGTCCTTTATGGGCGTTTGTTATGGCTTTGACACTAAATATTTAATATGTTTAACAATGGCTTCTAGTTTATATTTACGCTTGGAAAATCCTATATCTTGCTAATTTTGGTAGAAGTATCTGCTTTACCGAATAAGTTCCGTCTTCTGTATGTTACAGTTTTTCTTGTCAAACTATTTGCACTTTGGTTCTGCCAATGCAGACGCTATGTTAGTGCTATTTCTTGATATGATGCTGTCTTGTGAAATATCCAACAGGTATACTGTACTTCCAGCCAATTTTGTAATTATATTATCAAATTATTTCCTTTTTCCTATCAATGATATGAATTTAAGTCACATTTTCCTGTTTTTTCCTTTCAACTTTAATGTGTTTGTACATCACATGCCAAAGTACCGGTTTCTACTGGTTGACTAAGTATTGGTGCATCAAATTGTTACTTTTGGACTTAGGCTTAAGGTAGTCAACAAACTTGTATTCCTTACCCACGTATATTATTGTCTTTTGTATCTGTGAAAAACATGTGGAATTTCTGAGAATAAAAAATGTCGTACCTAGTTTAGATTTCCTCCTCCTCAATAGCGAGAACTCAAATTCTCATCCCTAATGTTGAATTTTGTTTACTGCAATTTTGCAATTTTCAATGTTTATTTGTGCAAGTTTCCCACATAAAATTAGAAAGGAAAAAAAAAGATGAAGAATGAACAGTCAATGAAGAATTGACAAATTTGTGCAATCCTGTCTCTGTTTTTAATGTTCCAGTGTTCTGATAATCTTTTTAGGCTGGTTTGATCCGATTTGGAACACAGTTCACTCGAGATTGTTCCATGCAAAGCCCGATTGGCTAACAGCATAGACTAACCAGACATCAACTTGGTGTAAAATCCTTAAAACACGGCCACATTAATACACGACACGATTTCTGTGAGCTAAAATTGTATCATTTCAGTTATAGAGAAAAATAACAAGCTGGATTAAAATCTATGTTTTTCTTTTATACTGCAACCATCATTTGACATAGGTAGTCAAATGTATTTTTAGTGAATGTTTATGTCGTACTTGATGTTTATCACTGTATGAAATTCTGAGAACGTCATTTTTTTTCAGTGGAAGGTTGATTTATTATTCAGTAGTCAAATTATGGAAGAAGAAAGCTCATCAACCAAAAAGGTAAACTGAAGTAAAAGCTATGGAACATATTCACAATGCTATGTTGATTTTTTGCAGTCCCTAAGATATTGCCCATTGATTCTACATATCAAAGCAAAAAGAATATGGAAGGCCACAAAGGTTCGTTTCCTTTTTTCCCCCACCATTTGGGCTCGGTAAATGACAATGCATGGGTTTATTTTTCTGGAAGGAACATTAGTAATCTGGTCCTTATGCAATACTAGGCCTTTTATTGTACATGATACCTTTAGGTTGTCACGAGCGCTCAAGGGACCACTGGTTTGTAGGGCCCTGAAGATCTGGATGCAACATAAGTTGTGGGTTTGTTCTATACAAGTACTTCTATTTTGCGGTTTTCAGCAGCTGCATATGTAAGGATTTTTTATCTCAGAGCTTCGATTGGCTCCAGTTTGCTGGTCTTGCAAGCATTTGTTGAAGTGAATGAAATATTTTTGACTTTGTCGTATGATGTCTCATCTATCTCTTCTTCTTTTTCTTTCTTTGTTCCTTCTAAGATGCATATGGTTGGAGTCTTCCTTTATAACATAGGGAGGAACCGAACAGAATTAGTTTCTATGCATATTGGTGCACCTTCTGTTAAAATGCCAGTTGCCGATCTTTCAATAGTCTTGGTGAATATGAGCTTATTAGACGTGAATTTTCAGCATCAGGAATTTGTTGAGGGACAAAAGGAGGAGGCATAAGAGACATGAAGAAAGCTGTTGAAAGTACAAAGAGAAGATAATTATGTCATACAAAAACACAGAAGTAGGTGACCTCTGCCTTACCGTGGGAACTCTGTAGAGAAAAGTTTATTAGATGAAAACTATTTAACTAGTGAAAATTTTCTTCTAATTAAAATTCTATGATAACTATGGCAAATTAGCACTCATATGTTGTCTCATCTCCTAATTTTCATGAAAATTTACTTTATACTCCTTCCGTCCCAAAGCTTTGTTCCATATTAATAGCTCTATTTTGTTCAATTTAAGTGACTGGGTGCTTAAAAAGTGTATCATAAGCTTATTTTCCCTCATAGATGTGGTTTCACATTCAATAGAAACTATTATTTTTCTTAATGTAGCTATTGTTTAAAGGACGGAGGGAGTATATTGGTTAAAACGCCCCTGCAGATGCTGCAGCAAACTTTTTGTCTTTTGTCAACAAAAAACCACCTTGTAAGTTTAGCATATTCTGTAATAGGTTGCATATGTCCTATTATCATGTGAGTGCTATTTTATTTCTTATATTTTGTTACGTCCTTTTCCATACTTTGTTGTAATCATCTCTTCTTTTGCAAATATGGAATGAAATACCTGGCGTAGCTGTTAGGTTTGTGGTATTTCTTGAGGTCCATAACTTTCCTTGGTTCAAGATTTTGTGCAGCAAAACTCATTTTGCTTTTTAATATTTGTATGTTGATTCGTTGAACTTCAGAAATTTGTTGGAGTCCCTCATTAAGTGAGCATACAGACATTTTTTCAGAAGTGGAATAGGCTGTCGTTCTTATTGTTGCTTAATATTTGAGGATTGGTTTGTCTGCATCTTCGCTATGTTTCATCTTTTTCTCCATCTGAATTACATGGTATTTTTTGTTGAACGAATGCGTTCATGTTAGGTCTGAACAAAATTATTAAAATTTTCCCCCATATCAAAACCTCGTCCCAGACCCTCTCTCTAACTTTTCTCTTTCTTCAAGCAAAATTATTAAAATATTCAAAAAATGATTTTTGTTGAACTTTTACGTACTTGGACCGCTTAAATAAGCATTAACGCTCATTTGCGGAATTCTTCATTAAATATTGGAATCTATGCGGGTACCAAACTTGTGTGATTAACTGGCTTATCGTACGGTCTCCGAAGATTTGATTAGTTAACGATATGGGTTACTTTACCAATATGTGGTGTTGAATGAGGACAAAGGACTGACACAGTCTGGTTCAAACTTGAAGTCAGATAGCTGTGTCAGAGAAAAGTGAATAGTCTGAAGTGATGGATGAGCAAATAACGATATCAACATTGACCGGCAGTGGTGCTAAGGAACTGAGCCTGCTGGTTGTGTTTTACCGGCTCGACTCTAATTGGGCTCGATTGAGCCAGCTTGAACTTGAAACCAACTAGCTCGACAGGAGCTAAAAAGGAATACGGAGTTTGAACATGGTGCTGGTTGACTTGACGTGACTCAGTTTAGGCTTGACTTGTGCTGGATCTGGAGTGTGCCCCTTGCCCTAAATTAATAGATATATTTAGTTTTTTAAAATGAACTAAAAATGTTAGCTCAGTTTGAAAATTAAAAAGTAGCCAACCAAGTAGGACGGCTGGAGTGTATATATTAATACTTGCTCCCATCTACTTCTAAAGGAGCTTTGTTTCATTTGTGCGCAAATAGCTACCTCTAGCTTCATCTTTACCGTCAACTCCCTTGTCACTAGGAATAGCAGCTTGGTGTAGACCATGGTGGTCTACAAGGGCAGCCATTAGGTAGGAAGAGGAAGCTGCATCTTAGACGATTAAGACAAATGCTAACTAAACTAACTCATAAATTATTTCTCAATGCTTGTCAAGAGAAGTGGTTACTTTTCTATTATACGTTTAAGTGTTGTTCAATCCAAGGAGTCTAATCTACATAAGAAAACTAATTAAAATAAATGCCCTAAAAGGAATTCAATATGAACTAGGAAAGCAAGGAAAGTAAAGTGGAGGTTGTGAATGACCTAATAGAGCTTGGCCCTAGATGAGCCGAATGGGCCATAACACAGTGCTTTTGTTCAAGTTGGCCCTTCCCTCTTGCTGCCCATTTGGCCTACAACACCCCTTTTGTACAAGTTCCTCCTTTCCTGGTTTATGCCCCGTATCTCTTCTTGGTGAGCAGGCACCACCATCATCTCAATTGCAACCTCCTCCTTGGTTGTGCCTCAAGTAGTGACAAGTTGGAAGGGGATGATTGCCATAATATTTGAACTACTTATAAATTTTAGGTTTCTTTGTGCTTACATTTAGGGCTGGAAAAAGGTTAGGTTGGGTCAGATTAGGTTGGCCTTGACCTACACTTAAATTAGGCCGTGTCAAGACCCAACCTTATTCATTGGATAGGTGAAAAATACAAACCATAACCCTACATAGGTTGACTATGCAAGTAACTCTATATTTTGTGACAATTAATTTTTTTTGTTAACTTAGGTTATACATTATCTTTGCAGGAGTGAAGCATATAAAACATATAGATGCATTACCATATTACACTTTCTGTGTTAGTTTAGAAAAGAAAAGTTAGAGAGAGAGTATTATGGTATTCTATGATACACATCCATAATAATCCTACAAAAGTTGTTAATTGAGTATGAAATAAAGAAAGAATCTACTAGTTAGTAGAATTCAAAGAATTTTTTTTTCTAATCTTCTCGATATTAACCAATTTTCTAGTTTCTGCCAACTTCTCTATATAATCCACTAAAATAGAAGGCAAAAAATAAAAAAACTAAAATGAAATATGAATTATAATAATATTGAACATTCGAATGGGCCTTTGGAGAGGAATAACAAGTGGAGTCCTTATTCAAAAAGGTAACATTGAACATATGAATGAAAAACAAAGAATGACTGAACAGGAGAAGTCAAGAAGAAGTAAAATATTTTCGGTTTTTTTATTAGTGAAATGGGTCGGGGTTGGGTTTTGTTGGCTAATACCCGACCCGAACCTATTTTAAAATGGCCTTATTTAAAATTGAGTTGAATATGGGTTGGGAGGGTTGTGTGCACAAGTAAACGGGTTGAGTTTACCTGAATATTTTTATGAAAAGATCAATTGAGATTCTAGTCGATAGAGTGCCTTGGGAAGCCTTTGGTTTCTACAATAGTTGTTGATCACTTTAAAAGTGTAAAATTAGTCTTAAGGTAAGGAGGGAAAAGTTCTAACCTTTTTTCTTGATCCTCTAAGTCCTTGCTTATTTCAATTTGTGTGGTTTCTAAAGAAATTTGAAGAACCTTTATAGATATTTTGAAAGATGGAGCCAGTACAAGCCCGAGTTTGACTTCCCTGTAAATGGAATTTGAGTTTGAGAACAAAACAAAGTCTTGAGCTGCCTATTGAGTAGTTCAAGCAAGTTGACTTGATTTTTTATAGTTAGTAAATAGCAATGTGACTTGATACTCGGTTGAGATTTAGCCTGCAAGACTAATGCTAGACTTGACTCGGCTCATTAAGCACCCCCCTAGTGACAAATTCTCAGCAACAATGCGGTGGTACATAGACAAAAAAATTAAAACTTAGCAATCAACTTCTCTTTTCATTGAGGCCTGATGTTGAGTCCTAGGCGTATAATTAAACTTTGATTTTTTAACTAACATCTAATAGGAAGTTTAAGGGAAAGAAAAACCATTTAGGGTGACATGCCTATTGGCTCATTGTTACACACGGGGATAAATTTTTGGATGCAAGTATGCCTTGTAAAGGCATGGTTGCACAACCTTACCGCTTCTCTTTACCTTACTTTCACCCCACTTTTAGTACACAAACATGCATAAACGAGATGTGGAAAAGATACTCTACCCTAAAATCTTTTATTACAATAATACATGCTTGAAATTTCAATGAATAAGGCCCTCTACCTTGCTCCCAAACCTAAGGAACAACCCTGCACTCTCATAGGACATCTCCCCTTTGCTGCCCAACTCACTCTCAACACTCAGCCCTCTCTAGAACTGGTCACAAGTATGTTGATTGCCCTTTTATTCAGCTCATTCGCCCCCTTATATAGGGGAGATGGTCCATAAAATCCTAGTACTACTAGAATTCTATTGTTCCTCTACTATTCGTCACCCAAGTGACCTTGCCCATTACAACGAGGAAACATGTGCACAATCTCACCCAAGACATTACAGTTAGAGATATATTGATATAGTTTTTTAGTTGTATAAATTTATTGCCTTGTAAATATTATATGTGTGGATCATTTTTTTGTAACACTATTTTTTGCTACAAATAAATTTTCTCCACATTATTTGTAGGTTGTCTTTGCAGGTAAATAGATGCAATTTAAAAAAAAATAACATAAATGATTTCATCATGAAATATATGTAAGACAGATTTTGCCACAAAGTGACAAAATCCTTATGAAGCCAATAATATTTAACCTTTGAGATTTAGATTTACAATTGCCTACTATGAGTGTATATGGGTTAGTATAGAGCTTACGTGTATAACTAATGAACATTGTGATTTTCAAAGTAATTTATTATAATTATAACATGCAAGAGAGATATTTGTTTAATATATATTTTATTTCTAATTTATTTTATTTTATCCTATTTAATTTGTATTTACATACATAATGCATGTGCATTTTTGCTAGTAAATACTAAACTACATACCTTCTCATGTTATTTACCCATTGCTTAAGAATGGATATTAAACCATAAATTAGATACATCATGCTTATAATTAATCTAACTAAATATTTTTCCGTGTTTGGATAGTTGTGGTTACCATTACACCATGTAAACAAGTCTGCAGTCTCCATATAAGGAGAAATTATTAGGTACTACTAAGAGATTAGAAAATCAAGTTGAACATCATGTCTTTTTCATATGAGCCTAGCCTACCAATACTCGTGCGTGCCCACTAGGGATGGAACCAAAATTTCAACATAAGGGGGCGAGAAGTAAATAAGTCTTTTACATATTTATGTAGATGATCAATTTCGGCACCCTCTCCTGAAATCTCTCCAAAAAATATTTTTTAAATTAAATATTAATTAAAATATAAATTCTTTAAACTTCTATTTGAATTATTGGTTTACATTCTCTTGAAATTGGCCTTTCTAACCTCATTAAGTATAGTTGTGACATAATTACATTCTTACATTAAAATTTTATTTTCATAAAGTTGAAAATTGCAACCATATATTATTGAGGCACCAAAGAGAGAGTGACGGAGTTTAATTTCCATTATAATTAAATGACCAAATTATCAAATATACATTTACATCAAATCATCAACAAGAAAGAAAGAAAAGCTCAAAACAAGCATATGCACACTCACTGAGTTGGCAAAATAATTGTTTCATACTAATAGTTTCATTTTGTTAAATTTAAGTAGTTGAGTACTTAAAAAAGAGTATCATAACCCATATATCTAATAATAACATTTATCGGTGCTTGTACAACACTTCTTATATATTGTATACTAGTTTCATTTGTATATATATGTGTGTTGGGTCATTATTATTTTATTTCTTATATACTCTCTGTCTTATAATAAGTGTTCTACTTTAAAAAAGTCAAATATCACTCAAAAGATTTTAGAATTACATCTTTTTATTGACATGTAAAAAATGCTAATCAAGGGTACTTTAGAAAAGTTTACATAAAAACAGTATAGAAGAGAAGAACCAAGCAAATGAGACACTTATGTAGGACAAATTATTATTTCAAATAAGACATTTATTTTATGAGAGGGAGTATGTACGTAATTATTGTATCTTTCAAATTACAAGTCATTACTAGGTATTTCTAATAAATTAATTATTAGTACTATAGGAGTAATGTTAGTTGTCTGTCCATGATGCATAAAATGTGGCCGGCATAAAATACCCCATGTCATCAATTTGATCCATGTTATATTTTATACTCCCTTTGTCCTAAGTTAATAGTTTCATTTAGCAAAAAAAATTATTTTACATTAATAGCTCAATTTTATTCAATTTAAGTAGTTGAGTACTTAAAAAAGAGTATCATAAGTTTATTTTCTCTTCTCTTAGATGAAGGTCTTAAATTAACATTATATGAAAATTATAGATACAATATTTATAAACTTCCTGAAGACGTGGAAAGCTCACCACTTCACCAACTTAGATTGTAGCATTACAAACTACAAACTACACTTTCATGTTGCTTAGTGAAGCCTAATAGTATATGGCTTTAAATTTAAGGCAAACCTTGCACTGAACTTTTTCACTTCAAGCAATATACAATATACTTTAATGTGGGGTAGAGGGAATATTTTTTAGTAAAGAGTAACAAATACTCCCTCCATTCTAAATTAATAACTATTTGGCAAAAAGTTTGTTCTATATAAATACTCTATTTATTTAAATTTAAGTGGTTGGGTACTTAAAAAAGAGTATTCTAAGTATTTTTTAATCTTAAATGTGGATTTTACCATTTAATAAAAATTATTATTTTTTAAATATAGCTATTAATATGGGACGGAGGGAGTATGAAACAATACAATGGAAAGAATATATGAAATAATTTGCAACTTTGTTCATCAAAATCCAGCAAGTTCAATGAGGTTGTTTATGTTTCAATGTAGTTCTTTAAAGTTCATCTATTAATATAATCTTTCTTTTTCATTTGGAAAAAAAGTTAGGATGAGCATGGGCTCACGCGCGCTCGCATAAGCCTAGGCGTCAAGAGATCTAACAAAGCAAGGACTAAGCTATGTGCACCGTCATATCGAAATTCAATGGCCCATAGAACCCAGACGCATGTTGATATGCATGAGCTTGGGCTCATACAAAGTGGACACTTTTCATTTTCTTTGTTGGTTTGCATATATTAAACAAAAATGAATAGAAGCAAAAAAACCCATACCTCTCCTTGTCTCCCATAATTTTTACCTATATATAATTTTTAAAATATACTCCAATAACACATAAAAAAATGATTCAAGAAAGAGATAAGCCCACACATAAGCCCAGATATTGCAAGTTGTGAGATTTCAATCTAAAGGTCTCATTAGGATTAGTGACAAATAGGTTTTCGAGTATTTTGATCAAGCATGTGATGTTTTGACTTGCTTCATATGAGCCCAAACTCATATAAAAAAAACTCTTAAAAGAAGTCTACTTTTAAATTATTAAAGGGTTTTAGGCGCTAACTACAAATTTTTTTTATTAATCTGACATTAACTCTAAAATTTGTATTTAGACAAGAATGTCCATTTATCAATATTTAATTTCTAACTCATTACCCTCCCTCTCTTCTTATTAGAGAAAACATCTTTTTTTTCATCCCACGCCCACCGCCTGAGTCCCACACCTTAGTCATTTATTTCTTAATATAGCGCCCCCTCCTCCTCTTCCCGATTTTTCCAACTCTCGAAACCCTCCCAGATCCTGTTTCATAAATCACCCCTTCCTCTATGCTTTCCTTCCTACTCAAACATGGCTCCCACATGAGTTCGCCCTTTTCTCCCTTGTCAGCCAGTACTGGGCTCAATGCCGGCGAGAGAAGGGGCCCAAATGCTAGTTTTGCAACAGGAGGAAGGCTGCTTGGGTAATCTATTGTATTTGGTCTCTAACACTTGGAACCTAAAGGGAATGATAGTGGAAACCATAAATATTTACTCACTTTGTTATATATAAAGAAAGTAAATTTTTTGTTATATACAAAGAAAGTAAATATTTACTGTCTTTATTAGAAGAGGTTTTGTGTGGCGACAGTGATAATAGGGTTGTCGTTGGCGAGGAGGCTCTTGTTAAGGATGAAGGGGTGGCGGAGGCGATGATGAGAGGCTCGTGGACAAGGTAAGAGTATATGGTGGAGCCATGGAGGAGGCACCGGAGCTATCGTGGGACGAGAGGGAGACAGAGAAGGAGGCAGGGGTGATGCCAGTGCGGTGAAACTCTAGATCTAGCTGAAGTTGGGGCAGACAAGGAGGGACCAGCAGCTCTAATAGGGATAGTAAGGCTGATGTTGATGACTCTCTTGGTAGTGACGGTGACAACTAAGTTATCATTGGGGAGGAGGCATTTGTCAAGGATGGAAGAGCGGTGGAGGCGAAAATGAGGAATTTATAGTCAAGGGAGGAGGGTTCTGTAGAAGAGGGCACATAGTGGAGGAATCACTAGAGCTGCTATGGAGGGAGAGGGAGACGGAGGAGAAAGAAAGCATAGAATATGGATTAAAGATCTGGATGACAAAAAAAAGGAGCAATGATTTAATCGGAGGAAGAAGCAATTTAGACAGAGGAAGAAAAAGAATAAAAAAAATAGAAAAAAAGAAAAAAATAGAAAAAAATTATCCAAAAATATAAATTATGTAGATTTTATATGGATAAATAACAAAGTTGTCATACCTTCCTTCAAATAAAATCTGGTCACGGGAGCGTATCAATTTCTTCACGTTTATTTCCCCCCAACAAATGCTTAGTACCCCCCAAAAAACAAAAAAAATAAATTTTTTTATTACTCAGCCTCCCCTGTAGTCCCCATTATTTTACTTACTGCTCACCCCAACACCATGTCTTCCTTCCTCTTCCTCTCCAGCACTGGTACCGGCTGCTGCCGAACACCTATTTATTTTCTTTTAATGACAAACAGGTGCACTAGCGGCCTGTGCATGGCCGTGGCTTCCTCCATCCTCCCCTTTGCACACAATCCCCTTATGAGGTGCTCATAGCTCTTTTGACTTGGGAAAAACATTTAATCGCCATGGCCAATCTCAAGACCTGCAAACCATCACAAACCCTTTTCTTAGGGCACAATTCCTTGATCACATCCCCAACCACTGATGCCTTTGCGTCATTATGTCTTGCATTTTGTCGAGCATTCCCTCTCGATAACAAGACAACAACAATGTGAACCTTTGCAGTCTTTGCTCCTATAATTTCCCCAAAAATGGCCAACTAGGCCTTTGCCCTTGCAACTTGTAGGCCAGCCAGATCTGCAAGTTGATGGTGGGAAACACCGGGCAAATCCCTCAGGAGCACAACAGTTAGACAATCTCAACTCCCAAGTCGACCTTCTCTAATTGCACGCAAGCTCTGATGAGCAAGTCGAAGACAAATGGCGCCGAGTCGCAGGTTTGGGCCAAGGCCTTGATGATCTCAGCCGGTTTGAATGCATAGAGGGTGGCATAGATGAGGCATTGGGTGGAGGATCGAAGGCGGGAGCGGGCGAGGATGTGGATGAGGGTGGAGTAGGATATAGAGCCGAGGTGGCAGAGGGCCTTGCGGCTTGACCAGAGGTAGAAGCGAAGGCAAGATGTTGGGATGTTCTATAGAAAATTCCTAATGTCCAACTTCGTATGTCAACAAAATAAATGCAACAAATATATCACCAAATAACCAAGCTAAATAGATAAAGAGACACAGAATTTTAACGTGGAAAAATCTATCAAATCAAGGGTAAAAAACCACAGGGCGAATCAGCCCAATCAAGCAATCCACTATGATAAGTTTAATACAACTACAATTAAACTTTCAAAGAGGTTTAATTCTCCCTCTTACAGATCAATTCTTTATCATAAAGATAAACAAAAAACATAGATTATGGAGAACTTGAGAAGTCGCTGAGTCTTCTCTTTTTCTCCCCTTGCACAAAAGATGCACCCTTGAATTCTAAAAAACTGATCTGAATAATTGGGATGAAGATGATGAATCTCTTGTTCCAATGTCACTCACAGGTACAAATCCTCTCTTACAGTTGCCCACCTCTATCCTTGTTCATGCACAGCAAGGAAGAAAACTTCTTTGTTTTACACACAGAACAAAAACTTTGCCTCAGTTTCGTTGAAGATGCACTATGTTTGCCTTTGGTATCATTTTCCCATGAACAACCAAAAAAACTTTGGTTACTATTTCATTATTTATCACATACTTTACTTCATTCACAACAAAACCGGGACGGGATAGAATTTTGACTATGCACGTCTCCCACATACAAAACCGTTTAACTTTTGTATTCATCATCTTCCAAAATCATGTTGTGTCTGGATTCCTTGGGCATATCAACTCCTGGGTGGGGCCCACTCATGGGGTGGACCCCAAACTACAACAATCTCCCCCTCCAGCCCATGAGGGAGACTCACCCTGACACAGAGACTCAGTGTGAGTCCATGCCAGTCATTTCAATGCAAAGATCATGTTTGTCTCTTGAAACTGTCTTCGTAGCAAAAGAATTGTTCAAACTCTTCTTTAGATTTGCAATCTTGGCACTGTCCTTCCCTACAATCAATATGTCATCAACATAAAGTAATAAAATTATGAAATCATTCTCACCAAACTATTTGATGAAGACATAATTATTACAAATAGATTTCTTGTAGCCAAATATTTCCATGAAAGATTCAAATTTCTTGTACCATTGCCTAGGAGCTTGTTTAAGGTCATATAAGCTTTTCTTCAATTTGCACACCATCTATTTCTTCCCCTTTACTACAAACTATTCACGCTGCTCCATGTAAATTGTTTCATCCAAATTACCATGAAGAAATACAGTCTTCACATCTAATTGTTCAACTTCTGAATCAATACTTGCAGCTAATGCCAAAACAACTCTAATTGAAGACATTTTCACTATCGGAGCAAATATTTCATCAAAATCAATGCATTTCTTTTGGCCAAAGCCCTTCACTACCAATCTTGCATTATACCTTGGTTGTGAATTATTTTCATTATGCTTGATTCGGTAAACCCACTTATTCTGCAATGCTCTCCTCTCCTTGGGAAGATCCACTAACTCATAGGTGTGGTTGTCATGCAGAGACTTCATTTCATCTTCCATGGCTTTCATCCACTTTTCCTTCTCACTATGAGCTTTTGCTTTACAGAAATTTTTTGGTTCTATACTTTCAATATTTGTCACATATTCTGATGATTTGTATTTGGTGGAGGGAACAGGTTTTCGAGTGGACCCTCTCAAATTTGTTGGCTCTCCCTACTCAGAAGCCTCTTGTTCCTGCTCAATATTATCATTATCAAAATAATCATCATTAGTCTCATGAATAATTTCATCCTCACCTCAATTGTCACTAGGCAAATATGTCAATTCTTTAATCTCTAACTCTTCATCCTGAGTCACCTCATTTTCTGGAACTGTGGTTGATGATTCATTTACTCTTGTAAGACCTTCCTGAGTTTTCTTCTGAATGACTTCATCTTTTCTAAAATCTTCAACTGTTTGATCCTCTCTAAAAACAGCATCCCTACTGTGAATCACATTCATGTTCTTCAGATCCCATAGTTTGTATCCAAACTTATCATTTCCATAACTCAGAAATATGTACTCTATAGATTTCTTATCTAACTTAGCCCTCTGTTCTTTAGGCACATGTGTAAATGTCTTGCACCCAAATGCTCTCAAATGAGAGTAATTCACTTCTCTTCCACTCCGGACTCTCTCTGGTATGTCACTTTCGAAAGCATATGTGTGAGACCTGTTAATTAAGTAGCAAGTTGTGTCAACTGCCTCACCCCTTTAGCTCTTAGGCAACTTTGCTAAAAATAGCATACTTCTGATTCTCTCTGAGATTGTCCTATTCATCCTCTCAGCCACTCCATTATGTTGAGGAGTATAAAAAACTGTCTTCTCATACCTAATCTCATGTTTACTACAATACTCATCAAATTTTGTAGAACAATACTCACCACCATTGTCACTTCTAAAGCACTTCAATTCCTTATTAGTTTCTTTCTCAACCATGACATTAAAGTTCTTAAAGATGTCAAACACTTCACTCTTATTCTTCATACCATAAGCCCATACCTTTTTAGAAGCATCATTAATGAAAGTAACATAATAACTAGAACTACCAAGAGATTTTACCTCCATAGGACCACACACATCTGAAGTATGTCATGTGTTGCTTGCCCATCAAACAATGATCACAAGGGCTAATTGAAGTACCCTTGACCTTGGAAAGTAGATTTTGCTTCTTCATAATATCTAGTCCCTTCTCACTTATATGACCCAATCGATGGTGCCAAAAGTTAATGGTGAACTCATTTGAGGAGACATTAACCTCCCCTTAAACTAGACTAGTTTCAATTTTGTATAAGCTACAATACTTCTTTTCCTTAGCCACAACTAAAGAACCTTTTACCAATTTACACACTCCCTAAGAGAAGTGTGACCCAAAGCCTTAATCATTAAGTACACCTGTAGACAATAAATTTATTTTGAGATCTGGAATATGCCTGACATTCTTTAACCATAACATGTAACCTGTGTTAGTCACAATATGCACGTCACCCTGACCAATGATCTTCAAGGTACCACTATTGCCTATCTTCACTTAGCCCAAATCTGCTGATTGGTAGGTAAAAAAGAAATCCTAATTAGGAGTAGCATGAAATGATGCATCTGAGTCAACTACCCAACTAGCATCACAACTGGCTGCTAAGCATTCATTCTCACAGTCAATCATAATTATCAAGTCATCCTAAATAACATTGGCATCTTGTCCACCCTTTTCATTATTGTCTTTCTTTTTTTATCTTTCTTGAGTTTTCAATAGTCCTTAATATGACTTGTCTTGTCACAATAGTAGTATTTCAAGTTCTTCCTAGACTTGGATTTGCTTCTACTATTGTCCTTTTTAAAATTGTCCTTGGTTTTTGATCTGCCCCTATTTTCCTCTGACACTAAGGTTTGAGACCCATAAGCTGGCTTCAAGGACTTTCTTTTCAATTCTTCATTCAGCAAATTGCTTGTCACTATGGCTATTGTCAACTTCTCATCTGGAGCTGAATTGTTTAAGGAAATAACTAGTGTCTCCCAACTGTCTGGCAAAGAACTAAGAAATAGAATAGCCTGCCACTCATCATCTAAAGTCATTTTCATTCTGGCAAGTTGGCTGATTATATTTTTCATTTCATTCAGGTGTTCCCCAACACTACCTTCATCCTTAAACTTCAAATTGACCAATTTCTTTATCAGAAAAATTTTGTTACCTGCAGTCTTTCTTTCATACACTTCAATAAGCTTATCCCAAATTGCCTTTGCAGACAATTCATCAACTACATGGTGGTACACAACTTCATCTACCCACTATCTCAAACAAGCCATAGCCTTTTAATTTAGTGTTGTCCAATCTTTTTTAGTCATCTCTGTACGTTTTACACCTGTAATAAGGTCATACAAATCATTGGAATAAAGGAGATCTATCATTTTTCCTTCCAATAATTTTAATTATTTCCATCAAGAGAAATCATCTTTATGTATTTATCCTCTATTATTGTTAAAATAAAAAATAACCTCACTCTGATACCACTTGTTGGGATGTTCTATAGAAAATTCCTAATGTCCAACTTCGTATTTCAACAAAATAAACACATCAAAAATATCACCAAACAACCAAGCAAAATAGATAAAGAGACACATAATTTTAATGCGGAAAAATCCCTCAAATCAAAGGTCAAAAACCACAAGGTGAATCAGCCAAGCAAGCAATCCACTATGATAAGGTTTAATATAACTACAATTAAACCTTCAAAGAGGTTTAATTTTCCTTCTTACAGATCAATATTTTATCATAACGATAAACAAAAAACATATATTATAGAGAACATGAGAAGTCGCAGAGTCTTCTCTTTTTCTCCTATTGTATAAAAGATGCACTCTTGAACTCTGAAAAACTGATATAAATAACTGAGATGAAGATGATGAAAGTATCTCCGGTTCCGGTGTCACTCGTAGGCACAAATCCTCTCTTACGGTTGCCCACCTCTATCTCTGTTCATGCATAGTAAGGAAGAAAACTTCTCTATTTTACACAGAGAACAAAAACTTTGCCTCAGTATCATTGAAGATGCACTCTGTTTGCCTTGGTTTCATTTTTTCATGAATAACTAAAAAATACTTTGGTTACTATTTCATTATTTATCATCTTCCAAAATCATGTTGCATTTAAATTCATTGGGCATATCAACTCGTAGGTGGGGCCCACTCATGGACAACACGACCGAGGGAGACTTGGGCAGCCACGGTAAGAAAGGATTTTACCGGTGCTGAGAAGTTAGTCCTACCGGAGTGGGAAGCTGATATCACCGGCGTTAGAGTAGGGAGAATTTGTTGGATGTAAAATATTAGTAGGGTAAGGTGGGTGTACATAAGCAATTTTTTAATTTTAATTAGGGTGTAAAAAGTTTGGGGCCTAACTATTTATTGGGGGCGGAAATGGACGCATTCTTTCTTCAATTATTAAATTCGTATACCCTTTTCAAGGCTACGTACGTATCTGCGCTATCACATCAGCATTGAACTCGCGCACGCGTTGGAGTGACCAAAGCGCACTTGCCCCATACGCCACCGACGCGCGAGAGTAAACAAATAATCGCCACGCCCGCTTTAAATGCATTGTGAGTTAACGTGGCGGGTTCCTATTGGTTCAAACCTGCAACATAACTATAAAACGTCCAAATAAATTCCCCGGAAACCGAATCGCTGACATCGGCCCCAGATTTCCCCGCCCTTCCGTCCAAATGGGCCTAACAGACCCATCCTAACCGTCTATCTTCCAATCTGACGGTCCAGATCTATTCTTGATTGCCCTTCGCCAAGTAGTCAGCTCGGAGCTCCAAACACCTCTCAGCCTCCACCCAATGCCCGATTCCGCCGAGTCTCCGCCATGCTCCGAGCACCACTGCAAGCCCAAGACCCTTCTCGGCAGGTACGAGCTCGGGAGGCTTCTCGGCAGGGGCGCCACAGCCAAGGTTCGCCATGCTCGCCATCTCCCCACCGGCCGTAGCGTGGCCATTAAGACCATTTCTAGGCACGCCCTCCTCCAGCCGAGCCGCGCCACCCAGCTCATACGCGAGGTTGCAGCCCTCCGCCGCCTCCGTCAACACCCCCACGTCGTCCGCCTCCACGAGGTTCTGGCCACCCGTACCCACGTCCACTTCGTCATGGACCACGCTGGAGGAGGAGAGCTCTTCTCTCTCCTATCTGCCCGCGGCCGCCTTCCGGAGAACCTCGCTCGCAGCTACCTCGTGCAGCTTGCCTCCGCCCTCGCCTACTGCCATGCCGCAGGGGTCTTCCACCGGGACCTCAAGCCGGAGAACCTCCTCCTGGACGAAAACAACAACCTCCTGGTCTTAGACTTCGGACTCTCAGCCGTGTCCGAGTCAGCTCTTAGACCCAACGAACTATTGTTACACACACTCTGTGGCACTCCGGCCTATGTTGCACCTGAAGTTCTGGCCAAGAAGGGTTACGACGGTGCCAAGGTGGACGTTTGGTCATGCGGGGTGATCTTGTTTGTGCTGAATGCAGGCTATTTGCCATTTAATGATGCTAATTTGATGGTAATGTATGGGAAGATATATAAGGGGAAGTTTAGGTGCCCAAGTTGGACTTCTCCGGATATGCAAAGGATGATCGCTCGAATGTTGGACACGAACCCGGGCACCCGGATTACGGTTAATGAGATTCTGAATGACCCATGGCTTCAGAAGGTGGAGTTGAACCGACAGCTTGTGGTGGTACAGGAGGAGGGAAGGGATATGAATGCGTTTGATATCATTTCCTTCTCGTCCGGGTTGGATCTTTCATTGTTGTTTGGAGCGGAGGTGGAGAGGGAGAGGTTTGTCTTAGAGGAGGCAGCGGAGAGGGTGGTGGGGGCGGTGGAGGAAGCAGGCAGGAAGGAGAGGTTGGGAGTGAGGAGGGGGAAGAAGGGTTGGCGGGTGGAGGTGGAAGGCCTGAACGGGGAGTTCAGGGTGTCGGTTCAGGTGAGAGGGCTGGCGGAGGGGATAGTGGTGGTGGAGTTGACAAGGTGGGGCGGCGCTGCCGAGGGGTTGTGGCGGGAGAAGCTGTGGCCGGCTCTGGACGGGCTGGTCCATAGGAGGCCAGCATGATGTGCATGCGCACTCCTAAAATTTATTTCCTCGGTCCAGGACCATCTTGAATTTCCAGCTTAGGGACCATCTTTAATTTTCGGGTTATTTGTAATTTTTTTTATGAATATAGGCATTATTGTTATATTGTTGGATACCAAATAACTATTTTATCATTATTTTTTTCTTTCCACCCCATATTTTAGGGATGAAAAGTCTGATACCCCATATTATCCATCCCACCCCACAGTCGATAGATAATTACTGGCCCGATTACCGACTATATATGTTAAGGGGTGGGCTGGATTAAGTAAGGGGAGTAGACTCATCATCTTGCTATTTTAACAAGCCTACTTTGCTATACATTGAGGATAAATATTTACTGAGCCTATTTTGCTATACATTGAGGATAAATATTTACTAATAATATTCAAGGGGGTGGGCTAGCTAAAATAAGGAGTGAAAAACTTCTTATCTTTCTTCGTGAGGGGCAATCAGTTTTTAGCTTTTATTTTGTTTGTTTGTCCATCATCAAAGTAACAATGATAATCATCATATTGCAATAAGCCCCACTGTGAGGTTACCAGTTTATACTTAAAGCTCCTCATCTTAATGTTGAGTAGTGTGAAGTCAAACTGCTAATTATGTGTACACCTATTTTTCGAAGAACAAAGAGGGGAAAAGTTCTCATTCTTGTATCCTACAGCTTTGTGACACAAGGCAACTCTGTTAGTTGGCCTATGCAGTATTGCACGGCACTCCTGACTTCACTACTCCTTTTAAGTGAAGCAATGCTAAGAATAAACCCAAAGAGTAAAGTTTCAAGTAATTGAAGCTAAAGCTTGGAGATTGGAGCTTGATGGTTGAATTACAATGAGGATTTAAAGAGTTGTCTGTATATGTACAAGAAATAACGAATGGAAGGATATTGAAGAGTCTACACTATAATTTGGATATTTGTCTACTCGAGGTCTCATTTCACTCGAAGAAGACCGTAACATATACGTTGCGCATAAATACAAGGGGAAGCTTTTAGAAAGATTCTAGGCTATTTTACGTATAGATAAGATATGTACCAGTTGGAAAAAAATGAAAACGAAGATACCAGAAATAGCGTCCCAGTTGGAAATGGTGGGCTGCCATTTCCTTCTTTTGGAGATGCTACAGGGGACGTTATTTGGCAATAATATCCCACATTGGAAATGCTCTTAGATATCTAATATACGTTCTTTATTCTTTATTGTTGTCACGTTAGGGAAACGGTAAGACATGAAAAGCATTTTCTATGCTCTCTCCTACTGACGGTGAGCCTAGTGTAAAGAATGCATAGGAGTCATCCATTCAAAATATGAGTGGTGCATATGTTAGCGCATATAAATGTTAGGGCCAATGATGCTAAAAGGTACTAACACACATGCCATCTATTTTAAAGAAGTGTTTTCTATGCTCCACTCGGAGCGTGAGCTAAGTGTAAAGAACGCCTGGTAGCTGTCTGATCTTAAGATCGATGGCGCACATGTTAGCGCACGTTAGCGTAAGTTGATCTTAAGTTCAGACAGCTTTTAAGCATTCCTTATGCTTAGCTCACACTAAAGAGGGAACATAAAAAATGCTTCCCTATTTTAAATATCAATAGCTCCACTGCTCTTATGCATTCTTTATGCTAAGTTCACTGAATAAGAAACATAAAAAATGCTTACTAAGTTACTAACACATGAAGGGCTGATAACAAATTTCAACAAGCACATTCAAGTGCATGTTAAAACTTTCCACGCTTGAATCATTTTCACGTATTTGCAAAAGCTTTATCTCAAAGGTACGAAATCGTATAGGTCAAATGATATCAGTTGATCCGTACTTTTTAGAGTAAAAATGATGACCTCTTAACTCAAACAATTTGCAGCCTTGTTAGAATTCTGCCAGAAAACGATTGGCTCAGAGGACTTGTACAATTACAGCAACTTTGAAGATACTTATCAACAAACAAATACTCCATCCGTCCTACATTAATAAACCTATTTATTTTTCAAAATGAATTAAGCTTAACTTATTTTCAAAAATCAAATAGAATTATTAATAGGGGACGAAGGGAATATCACAATTTGTATAGGAACAAAGGACAAATTTGTGAAGTAATTTAGACTACGGTACCAAAAGGGTCTCCAGGCACTTCGATCGACCCATCATACACGAATTGGTGGTTATTTGAAGAGCTTTGATGCTAGAATGTTGTACTTATGCACTAGCTAACATCCCAAGATTACTCGACTAGAAGTTTTGAAGGTTCCCCGGATTTTCTTTTTCAACAAGGCAGGATAAATTAGCAAGAAAACTCATCATTAATTTTGTTCAGGACATACACATCCTAATTCTTAGGAGAAAAAAATTATTTCACCAATAGTTTTTGGGAGCATTCAATGCATTTTAATTCATCAAATTATGACAAATTTATTACTGATTGAAACATGTTTACTGCATCAGCAGCAATTTATTACACGCGCTAATGTGTTCCAACAAGTTCCCAAATACAAGGATTGCATATACTTTCCACCAATCAGCCCCTTGCACAATGTCTAATGTAAAATCGCATAAGTTTCAACATTATCACAAATAAGAAATTGGGACAGAAGATCTTTTCTTATAAATAGCTGTGTAATTAGGAGAGTTTCAATGTGGTAATGTCTCCTTTTCTAGTAACAAAATACTATATGTAATCAGTATATTAGCATAACCAACCTTAAAATTTGAAAAGCATGTATAAATATTTACATGATATAAAAATTACCAAAAATTCATCAGGTTCCCCTCAAGGGCCGTACTCGATCTTGAATCAATTTCCTTTCCCAGTCTGCTACATTTTCAAAAGCATGGTCTGTGGTAAGCTATCAAATGGCTCTTTCCATGGATCATTTTTGGCTAAATCATAGGTAGCACCACGGATGGCTGTCTTGTTAGGTCAACAAGGCCTCTTTGAAGTAAGTGTAGCGTAGGCAGTATTGAGCTATTTCCGTTCACACAAAAATTATTACTTTGATCAAGATGAAAGCGCAATTTATCAAGCATTCTAATATAATTTATCAAGCAATGGCAATGGCAGGGGCTGGCCCCAATCCTGCTCTACAGTGAATGTAGACTCTTCCTTTACCCTCTGATATTGCCCATTCCAATGAAGAAACTGCCTTCGGCAATCCATTTCTCAGTGATTCCGGATCGAAATCTCTAGCCTATCACCATGTAAATATGTTATTCCGATCAGCAATATAAGAAGCATTTAACTTGCTTCTAATTCATTTATGAAGCTATACACTGAAATTTAAAGCTTATAATTAGGCCAAGGAGGCTTACATAACACAATCAAATGATTTTTTGGGTAAAATAAAAGGGGAAAAGGAGCTTACAGGCCTTCTCATGTGACGGATTCTCTGTTATTTACACCTCTTAATAATTGCCTTCAAGTCAATATCCCAATATTCCACATCATTGTCCTGCTGCAGATTTAATATGTAGGCTACATTCTCCTCATGCTTCAAATGATTGATGTCTTCAGGCTTCTGAGGTTGGGATTTAACGATCATGTCATCAGTTATGAGGGTGTAGTTCATGCCTGGAAATCGTTGTGAACGGACATCCTTTTCTCAATTTAGACTGACATTGTAATTAGATATCTAAAACTTACAAGTGAAAGACATCAAGGGGTTGTTTGGCTCTGCTTTGGGTTTTAGGGGCTGTTTAGCAAGTCATTTGAAAAGGAAAGAGAAGGCACTTAAAAGTGTCAATCCTCTCCAACCCTCCTCATGAGGAGTTAGAGTAGAAAGGGAATCTTCCCGGGAAAAGTCTTTTTCCTTTTCAAATGGCTTGCCAAATAGCCCCTTAAAAGCAAAGCACCTTAAAGGCACTGTCCTACTTGAATCGCCTCAGGAGGAGAGTTAGGTTGTAAAGCGGCAGCAATGCATCAGAACTCTAGACATTAGGTTTTGGCCTAGATAAAAACCCTAAAGTGGAACACTTTATCCCCTAAAGCGGGAGCCAATCTAGACTTATAAAGGATCACTTTCTTGACATGTAAAGTTCACAAAAGCAGAATATCAATGCTGGTTCAAGTGATAGACTCTAATAAACAATGCTTACTGATTAAAAGACATGTAAAAGATACCTCTTTATCTAATCTCACCGGTATTAAGATACAATATAAAGAATATCTAATCTCACCAATGTGTAAAAGACCTGAAAATTTTCCATATCATACATAGAGCACAGGGCCATAGTCGAAAAAAAAATTACTTAATCGGCCTATGAAGAGAATTGAAACGTCATCCAGCCGCCTGACTATAACTGAGCACATATCCAGGAGTAACAGGGAGAGGTCAGTAGAAACAGAAAACCTACTTCAGATTTTCAGCTCAAATCAAACATCTGATTTTATGAAGCCAGGATCTAAAACATAACCAATAGCCCCTCAGAATAACACCCAGTTCTAAAATCTTCCAAAACAACATGATCAATCACACATCCTCCACTGGCAGCGTGAACCAGACGGAGTCCGTACAGACATCTAAAGCATATGATAGGATCCTAAACTCACCCCAGATCATGATGATATTGATATGGGTTCCTCATCATCCTCTTCATCGTAGTGTTATAATCCTCCATGCTGGTCTTTGACCCCCTCCCTCTTCCTGGCTCCTGCTCCACCTCAGTCCCTGAAACTGCACAGCAACAGGGTACAGCAACTGGGCAAAAAGATTTCTTTTTGCCGAAAGATTCGTCATTGACAAGAGATTCAGGAAGGGATCGCATGTAGAAACGCCACCGTGACCAACAGACCCCATCTCTCTTCCTCCCTCAAGACTCTGACCATTGAATCCTTAAAGCTAAGGTTGAAACTGGTAACGGGTCAATAAAATTCACGATCTGGGCCTCTCTCTTTCAATTGAACACTAGGCCCTGTCTCATGTCTGAGCAGATGAGCCCATTCTCTCTCCTGGACGCTATTGTGAATTGCATCATCGAGTTCAGTTATATGGATGGTTCGACTGTGGCCGGCATAAATTGGATAAGGATTTCGATAATTAATTCATTCAAAGATCAGTAGATCCCGGGATTCCATGAAATTGTGATGGATTTGATTTCTTATTAACAATTATCTAATATAATCTCAAGGGCCTTCAAATATCACATAATTTTAGTTCAAGCTTAATCTTGATCAACTAATTTTTATAAAGCTCGGTAAAATTTTCTTTTCTAGTCATGATCAACACTGATATTACTATAATTGCCTGGAATATCTAACATAAATTACTAGTTAAAAAAATTTAGCTCTGCGTTAATCGTATCTCAGATAATAATGGTGGCCAGGGTCGTAGTTCCCAGACACAGGAGCCTCGTCAATGGCCAAAAACGTTGATGGAGATGACTGGGCCTCAGCCAGCTCGTCGGCCCGCCTAGTCACGTTATTTCGCAGCTCCTCTAGGGAGGCCCTGTACTCCTCCAGCTCGTCCAGGCGTAGACCGTGAAAGTCAGCGTTCCACCAAAACCCGACCTCAGTAGCCGCCCGGCTGGCCGCGGTCAGTTCCTCATTCCTCTTCTTCGCGGTTTCCACCCGGTCGAGCAGCTCGTAGTATTGCCTCTTGAGCTCCCTTAGGGCCAGGTCCTCCTCGTATGGTGGAGGGACTAGAGATTGATTGGTGGCAGGGTCGGTGGTGGTTGAGGAGGAGAGGAAGCGGTGGATGACGTGGTCGGGTGAGGGGTGGCCGAAGGTGAACACCTTGCCGGCCGGGGAGAAGACGACAAGGGCGATCTCTGCGTCGCAGAGGATGGACAACTCGCTGGCCTTCTTGAAGAGGCCAGAGCGTCGCTTGGAGAAGCAGACCTGGCGGGAGTCCACATTCTCAATCTTCTTGATCTCGATCTTCTGCCGTCCCATGCTCGGCTTCTTCACCATGATGGACTCTGAATCTCTAATGGTCGGGGATTGAAGGTGAAAGAAGGAGATCACTAAATAAGTGAAGCATTAGTAAGACCCAAGATGTACTAGATCATGATTTTAAAAATCAAATCATACAATAGATAAACATCTTCGCAATTTGGAGATAAACATTAAAAGAGTAATAAAAAATTATGTCTTTTTTATCTCCAAACTCTTAGACCAACAAAAAAAATTATTATAGTTAATAGAATAATAGAAGATTAAGTGTATACCTCAGCCAATAGCGCTCTTAATCCTTGTTTGGGAGAAAGTAAAAAGTGCACAAGATTAACCTGAAAAAACAATAATATTACAACCTAATAGCATATGCAAACTCACAACAACACTTAGGTCAAAGCTGGCGGAATCTCTAACACACAGAAATTGACACAACACAATGATAAGTAATAAAAAATAAAACTACACCATTTTATTTTAAGAAGTTATACATAAAGGATACAACCAAAACAAAATGTGGTATTATTAAAACAATTACTAAGGTACAATTTCTACACACAAAAAAATTACAATTGTTGCATAAAAAATATTCCATTACAACAAAAACAATTCATTTCAATGACCAAAACTCGGCATATAATAAATACTCTTCCTGCAAAAATAATTTTGAATTCTCAAAATTCAATTCCAGTAGCGAAGTGAACACCTGGGGATCATCTAAGCCACCAGATCTGTAAGGATTGACCTATCCCCAACATTTGGGTCACCTAACCACTTAAAATTTCGCTTTCTAGGCACTGAACTGAATGTCTTTGGTGCCCTTCCCTTAATTGTTTAAACAAAACAGAATGTGTACACAAATTTGGCTTAATATCCATCATCATCATTTCGCTATACAGTCTCAACGCCTCATCCCTAGAGCCCTGATTGCAGTTAGCATTCATTAGTAATGTGTAGGTATACTTATTAGGAGATAGCCCTCTCTCTCTCATTTCATGAAAGAGCTGATAGGCCTGATCAATTGCCCCTGTTTTACAATAGCCATTGATTAAAGCATTATAGGTGATCTCATTCGGTAAAATCCCTCTCTCTAACATCTCTGAGAAGAATGATGAAGCTGCTTCCAATCTCCTATTGGCTGCACAAGCATGAATTAAAATTGTGTAAGTCACAACTGAGGGGCGCAATCCTCTCCCCAGCATTTCATAGAAAGGACCCTTAGCTTCTCTCATGTGGCCCTTCCTGAGATATGCATTGATGATCAAGGTATAGGTCCAGCAATCTGGTTGAATACCTTCTTGCAGCATTTCAAGCCTTAAGCTGGAGGCATTCGTTGAGTCCTCTGACTTGTACAACCTATCAATTAAAACATTAAATATAACTAAATTTGGCCAGAACCCCTTAGAGATCATCTCTTCACGTAACCTAGCATTTTCAGATGGATCAGAAAGCTCATTACCAAGCTTTAGCTCACCAACCATGCGTGTGATGTATGCAAAACAATCTGGCTGCAACCCTTTACTCATCATGTCATCAAAAATCACCGTAGCCATTGCTAAATTACCTACTTTAATAAAGCCATGTATGAGACTAGTACGTGAACACATCAGGAACCAACCCGAGATTTACCATCTCATTTCAGAATGATTTTGCCCTCAACAAACAAACTGTTTTTGTTTTGTTGGTTTCACCTCCTCAACATCATGCAGATCAATCTCATTTCAGAATTTGGAACTTGAAGTTTGATGTAGCTAGTGTGACAATCCTTTCTCACTCACTAGCACAGATGTGCATTACAAAAGCTAGTTTGTTTGTTTTTGTTTTGCACCTAACTTGCTGAAGAAAAAGAAAAGCCAGAATAAAAAATGTCTTCTGCTTGTATTGGGTAATTATACTGTTGGCAAGGGATTCCATTACAAAGCCATGGTTTCTAAGATTTGAAATTAGTACCTGTACAAAAATAATTCTAATGTACTGTTTTTTATCTTTTATTTCAATTCTATCATAGTTTGTGTTACTAAAAAGTAAATTATAACTCTTTTCAAGAGCTCTAAGAGCATCTCATTTCTGCCATGGAGTAAATTGAAGTCCTAGATAAGGCCCAACTGTGGAAATGGCGCCCAATTTGTAACAAGCATATAGAATTTGGCTGTGACTACATTTGTTAGAAGTTTCTTTGTGGGATATTTTGCTTCCATATTTGTCATCTTCATACAGACTTACAGATTTCTCTACAAAGTATCATCCTACAGCTTGGCTTCACTCCCTCCTCTCTGAACTCTCGGTTCCTTTGGTTAGGGTATATAAGACTTTGGTGTGCCTCTGTTTTTCTTTTCATGTCCTTGCAAATTCTAACTGTTCATATTTCGAGTTTGAAGGGAAATGTGAATTTTTATCTAGTTTTTCTTTCTTCTTTTATTGTGTTTAGTTTCATTGGTAGGGACATTTATGACTTTTCTCAAATTTTGTAAGCCTAGATTTTTTAAAGTTTGCTTTTGTTAGCTTTGTAATTCTGGAATTTACACCAACACAATAGTAGAGGTTCTCTTCTTCACAACACCCTGGACCAAGATTGGACCTGAGAGAGTACAAGAGCAAAGCATAAAGCAAAACTGGACCTGGTCCAGGAGAAGCCAGCTTTGTTGACCTTTTTTCCATAAGGAGTTGTGTTTGGTGTGGAGAGAGTCAGTCAAAACCCATTGGCTAGCATTGATCTGTTGCAGTTTTTACTTTGGAATTCGACAACATTTGGCACCTAAGCAACTGTGTAATGGATTGAAAAAAAAACATAATGTAAAAGAATGCTGAGAAAGAAAAAAGAATGGAAAAGTTTGCATTAACCTGTTGTAGTTTTCTTGGGAAACACTATTCAAGTCACTAATAACATTATGAACCTAAGCAACAGTAATTTTCAACATAATTGAGTGAAACAGTCTTTGCAACCTATATAGCATAAAGAATGTGGCTACCCGTAATGAGAAAAAACAAAAGAGTAGCATATTTGCATGTTAACCAATGATGGACAAAAAGCTAGCTATCGATAGTAGTAATTATGTTCAAATGAAGCTTGAAAGCATGTAGAGAAAAGAAATTCCAAATAAAAGTCAAAAAATAACTTTTAAAAAATTTATCTGTGTAGGTTGGTAGTACTTGTAAAAGAGGAAAAAGGCATTAAAAAGAGAAGTAGCCTTTTCCTTGGTGGCTAGTTACGAAACATCTACAAAATATGTGATCACTTAGATGCAGAAAAGGAGAAGTCTTTGGATTAATCATATCAGTACAAAGTAGGAAAATTCTTTGAATAGAAGAATTATAAGAGGAGAGAAGTACTTTGCATATGTGTTGTTCTGCATTTGGGATCAGGATATCTGCTATTCAGCATCCGGATCCCACCGTAGTTCTGATTCAGGTGAAATATTAATGGGGAGAACCTACTCACCCCCTGCAAACAATATTGATGGAGATCTATCTAGTCCTACCAAGAGACAGGATTCCTTTGGCTCCCAAAATATTTCAGTTGTTGGCTCGGCTCCCACTGATGATCCTTCCCGGTCAAATCACTCATCATTTAGTTCAAGAACAGAGCTTCATAATCAGCGTCAGGTCGTCACAGGATTTAGCTCGTCGCGTGGCCTTGCTCCATTATCTTTCCGAAGTAATAACTCCTCTTCCAAGGACCTTCTAGATGCTGCTGAAGATAACATTGATGAACTGCGGGCGGAAGCAAAAATGTGGGAAAGAAATGCCAGGAAACTAAAGCTTGATCTTGAGACATTAAGAAAGGAATTCTCTGAGCAGTCAAGACGTCAGGCAGATCTGGACATGGAGCTTTCTGCTGCATTTGCTGAACGAGATGGCTTAAAGATGGAGGTTAATCAGTTGAAACGATTGCTAGATGAATCAGTAACAAAACAGAAAGTATTTGATACTTCAAAAACATTGAGTGAAGATGTGAACTTGTACAAAGAATTAGGAAATGAACTGAAATTTCAGAAGGAATCTAATTCTGATCTATCCCAACAACTCCAGAAAACTCAAGCGCCCAATCTAGAGCTTGTTTCTATTCTTCAAGAAATGGAAGAGACCATCGAGAAACAGAAAAGGGAAATTGAAAATCAATCATCAGAATTGCAGAAGGCAGAATTTTCCAAGTCGGAGTCATTGGATGCCCTTGTTGAGTCCCTTAAGAAAAAATTAGATGAGAAGAACCAAGAATTTGAGCATGAAATAGCTCTAAGAGACCAGACCATTGATGATATTGAGGGACAGTGGGTAAGTAGGGTATCTGAGAAGGATGAAGAGATTGTTCGCTTACAGGAGAGGATGTCCGGTTCATTTAATAAGAATAGTTCAGAACTGGTTAAAGAAATTCAATCCCTAACAGCTAAACTTCAGAAGCTGGAAAGGGACTGTAATGAGCTTACAGAAGAAAATCTGGAACTTATATATAAGATGAATCAATCAGGATAGGAACCAGGAACAACTGAAATGACTCTAAAATCTTTTTCGAGTTCGAATGATATACAGATGAAAATTGATGAGTTAGAGAGACAGTTGAAAGAAAAGGAAATGGTTGAGGTTCAGTTGACATCCTTTAAAAACAAGTGTTCAGACCTTGAACATAAACTTCGATGCAGTAAGGAGCAATCTTTTGACCATCATCAAGAAATCATTAAAAATCAATTTGAACAGGAAAGCTTTGAAGAGGAGGATTTGGAAATTTATCAGCACATAGACACAGAACAAGAAAAAATGCATGGTGTTGTCACTTAAGGAAGTGAAAATTTTGAATTATGTGGACATGTAGAAATAATGAATATGCTCTACAAATTGAAGGATCAGCTTCAATTGGCTCTAAAAAATATGGAAGTTACTAAAACCAGAGATTGCTAAATCTGCCATTGTCCTCACATTAAAAATTTTAAGGGAACAGTGACATCTATAAGTAGTTTTGCATAACTTTTTCCAGAAATGAGCACTTTATTGGTAGCCCAACTTGAGATTCTCCAATACTAATGCATTACTCAAATCCCTCTTATTATATATCAATGAATTCTAGAATAGAATACCTTTTCTTTGGAATTGGCTAAGCAATACAAAATATCTAGATTATTTGTCAGACGTATGCACAAACCTTGTCAAGTAAATGCTTGTTCCAAGCAAATTTTCAGTTGATTGCAACTCATGTTCAGAAAAGAAAATTCTTTGAATATCAAATTCTGAATCTAGATGTAGTTCAGCATATAACAGTTGTTAGATTGCTATAAGCCTAACTATTTTAGTTGTAGAATTTGGATTTTGTTTTCCAAAAAATCTTATGTCAACAGCAACCACAACCATATGATGCATGTTCCTAAGTTTGTAAAAGCAGTACACATTTTCTTCCTTTTTTTAGCTAAGGTATTTTCTAAAGCTGACTCAGAATATATATGTTCATTCAGGTATACAGAGCCAACTTATTTGTTCAGGATGCCGAAACCTCCTCCTCTATCCACTGGGAGCAACTTCTGTATGCTGTGCAGTCTGCAATGCAGTGACAACCGTCCCACCTCCAGGTGTGCTTCTCTGTTTTTGGACTAATTCTTCTACCTGCAAGCATCTTATCTTGCATTTGCTGCCTCCCTGATGTCCCTCTTTTTGTGTATAGCCAGCTTCATTTTGGTCCCTTCGGGGATTTATACACTATGGAGCTCCTTTAATGATCTTCTCTGGATTTTGAATCACTTAAAGTTCCTGTAATTGCTATTTTTGTTCCTGGGTTGCGTCTTAGGCTTATATGTGAATTTCATGTAAATAAAGAAACATCCTAGCAGTTAATATTAACTATGAAGATCACATGGTTGGAAGAAATTATGATTTAACAGAAATGGCTCTGGTTTGTGGGGGCTGTCACACTCTATTGATTGTACTTCTTTCAACAAAATAAGATAAACAACTTGAGATTCTCCAATACTAATGCATTACTCAAATCCCTCTTATACTAAATTAAATTTAAAGCTAAAATATGTGAGTAAATTGAAGGAATCAAATCAATTGAAACACAAATTCGTTTCCCTGCTGGAAACACCCAGAAAACAAGGCCAAAACAGCACTGAAACGAATGAGTGTTTCTTCCGTCTTTGTTTCCCCATAAAACATCACATGTACTCTGAAACAAACCCAGAAAACTGTAAGTTCGAAGTGAAATTTTATCTTGCCCGCTCTTTAGATGAGAGCACTACCGACACAGCTCTGAAACACCCAGAGAATATAGCCCGAAGAAAACCAGATAAATAGGGGAAAAAATATGTGATGTACCTGCTATCCTTCTGCCTGGCTTTCCACTGCGTTTGTGTGCATAGCGATGTCTAGCTTTGTTAGATATAGAGTCTGATTTCTGGGAAGATTGACAGCTCGCATAAAGATTTGGGAACGACTCAATAAGGATAGTTTTTAGAAACCGACTGTGTTCCATATTCAGCCGATGTTATTTCTGGATAGTGTTTATTCCTGGATGGTCTGGGACGATGATTTTAATTCCGGGGAAGAGTGAGGGAGCGATCAATACAAGAGAGAAAAACAAAGCAGAGCAGACAAGGGGGCAATCTGCTTTCTTGTAATTTTCTCCTGTAATTTTCTCAGAATATAGGGACTGTGTATCGGTCGTGGACGTAGGCAAATTGCGGAGGCTGCGTTGCTTTGGTTGGTGTGTCATGTGTGCCGCCCCCAACGAGAGGAGTTAGTCGTTCTTTATTTTAAATTATAATTTATTAATTTTAAAAAATAACGTTAGTTATTAAAAATTTTGTTTATATATTTAAAAATGTAGCTTAGTCATTTAAGATTTTACACATATATTTTAAAATATAGTATTAATTAATTAAATTATAATTTAACCACCATCGTATCTAAAATATATGATAATAAAAATTTTATAAGTTGTGTATGTATTTTCAATTACGACTTCTCCCCTTTCGTAATTAAAAATGTACAAAACACGTGATGCTTGATCTCTTTCACGGAGCCATATATCTATCTGTAGGGCTAGCTCCTTCCCGCCGTCAACACCATCTTCTTCTTGTGTATTTCTGTCGCTCTCCACCAGGTACTTCCCCCTCTACCATCTCATCTTTTCTTCTTCCTCTCCTCTGGCGTAGCCATCTCTTTCTTCCCCTCCGGCGTGGCTATCTCTTGTCCCCCCTTTCTTATTTCCCTCCTGTCCCAGGAGGACATGCAGATGCAATGGCAGGCTGGGGAGGCAAAGTTGACAGTAGCGGCATAGAACTTGCTGGAGAAGATGCATGGAGAGTCGGGCTTCTGTTTGGCCCACACCAATCGCTATATGAACAAGGTGCTGCATCAAGTGGCTTGCTAATGTAGAGTGGCCGGCCAGCAGCGGAATACTTGGTGGAGGAGGTGGCGCACATAAAATTCAAAACTTTATATGAGATCTACACAATACATGCAATAAACTAATGACAATTAGCAATATCAACATGTATATAATCAAATCATGTATATGAATATAAATATTGGAAAGATACACACTGACTTGGGCTTGATCCAGCCCTAGCACGCCCTTCAAATCAGCCTTCTCGCATCAATTGCAAGATCAATAAGAAGGGATTAAGATAATACCTTTCTAATGTGCAAATCCCTCAACACCGTGCTTGGATTGATGAAGAAACTCAGCAAGATCAGCCCTATATTTCAACCTCCACGTCCAAGCCTAGGAAGAGAACCTTCTTCCTCTTTCAACCCGCCAAACACACCTTAGAAGAAGGAGAAGCAAAGCGGCCAATAGCTTTTCTCAAAGAAAGAGCAGGCCGCTCCAATGGAAGATGAAGGGATAGAAAGAGAGGGATGTCTCAATTGGGAAGAGGATCAATTCAAGGGGTGGGGCGACCCAAGCATATAAGGTATTGAAATCAAATCCACTTAATTCTCTTATAATTCACTCTCTTGATTACCCTCTTTCCTTATTTAGGCGGTTCTTGAAATGGGTATCCTTTAATAGGCTTTTGAGTGGGCTGAATCAAATGGGCCAACCTGCAAAAATTCTTCTCGGTTTCACTAGAGGGTCTAACACAACGGGAGCGGAACAGAGCCCGCGGAGGCTTGGACCCCCTGCACACGGCCAAGCCCACGACAGGGTCGACCCCTCGCTAATCACGCGGGTCCCACCCTCATCACACAATTTGAGCGTCTGGGCCCCACAATGTATAAATGCACACCTAAATATATGTCTAGTGTATGTGTGTAACATGTGTGGGTCCCACTCGAATTATGTGTAATGAAGGTACAAGTAGGTTCGGCGCGACCGCCCCCACCACCCTTGGACACCGTTGGACCAAACCGGGCCCGAGCCCATACCATGGTCCAATAGCCAGTTCTCGAGGGGAACCCCTGTGGTCAGGGATTGGGTAGCACGAATAGGAGATTCTCTAGTTGGCGGCCAAGGCCAGGCTCCCTGCTCTAGGATGCCCTTCATAGAGCTAGCTCTGATCCCATCCATGTCCCAGCTCTCTATGTCACCAAGGCTTCGCCTTTGCTGTGTGAAGTCCGATTACGGTCAAGGCAAGGGGAAAGGGAAGGTTGGGAGATTCAGAGAGCGGGGGCAGTGGGATATTTGGAGATGGCGTTCGAGAACTAAAATGACTATTAGGATGTTCGGGTTAATATTCCAATATTGCTTTCAAAACCATTAATAAATTGTTGAACGCTTCTTGCTTGGCTTTCCAAAGAAGGTAAAGGAAGGGCCGGTTACGATTGCTTCAAAACAGAGGAGTTCAGTTGCTGTTTCGGCTACTCCCCTGCATGCTGAATTTGGCTTATATCAATTCGGTCATCAGTCTAATCATATGCTAATTGTTTTTTTTCTGAGTAAAGATCATGTGGACAAATTTAGATAGCATAATTGGGTATTATTTTTTTGGTGGTTAGATGTTGGTCGATATGTCACAATACCGGTCACAATTGTGGAATATTTCATACCAATTGCTTCAGCTACTGCAGAGAAGATTAATTAACTTAATTCTGACCCTTTTCTTCCATTGTTTAATATTCTATTGTTTATAGAAGAAAGATTTGTCTTGCAGGAAGACAAAGGCTAATTGGATATCCTACTGTGATTTTTACTTTTTATAGTTTCTGATTCTCCATAATACTATATATTCCAGTGCGATAGCTACTTCATTAGTATTCCTGATGTGCATTAGGTACAATATTTTGGATCTTTTGAATTTTTTTATTAGAACCAAAAGTAAAATACAGTACAGATGATACAATTAGTGATGGAAGCTAGTTCTCTCCGTCTATAGGTTTTCAAACCTTCATCTTTTTTATGGTTATGTAGTTATCAATAACATGTTGTTGTATGAAAGGATGTTGGTCAGTCATATTCCAATCTTCAGAAGAAATCAACTATATTTCAATTTGAGTCAATCAAGCTAATAGTTTACTATGCAAACTTGCAGTGAAATCATCAATTAAGAGATATCAACAGAAGGTTATCAATACTTGACACGAAAATTGGGAGGGCGACCGAATGAATTTTGAGATATGTATAGAATGTATCCTGACTCATTTTTAAAGTTGTGTAGGATATTACACCAAAATAATTTATGTGATACTAGGTATGTCACAGTAGAAGAAATGGTGGGTACTTTCTTACTAGTAGCAACACATGGTCAACGATATTCAATTTGTCAAGATCGTTTGACTAGATCAAAGTGGACAACCAGTAAGAATTTTAATAAGGTTTTGAATGCATTTTTCTCATATGTGCCATTATTAATGACAAGTCCTTCTAGTAGCACACCACAAGTAGTGATGTCTGATCCACAGTTCTACCCATATTTTAAGGTTAGAATTTATCTAAATAATTGGTTCATGAAGGTTAACGTGTATATTTATATGTTATGATAGTTGACTTGTCCATTTATATGACATTTTAGTTATGATGTACAGGATTGTATTGGTGTTATTGATGGAACCCACATAAAGGCAACTCCTTATGGACCTAGCAAGACGAGTTACCGTAATAGGCATGGTTGGTTATCACAAAATGTATTGGCAGCTTGCAATTTTAATATGGAATTTATATATGTCCTTGCGGGATAGGAAGGTTCTGCAAATGATGCAAGGATATTAAAGGGTGTCATAAAGAGAGTTAATGGTCTTTCTACACCATCAAGTATTATAGTGATACATATCTCATATATAATATTTATCTTTAGAGTATCACATTTATATACATATTAATGGTTGTAATTATTTATTAATAGGGAAGTTCTATTTGGTTGATTGCAGTTATCCTAATCGAAAAAAAAAATTAGCACCATATCGTGGAACTCGTTATCACCTCAAAGAATATAGTACACATGCAAGAAGTCAACCACGCAATTCACATGAAGTTTTTAATCATCAGCATGAGTCCTTGAGGAATGTCATTGAGCGAATTTTTAGGTGTTCGAAGTCACGCTTTAAGTTTTTTAAAGATCATTCACCCTTTTTTCCTTATGATACTCAAGTGAAAATGGTTTTTTCATGTTGTGCATTGCATAATTTTCTTCGTAGGGAAAATTGTAAGATTTGTTTGAAGTCAATAATGAAGATGAAGAGGAAGCACCACGTAATATTCCAGAAGATGGAGAAGAAGATTCTGATCCAAATAATGATTTGGAGACTCAAGTTGAACAAAGGGCAATCGCAAATGTATGGCGAGATGAAATAACTGGCTGTATGTGGAGTGATGTGATCCACGTGACGATGGGTGTATGAGTTTGATGTTAAAATTGCACTATGTCATAGTTGGACTATATATTATGAATTGGGGATTTTTTTTAATTGTTTAACTATGCATTATAAATTATAGTTATCAATTTACTATGAATTTTTTATTATTTTATTATAAATTAATTATTTATTTTCATATTATTTAACTAAAATTTAAGGGATTAATATGTCATATCTTGTGTTTAAATGAGAATTGAATGTTACAAATTATATCGTGTATTTTGTCATACATTTTAAAAACACAGGATTCTGGCAAGCATTCTAAAATCAAGCATCTAAAATACAGGATTTTAGTTTACATTTTGAAATTGAGCATTTGAAATACATGAATCTAAAATACAAAACGACTAACACCCTGTTAGAGAATTTCTATGGTGGGTTTAGGACTCCTATTGTTTCCTTACAAGTGGTAGCTACGGTTTGATAGGTTCGGGGTAGAGATGGCTAATGACAACAAGTACAAAATTGAAAAGTTTAATTGTGAGAATTATGCATTCTGGAGGATGCAAATTGAAGATTACCTGTATCAGAAAGACCTCTGGCACCCGATGACCGGTGAGAAGGCCAAAGACACCACGGAAAATCCCTAGGTGTCGTTCGTCTTGCAATTTCTGTGCCGGTCGCTTCAAATATTTTGAAGGCAAAAATGATGAAGGAACTGTTTGATCTATTGGAGGAGATGTATGCAAGAAATTCTTCGGCACACAAGGCACATCTAGTTACTAGTTTTATGGATGATAGCGTGGCTAATCATCTAAATGAATTTCACAAACTCACCAATCAGCTGGATGTGGTGGGTGTAAAATTCTCAGAGGATGTACAGGCCATTTGCCTCATAAAATCTTTGCCAAAGAGTTGGAGCATTTTCAAGACAAATGTGTTCCATTCAAAGGGCAACGTAAATCTGACATTGAGTGATATCACTCCCCAAATGTTGGTGGAGGAGATTCGACGAAAGGATGGAGATTCTCCCACTACGTCTGCCTTGACCATGGATGATTGTGGTCAACGATCACAATAGGGAAAGCAAGGTGGTCGTGGAAAATCCCAATGATGGCGTTCCAAGTCTCGCAACGGCAAGGGAGATGGAACTTGCTGGAATTGTGGCCAGGTGGGCCATATGAAACAGGATTGCACAGCCCTGCCCAAAAATGACAAGGAGGTAAAAATATTGTGAACCTTACCAGTAATTCTGAATGTATGATATTGTCAATAGAAGATAGACTTGATACATGGATTATTGATTATGGTGCATCTTTCCATGCTACTAGCAATAAAGAGTTACTTGAATGTTATGTTGCTGCAAATCTCAGAAAAGTTTATCTTGACAATAATAATACTTATGATGTGATTGGTAAGGGGAATATAAGTTTGTTGCAGGAGGATGACATAGTATTTATGTTGAAAGATGTTAGACTTTGCCTCGTTTAACGAAAATTTTGATATTTGTTGGTCAATTGGCTAGAACCGGAGTGGCTACAAAGTTTATCTGTGACACATGGAGTATGACTCGAGGCTCCCTTTTGTAGCAAAAGGGAAAAGGTGGGGACATTGTATTTGTCCTCATGTAGAAACAAGGACTCTATATCGGTGGCATCATCAGTTGTTGACTCTACAACATGGCACAAAAGGTTGGGCCACATGAGTGAGAAGGGGATGCAAGTTTTGATGAACAAGGGGAAGCTTCCTGACTTAAAGGAGGTAAATCTAGATTTTTGCGAAGAATGTGTTATGGGAAAGCAAAGAAAGGTTACCTTCACAAAGGCCGTTAAGGAAATGAAATTAGAATGTTTGGAGCTAGTACACACGGACGTCTGGGGTCCGGCTCATGTACAATCCCTCGGCGGTGCTCTTTACTTTGTGACTTTTATTGATGATGCATCTTGCAAGCTTTGGGTTTATCATTGTCGTAATAAATCAGATGTGTTTAACTTGTTTGTCAAATGAAAAACTCTTGTTGAGAATGAGACATAATTAAAGTTGAAGTGCCTGAAATCCGATAATGGAGGAGAATATTGCAGTAGTGAGTTCCAATCCTATTGTGACAAACATGGGATTAAAAAACTTCTTATAACCCCAAGACAACCAAGACAAAATGGTGTGGTAGAGCAAATGAACAGGACAACCTTAGAGAAGGCTATGAGTATGAGACTCCATGCGGGGCTGCCAACATCATTTTGGACCTATGTCGTAGACACAACGACATATTTAATCAACCGTTCTCCATCTTACTCCCTAGATGGTGGACTACCCGAGGAGGCATAGACAGGGAAGGAGATAAAATATGATTTCTTACGGGTGTTTGGATGTGCAAGTTATGTACATGTGGAACCAAAAAATAGGGGAAAACTTTACTCAAAGTCGATCAAGTGCTATTTTATTGGTTATGGAACTAACAGTTATGGGTACAAACTATGGGATGCAGAGCAGAAAAAAGTCATTAGAAGTATTGATGTTGTCTTCAATGAGTCTGATTTGTACAAAGACTAACAAAGTCTATAAAAGGGGAAGGAAAAATCTCAGTTTGTAGAATTTGAGGTAGACAAATCCTTAGTTGATAAAGCAGGAAATGCAGATGAAGCCAGTTCTAGCCAGGAAGTATCTCAACCAGATGACAGTCATGATGAAGAGGTTGATGATGAGCCAGCTCATGTCTCACAATCCTCTACAATTCCTTTGTAGACACCGGATGGATGGAGGAGGAGTAGGGTACATAAGCCAAATCCAAAATATGACTCTAGCCTTAATTATTTGTTGTTAACAGATAGTGGAGAGCCTGAAAGTTTTAAGGAGGCATGTCGTATAGATTTATTTATTGAGTGGGAGCATGTCATGGATGATGAGATGAACTCATTGTCTTCAAAAAATACTTGGGAGTTGACCCAACTGCCAAAAGGGAAGAAGGCTCTGCATAACAAATGGATCTATAGGTTGAAAGAAGAGACCAATGGAAACAAGCGTTACAAAGCCAGACTAGTAGTCAAGGGTTTTGAGCATAAGCATAGGGTAGATTTTACAAAGATATTTGCTCCAGTGGTGAAGATTACTACCATCCAAACAGTCTTGAGCATAGTAGCAGTGGAGGATCTCCACCGTGAGCAGTTAGATATGAAAACTGCATTCCTTCATGGTGATTTGGAGGAAGAGATCTACATGCATCAACCTAAAGGGTACATCGAAAAAGGTAGAGAGAATTTGGCTTGCAAGTTGAAGAAGAGTATGTATGGTTTGAAACAGGCTCCAAGACAGTTGTATAAAAGGTTTGATGGGTTTATGCAGGCAATTGGGTTCTATAGGTGTCATTCAGACCATTGTTGCTATTTCAAAAATTTTGGTACCTCCTATATTATACTACTGTTGTATGTCGATGATATGCTTATTGTAAGATCCAAAATGATTGAGATTGTGAATTTCAAGAGAAAAATGTCTCAGGAATTTGCAATGAAGGATTTGAGCCCATCAAAACATATTCTTGGCATGCGAATTACTAGAGACAGAAAGAAGAAAGTGCTGAAACTATCACAGGCAGAATATGTTGAGAAGGTACTTCAGAGGTACAACATGCAGGGTGCTAAGTCAATTGGCACCCCTCTTACAGCACATTTCAGACTCTCTCAAGATCAGGCCCCAACCACACTAGATGGGTGGAGAAAGATGGAGAATATTCTTTATGCTTCAGCAGTGGGTTCTCTTATGTACGCTATGACTTGCACTAGACCATACATCTCCCATTCAGTGGGAGCAATGGCTAGGTATATGAATAATCCTGGAAAGGAGCACTAGGAAGCAGTGAAGTGGATCCTAAGGTATTTTAAAGGTACATCACAGTTGAGTTTATGCTTTGGTGGTTCAAACATAAAGCTCTTGGGTTATGTGGATTTTGATTTGGCTGGTGATGTGGACTCTAGGCGGAGTACCACGTGCTACGTATTTACTGTTGGGAGTGGAGCAGTAGCATGGCAGTCACAACTTCAAAAGATAGTCACTTTATCTTCTACTAAGGAAAAGTGTGTTGTAGCCACAAAGGCGTGCAAGGTGTTGATTTGGTTGAAGGCATTCCTAAAGGAACTGGGTAAGGAGCAGGGTGAATGCTGGTTGCATTCAAACAATCATAGTGTTATTTATCTTGCCAAAATTTTGGCGTTTCATTCAAGAACCAAGCATATTGACATCAAGTATCACTTCATCCGGGAGCTCATAGAGGAGAGGGAAGTGAATTTGGAGAAGATCCACACCAAAGACAACCCGGTGGACATGTTGACGAAGGTTGTCACCATGAAGAAGTTGAGGTCATGCTCAACTTCCATCGGTCTTTTACACTAGAGGACCGGCCATCCCACACCCGTTGCTTGTTCAGATTGAGGTTTGGAGGGTTGAAGACTGTTAGCTTCAAGTGGGAGAATGTTGAAGAAGAAGATGAAGCCCATTAGTCTCCAAGTGGGAGATTGTTAGATATGAAGTCTGATTTTTGGGAAGATTGACAGCTTGCAAAAAGATTTGAGAACAACTCAATAAGGATAGTTTCTAGATCTCAAACTGTGTTCCATATTCAGTTGATGTTATTTCTGGAAAGGTCTTTAACAATGTTTATTCCTGGAGGGTATGAGACAATGATTTTAATTCCAGGGAAGAGTCAGGGAGCAATCTATATAAGAGAGAAAAACAGAGCAAACAAGGGGGCGATCTGTTCAAAGGAGAGAAGTGGCTCAGCGAGGGAAGCGTTTTTTATGCTCCTGAAAAGAATGAGCCCATAATAAGCCCCGAATCAAATAACGACACGTTGCAAAGAAGAGGGCACCGAAACGGAGACGGAGAAACTAGGTTGACGTTAACTCCGTGTTTCCTTCCGTCCGCTTCCCACTTTCAACTCCCGCTTCCCACCCCCTGTTTACCGAGTATCTCCTCTGTTGCCGGGAAGATACGGAAGGATGAGCACAAAGGAAGAGCACTAGGGCAAAAGCGTTTTGGGCGGAGGAAGGAGCCATCTTTCCCGGTGAAGTGGGCTGCTAGCCTGCTATTGGTCGAAACCCTAGTGGAGCTCCCTCTTGTTGACGCTATCACCAATGGCGATTCACCGAGTCCTCTCCTCCCTCCTCCTTCCAGCTTGCCTCCAAGCCCGCCACCGCCCTCCTCGCGCCGAGAGCCCTCGCCGGCCGCCCCTCGCCCAAGGGCTTCCTCCTGTCCCGCACTCTCGAGTATGCCCCCTTCCCACCGGCGACACCGCCCGCCGGGCCTAAACTTGTGGGGCCCAGTGGTAAAATCACTGACGAGTTTACCGGGTTTGGCAATTGGTCCTTCCGCACTCAGACTTCTCTGGAGCCCCCTCCCAAACTTCTCTCTCGATCTCCCTCTCTGATCGAGCTCCACACCGCACCCTAGTTGCCGGAATCGGAATTGGCTCCTCTCTGCGGCCTTTCTCCCTAAACCTTAATCTAGGTTGTGCCGGCGGTTCACCTCCTCCTCCTCCTCAAAGCTGAATCCAACCAGCTTGCGAAAATGAGGTGAGTTCCCTTTGCTGCTGGTTTGATCATTGTGCGTTTCTTTCTCTCTGGGAAACTTTGCTGCCTTTTGTATTTCCTTTCCATTCACTTATCTGTCAACTTGATCTATGATTTTTGAAGCAGATGATATGAAGGTTCATTTGTTTTTTTGTTCTTTTTTTTGCTTAAGTCTAGTGTATTTTCGTTCTTAAGGTCTTATTGGAACCCCATTTGAATCTGTGTTATGATATTACTCATAACATTGTCTATTTTACTTATAAAGCAGCATTAGACTTTTAAAGCCAGTCCCCCAATTTGATATCTCAAAAAACAGAAATTTCAGAATGTTAAATTCTTTGGTTATCATGATTTGCAAAGACTGATTGGATTTATTTATAATAATCTTCTGACACATTGCTAGAAAGTTTCACCTACTTACAGCTCATAGACATGTGGGATCCAACAACTTCAATTTGCTCAGCAGCAGAAGTCATACAATATTCACGCTGGTATGTTATTTATTGACCAGAAAAATCTGTTCAATTGATGAATTTAATTGAAAAAAAACATAGGTTAAATGCCGCATTTATGCTTCATTTTTACCCAAACGATTGGATTGATAATTAAGGAAGAATAAATGGCCAGTAGTGGAAAAAGCTGCATTCATGGTAAATTTCCAATTATTAATATGATTCCAGTTGTAGTTGTTTTGTGCCTTTGATTAAGATTTTTCCCATTAGGTGAAGCTGGTGTTAGGTCCTCTCTAAATTGTCCATTCAAAGGGTGTGTATTTTCAATAATAGCTTTAGTGTGCTATAAAGGTTCTGGTTGCTTTATTGACATGCCCAGCATAGACTCATAAAGGCATGTATGGATTTTTGAAACGTAACAAAATTGGTTAAAACTATACTTGGCTTGTGTCAAGCTTGTTTATATGTTAATGGCCGGCTGGTGGCTTAGGAATGATCTTCTGTCTTCTTCCAATATTTGGGTTACTTAGTAATTCTTGTCATGATGTATGTATCTGGTATTATTAATTATTTAATGCCAATGTATCCTTTAAATTGTCTTGTTACAGACCATAGAGAGTAGTCCTTGCGGTGAAAATTGTGAAGGAGAAGCTGCGAACTTGTCTCAGTTGGTAAGATATTTCATTTCCAACCTACTTCAGTTGAAAAAAGTACCTTCCTTTCATATTCTATATGATTGTTTAGTTAGAGTCTGATATTTAGCAAGCTAGATGTTTATTCTCATGGATTTGGCTGTATGAACTTTATATTTCTATCTATATTCAAGTTTTAGTGCGCAATAGATTGGCTTCTTATTTGTTTTGGTATTTTACTTATACCTGCAGAACCTCATCGATCTGGCAGGTTCTGAGAGCTCGTGGGCTGAAACCACCGGTGATCGGAGGAAGGAGGGATCTTACATCAATAAAAGTTTGCTAACTCTTGGAACTGTAAGGCCTGATATGGATCTTTGATCACATACTTTTTCTTTTTGTATCCTGTTTGTAATTTTCTCAATTAATGTCTGTATCCTTTGCTGTGTTGAATTCCTTTTCCAAAAAGGTGATATTTAAATGCCATAGAATCCATTGATGAAAAAGGAGATATTAGTAAATGCCATAGAATTTTTTGTTTGTTTAAGTGTTTATTCTAGTCAATTTACTGAAGTTTGGGATCACTTTATTTACAGAATGTGCTTTTGGACCCACTGTAACAAGAATTATTTAGATGGTTAGAAAAACCTTAGCCTGCACTTTTCTAGGCCATATGTCGATGGCTCACTTAGTTACTACCACATATGCACCTGACACACTTACTCTGAAATTTGTACAGATGTATGGGTGGGGATCCATGCCCATCCAGAATATGAAATCCAGAATATCTTAGTAGCTCCTCCTTAAAATGCATTCTCATTGAAACATTAATTGACAAGATTGGCCAAGTAGGGTAGTTTGTTGATGGCGTGTAGTGGGAGATAATCGCGAGAACGAGATTCAACCAGATCTTTTGGAGGGTGATTTTACAAATTGCCTCTATGGTCGGATCCATAAGTCAAAATGACGGAGGCCTATGTAAAACCCTCTCTATATCTATATTTTTAGTGGAGGTTTACAAATACCCCCACCATGCAAGTCCTGCTGTGGGTCTAATTTTTCCCCTCCTACTTTGCCTTCAATCCCCGGCCATCAGAGATAGTCATCATGGTGAAGAAGCCGAGCATGGGACGGCAGAAGATCAAGATCAAGAAGATTGAGAAGGTGGACTCCTGCCAGGTCTGCTTCTCTAAGCGCTGCTCCGGCCTCTTCAAGAAGGCCAGCGAGCTGTCCATCCTCTAAGACGCAGAGATCGCCCTTGTCGTCGCAAGGTGTTCACCTTCGGCCACCCCTCACCCGACCACGTCATCCACCGCTTCCTCTCCTCCTCAACCACCACTGACCCTGCCACCCATCAATCTCTAATCCCTCCACCATACGAGGAGGACCCAGCCCTGAGAGAGCTCAAGAGGCAGTACTACCAGATGCTCGACCGGGTGGAAATCGCGAAGAAGAGGAAGGAGGAACTGGCTGCGGCCAGCCGGGCGGCTACCGAGGTCAGCTTCTGGTGGAACGCTGACGTTTACGGTCTATGCCTGGACGAGCTGGAGGAGTACGGAGCCTCCCTGGAGGAGCTGCGAAACAACGTGACTAGGCGGGCCGACGAGCTGGCTGAGGCCCAGTCATCTCCATCAGCGTTTTTGGCCATCGATGCGGCTCTATTGTTTGAGCACTACGACCCTAGCCACCATTATTATCTGAGATACGATTAACGCAGAGCTAAACCTTTTTAACTAGTAGTTTATGTTAGATATTCCAGGCAATTACAGTAATATCAGTGTTCATCATGACTAGAAAAGAAAATTTTACCGAGCTTTGTAAAAATCAGTTGATCAAGTTTAAGCTTGAATTAAGATTATGTGATGTTTGAAGGCCCTTGAGATTATATTAGATAATTGTTAATAAGAAATCAAATCCAGCACAATATCATGGAATCTCGGCATCTAATTGATGATCTTTGAATGAATTAATTATCGAAATCCTTATCCAATTTATGCCGGCCAGAGAGCAGACAGTCGAACCATCCATATATGTGAACTCGATGATGCAATTTACAATAGTGTCCAGGAGAGAGGATGGCTCATCTGCTCAGACATGAGACATCCACAGGGGAGGATAGGATGGAACGGGCCTAGTGCTCAATTGAAAGAGAGAGGCCCAGATCGTGAATTTTGTTGACCCGTTACCAGTTTCAACCTTAGCTTTAAGGATTCAATGGTCAGAGTCTTGAGAGGGGAAGAGAGATGGGGTCTGTTGGTCACGGTGGCGTTTCTACACTTTTGCGATCCCTTCCTGAATCTCTTGGCAATGGCGAATCTTTCGGCAAAAAGAAGTCTTTTTGCCCAGTTGCTGAACCCTGTTGCTGTGCAGTTTCAGGGACTGAGGTGGTGCAGGAGCCAGGAAGAGGGAGGGGGTCCAAGACCAGCATGGAGGATTATAACACTACGATGAAGAGGATGATGAGGAACCCATATAATATCATCATGATCTGGGTGAGTTTAGGATCCTATCATACGCTTTAGATGTCTGTACGGACTCCGTCTGGTTTATGCTGCCAGTGGAGGATGTGTGATTGATCATGTTGTTTTGGAAGATTTTAGAACTGGGTGTTATTATGAGGGGCTATTGGTTATGTTTTAGATCCTGGCTTCTTAAAATCAGACGTTTGATTTGAGCTGAAAATCTGAAGTAGGTTTTCTGTTTCTACTGACCTCTCCCTGTGACTCCTGGATATGTGCTCAGTTAGTCAGGCGGCTGGATGACGTTTCCATTCTCTTCATAGGCCGATTAAGTAATTTTTTTTTCGACTATGGCCCTGTGCTCCATGTATGATATGGAAAATTTTCAGGTCTTTTACACATGGAATGGAAAACGATATTTCCACACGAGATCATCACAACACTTACTCCCACAGCTGACGTGGATCCGTTATCAACTCCCCCTCTTTTTTCCTGCGCGTTTATGTTTTCTGCGCGAGACACTGAAATTTTCGCTCCTGTGCTCGCTCACCCTGCTCCTCTCCATCCTCCCCCGTTGGACACCCGCGACCTCCCTTGTTGGACTCCTCCTGCCCACCCACCATTGGCCTCCCATCTCCATCCTCCTCATCGGACTCTGAAACTTTTGCCCACGTGCCCACCCGCCCAGCTCCCCTCCATTCTCCCTCGTCACCGGCGACCTCCCTCGTCGGACTCCACTCACCCACATTTGCCTCCCATCTCCATCCGCCCCATATGGACTCCACCCACCCACCCCCAGCATCTCTCTCTCCTCCCCCTTAGTACCCTACCCCATTCAAGGCCGTCCCCTCTCCCTCCTCCCCCTTCGGACACCCGCGCCCCTCCTCTGTTCCTCCTCTCCTTTTGGACTGCACTGATCCGCTCCTCTCTCTCCTCCCCATTCGAATTCCATCTACACGAGCCCCTCCAGTCAGGAAATCATAGAGGTTGCAAGATAAATCTGGAGTCGGTATTGGGGTCACAGCCAAGCTTCCTACTAGGGAGTCCTGCAAGCTAAGAGGAGAATATTGCATAAAAGTAGTCTTCTGCAAATGGAGAATACTGCAGCATACTAGGAGGTGAGTCGATTGATGTTGATCTTTACAAAGTTGACTACATAATTCCTGCAACTGGGCAGATCTTCTTATCAAGTTCCCAATTCATATCAAGTTATCAATCATTCCTTAAGGAAGCACTAAATAGAAATGACGCCTTTCCAAGGCTGTCAAGATTACCGGTGAATGTTTTCCTTGAGTCTCTGCACAATGAACTTGAGCTTTTTACATTCACCGGTAAACTGCTTCTAATTGACAGCTTTGGAGATAAATCGCCCCTCAAAGATTTCTTCATTTCTCGGCAGAGGACAGGAACAGGGGAGTCGACGTAGGAGATGCACCCGAACTGGCTGAGCTAGACGCGACCGGAGGAGACGAGGTCAGCATCCTCGTTGGAGACGTGAGATGTAGGCTGCATGGAGAGACTCAGAGACACGGAGGAAGAAGCCAGGGCGGGCGGCACGCAGCGGGTCGTCCCCGCGAGGCATGATCTCTACCATCTGGAGGAGCAGCAGTGTCCAGTGCTCCCGGGCCACCTTGACGTCGGTGCTCGCATGCTCCAGCAGATTCGCCCACACGCCGGGCGCCAGCGCTGCCACCGGAAACGGAGATAGAGAAGAGGTCGATGGGGGGAATGGGTGGAGGGAGTCGTAGTTTGGGAGCCGTCGCTGCGATGATGAAGTTCTCTGCGCGGAAGAAGGTGTGGAAGGGAGATCTGGCCTCGGGGTTCTATTCCACGGAGAAGAAATGGGGACATGGGAATTTTGAGTTTTCAAAATTTAAAGTAAGATAGGTAAAAAGTACTCTGGCGGTGGTAGATGGGTCAGATTGGGATGGCTGAGATGGGATGGTCTGATTGGTACACGCTGGATGTGGGAGAAAGTGATGTGAAAATTTGTTGTGGTAATATCACGATCCTTTACACATTGGTGAGATTAGATATTCTTTATATTGTATCTTAATACTGGTGAGATTAGATAAAGAGGTATCTTTTACATGTCTTTTAATCAGTAAGCATTGTTTATTAGAGTCTATCACTTGAACCAGCATTGATATTCTGCTTTTGTGAACTTTACATGTCAAGAAAGTGATCCTTTATAAGTCTAGATTGGATCCCGCTTTAGGAGATAAAGTGTTCCAGTTTAGGGTTTTTATCTAGGCCAACACCTAATGTCTAGAGTTCTAATGCATTGCTGCTGCTTTACAACCTAACTCTCCTCCCGAGGAGACTCATGTAGGACAGTGCCTTTAAGGTACTTTGCTTTTAAGGGGCTATTTGGTAAGCCAGTTAAAAAAGAAAAAGACTTTTTCCAGGAAGATTTCCTTTTTACGCATGGGAGCAATTGGATTTCAAGATAGGTGGCACACACGCTAGTGTACATTAGCGTAAGTAATATTTAACCTTATACTTATCTAAGTGGTATCAACATAAAACTTTGTGGTATTAGCATAATACTTACGCTAACATGCGTTAGCGTGTGCATCACCCATCTTGAAATCCAATGGTTCTCAGGCGTTCCTTACGCTCGGCGCACATTGACTTAGGAGTGTTAAAAACGCTTCCCACCACCAAGTACCTGGATTCCCCTCCTCAACTGACGCTACTCCTTCCAATGGGGACAACAACCCTAGAGACACCTTCATCACATCTTTTGTAATAACTTTAAGGTGGTATGACATCATTTCCATAGGTGCATCTATTTTAAGCATTTCGTTAATGGTAATCATCAATCTTTATTAGCGTTTTTCATTTCTTGTTCGCTAATGTTTTGTTAAGTTTTGTTTAGTGAATTATACTTTTACTTTTTTGGCAAATTTTCTTGTTTGGTAAATTATTACTATGATGTTCTTGATTTCATTTGTTCTTGAATGCTAAAAGTTGAGGTAAATTTCTTCTTTTGTAATATAAAAATAATTAAAATTAAAACATAATTTACTAACAAATAAGTTGCACACCCTCCTCTTAAAGAAGTTGGTCTTGCCAAAAAAAGATCAGCTTTAACCAGTGTTTTAAAAACCGGACCGAACTGGCCGGTCAGACCGGGTTTGACCGGACCCGATATAAAAAACGGGTCAATTTGAGTAAAAATCCGGGTTGGTTTGACCCGGCCAGGTCAGTGTGACCCAGCCGGTTAAACCGCAAACCCGGTGTTCCAATCCGGTCTAGTTTTTTTAAAAAAAAAACTACAAATTTGGGGCGAGTCGCGGAGTCAGGCAAGGAGAAGGGTTTACTATTCATCAAATCACATTGTGCATAGTGGCAATTTGGAGCTCGGTGGCCGGCGGAGAAATTTGGGGCACCGCCGCCACTAATAGAGGCGATCTCCGGCCGTTCGGTGATTCATCTGCGTTTCGTCCGTCCAGCGTTTTCACAACCAATTAAATCTCACAGTCGTCATCTGTGGCCTGAAAGGGAGGAAATTTGGGTGATTTGGTTGGCAGCTTCCTCTCCAGCGAAAATCCGTCTATGGCAAAGATCTTTGTCCATCAAAAACTTATCTTCAATAAAAATCCCTCATTTCTCTTCTCATCAATTCCTTTCTTTATCTTCTACAGCTCTACCCCGTCTACCTTTTTTTCCCCATATGTTTCACAATGACATTTTTTTCTCCCTTACAGGCACACTTTTCTGCCGGCCTTAGTACCTTCTTCTACCATTCTGTTCCGTTCTGCACAATGGCAATTTCACCCATTCCGTTCTACGCAAGCTTCTGGGGTCTAGCTCAATCTGAATGGTTGGAACTTGCCAAATGTCTAGTACCTTCGGCCATTGTAAGTTTTAACTTAAGTATATATTTTGGCCGACATTTCTGTATCATCTAAATTTACAAACAATAAAGGTTTTAAGTATTCTGCCAATTCTTTTCATATTAGGATATTTTTTTGCGGTGTTGATGTATTTACTTACCGAACTATAGAAACTATCACTCCCCTATAGCTTTTTAGTGAATGCTATACCAGATTTAGATGGACTTAATTGTATGGAAATCATGTGAACATTTTGTTTGTGTTGCAGTCCAATTTGATCTCTTATTAAGTTAAATTTTGTTGCTGACTTATTAAATCATGTGATGTAATGCCCCATATTTTCCTACGATTTCTTATAATTTTTCTGCTATTTTCTGATTATTTTCGACAGGAAAATATGACGCTTTGACGTATTTGGTCATGATATTCTTACCCGTATAGTCGGGTGTGGGTTCAGTCGTAGGCCAAGGGCCCAGACGCACGTTTACGGCTCAAAAATTTGAGAGAGAAGGAGACTGCAAACGATAGGGGGGAAAATGAAAAAAAACAAACAAACAAACATAAATATCGGGCTCAGCCGAGCCCAGTTCAGAAAATTTTGGAACAGGACCATTCCCCCCCCCTCTCCGGTGTTTCTTTGTCCCAGCTGCTACCGGCCGCAGGGCCACTGCCACCGGCTCCGCCCCGGCCGTGCAACGATAGGGGGGCACCGTCCCGGCCCCACGGCCGCGCCGCCCTCCTTCCCTGTCTTCCCCGGTCTCTCTCTGCTCTCGCTGATTTGTGTTGCGGCAGCACTGGCGGTGGTCGGTGGGCTCCACCCGGCCTCCGTCTGGACAACCTCAGGCCGGCGACAGCAGGGCCGCCGCCCTGGCCAGTCCCGCCAGCTCCCCCACTTGGATTTCCCTGGTAAGCTCTCTCTCCCTCTCTCACTGTGTTTTGTGTACCGCCGCCGCCAAGGGCCGGCTGGCCAGCCACAACCCGCCATGGGCTGGTGACGGAGGGAGGCCACCCCTCCCGGCCCAAGGGCCTCCGCTCAGCTGCCCCGTCCCCATTTCTGCCTCTGCTCTATTTTTCACCGAACGAATTGCTCCCCTTCGTTCTTGGCCGGCAGTGGCCAACCGGCCACCATGGGTTCCACCCCAGCCTGGCGACGGCCAGGGACGGCCCCAACTAGTTGGCTCCACCTCCACCTCTTCCCCTATGTATTTCTCCTTCGGCCAGAGGCCTCCACCTCCCCTGTTCCGCCTGTACTTGGTTTTGGTGGAACGGAGGCCAGCAGTTGCTAGCCACAGACGATAGACCTCTGTCTGGCTCCGCCCCGGCCTAACGACGGCTAAGCCACCGTCCTAGCTCAGGTTCGCCGACCCTAGCAATATTCCGGTCTGCCTCTCCCTCATCTCCCTGTTTTTGCCGTCTATGATTTCATTGGCTTCCACCATCAGCTGGACGTCAGACTTGACCCACCAGACCTTTGTTCGGCTTCTATCCGGCCGGGCAACGATGGTGGATGTTTCCACCCAGCCCAGTTTAGCCTTTGTCCCATCCGTTCCGCTAGAACGAGATTTGTTGCCTGCTGGTTGATGTGCTCATCCACAGAAAACTGAGCCTTTGCTCCTCACTGTGCTATTTGTCCGGCGTGTTGCCGCTGACTTTGATTGTCACCTCTAGCCAGAGATAGCTCCTCCCGGCCGTTAGGGCCACGACAGAGCCAGCCAGAGTCATTGTGTAAGGACCCTCATCTCTAAACCGGTTTTTGGTTTTCTTTAATTATTGGTTATCGTGAGATTAACGTGTTTTCTAATCTTATTCGGTGATTTCGTGAATAAATAGGGTTTGTGATGGTTTTAACCAAAATCAACTTTAATATTAGTGGTTTTAAGTGATTTTAAACCAAATGTGAATTTTTGGGATTTTTTGGAATTTTCACTATTTTCCCAAAAATTAGGGTTTTGGCGGGACCCCTGTGGGCCCCACCATCGAAAATTTTATTTTTGGGTCAAATTAACTTAGACATCTACCTAAGGTTATACAAAAATTTTCAGAATTTTCCTAGGCTTAATTAGTGCTTAAATTTGTAAAATATCCATTTTTAGCCTACTTTTCCTATTTACACCCCAAAACTTACTCATGCATACCCCAACCCTTACTATAAAAGGGTAGACCTGAGCCATTTCTATTTTTGGGAATAGGCTAAGGAGGGAGGGTTGGCCTAATCCCCACTTAGGCCCGAATTAGAAGCCGATTAAGGTAAGTTTACTCTAATTAAGCACTAATCCATGACTTTCTTCTTAATCTCTTCCAAATCTACTATTTCCCCCTTGATTCAATTCGTTTTTGGGCATCAAAAACTACTGATTTGTGTTTTACTACAAACCCTAACATTCAAAATTCGATTTTTACTACCAACAAGCCCTAGATCTAAGATTTAATTAGGGATTTCTTAGGTAAATTGATTTTTATTAGAGTTTAATTCAAACTCAGTGTGTTTTCAAGGATTTCAAGAAGGGTGACTCTTCAATCCGAGCTTAATCAAGTGCTGAGGTAATGGGTCTTCAAAATCTCTGTTTATCCATGGTAAAATTCTTCATTTTTGGCTTATTTCGAAATGGAGTTGCTTGATTTGGTGTGTTAATGGTAAGATTAGAAAATGGAATTATTTAATCCCGATTTCTTAGGGTTTTGCATTATTATGGTATGGTTTGATGTTCTGGAAGTGAATGACTTTTGATGATGATTAGGGTGTTAGATGTGGATTTGAAGTGTTATCAATGGTGTTTCGGTTTGAATTTGCGAAAGGAAGAAGATGGATTGTTCTGCCTTGTTGGCGTTCGAACGGCCCTTCTGGGCATTCGAAGGGCAACACTGCCGGAACGGCACTTTTCCAGTTCAACCAATCGAACGGCCTGCTAGGCATTCGAACGGCAAAACTGTGAATTTCAAAATTTTGCGTTTAACAGATCGAACGGCCTAAAGGGCGTTCGAACAGCTACACAGTAAATTGTATGTTGTGCATATGATGTCTATTTTGATGATTCCACTTTAGCTTGCCAATTTTATATGAATGTGGAGTGTTTTGAGCCATATTATGCTACTGAAAATGCATGCTATTGAGGTTATGAAGTTGGGAGATATGCTTAGAGATTTATAGAATGGCTTATGTATTATGGCATGATGTTGGAATTGTCATCTTGAAATTGTGAATGGTTGATTTCCTATGGTTAAGCATATTTTCAGTAGGACTACAACCTATTATTGGATTGATTTGTCATGATAGAGTGTGGTTAGTTGGTGTGTGGATGTTGGTGAATGCCATGACTCAATGATGAAATGGGTGATTTTATATGTGTTTAGCCTTTGTGGTTGAGATTTGAATTGGGATATGATTTCAACGATTCTTTTTCTATGATTTCCGTTGGAATTCATGTTTAGATGGAAATTCACATGTGTAGTGTAGTAGTGAGTTTAATTTCAAGCATGTTGACATACATTATATGAAATGCTTCTACTAGTTACACACACATGTGGGGGTTAAATGATGATGTTGAAGCTTGATATTGTGATTATGAATGATGCATTAGGGGCTGATGAGAGCACTTATCATGGATTTGGATTCATGTATGCCTTGCCCACGTATGTACCATGCTGCATGCATCATAAAAATGGATTTCCAATTGAGGCTTCATCGTGGTTAATCGAATTTGACCGATTGGATGCAATGTGATGAAATTGTGTGCCGGATTGATCGGTTGTGGATTAATCGCAAGTTGATTGGTCCGAAAGGACATATTTTGATTTGAGTTCCTGTGTGGAATGAGTGCACTCCCCGGGTTGAGTCTTGTTAAATGGAATAATGTGGGGACGAGTTGTGTACTTGTCTTGCGGATTGTGAGAATGTTATTATGAGTGTCATCTGGACCTTGAGAATCCAGTGTAGTATGCCGTGTGCACCCCTCTACCACGTGTTCTAGAGTTCTCTGTGTGAGAACTCGGGCTCTTCCCTCCGTAGGAGATGTCCCTGGGCAAACACCCCTGCTCTAGATTCTCTGTGTGAGAATGGGACATCCTTGGCCAGGATCGTCCAGGGCGAGCAGCATTAGGGATTGACAACCCCGATCTTTCTTTAATTCTTGTGTAGAATTTTGGACCATGACACGCCTTCGTGGCCTTGTCTATGCTCCCATCTGTGTGACATTAATGTGTGATTACTCCTTGATGGAGGTTGTGATGATATAATGCATGTAGGAATATGTATGTTAGAGATACATCTATGCAGTTTGATTTGATATAATGCATGTGGGAATATGTATGTTAGAAATACATCCATGCAGGTTGTGATGATATAATGCATGTGGGAATATGTATGTTAGAAATACATCAATGCAGGTTGTGATGATATAATGCATGTGGGAATATGTATGTTAGAGATACATCCATGCAGGTTGATTATGATATAATGCATGTGGGAATATGTATGTTAGAGATACATCCATGCAGTTTGATTTGATACAATGCATGTGGGAATATGTATGTTAGAGATACATCCATGCAGGTTGATTATGTACCATGATGCAGTGTTAGGTGATATGTATGTGTGATCAGAAAATGATGCATCATGTAAATCTTTGATCTGAATGATCTTATTACTATGCTATCGTATTTTCGATGTTGACAGTGATATTAAAACCATTGCTGAGTTTATTAAACTCACCCCTCTTTCTTGTGTTTTGATTTGGGGCTGCGTGGTGCGACACACAAATGGACAGGATCTCCTCTTTGAGGAAAGGTCGGAGATAGTTTGGGTGTGATGATGGAGATCGTTGTGTGACTTATCTTCTTTGGTTTTATGTTTTATGATTTGAACCTTTGTGTAGGGTTCTTTGTTTTAGATTTATGTCACATTTTACAGTTGTGATGCTTATGACTTATTTTGAGCCGGTGTGGGCTTTAGTTAACTAAGCTTGTGGGTTTGAGAATTGTTGTTTACTTGGTGATAAACAATACTCTTTATTCCCTTTTATTTACTCTTGCTCAAAGGATTGTGCGTACTCCATATTTCTGTTCATTGCCCGTGGTTAGGGTTAAGTCTTCCGCTAGATCGTTTCTCAATTTTCACTTCGTCGCCCCCGCGCGCTTGACCGGCCCCTGGACCGGGTTCGGCTCGGGTCGGGAATCGCCAGGGCGTGACACATTGGTAACCCCTGCTCGTCGTTGTGCCCCAAGGGTTTTTCACCCGTTTTGGGCCACCGAGCATTGTTGGATGCCGAACACCTCTGGACCTTGTAGTTTGGCGGGTCTCAGCCTAGAGATGGCTGGCCACCCTAGTGCGGCACCGCCCCTCTTTTTTTTACATGAGCCACGCGTCCTCTCTATTGGTTATGTGTTTGACCGTACCATTCAGAGCGCCACCTTCTTACCCTCGCCGAACGCCGATTCGCCTCTAGTCGGCCTACCTCGGCTCGGCAACGGCCATCTTCGTCGGTCACCACCCTTGGTATGGCCCTACCACCCTTATGAGCTTTGGGCCGACACCGTCTAGCCCTCTCTCCCCTCCCTTTGGCCGTGTGTGCAAGTAGCCACGTGTGCGAGTTAGGGTTTTGGTGCCGCTTTGGTGCCGCCTTACTGTCGGATGGCTCCGCCATCATTTGGAGTTGACATCGGAGTCTTCCACCACCTCTCCTCCGTCTTTTAGTGTCGCCCTATGCCCTCCGCCCATATGTGGGCCCTTGTAAACGTGAAATCGACGCCGTTGGGTGTTGTCCACGGCCGATTTCGACATTTTGTGATCGGTTGGGTATTGTTCAACTGCCGGTCGAATTTTAGTGAGTACACTCTACCTTTCGGTCGCACCTGCCACTCGTTGGCACAATCTTTCTCCCGGCCACCCCTAGTGTGCCGTCGTGAACCACAAATTTTATCGCGTTGATTTTGACACCCCTTTTGGCCATGTGTAGTTCCGGTGCTTCCTAAACCCTCGGGACAACATCTCTCTCGGCTAGGAAAAGCTTTTGGCCTCCAACTCCGCCATTAACGCCGCCACCATCGTGTGCTTGCCATCAAACGTCATGATTACGAGGTAGGGGAGCTTTGAACTCGTAATTTCATGATATCATGCTTGAATGAGTAGTAGCATGCTAGGATTGCATGATGTGCATATGAGTATATGGTATGTTTAGATACATATGGCATGCATATGAGCTATAAGTACAGTTGATGCATGTGTAATACGTGTGCTGAGTATGATTAGCATGTATGAGTTGTATGCACGTTCTATGGATGTGGAATATGTATGCGCTAGCAATGGCTAGTAAATTTGTAAGTATGCTACGTATGTTTTATGGACACACTAGTGATGACTAGCGATTGTGGGTTAGTTATGTGCGTGGATTGTGTGAGGGCAGAGGTATGGGCGTTGGACAGTAAGAAGTAAGGTTTTTGGTATGGAGTCGGATGTGGATGGGTAAGCGTGTGATAGAAGACGATAAACGTAAGTATGACAAATGAAGAATGAAGCGGATTGGATCGATTTGGTGTGGAGCAAAGTCAGGGGTTGGTTTCTGTAAGTAAGAGAACTTAGGCTTGAAGCCTTATGTGGGTTTGTTAGACGGTAAGAGTGTGCATAATTGTATAAGCATAACGTACAAATTATGAAGTGAAAAGTAAGTATGATCAGTGAGGTGTAAGGGGGGGCTAACAAGGATCTGCTTTGAGGAGCTCAGTTTGACGGTGTAAGTAAGATGTTTTGACCATAAGGTGGATGACAGGGGATGATGATTACGTAAGGATCTGTGTACGGTGAGCCAAGTTGTGACTTGGACAGGTAAGTGAAGTATGCTGCCCCGACGAACTAGGGTTTCGATCGGGCTCAGCTTCTGTTTGATCAGTCAAGGACTATGAGTCAGTTTGGCATAATTATACCACATAACTTACTTAATTCAAACTTGAATTATGAGAAAACTAATAATAGCATTGTGAGTTTGAGACCTGAGGGTTTGATGGATTAAGTTCCGTGTTTGAGCTAGCCGATAATGAATCGGCTGAGTATTTCTTGTGTCTTGCCATGGTGGTTATTCCTGCGGGATGTTGTCTGTGTGTTATATAGAGCACCGGACGTCTGATGCTCTGTTGAGAGTGATGTTTGTTTGATTTTGGTATGTGTGTTGTATTAAGCCTAGACGTTTAATGCTCTATTGAGAGCACTGTAAGTTTCCGCCCTTCGTGGGTTTTGTATGTTTCTGCCTGTAGATGACACTGTATGTTCTGCCCAAGAGTGGCATTGTAAGATTACTGCCCTAGAGTGGCACTGTATGTTTTCCGCCCTTAGTTGGCACTGTATGGCCCTTGTTGGCACTGTATAACCCCAGAGAGTAGGTATTTGTGCGCTCAGGTAAGTAGTATCACGGATCTACTCTTACCTGTTTGATCCTGTGCCCCATGAGCATAGGTGTGTCTTGCCTTCGGAAAAGTCCATGGCGTCTAGTTGCTCCCCGAAGGTTAAGGTGACGCCCTTGTGGCATTCCCTTCCTTTCCTTCGTTGGAGCTTGTTAATTGTAATGAGCTTCAGTTGTCAGTAGTATGTGTACGATAGTGAGAGTATGTTGTATGCTTCAGATTTTGAGTAAGTTGTACATGTAAGATCCAAAGTAAGTGTAAGTGTAAGCTCCTAAGGAAGACGTAAGAATACGTTTATGTGTAAGCATATGATTGTACGATTAAGGTCGTACAAGTACGTGTAAGTTGTGTGAGTATGAGTATGAGTATGAGTACGATTGTAAGATGATGATTCTGAGTAAGAATGTAAGTGTAACTATATAAGTTTCTGAGTAAGACAGTAAGTGTACGGTTCTAAGCACGATTGTAAGTATATGATTCTGAGAAGGACTGTAAGTGTAAGATTATATGAGTAAGGTCGTACAAGTACGTGTAAGCTGTATGAGTATGCCTTTGATGGTACGAGTAAGTTGTAAGACCCTGATTAAGGGTGTTTATGTAAGTTTGGTTTAATGGTGTGTTATGCGTGCTTATTTGCATATGTATACGATTGTTATGTTGACTGCTTCATGTTTGGGTTGCATGACGCATGTATTTATGAACTTATTGAGTTCTCTTTGGATTCCCCTACTGGGTATTTTCCTACTAAGTATGAAAATACTCACCCTACTTTTTTAGCCCCGTCGTTTGGGAGGCTTTTGCAGGTTCTGTTGGAGAGCTTTTGGAGATGGATGCTCGATTCTGCAGTGGATTATTTCTCCTTTTGATTTAGGTATATTTAACTCAATGAGAGTATAGTTGGTGCCACGATCTAATGTATTGGGTGAGATGAGATTTAAGTATTTATATCTTATGGACTTTTTATTTGGATCAGTTAGTAGACTGTTTATGAGACTTGTACTCAGGGACACCTGGGAGTTATTTGTATTTAAAAATCTATGATTATGGTAATTTAGTCGTATGTTTGTTTTCGAGTAATGCCTGAGGATATTTGATTTGGCAGTACGATGTTTAACCATATGATGCTTTAAATTATAAACTATTTATACATATTTTGATTTCGTCATTTTGACTCCGATTCATCGTATTATATTGGAAAAAAAATTGTGAGTTTTAAAAAAAAGGGATGAAAAATCTCGGGCATTACATATGAACACTATATTTTTTTATTTCAAAGTGTTGTAAACTTGTAATTATGATGTATTTACTTACTGAATGTTTGTTTGTGTTTCTAATTATGATAAAAGTATGAGTTTGAATGAGTAGTATAGGTTTAGATGTAATTGGAATGGACAGTATTTTGAATGGTTAAACAAGTTTAAATAAGATTTTGAAATAGGTTTGACTAATTTTTTTTAGTGTTACGGGGAAATTCTTGCAAATTTTTTTTTATGATGACATCATTACCCGGTTTAACCCAGGTCGACCCACGGTTCAACCGGGTCGTCCCAGCCCAACCACTAATCCTGGTCGAGGTCCGGGTCAGGTTTTAAAACATTGGTTCTAACAAGTCAAAAGGCTTAATTCCAACTCTTGGAATTCCCAACATAGCATAATAAATTTTAAATGATAATATTTTTTATAAAACCGTAAAACTTTACTCCACATAAAAGGCATGATATAAACAACCACTTCATGTTATAAAAAAAATCACCACATCACCACGAAACATTGATATAATGCTAAATATCTATGTAGAATAGTACAATCAAAACACAATACAATTAATATGATAAAAAAATATCTAAATGACAAAATTTTTATAGTTCTTTAAAAAGATTAAAAAAGTAAAATATTAAGGAACATTCATGAATTTCAAATAAGAAGACTCCAATGTAGTGAGAAAAATCAGAAGCAGGCAAATATACAGTAATAAAATCATAGTAATGGGAAAATAAAATATCTTAATAACATATTCCAATTGTTTAAAAGATGATAAAAAGTGAAATATTAAGGAGCAATCCAGAATCACAAGTAAAAAGACTGCAATTTAGTTAAAAAAAGACAAAGTTTGCTAATACACAATAATAAGATACCAATTATAATTCATAAGATAACAAAACATCTTAATAGAATATTTATTATAGTTATTTGAAAAGACAATAAAAGTCAAGTATTAAAGAGAAATAAAAAATTGCAAGTATGAATATTGCATTCTAGTGAAAAAAAGTGAAACAATGTAATTTTTGATGATGGTCGCCAGCTTCCAAGTCCTCCTCCTAACGATGCTACATGCCCATCTCTATGTCTTATGCCCTCGTAGACCCTCTAACATCATATACATTGCCCCACACTAGTAAAAGTAAACATTCTTTTAAAAGATATTAAAAAGTGAGATATTAAGGAGGAATCCAGAAACACAAGTAATAAAACAACACTATAGTGATAAAAGAGGAATGTGCTAAAATGACCCTTGAATATAATGTATGACACAAGATGCCTCATACTTTCACATAATATACAAAATGGCCTTATATAAATTTAAAATTCTATACATGTGGCATGAATTATCTAAAATATTTTTTTCTCATTTCCTTCTTATTAACTTCACCGACTCACTATTTCTCATTTTCACTAGCTTTGGCTTCACCTCCACCACTGACTTTACTGTCTCCACATCCAACTTTGTCATCTTCGCCACTAGCTCCATTTCTTCTAATTTCATCTTCACCTTCTCCACTATCACATTTTCCTCCTCTCTTTTATCACATTTTCCTCTTCATTTTCCTTCTCTCCTCTTCATTTTCCTTCTCTCCTCTTCCTCCTCCCATTTTTCTTCTTAGTCACCTTATTTTCCTCCCTGTCAGAATCTAACAAGACCAATTATAAACTAGGCAGTGGAGTTATTAAAATTTTTATTTTTTTATTTACAAACTTAAATATTAAAAAATAAACTCATAAATAGAATAGGGTGTAATAATTTGGCGGCAGTTAATTCATAAACATGGGCAATGATGGGGCATGGCCACGGGACAGTTGCAAGGCGGCAGCCATCGGCAGTTTGGTGTTCAAGCTGGATAGCACTCTTGGCAATCTCTTGATACGGTAGGTAACACATTGAATATAAACGGCGGCTTGGGCCTGTTTCCTTCAATGGGATATTTGGGCCCATACCACTTTAGGAATGAATTTAGGTTAAATAGTGACGCACTCGAGCATTGTCTTGTTGAACCGTTTATTTTCAACTAACTCCATGTTGAAAGTTCGAGCCCATTCAACTCAATTCGAAAATCGAACAAGCCCAGACTTGAGCCCAGTATCTACACGTGGGCTTAAATTCTTAAATCATATCATGACTTTCCAACAGAAGGCTTGGAATGTTGATTAAATTCACAGGGCAACTTTTCTGCATCCTTTGCATATAAACTTATTGCTAGCATTGTGGAATATGAGGATAAAAATTCTGGCTTAAATTCTGGCATATAATGCCTATTGTATTAGACATTTGGCTTGGAAAGCTTGTAGATACGGGTTACCCACATTTGATCTTCTCAGTGCTCGGATACACAAGTCTAAATTGTGTTCTATGTCTAACAGAGTTAATCATCTATTCCTTTAATGCGAATTTTCTGGGCAGCTTTGGCATAGATGATCTAATCTTATTATCCCTGCCAATGTTAACAATGGTAATATAAACTATCCCATCTTATAAATAATGTTGCTGGGAATAGTAGGATTGTGGATGTCCTTTGTTCCATGTCCGTGTCCAAGGTTTTTGTGGTTTCTCTATAATTTACCTTAATCATCATTTTTTATTTGTGAATTTTTAATAATTTAAATATAATTATGTTAATGTTACATTTAAATTTTTTATTAAAATTATTTACTAAATATATGTAAGGCAAGGTCAATAGTAACTGGAGTATAACCAAATATGACAACTGGGGTTATACTCATTGTTACCTCTCTCGTTATCTCCAACTACTTTACTCATCTTCTACTTTCCCAAAAAATTATGTTCGTGAATAATGGTTATGTCCGCCGGATTAGAGGCTCCTTCCGTGGATAAAATGCTAACAAATAAATTATTAGCAGACAAAGACACAGAGACTAGCCCTAACCAGAAAGTCTCCAACTCTTATAGCAGGTAGGAGCTAGCTTAGGTGATCATTATGTGGTTAATTTGAAATGGGAGGGATAATAAAATATTTTGAGCCACCTAAGTCATTGATTTATTATTCTTTAGAAGCAGCTCCAGACTCTTGACATTAAGTGGTTCTATCTCTAATCCATGATTTATGACTGATAAATTCATTCAATGGGTCCCTCCCCCGTGGTTGGTTCTATTTTAAGAAACTGCTATGGTGAATTTGTAGCGGGGTTTGCAACAAAACTTCCTTACCAGTCCTCCCGGCTAGCTGAAGCTTATGCTTGTATATATGTATTGAATATAACTAGCTTGTTGTTTAAGTGTCCATAACATTATATTATAGGCGGATTCTGGAGCAGATTCGAGGATACATTAGCACTACAGCTCGCTGCAAAATTAAGCATGCATACAATGAACAAAATACAGTTGTTACTCTTTTGGCAAATTTTGCCCTGGAACTCTTGCTTCTAGTTAGTTCTCCTCCATCATATCCACTCCCTTCTTTCAATATTAATAGTTGTATTTAAAAAAATAACAGTTTTTATTAAATAGTGAAACTTATATTTAAGAGAAGAGAAAATAAGGTTATAATACTTTTTTTTAGTACCTAACTACTTAAATTAAACAAAATAAAACTATTAACAAGGAACATACTTTTTACCAAATAAAGCTATTAATGTTGGACATATGGAGTAAATCTCAAAATTTGTGTTTGAAGAGTTATCAATTTCCTCCTTTATTTATTTATTTATTATTTTGCCTTTTCTTATTGACTTTAGTTTATGTGTGGAATTTATGTAAGATTATATCGATTTTGCCCCAATTCTGTCTGGAATAACCGATACTGTGGTTAAGTGTAGAAGGTAGGTGAAATTAAAAATTTTGCCCAAAAATTGATTTTAGACCCTTTTTAGTCAGAATCACCAAATCACCTTGTAAAGTGATTTCGTCGATTTCCGCCTACTCTTTCAAAATAAAAATTCTATTATTTTTTTATTATTACTTTTTATATCGATTTAAATATCAAGAAGCGTGCTATATAGGTAAGGCTACATTATAAATTCAAAATTACCTACTCATGTAAGATCTTGTTTGATAAGGGGCTCGGATTTAGAATCACAATAGTACTAAAAATATATATATTCGAGTTCAAGAGTGAGTTATATTAATTTAAAATTTTAAAAATAGGTTGGACACGATATCCGAATTTATTTTAAAAAAATTATTACCAATTTTAATTCTAATTCGGCAATGAATTATTAGAATTAATTCTAAAAAAAATTAATTTAAAAAAAAATTTCACACCTAAACAACCCCTTAAATAATGAAAAGACTTTCATCCTTAGTTTCAAAATGATTAATTGTAAAATTATTACTACATGCTGCCAAAATAAGAACTATGGGCAACAAGTTGTTTCCTGAAAAGGAGGGGGAGTTCCGGTTGGCCTCGGCAGCCTTGCAAATGGGGTGGTAGTAGGGCAAATAGACAGCTTATTAGGATAGTCGGGCGTGTACTTAAGCAGGGTCATTTGGTCACTTGGTAGTTGGTCAATTGATCATTTGGTCACTTGGTCAGATGGTGAAATAAATAATCAGACAATCGAACACATCCAACACACACTGTCCAATTACCACCCTCGACGACTTCATTAATAGGCCATTACAACTCAAGACGGAAAAGGATAGGGAAGGCCTTTTTGTGTTACTTATGCAATTCTGCTCTATTTCCGAATCAAATTTAATTTATCCTCTATTTGACAAGATAAACATTAAAAATTACTTATCTAAATATAGTTTTGCAGACTTATTTTGATCAATGTAATGCACGCCTAATTAAAGCTTAATTTTTTTTGACACCCAACTTCATAATATGAATTTAACTGAAATTTTCAATTTAGCTGAATAAACATCTTCAACTATAAAAAAATACAACTAAGAATCAAAGAGACAATGACAATAACAACCTGAATTATGGGACAATGACCAACATTAACACTACTCTCTCTCCGTCTTATATTAATAGTTACATTTTAAAAAATAATAATTTTTATTATATGGTAATACCTTCTTCTAAAATATGAAAAAATAAGTTTATGATACATTTTTTAAGTATTTATTTAAATTAAATTAAATAAAATTATTAATATGAAATATATTTTTTTTGCCAAATGGAACTATTAAAGTGGAATAGAGGGAATACACATGGTCTTCCCAAAATGCCAAGGTACAATGAAAGGAGAGGGCTCTCTTTGGGCATGGGGACCGTGTATAGGGCCCAGCCTACTCTTGATAGCACACATTGGGCAAGCATTCTTGAGCACAAGCAGCTCCAATAAATTTGGGTGAACTCTTCTATGAACATTATAAATGTCTTTTAGATATCATACACTTCGCAAATGATTTTTGTCAATGGCATTTGCTAGAGAAAACAATGAGTTATTAACACTAGATCAGCTCGTGAACCTTGACCCGCTTAGGCCGTCGTTCACTTGAAATCGACTGCGCAAGTATTAGCATATAAAATTGACAAAAAATAAAATTTATGTGAAACTTGTGTGCTAATATGTACGCCATCAATTTAGGTTGATCCATGGTTAACAAAACTTCACCAGTCACTATGCTGGTGAAGGTTCGCTAGCTTATTACAATTTGATGTCGCAGGTGTCCCTCCTATTTTAGGGAGTGTGTGACTGGGGATGCTTCTACACGTGCTCCATGCCTCCATCACCATGCAGTTAGTTCACTTAGATGATTGGATGGGCCACAGTGGGTTCTCTTTTAATTGAAGGGACAAAGCCGAACGACCTAAACTTTGCTCTGAATTTTGGACAGGGGAGGTGTCAAATTTGCTTGTGGAACGAGTCTGGACTTGAATTGCCGATGATGATTATTACATGAATAGCTGAGAATGGAATAGAATGGGGTGTTAAACTTTGTTCCAAGCATTTTGATGTGTTGGTTACTCAAAGATCATGTACTAGTGAACCTCACTAGTCCCTCAATCGAATTTGTAATATTTCCTTCTCCTTTTCCATCTCATATGTTGCAGGTTGGCCAGATTTGCTAGGCCCATGGGCCTTGAAAATTCATGACACGATATCGATTGAAGCATCTATAACTGAATATACTAATATTCTTCACCCATATGGTACCCATGTTATGCCATGATCTATTAGTACTCAGCAAATGTTACATAGTTTAAGATAGTTCTAAGCTACTAGTTGGTACATAGATAACCTATTTTTAAAACTTCTAATCATTTCAATATGTTGGTTATTTGAAAATCTTGAGTGTCAATAGTCATTTGATCTAAATTTAAGTTGTAAGTAAGGCTCTATTTTTTCCGGGGTCCTCATGAAGCCCACCTATTGGATCCCAAAAACTCTAGTGATTAGACAAGGTAGAAAGGCATTACATATAGGAGAGTGATGCTCCTTGCCATACAAAAGAAAGGCCTTAAGATTTGTTTGGAATAAGAGGAAACGGAGAAAGGAAAAGGCACATTGATCAGGAAACCATCTCCGAAGGAAGGAAAAAACACTATAGAGGAGGGGAAGCCCCTTTTGCTAAGAAAATATTCTTTTTTTTTCAGCAAAATGGGGCATTATCATCCTTTTTTTAAGAAAAATTCATGCTTTCTAAAGGTAAGTGAACTCTATTCCCTATTTTAATAAATATCTTAACTAAAAATCTACTCATATATTACTTATAACCTTTGTCATAAGATTCTCATCAGTTCCTTGGTTAACTTCTCTTAACGTCTCTTTTAGCAAGAGCTAAAGTAGCTCCTAATAATACCCTTCACTCAAATTCATAAGATCTGGAGAGTAGAGAGTCGTTAGCAGTGGAAATCCTCTTAAAGCTCCTGGCTGAAAGGTGCATCCAAATTCTAGACACCCCTGTACACTTGCTGCATTTCGCCTTAACTGGTTAAGTTGTCATTATCATTCTCTCCAACTGCCTTACTCTTCTTCAAATCTCCCAAAAAACGGTCATGTTTGCCGGATTAGAGGCTCCCTCCGCGGATAAAATGCTAGCAAATAACTTGTTGGCAGACAAAGACACACACAAGACTTGTATGCAGGCTATTTTTTATGTTATTTTGCCTTTTTTATTGACTTAAATAGTGAAAATTCATTCATCCTTCGTTTTAAAAGAATTTTTTCCATATTACCTAGCTTGATACACAAATATTTTATATTCCCTAGATTTTAACACTTAATCCTATATGACCTGGTTTAGGACAAAGATACCTTTAGGTCACAAATAAATTCATACCCAAGTTCTTATCTCATTATTGGTGACGAATCACCGACGATGGCACAAAATTATATGAGCAAAATCAAAACATACAGCATACGGAAAACAAAGCAATCACTCAAAGATGATCGATAGAAAGTAAAAAATTTCTCCTTTTCAATCCTGTGTATCAGAGAACGAACCACAACCAAGCCACCTCCCAATTTCAATCTAAAAACTAGTTCTTAGTTAAAAAAATACGAAAATAACAGAATTCAAACAAAGAATCAATAGAATCCACTTTAGTGCTTGCTAAATTGCAACAAATAAATTGTTCGACAATCTTGAAAATTGGGTTGCATTTAGAACAGATTGAAGGTAGGGCTGGGAATCAGGTCAGGTCAAATCGGGTCGGGTTGGCCTTGACCCTCACTGAAATCAAGATCGGGTCATGACCCAACCCAATTTTTAAATCGGGTGGAAAATCCAAACCCTAACCCTACTTGAGTCGGGTCGGGTCTAGTATGCGAGTAACCCTACTTTTTTCCACAATTTTTTTATTAGACTCGTATTATATACCTTCTCTCTTTGCAAAGGGCAAATACAAATGAAATTAAATACATTACAACATTAATTGAAATATTTGGTTCTTTGGCTAATTTGTGGATACATTTTTTGTAGTAGCTATCAACAAAGACCTTAGAGGTATAATGTTGCATTTTCTCCATTCTAAGAGAATGATAACAAAATAGACCTTCAACATTCATTTACTTATGATCAGCCTACTTGGCTTTCGATATTCAGCATGTCTTAATTTTAAAATTCCAGTAACTACTTCTATATGGCTGCTCATAACCTTAACCTCCTTTGCAATAGGTGACACTTGACTACAATTTTTCTCCTCCGAAAACTGTCCCTCATCGAGTTCTATTATCCGCCTATCTGGATACATGTTCCTAACCTGCTCCCTATTATAAATGTCAGGCCTTTAACAGAGAGCTAAATTTAGTATGCGATGTGTTCTTCTGAAGGAGAGAGGATGAGTAATGAATATAACAAAATATAACATATTTTCATTTCATTCACCACACCTAAAAAATAACAAAAAATAAATTAAACTATATATAAATTAACCACACTTTGAAGATACCGTTCTCTGTTATCCCAAAATGGATGTCTACTACAAAGCAAAATATATGTGATCACACCTATGCTCCAAACAACTAATTCATGCTCAAATTTATGTTTAAGCACCTCTAGTTCAACATAGTATACACTAAACAAACACTATAATAATAGTATAAATAAGTCCAATAGACCAACACTATAATAATAAGGTTCTTTATTATTTGTAGTCGGGTAAAAGTCGGGTTGTACGGGTCGGGTACGACCCTACCCTAAATTCAAAACGGGTCAAGAACCTAAACCCTAACCCTACCTGTAGTCGGGTCGGGTGCAGGGTTAAGCGGGTCATGTAAATGGGTCGGGTTGAATTTTCCTAGCCCTAATTAAAGGACTCCGAAAACTTGCCGCAAATGGGGATTTGATATGGCAAAAAGAAAGGATTTTTAGGAGTACAACGAATCGATGTATTCTTTGAGCTGATAACCCATAATATGATATCCTCTATATCTCATATATGATAACATGATATTCATCATAGCGTGTTATTAATAACATGATATTCAACATAGCGTATTATCGATAACACAATATGTCAACAATGCATGTTATTAATAATACAATATGCTACGATATCCTCTATATCACATATACGATAATACGATAACATCAAAGCGTGTTATTGATAACATGATATGCCAATAAGACATCTTATTTATTTTCATCTATATCGCATATACTATAATATGATATTCGTCATAATGTGTTATCGATAATATGATATTTGGCATAGCGTGTTATCAATAACACAATATGCCAACAATACGTGTTATTGATAATACAATATGCTACGATATCTCTATATTACATATATGATAATGCGATATTCGCCAAAGCGTATTATTGATAACACAATATTTGCTATAGCGTATTATTAATAACACGATATTCGTCATAGTGTGTTATCGATAATAAATTATTTGGCATAGTGTGTTATCGATAACACGATATGCCAACAAGACATGTTATTTATGTTCCTCTATATCGCATATACTATAACATGATATTCGTCATAGCGTGTTATCGATAACGCAATATTTAGCATAACGTGTTATCAATAACATGATATTTAGCATAGTGTGTTATCAATAACATGATATTTGGCATAGCATGTTATTGATAACACGATATGCCAACAATACATGTTATTAATAATACAATATACTACGATATCCTCTATATTACATATACGATAATATGATATTCGCCAAAGCGTGTTATTGATAACAACAAATAATGTGTTATCGATAACACAATATTTTCCATAGCGTGTTATTGATAACACAATATGCCAACAATACATGTTAATGATAATTCAATATATCACAAATACTATAATACGATATTCGTTATAGCGTGTTATCGATAACACAATATTCATCATAGCGTGTTATCGATAACACGATATTCGTCATAGTGTGTTATTGATAACACGATATTCGTTAATATTTGTTATTGATACAATTGTTCATTAAGCTAGGGATGAAAACCTCTAAGATAGTGTACATGTTTACATAAGATATTTTGTATAATAAAATTTATATATAAAAAATCATACTAGAGTCCCTCTTTGCACATTAGGGTAGGAGGCTATTATAGCTATTTTACAATGTTATTCCTTAGTATCTACATCCATCTCCATTTTTATATAGTCTTGTTCTCCCTGGATAGTCCCTCAAGGTTCATTTTTGGAGTTACAGTGTCATCTTGATATCCTTTGTAGGGATGAATAGTTTATGTGGTTAGGAATTTTTGTACAAAATTCAGAGAAGAGTGGTCGCTGATGAAGTGAGGGAGGTCGACAATCATTGAATAGAAATCGGAATTTGTTGTTAATAAAAACCACCGGGCAAAAATCATAAATTATCACGACTAGTTTACATAATTATAAACCCTAACCTTTGTTACAAGAGTATTTTGGTCTAATTTTTTTAAAATATTGTGTAAATCTAAGCTCTATAAAATATTTTTTACAAAATTAAAAAATATAAAATATTTATATTTTAGGGAGAAAAAACTCGTTTTAAAATTAACGATTATAGAATTATTACTGGTATAATAGCAGGCTGCCAGAATAAGAACTACGGTCAACTGGTTGTTTCCTGAAAAGGAGGTGGAGTTCCGGTTGGCCTCAATCTTAACCAGTTGCCAGAATACGAATTTTCCGGAGTCAAATTCTTGAGAGGTCGGTGCAGCCTTGCCAGTGGCGTGGTAATCAGGTAATTAGGATAGTCGGTCGGTCACTTGGATGCAGTCATTCGGTCACTAGGTCAGTTAGTCAATCGATCATTTGGTCAATCCGTCAAACGCTGAAATAAATAATGGGACAATTGAACACTGTCCGATTACCACCCCGTACAACTTCATTAATAGGCCAGTACAACTGAGACAGAATTCTGCTCTATTTCCAAATTAACTTTAATTTGTGACAAAACAAACATTGAAAATTACTTATCTAAAAATAGTTTTGCATACTCTTATTTTGATCAATGTATTGCACGCCTAATTAAAGCTTAATTTATTTCGACACCCAACTTCATATTATAAATTTAACTAAAATTTTCAATTTGGCTGAAAAAATATCTTCTACTATAAAAATATATAACTAAGAATCAAAGAGATAGAAAGAGACAATGCCAATAACAACCTGATTTATGAGACAATGACCAACATTATCAGTGCTCATTTTGTCCTATATTAATAATTATATTTAAAATAATAATAATTTTTATTATATGGTGAAATCTTTTAAAAAAAAGAGAAAATAAATTTATAATATTTTTTTTTAAGTACTCAATAGAATAAAATAAAATTAGTAATATAAAATATATATTTTTTACCAAGTGTAGCTATTAATTTAAAATGGAGGAAATATATAATTACACACATGGTCTTCCCAAAATGCCAAGGTACAATAAAGGGAGAGGGTTCTCTTTGGGCATAGGGATCATGTAAAGGGCCCCACCCGCTCCTGGTAGCATGCATTGGGCTAGCGTTCTTGAGCACAAGTAGCTCTAGTTCATTAGTCCAACTAATATAAGTACAAGCAATTCCAATAAATTTGGGTTACGAACTTCATAAATGTCTTTTAGATATTATACACTTTGCAATTGATTTTTGTCAATGATATTTGCTAGAGAAAACGATGAGGAAGGTTCACCTGCTTAGGCTGTTGATCACCCGAAATCGACGGCCCAAGTATTAGAGAGTATAAAACTGACAAAAAATATTCATGTAAAACTTGTGTGCTAGTATGTGTGCCGTCAATTTTAAAGATGATCAACGGCTGACAAAACTTCACCAGCTGATTACAACTCGATGTTGCAGGTGTCCCTCCTATTTTAAAGAGTGTGTGACTGGGGATGCTTCTACACGTGCTCCATGCCTCCATCACCATGCGGTTAGTTCACTCAGTTGATTAGATGGGCCACCGTGGGTTCTCTTTTAATTGAAGGGGCAAAGCCCAACGACCTAAACTTTGCTCTGAGTTTTGGAAAGGGGAGGTGTCAAATTTGCTTGTGGAACAAGTCTGGACTTGAATTGCCGATGATGATTATTACATGAATAGCTGTGAACGGATTATAATGGGGTGTCAAACTTTGTTCCAAGCATTTTGATGTGTTGGTTACTCAAAGCTCATGCACTAGTGAACCTCATTAGTCTCTGAATCGAATTTGTAATATTTCCTTCTCTTTTTCCATCTCATATGTTGCAGGTTGGCCAGGTTCGCTAGGCCCATGGGCCTTGATAATTCATGACACGATATTAATTGAAGCATCAATAACTGAATACACTAATATTCTTCACCCATATAGTACCTATTTTATGCCATGATCTAATAGTACTCAGCAAATGTTACATAGTTTATGATAGTTCTAAGCAACTAGTTGGTACATATGTAACCTATTCTTAAAACTTATAATCATTTCAATTTGTTGGTTATTTGAAAATCTTGAGCGTCAATGGTCATTTGATGTAAATTTAAGTCCTCATGGAGCCCACCTATATGATCTCAAAAACTCTAGTAATTAGACCGGGTAGAAAGGCATTGTATATAGAATAGTGGATACCCCTTGCTATAGAAAAGAAAGGCCTTAAGCTTTGTTTGGAACACGGAGAAAAGGAGAAAGGAAAAGGCAAGGAAAAAGCACACTATAATTAAAGGAGGTAGCGCCTTTTGCAGGGAATTTATTTTTCAGCAAAATGGGGCATTTTCATCACTTTTTTATGAAAAATTCATGCTTTCTAAAGGTAAGTGAATTATATTCCCTATATTAATAAATATCTTAATTAAAAATCTACTCAGATATTACTTACATCCTTTGTCATAATATTCTTATTCTTTCCTTGGTTAACTTCTCTTAATGTCTCTTAGAGCAAGAGCTAAAGTAGCTCCTAATAATACCATTAACTCAAATTCACAAGATCTGGAGAGTGGTTAATGTAAAAATCCTCTTCTAAAGCACTTCGTTGAAAGGTGCATCCAAATTCCAAACACCCCCATGCACTAAATTCCAAGCAACCTCATTTCACCTTAACTGGTTAAGTTGTCATTAGTTAGGGAATAGGTCCCGCACTCAATGCCTTAATCTTTCAAATGTCACTTTTCTTGTTGAGTGTTGAATAGTCCTTTGAGCACAAATATTATTAGGGTAGAGCTAGGACTTTGGGTGATGGGGGCAAGGGAAAAAGACATACTCCATCCATCTTATATTAATAACTCTATTTGATAAAAAAATTTTATATATATTAATAGTTCTATTTTAATTTAAGTGATTGGGTACTTAAAAAAGAGTATCATAAGCTTATTTTCTCTTCTCTTAAATGTAGGTTTCACTATATAATAAAAATTATTATTATTTTCAAATGTAACTATTAATATAAGAAAGAGGGAGTATATAACAAACTTTATACTTTCTTTGTAATTTACATGAGAAAAAAATGATTTAAAGGGCTAATTTATAGATTGATAAAATTTGAAGAGAAACAAATTAATTTAAAATTAAAAAATATAATAAAAGCACATCGGAAAACATATAGCAGATTGTCGGGAGAGGAAAGATGGTGCGAGAATTGTTCGTAACCTCATAATCCTCTTCGATCTCTCCAACTCCTACATCGAAATTGCTCATAACCTCTGCAATTGAATTATGAGCTGCTCTATTTAATAATAGTCTTTTTTTATTTAAATTCAAGATGCTTATAGTTTTATGATGATGACTTAATAAGTGAATGGTTTATTTGAATGGTATGTGAGAATGAATTTATGTGAATGGTCTTATTGAGACGAGTTTTTTGCCATGGTATGTGAAAATTTGGTTATATGAATATGTTTTTGTAAATCAATTTTTATAGGAAATGTATTTATGTGAATGTATTAATTTGATGACTCTTGAAATTTGAAATAACAATGAATATGGAAGAAATATTGGAGGACCTTGTGTATATTTATGTATGATAACTATATTGTCTATAATTGAGGAATCATATATGCTACATACATATAGATCTCTTCCACGTCGTTCTATTTCAATAGATGGTTATCAATACTTGACACAAAAATTGGGAGGGTAACCGAATAAATTTTGAGATATGTATAAAATGTATCCTGATTCATTTTTAAAGTTGTATAGGATATTACTCTAAAATAATTTATGTGATACTAGGTATGCCACAGTGGAAGAAATAGTGGCTACTTTCTTACTAGTAGCAGGACATGATCAACGATATTCAATTTGTCAAGATCGTCTGACTTGATCAAAGTGGACAATCAATAAGAATTTCAATAAGATTTTGAATGTACTTTCCTTATATGCACTACCATTAATGATAAGTCCTTCTAGTAGCACACCACAAGTAGTGATGTCTGATCCACGGTTTTACCCATATTGTAAGAATAGAATTTATCTAAATAATTGGTTCATGAAAGTTGACATGTATATTTATATGTTATGATAGTTTACTTGTCCATTTATATGACATTTGAGTCATGATGTACAAGATTGTATTGGTATCATTGATGGAACTCATATAAAGGCAATTCCTTATGGGCCTAACAAGACAAGTTATCATAATTGGCATGGTTGGTTATCACAAAATATATTGGCAGCTTGCAATTTTAATATGGAATTTATATATATCCTTGTGGGATGGGAAAGTTCTGCAAATAATACAAGGATATTGAAGGATGCCATAAGAGAGTTAATGGTCTTCCTACATCATCATGTATTATAGTGATACATATCTCATATATAATATTTATCTTTATAATTTTATATTTATATATATATTAATAGTTGTAATTATTTATTGAATAGGGAAGTTCGATTTGGTTGATTGCGGCTATCCTAATCAAATAAAAAAATTAGCATCATATCGTGGAATTCACTATCACCTCAAAGAATATAGTACAGAAGTAAGAAGTCGGCCACACAATTCACATGAAGTTTTCAATCATTGGCATGCATCCTTAAGGAATGTCATTGAGCTGATTTTTGGGTGTTTGAAGTCACAATTTAAGTTTTTTAAAGATCATCCACCCTCCTTTCCTTATGTTACTCAAGTGAAAATAGTTTTTGCATGTTGTGCATTGCATAATTTTCTTCGTATGAAAAATAGTGAAGATTTGTTTGAAACCAATAATGAAGAGGAAGAGGAAGCACCACGTAATATTTAAGATGTGGAGAAGAAGATTCTAATACAGATAATGATTTGGAGACTTAAGTTGAACAAAGGACAGCCACAAATGCTTAGCGAGATGAAATAGTTGGCCGTACATGGAATATATTAATAACTCCATTTGATAAAAAAATTATTTTATATTAATAGTTCTATTTTAATTTAAGTGATTTGGAACTTAAAAAAGAGTATCATAAGCTTATTTTCTCTTCATTTAAATGTAGATTTCACTATATAATAAAATTTATTATTAAAGGGATTTACAATTACCCCGTAACCTTGAATGTGGCTGTGCCCCCAAATGCCACGGCTTTTTTGTATGCATTAAAATAGACCCCAAACTTAGTAAACCCAAAAACTAAACTAAGAGGATGAGATTGACCTTCTCAGTGAGGCTTTTTACTGTAAGAAATGTGTTAAACCCCAAAATGGCATGTGGAAATTAATGTCGAACTTTATAAGATATGGAGATATCTAGGGTTGGTGACTTGGTGTGTTTGTTGGGCCTGCGTCGTGCCCCTCGCCTTTTCAGCTCCTAGGCGTGGCGTGCAATTCCAGCCACAATCTCACCAAAATGGGTCGTGAAGTCCATGCAAAGCCAGACAAATCCGGGCCCATTTTATAACTGGGTTGGTTTGGATTCAACGTCTCAACCCACTTTTCCGTACCTTCAAGACCGTCCTTCCGGGCCCATCTAGCTGTCCCCGACAAGCATCGTGCTTCAGCCCCCAAATTCCAAAAGTCCCTTTCACATGGCCAAGGGCCGGTGCATGCCCAACAGTAGTTTATCATTGGAGGGTCCTCTTCCAGAGACTACAATCTGGATTCAATTGGGCCCAGCAAGGAGGAAGCGATTTAGCTGAAACTGAAAGTCTGTGTTCTGGAACCTTTGAATGTTAGCTGCTTCATGGTGGTTCTTGCCTTGCTCAAAGGTACAAGAATGTTGCAATAAGATACGAGTAGCTGGGAACAACATATTTGTTTTTAATCTTTGCACCTAATTATATTTTAGAGCCTCATTAGTATGAGCCTAAGTATTTCAGGCCCTTAAATTAAAATTTAATTGTGCAGATTAATCACCCTCCACCCCCTTTATTAACGGTTGTTGTCAGATCTCGATGCTCATGATTAGGTTAACTTTTTTTATATATTTAATATTAATTATATTTGGTTTAATATATGAGTATTGTACATGTTCGAGGAATTGACGGTAAGATACAGTTGTCTAAGAGGCTGGTTGCCCTATCTCATCTCATCGAGGCAAATCTTAAGGACTCCAACACTCCTCGTTAACAATTAAAAAGACATTTGCTTATTGAAATTGAAATTGAAATTGAAATGAGCTTAGTTAATCAAACTAAATTATTCAAATGAACTACTCTCTCTCTCCATGTGTCTGATAAAGTGTGTGCCACATGCATTAGACCATTCTTATGATCAGTTAGTCCCACCTAACCTGTGGCCTGTGGGTACGGAATAAATAGAACCTTCAACTTCCTTCACATAAATATATTTATTTAGTTTACTTATTCAATGTTCGTACCATGTGATTAAAGTCGTATATCACACATGACATTGATATATACGTAGCGTACTATGAAAACTTAATTTAAATCGCTAATAATGTTCTTATGAAAAAATATTTAATTAAACGCTGACCAAGGCTTTCTAGAGAGTGTATGACAACACCAACAGTTACAACGTAATGCAACATTTGGATTAACGTTAAAAAGTCGGCTAATGTTCACATATTTATATGAGTGAAGACTGGGAGACCACAAGTGCCTAATGAACTTGGACCTGCTCTAGTATGTGAATGTATTTGATCCTAATAGAGCATGGTATATTGTGCTACTATAATATTGTCTCGTCATATAGTTGACCACATCACTGTATTTGGAAAGCTAAATACATATATAGATACTTATCTTACATAAGCTGGTTTTCATGGACACATAGGTTGAATTCATTTTATAAGCACTTTCAAAGCTTCTAAATTAACAAGGGCTTTCCAATTTTGTACAATTGGTGGAGTTAGACATGCGGTCTTATCTAAGTGCTAATTAATGGTAATGCTGTTGGAGAAGTTGTTAGCCACAGAGGACTAATTAAGGTAAGATTATTGACTGATTTCTTCTTGTATTAGATCTCCTGTACATCTTTTTAACAAGCAAGCAAACAACACAATATATATTATTACGTTTGCTTTTAGAGTTAAGTGGTATATTTTTCTTCATGCTATAAGAAAGCGAGGGGTGTAGCAAGGGCTATGGCTCCCCCTCTCCCCTCAATGTTTAGTGGAGTCTATTTAGGTGGGGTCAAGAATCCCTTTGAGTTTTCTTCGTAGGTGGG